>OY856414.1:236130500-237360500 GCA_963693085.1 Alisma plantago-aquatica
TATGTGGAAAGATGTATGGTTGATCATCATGGATGAGATTAATCCACAAGGTTTCTAATGGTAAAAGGAATCCAAATAAAGAGAATACAAGAGTAAGAAAGAGAAAATATGAATAAAATATGCTTTAGTAAGAGATAAATTGCATATGAAGAAAAATATTTTATAATCTTGAATTTGAGTCCCAAACTTGGCACACAAGTAGTTTTAGTCATTATGGACTTTCCCTTAAAGTTTGAAATTAAGATAATGTGAGGAGAGAAAGAAATGTGTTATTTAATTAAAAGTCCACATATAAGTCCTTATGAAACTAAATAGGAAAAAAGGGAATCTCGTGCCCAAAATAAATGTCCTAGATAATTTTATATGACAGATAATCATGATTTAAGGGTATGAGAGAAAATATAGGGGATTCCAAGATATATTATGGGCTAAGCAATTTATTTGGAAAATAATTGGTATTATAGTAAGAATCAAGTTTCAGGAATGTAGAGGATTATTTGAGGAGTAATCCTTCTTCCAATTGAAGATGATAAAGTAGATGGAATTTTCCTAAAGTTTGATGAGAAAGTGAGTTATGGAGAATAAGGAATAATTATTTGTCGCATCAGGGTTTTATATTAAAACCTAGAATAACTTTCCTTTTTCTTCACTAATAACCCTAAAACCCTTTAATCGATCCTCTCTCTCCCTCACGCCTAGAATATATAAGTATGCATGAGGGTCTGTGAGTGGAGGAAACAAACCAAGAAAACCCCTCCTGGGGTCGTACAACCGTTCAAGAACCATAGGTACCCACAGGACATCGAAGATACTCTTCCCCATCTTCATGATGAATCAGATTCATACAAGGAATCCAATCGACTCCAGAACCTGAAAGCTGATGGAAAGCTTTCTATAGGTCTCCCTTACTTGACCATGGTGTAAGGGTACTTGGATAGGGTATCCGATGGACTTGTTCGGCACATCATCCTCTACCACGGCCTGCAACCATGGAGGACTAGTTTGGGTCACCTTTAACCACCTACAGTAGCACAATCACCCTCACCAACTCCAACGAGTGGTCGACAGTTCTTCTCAACCATCTGTGAGGCTTGGGAGCATGAGGACGGATTGGGAAGATAGCTATCATGGATGCGTAGCCGCACCAGGTTGGCGGCATCTAGCATCACAAGGTGGGGGGTGAGTCTTAGTAAAAAGACTCAACTGCCCCCTGGCACGTGCTCAAGAGGGAGGGGCATGAAGGTCTTTCACCGTTTAAATAGCCGACCCAAATATGGAATTAAGAAAAATAGATTTTACTGATGTGTCAAGCTGCCATTGGCCAAGGGTACTTTATTTTGTGAAATTCATAATTAATTATTGCTAACTCGGATGGCAATAAGTTATATACAATTTTTTATTAGAAAAACCCATAGAGTCCAATAAAAATATAAATGAAGCTTGATTCTGCCTGAAATTTGAAAAGTAGCTAATGTTGTCACCTTTAATGATTTTATGAAGGGAAAACCCTAATATTGTGGTTAATGGGTTTTAGTAAGTTTCTTTGGGTAATTTAAGGAAATCCTAACTTATTGTTAATAAAATAAAGATGTAGATCTAAAAAGATGATCTTTGTGCATAATTAGCTTAATTTAGGGTTTCATGTATGTAAAGTACATTAATGGGCTTAGAAAACCCTAATCTAGGTGATTATGAATTTTAATGGTTTTCATTTTGAAAATCCATGAATAAGATAGAGATATGATGTTCTATAGTTAATTTGATATTAAAGACCCTTAATGTGGATAATTTGAGTAATTAGGGTTTTATGAGTAGAAAACCTGTTTTAGGGTTTGTTGACCTAAAAAGGATAAATATTGAGAAATTGATTTAAGAATCCCTAATGAATCCTAATGAGATTTAGAAACCTTAGAAAGGTGTCCCAAGTCAACGAGGAGTTGTTTGGGATATGATTGTGACAATTAGACATTATACATGTTTTCAGGATCAATGTTTGCTTGGTTGATTGATTGGCTTGCTTGATTGGACATCTAGTTGGATTTGGATATATTGCTTCTTTTGATACTTAAAATCAGGTATGTGGTTAGTTTATGATCACTCACTTTAGTTTCAGAGTGATTTCCAAAGCTTCATTGATTGTGTGAAAATAACTTCTTGGATGACTTTATTTTCTACAATCTATAAAGTGAATATGACTATCACAAAGTAATTACATATATGACTTGCCCAAACCTACATACCATATCTGGATGTAAGATAAGAGGACCAAGCCCTGGAGGGAAGGTCATAGGTGGTCAAGACCCAGAGGGAAGACCACAGGGCATCCAAAGAGGTGACCCATAAGGTACCAAGATCAGGATGGAGAAGGTAGCCTAAAGTTCCTTGCAAGGACTAAACCCTAAGAGAGGGTATCCTAGAGGATGGGTAATAGCGGTTGGGAAGTTATATTGAAAATGTACTCTTGGATTGTCAACAACTATTTGATGTAATTAGGTTGTTATGAAATATGTGCGAGATATTGGTTGCCACCACATACCAGTATATTCTTTATACTGACTGACGTTTTGTTTGTCGACGTTTTAGGAATACTTAAAAGAGGACAAATAGTAAAGATATTTAGAGAACAAAGCTAATTAAAGAAAGGAGGATTTATTTATATATAACTCTACATTGGGTAAAGCACCAATCTCCTATTTTTGAAAGCTATGTGAAACGTAAATTTTTATCTTGCATTAAGCTTAGACTTTGGTAGAATTTATTAATTATTTTTTATTGTCTGCAAAACCATTGATCCTATTTTGGGATAGCGGCTATAGATTCTTGGTATTCCTTAATTGGGGGGTTACTGACGAGTGGGGTCATTACGATTGGTATCAAAGCATGGTTTTCCATTTAATCTCTAATAATTATTAAATTTTACAAACTCTTTAGAACCCAAAGGAGTTATGAGAGGATTTTCCAAAGATGGAGGTTTCTAGAAAAGGATCATAATCTGGGGGCTGGCAAGATTTTCCTGCACCCCGCTAGTCAGTCTATGAGGACTCACAGATTATGTGTGGCTTCCTGGATGAAATCGGAGGATTTGACTCGAAATAAGATACCTCTAGGTATTCTCTCATCTATCTTAGTCCCTTCTCTACCCCATTCATTAAAAAACTCTAAAAGATTAGTGTTTCTCTCTCTCCACCACCCTTCAGAGTTTAGGGTAAGCATAATAAATATTAAGGAATCCTCCACCAAATAATAAAGAACATGTAAGAAAGATGTCATGGACATAAGCTTTGATAAATAGACTGAGTTTAGTTACATGCTTAGGTTGCATGGCCTGTGTTTCCATGCCCTCAGGGAATGTTGAGGTTAGACCTTCTCATAGGATGAGGAGGAGAGGGATATCCTTGGAGGAAGAGGACTCTAGGAAGAGGAAGAGACCTGACACATCCTTTGAGGACGATGCTCAACCCAATTCCTTAAGCAATAGAGAGAGAAATAGAAGACACGATGAGCTGGATACCTCAGCTGTCAGTGCATACTAGTATGTGGGTTGGACATGCATGCTTTACGTAAATGTTTTGAGTACGCATGAGAAACATAGACTAGGTGTGGTTGTCTGACCCCTAGATGCCTTATGGTGACCCGACCTTGGGTGGGTCATGCCTATTAGGGTGAGGGATAGTTCCCTCCTTGAGAAGGTTGATGCTGACCGTACAGGAACCCTAACAGGCATATACGAATAGAAAGAGGCATGTACCTACATAGAAGAGAGTGGCAGCAAGGCTAGAAGCAGGTTTTAGACCTAGGCCAGAAGGGTTGTACCTTATAGTTTATGAGGTGGGCATGCAAAGCTTTGGGTGATCTTGGATGGTAATAAGTTTTGATAGTATGTTTCACCTAGGTAGGGATAGACGTGTAACCTTAAGAGCTTGACCCATCTTTTGAGAGAGAACCTCCTGTGGTGGGACCAGTTGTAGGGTTAGCTCTAGAGAGAGAACCCCGATGAAGAAGGCTAGAGACCTAGACTCTGAGGCATGAGGAATCATGAGGATTTTGGTTTGATGTATCCTATAATAGATGACCTCGAGTACATGTGTGTGGTTTCCTCATGCATGATCCTTAGAGGCTTGTCGTACCTTATATGCCTTAGAGGAACCAAACCCTAGAAGAGAGAAAGAGGCTTCCTGAACAAACGTATAGATGGATGATATGAGAGCCTACCTTTTTGGAGTAGGAAAGAGAGTTCCCAATACCATAAAGAGGTATGGTGTGATAACAAGTTGTGATACCTCACACTCAATTGGTTATCCATGTGTAGGACTCTAAGGATTGATCACGTAGAAGAGTGTTAGGAAGTATATGCCATATCATGTATATGTTTGGTTCATGGTTGAACTGTGGAACATACAATTAGACAGATGACACATAAGAAATGAACCTGGGGTTCCTGGGCCAAAGAGGGGAAGAAATAGTACCTAGTGCACATGATGCTCATGAGGCTGATTGAGTTCATAAGAATTAAGCTTGGCACCCACCATGTATTAGGGTAAAAGGAAACCCCACTTGATCTGAGACATATGTTTGATGAACCACTCACACAAGACGGTGACATATGCATGTATGATATTGGTCCAACCTTGAGGAATGATGAATAAGTATGACATACCAAGGAACTTAGAATGGTGTAATAAGTTGTCTTCTTGCTAACCATGTGCATAAGTATCCATATATGAGCTATGCATACATGATGATACATGCCTTGGAGGCAAGAACGTTTTGTGACCTCTGTTACTATAAAGTGATAGTTTTCTTTGATCCTGGGAAGGGACCCTTCATGTTGGGGTGAGCACCAACTTTTGTTTAGTTTGAAGTAACCTTGAGAGGTCACCTATAAGGGCTTGATGAGTTAAAGAGCACATGGTATGAGCATGAATCTATAGACCCATGTGTGGCCAACTCTAATGGGCATGAGGATGTGTTGCTGTGGAGGTAACCTGTATGGGACCAGACTGAGATAGGTAGGTCGCCATGAGTCCTATGAAGGGATGTAAGTTTGACCATGAGTGCCCAGAGAGTAGATGGAGATTTTGGTAAGGATTCACAATTTAGATGTACTATGATAGAATCCTAGGTCAATACTAAGGTCAAGGAGGAATAAAATCGATGGGAGTAGGAGTTGTCTATTCCCTAAATGCAGAAGACCATAGGGTTGGGAGGTAACAACTACCTTTGCCCCAGGACCATAGGTTAGGAGGTTGACCACCTTCATGTGTTCGTGGAGCCTGAGGGGAAAATGTGAGAGACACTCCCTGGATGTATAAGGGAAGGATCACCCTGAAAGTACTGACACCCTAGAGACCTTGAGGAGATGACTAAGGATTGTATATATTAGTAATATTAGGACCCAAAGGTGTTCGGGAACATCCTTTCCATGGACGTAAACATAGATTAGAGATATTCATGATGGGGAGATATGTGATGCATGTTTCAACTTAGACTGGAAGGTGTAATGGTGATGTATGACACACCATCTCTACTCTTGGAACGGGGTGAATTTTGTATTTGGACTGTAGAAAACTGCTTATTTCATCTTGTTATGGGTGTGAGATACATGACAAAATGCATGCCATATACTAAGGATAAAGGTGATATGAGTTGAAACCCTTCTATGATGATTGAGGATGGAAGAAGTACCACACCTTTTGAGAGTATATTGGATAGATGGTATGAAAGCATAGATGAACTAAGGTAATCATCATATGAGGAAATTCTTGTCAAGAGAAGTTTGGATTTTATGAGTTACAATTTGGGTTTGATAACCAAGATGATGGAAGCAAGTACTCTAAGTTTTTTTGACTCAGATAGACCTAAACCCGAGACAAGGATGATGGGTGGATAACGGTTTATGTTTTCACCATCACCTGTGGTAACAGACACTCCTATCCGACACACAACTCAGGTATACAACTGACTTGTTTAGCCAGTAGAGAGGCTAGAAGAGATTTCTAGGTGAACCCTACGATCGTTAGAAGATGAGACCTGTATGGCTAACATCCAGATACAATCAGACTTGTTGGTCGGATTAGTGGTTGCCCAGTTAGCATAGAATTTGAGGAGATAAAAGGTTTGTTAGAGAGAACCTCAGATGCACCTCTCAGGAAAAGTAGGTGGTGAAATCCACTACTAGAGTGTTTTAGGGTCTCTGAGGGTTTGCCCTGGAAAAATCATGTCGTGTAGGAAGCTCATGATTTTAAGTACACCGTACACTGTGGTACTACCAAGATGGTTAAGGTTTATAGTAGTACCTTGAAGACCTGGAAGAAAGTGGGATGTAAGAGTGCATATGGTTAGTTGCCATACATGCTGAAGGGTGAAGACTAAAAACAATTAACCCAGTGGATGTCTACAAATGATGAGGAGTTCCCAAGAGGGAATGGGAGCATATCACCATGGACTTTGTGGTGGGTCTCCCCTGGACCAAGAGAGGTCACAATGCAATATGGGTTATGGTAAATCGCCTGATTAAGTTGACACATTCCCTTGCCTAAGAGAGCACTGCCAGTGTGACAGATCTGGTTTAACTATATGAGAGAGATAGTTCAACTACACAGTGACCCAAGTTCAAATATTCTTGAGTATGGCCTTAAGTTCACTTCCATGTTATGGAAGTAGGTACATGAAGAACTTGATTCTAGATTGAAGTTCAGTGTAGCATATTACCCCCTGACTGATGGAAAGTCAAGAGAGTATGATCCATATTTTAGAGGGTCTGAAGAGAGCATATGTGCTCGTTCAGGGTGATACTTGGGAGGAGTTCCTACCCCTAGCAGGATTTGCTTGTTATGATAGCCACCATATCTAGTGTCGGGATGTATGAAGCTCTATAAGGGAGGCCGTGTCAGTTACCGCTTCACTAGGATGATGTCAATAAGAGTACCTTATGAAGGTTAGAGAAACCACAATGTATGCAGATGAAGTCGCTTTGATTGAGAAATGGCTGAGAAAGACCAGGATCGATAGGAGTTGTTTGTTGATGCGAAGCAGACTGACTTGCAGTTTGCTGTGGGTGAGCATGCATTTTTGAAAATCTGACCCCTCTGAGCTATAGCTAAGAAAGCTGAGTCCCCGATACATGGGTCCGTTTGAGATGGATTGGTGGAGCTGCTTTTGTTTAAGCCTTACCCCTTAGGATAATATGATGTTTGATGTGCTCCATGAGTCCAATCTAGAGCACTATGTGATGTACCCGAGCCATGTGCTGAGCATTAAACCTATTGAACTCTAAGGGAGGATGACTTATCCTGAGTCACCTATGAGGGTACAAGATACCAAGGTGAGAGAGCTTAGTAGTAAAGAAGAGAGATGATAAAGGTTCTTTGGAAGCACCATGGAGAGGATGAAGCCACATGAGAGATGGTGATGGACATGGAAAAGTCTTATCCAGAATTATTTATATGTTTGGTGGAATTTTGAGTGCAAAATTCCTATAAGAGGGGAAGGATGTTACAACCCCAATTTTTTTGGGCTAATGTGGTTTGATATGCAATTTCTCCAATAAAATGTATGATTATGAAATTGTAAGATTTATGTGTCATAAGTGGACTACCTTGATAATCTTTCCTTTAAATGTATAATTTTTTGGACCCTAATGAGTTAGTAAGTCCAATATGAGAAAAAACAAAGAAAAGTTGACTGAAATCAAATAATACATAAAAAGAAAATAAATTGAGATAATGATGAAAATATGAGAAAATGTGGAAAGATTTATGGTTGATCATCATGGATGATATTTTAAATCCACAAGGTTTTTAATGGTAAAAGGAATCCAAATAAAGAGAATAAAAGCGTAAGAAAGAGAGAATATGAATAAAATATGCTTTAGTAAGAGATAACTTGCATATGAGGAAAACTCTCTTATAATCTCGAATTTGAGTCCCAAACTTGTCACACAAGTATTTTAGGTCATTATGGACTTTCCCTTAAAGTTTGGAATTAAGATAATATGAGGAGAGAAAGATATGTGTTATTTAATTAAAAGCTCACATATAAGTCCTTGTGAAACAAAATAGGAAAAAAGGGAATCTTGTGCCCAAAACAAATGTCCTAGATAATTTTATATGAGAGATAATCCCAATTTAAGGGTATGGGAGAAAATCTACGGGATTCCAAGATAGTTGTGGGCTAAGTAATTTGTTTGGAAAATAATTTGGTATTATAGTAAAAATCAAGTTTCAAGATTGTAGAGGATCATTTGAGGAGTAATACTTATTCCAATTGAAGATGATAAAGTAGATGGAGTTTTCCTAAATTTTGATGAGAAAGTGAGTTATGGAGAACAAGGAATGATTATTTGTCACATCAAGGTTTTATATTAAAACCTAGAAGAACTTTCCTTTTTCTTTACTAAGAACCCTAAAACCCTTTAATCAATCCTCTCTCTCCCCTCACATCTTGAGTATATAAGTATGCATGAGGGTCTTTGAGTGGAGGAAATAAACAAGGAGAACCCCTCCTGGGGTGGTACAGCCGTTCGGGAACCATAGGTACCCACAGGACGCCGACGATACTCTTCCACATCTTCACGATGAATCAGATTCATACAAGGAATCTAATTGGCTCTAGAATCTGGAAAGCGGGTGGAAAGCTTTATGCATGTCTCCCCTACCCGGCCATGGCGTAAGGGCGCTTGGATAGGATCTTCGATAGACCTATTTGACACATCTTCCTCTACCGCAAACTGCAGCCATGTGGGATCGGTTTGGGTCGCCTTTAACCACCTACAATGGCGCAATCGCCCTCCCCAACTCTGGCGAGTCATGGGCGGTTCTTCTCGACCATCTGTAAGGCTTGGGAGCGTGACGACCCTGGATGCATAGCCACACTAGGTTGGCGGCATCTAGCATCGCGAGGTTGGGGGTGAGTCTTAGTAAAAAGACTTGACTTCCCCTTGGAGCATGTTTAAGAGGGAGGGGCACGAAGGTCTTTCACCTTTTAAATAGTTGACCCAATTATGGAATTAAGAAAAATAGATTTCACTGATGAGTCAAGTCGCCATTGGAAAAAGGTACTTTAATTTGTGAAATTCATAATTAATTTTTGGTAACTCAGATGGCAATAAGTTATCTATGGTTTTTGATCGAAAAAAAGCCCATAGAATCCAATAAAAATATAATTGAAGCTTGATTCTTCCTACAATTTGAAAAGTAGCTAAAGTTGCCACCTTTAATGATTTTATGAAGGGAAAACCCTAATTTTTAGGTTAATGGGGTTTAGTAAGGTTCTTTGGGTAATTTAAGTCGATCCTAACTTGTTTTTAATAAAAGAAAGATTTAGATCTAAAAAGATGACCTTTGTGCATAATTAGCTTAATTTAGGGTTTCATGTATATAAAGTACATTAATGGGCTTAGAAAACCCTAATCTAAGTTATTATGAATTTTAATGGTTTTTATTTTGAAAATCCATGAATAAGATATGGAGTTCTAAAGTCAATTTGAGATTAAAGACCCTTAATGTGGATAATTTGAGTAATTAGGGTTTTATGAGTAGAAAACCTGTTTTAGGGTTTGTTGACCTAAAAAGGATAAAGATTGGGAAATTGATTTAAGAAGCCCTGATGAATCCTAATGAGACTTAGAAACCTTAGAAAGGTGTCCCAAGTCAATGAGGAGTTGTTTGGGATATGATTGTGACAAATTAGACATTATACAAGTTTTTAGGATCAATGTTTGCTTGGTTGATTGATTGGCTAGCTTGATTGGACATCTAGTTGGATTTGGATATATTGCTTCTTTTGAGACTTCAAATCAGTTATGTGGTTATTTTATGATTACTCAGTTTAGTTTCACGGCAATTTCCAAAGTTTCATCGATTGCATGAAAATAATTGCTTGGATGACTTTATTTTCTGCAATCTATAGAGTGAATATGACTATCACAAAGTAATTACATATATGACTTGCCTGAACCTACATACCATCTTTGGATGTAAGATAAGAGAACCAAACCCTAGAGGGAAGGTCATAGGTGGTCAAGCCCCATAGGGAAGACCACATGATTCCCAAAGAGGCGACCCATAAGGTACCAAGCTCAAGATGGAGAAGGTAGCCTAAAGTCCCTTGCAAGGACTAAACCCTAAGAGAGGGTATCCCAGAGGATGAGTAAAAGTGGTTGGGAAGTTATATTGAAAATGTAATCTTGGATTGCTAATGACTATTTTATGTAATTATGTTGTTATGAAATATGTGCTAGATATTGCATGCCTCCACATACCAATATATTCTTTATACTGACCGGCGTTTTATTTTTCAACATTTTAGGAATACTTGAAAAAGGACAAATGATAAAGTGATATTTGGAGAACAAAGATAATTAAACAAAGGAGGATTTAGTTAGATAGAACTCTACATTGGGTAAAGTACCAATCTCCTATTTTTGAAAGGTATGTGAAAAGTAAATTTTTATCCTACATTAAGCTTAGACTTTGGTAGAATTTATTAATTATTTTTTATTATTTGCAAAACCATTGATTCTATTTTGGGATAGCGGCTCTAGCTTCTTGGTCTTCCTTAATTGGGGGTTACCGAGGAGTGGGGTCGTTACAATCAGATACTAGGAAGATATAGCCTGTTGTAGATTTCCTACTATCTAGACAACAAACAAAATCTACATATGAATATCCCTTAATATCAAGGTAGTTTTTCCTTATATATGTAAGCATGTAATCATTTGTCCCTTGCAGGTAGCACATCACCTTCTTCACAGATTTCCAATGGTCTATACCTGGGTTACTTTGGTAACGACCAAGCATTCCAGTAGAAATAGCAATATCTGATGGGGTGCATATCTGGAGATATTGTAGGCTCCTAACTGCACATGCATATGTTTTCTTCCTCATTTCATTCCTTTCAATGTCATTACTAGGATACTTCTTGGAGTTAAACTTATCTCCTTTAACTATAGGTGCAGGTCTAGGTGAACAATTTTTCTTTCCATACTTCTCTAATATATAAGCCTTCTAGGATATTCCAAGTATGACTTTAACTAGGTCTCTATTAATCTCCATACCGAGTACATACACGACTTCACTAATGTCTTTCATCTCAAAATTAGAAGAGAGAAACTCTTTGGTTTCATATAATATGCTCAAGTTATTACTTTCTAGTAGAATGTCATCTACATAAAGAATCAATATTGTAAACTCATTCCCATTGACCTTGATGTATGTACACCTATCAACAATATTTGGTTTAAAACCAAAAATTGATATAATGGTGTTAAACTTTATATACCATTGTCAGGATGCTTGTTTATGTCCATAAATTGTTTTCTTTAGTTTGCAAACCATATGAATTCTACTCTCATCAATGAAACTTCTGGTTGTTCCATATAGACTTCTTCATATGAATCCCCATTCAAAAATGCCATTTTCACATCCATTTGGTGTAGCTCAAGATCAAAATGAGCCACTAAGTCCATGATTACTCTAAAGGAGTCCTTTGATGAGATTGGATCAAAGGTTTTTTTGTAATCAATGCCTTCCTTTTGTGTGAAACCCTTCACAACTAAGCTAGCCTTGTACCTCTCAATTTCACCATTTGAGTTCCTTCTGGTCTTAAAGACCCATTTGGAAGGTTTAATACTCTTTGGTAAAGGTACAAGGTCCCATACTTGATTCTTATTCATGGATGTTAGTTCCTCCTTAATGGCATCAAACCACTTAGAGGAATTTTCACAATGCATTGCTTGTGAAAGGATAAGGGATCAATATCTTCAAAGTCTACATTTGGCTCTTGAGGTATACAATATAGTCAGATAGGATGGCAAGCCTCCTTGATCTTATGGATCTTCTTAATTCAACATTGGATTCTACAATTTTTTAGGCTCTTCAGGTTGTTCTTCATCATGAGTATGATCAATTTGTTCATTTACAACCTGACTAGGAGCATGATCTACTTCTATTGGCTCATCCACTTGACAATTGTTCATGGGAACAATAATTGGATAGCCCATACGTCTTTGACTAGGTGTAGGTGTAAGAGAACTATCCTGCATTTCACCAAAGGATACATTTTGAAGTAGGTCATTCCCACTTAGATGATGATCCTCTAAAAATATAGCCTTACCTGTCTCAATTATTTTTCGTGGGTGAGATGGACAGTAAAATTTATATCCCTTTGACCTTTCTAGATAACCAATAAAGAAATCACTAGTGGTTCTTGGGTCAAATGCCTTCTCATATGGATTGTAGATTCTAGTTTCTCCACAGCATCCCCATACATGCATGTAGTTCAATGATGCTTTCCTTCCTGTCCATAATTCATATGGGGTTTTCTGAATAGATTTGCTAAGAACCTTGTTTAATATATGCACTTATGTATTTAAAGCCTCACTCCACATTATAGAAGGAAGGGATGAATTATAAAACATTGCCTGAACCATTTCCTTTAATGTTCAATTCCTTCTTTCAACTACACTATTTGGACTTAGTGTGCCTGGCATTGTATATTGAGATATAATACCCTCTTCTTGAAGGAAATGTGCAAATGGTCCCTTTCTTTGTCCCATATTAGTGAACCTTCTATAATATTCACCTCCCCTATCTGATTTGACTATCTTAATGACTTTTCCTAATTATTTCTCCACTTCAACCTTAAAGTCCTTAAAAGGCTTGAAAAATCTCACTTTTGTCATTTAATAAGTAGAGGAACATATATCGCGAATAGTCATCAATAAATGTTACAAAATACTTTTCTCATGTAAAATAAGGTGAAAAAGGTCCACTAATATTAGTGTGAAATATCTCTGATGTTCCATTACTCCTCTTGACACCCTTTTTGGAGGTGTTGGTTTGCTTAGCCTTTATGCATTCAACACATGTTCCAAAATTAGTAAAGTCTAAGTGCCCTAAAATTCCCTTCTTCACTAATCTTTGGATTCTTTCTTTAGAAATATGTCCCAACCTTCGGTGCCAAAGAAGTGATGATTACTCATCTAACAATGTGCGTCTATTACTAATAATATTATGCTGGAGTGTAAGAGATTGCTCAAAATGAGGGCTTAATTTAACTTGATAAAGTCCATTTATTAAAACACAAGTACCAATTAAATTGGAGTTTTTATACATTGATAATTGTCCACCTTGAAGAATGAAACCATAGTTTAGTTTGTCTAATCTAGAAATAGAGATGAAATTTCTACTATAGTTTGGTACATATAAAGTATTTTCTAAGTCCAACAACTTTCTATTGTCAAGGATTAATCTACATGTTCCTACGGCCTTTACGCGAGAGCCCAATTTATTACCTGAATAAAGGACTTTTTCACGCTCCGTTGGTTTCCTTTGATTGTGAAATCCCTACAATGTATTGAAAATATACACGGTGGAACAAGAGTCAAGTCACCAACTATATAATGGAATATTTGAAAGATGACATTCATATAAAACAAGAGAAATTATACCTTTCTTTTCCAACTATTTCTTGTACTAGAAGCACTCCTTTTTAGCATGTCCTTTCTTATGACAGAAGAAGCATTTCATGTTAGCCTTGCTTCCCCTGGCCTTGCCATCACCTGGCTTGGACACACCACCTGAGATTGGAGTAGTTTTCTTCATTTTACCTTTACCTTTGTTGCCACACTTGTCGTGGGTGCTTAGATGTACAGTAGGGATCCCTTCATTCTTAAGTCTCTCTTCTTCTTGAACACACATGGACAATAGATAATTTATTGATCATTTTTCCTTTATGTATTGTAAGAAACTTTGAATGATCCTAATGACTAGGCAAGGAGGTTAAAATGAGATGAACAAGAAATGCATCAGAGATGGATAACTCCATCTCATTAAGTTGTGCACCAATATCTCTCATTTCATGATGTGTTCACAGATCCCACAAGAACCATTGTACTTCATAGAGCACATCTTAGCCAGTAAGGTGCTGACCCTAAACTTACTGGAAGAAACATATTGTTCCTCCACTACTTTTAGAAAATCTTTTGTGGGTTCAGAAGTGGGAATGGACCGTCTAATGTGCTTTCCCACATGTGCTTGCATAAGAAATAAACTAAGACTATTAGAACGTTCCCACTTATCATAAATGACTTTTTCTGTAGTGGTACTTTCCTCTGTCAGTGGTTGTAGTTTATCCACTCGAAAATCTAAGTTTAAGCCCAAACACCCTAATGTAAACATGACCTTTTCTTTCCATTCATTGAAATTTGAACTGTTGAGATTTGGAATGATATTTTAACCATATAAAAATGAGTAAACAACTGCAAGAATTAAAGTATCTATATCAAAAAAATCACAACAAAATTATAAAAGTACTATGAGGTCTACTTTAATTTACTTTTATAATACGAATCACAATTAGTCAATGCAAACTATCTTTGGATGAGTTTGTAATACTGAATAGTATTCTTACAAAGTGTTGGTTACACCCATATAAAATAAGAAGAAGAAGCATGCATTAATGAAACACAATACATTCACCTTTAGGCAAAGTATTATATATAATTAAGTCATGTTCATCTTTACCATGTCGTACTTAATGCCAACAGAAGTAGTACACCTTTGGGTGATACTTCTCTTATCTAAATTAATTACGACTTGACGGCCTTTTAATTTACAAATTTATTTTCTCAACTACACAAATATGCTTATACTGCACTTAGTTAAGTCTAAGAATTTTTTTTTTATGAATGACTAGTATGAACATGGACCGGTTTACAAATATGTAGACCAGACTATACATTCAAGTAGTTGAATTGTCAAGAATTCGATATGTCATACATGCAATGGCCTTGATCATGCACTTGTTTAGTAATAAACTAATGGTATACGTACCCAACGACAGAGGAACATGGGGCCCGGCGGGGGCCCAAACTGTGATAGTTTGTAATTATCTTTCATTACTCAAGTATGTTTTTCTAGAATATATCTAACAAACTTCTCCGATCAGCCACCCAATACCTTCACATTTACGAGTCATAAGTACGAGTCCTGTCCATAGTTTGGTAGTGTCGTAAATTACGGAAACATGGTCACACGGAGTCACAATTGGAAACGACTAGTCAATGCTATTTTTTTTACCAAAGCAAACAATATTAATATCCTAATAAATTTACTAACCGAACAACACTTCACGCCAGCCTCCAATTCTAACTAGGTTTATCATCTCATGCATCCGTGCTTACGGCACAGACTATTGTCCAGTGTGTTGAAACTTGTCACTGCCGTCATGGACTACACAACAACCCAAACCCACAGTGAAGGAAACACAGTGGCACAATAGGAACGCACAATCCTGAGTATTCATTGATCCATACTTTGGGATGCTACTATTGGATAGTCAACATCTAATTAACAACCTCTATACTGAGTAAGTTTTTAGTTTGTTCTTATTTGACGATTTATTTCTTGACTATACCCTATTTCGTGTTTTGTACATCTATGTATCATGGTTAATTCCCACCGGTTAATGAAATGTATGCCGCACTTCATAACTATAATATAATTACCATGTTGACATTTTTTATGGAAGATTCCTAATTTCAAAACGTAAATCATACACTCAATGATCAAGCTACAAGTTTTTTTTAGTCTTACATCATTATTCGTTCGAAGAAATGATTGTAGATCTTTTAGATGTTGATGACATATACGAATTTGCCAACAAATGTTACTCTACAAATTTTAAAGAAGAAACAATGTATTGATGTTTGAATTAAAACTTTATAAAATCAGTGAGATTTTTGATAACGACAAACAAACATTTGAACAATATCTACTTTAGTTCAATGAAAAAAGTTAAAAAGTTATGAACACATCTACAAAATGACTATACTTGTGCTAAATGCTTTCGATTTCAGCAATGGTACTGAAAGGACATTTTATGCTATAAAGATTGCAAAAACAAGATTATGCAATAAAATAAAAGATGATTTCTTTGTTGATTATATGATTATATATATTGAAAATGTGCTAGACTGATCACAACAAATGACATAATTGATGAGTTTTTTATTTTAAAGATTCTCAAAACCACAATTGGAATAATATATTATGACGATATTGTAATGATATTTGTACTCTTTATAATGCTTTCTATAACAATGTAGATTTGTTTCTAGTCATACTAATTGGCCCCCTAGTATTGAATTTGTGACTATGCTCCTGTGTGTACCAACACATGACTTGAGGTATCAAAGCTGTTCACTGTGATCATGTGTTAAGTTGGTAATAAACAATTAGTACATATGCCAACACAAAAATGACTACCCATTGAAACAACCAACCACGATCATATTGCTGCCAAAAGTCACTACGATTTGATCCAATGCAAAATGCATACACATAGGTATTAGCGCATGCAAACATCAAGGCAGAGTTATGGACGAGTCACTACGATTTGATCAGAGGTGCCATAGTGGCAGTCCCTTTATTCTCAGCCTGAATTGGTGTCGGTTTAAAACCTACCATCATGATTAGTATATTAAGTATCCGACATAGGTGGTTTTGATTGCTGCTATACTGCGTGTTTAGCATGAAGTCAGGAACAAATTCATCCCACTTCTGACACCAGTGATTCGGCAAAAAAGAACAAAGAAAAAAGAAAAATAGAACGACCCGCCGGAAGAAACCAATCCAGAACGATGATCATTGATTAACACGACGGAAGAAATGACATTTTCCAGATTTAAAAACCAATTCCGAACAAGATCAAACAACACTCTGATACCATTGTCGGGAATCATACTCGAATTGGAGGAAGACTCCATGAATAGTGTATGACCGGGAGCAAGACGCGCAGCGGCAGAGAGTGCTGAGCGGGAGCCTGGAGCGGAGCAGAAGTGTACGATCTCTTGGACGTGGGTTTCTCCCTCTTGGAGATTCTCGATTCTCCGATAGATTGATATCGATTACAGATCGCATCCATGGAGAGAGGACCAAATCTATATATATAATAAATATTTTATCAAATCCAATCCAAAAGATACATCCCTTCAAAAAAAATATATAATAGTAAATATATGCATAAATATTTTGGGCCACACGAATATTTTAACACACAATTCTTTTATCCATGAGGCTTAAGCAAGAGACGTGAGTTAACCCCTTTTAGTAGTTAGCTGAATCACAAAGTGTCCTTCATCTAGATCCGTAGTATTAAACATACTAGTATAGTAGTATGTCGCCTGAGCTGTTTTTGTTACGAAGGATAGTATGATAAGACTTAGTATATTGACAAAAATTGCGTGGGCGTTGCAACTGCAGGACCTCTTTGCTCGTTTGGAGACGGAAGTGGCATGAAGATTACACGAACTGGAGCAGTGCCTCTCTGAACAATGCTCTCTTGAAGTATATAACTCTTCCGCAATCGGCCTCCCTGTCGCCAGATTACACAAGTAAACGGGTTGGATCCTCATGCACGGGCTTATGATCTACTAGTCCCAGGTGAACGTGGAGTAGCCTACGTTCTCTATCAGATTAAAGCTACATGTCGGTTTAGTTTAATCTGAATCAATCATTTTAATTGTATTGTACACGTGTTGAAAGATAACAAAGGGGTAGAAGACCTATTTTGAACCATAGAAATCGCAGTCACAAGAGCTGCAGCTGAGCAAAGAGAAGTATATATATCACACGCATTCACACACATAAGGTGCGGCACCAGCCTGGACTCGAAAAGGATAATCTTTTGATTAAAAAAAAGATAAAAATGAGATCAACTTAACTGTCTGTTTTTTCATAAACCGCACACTAAAGAAGAGATCCCGTAGAGCATGTGAACCATGACATTCAAGCATTTATCGGATACTAGAATTTCAAGTAAAATGTCAGAAGTAGAAGAAGAAAGTTGCGAAAGCTAATGAGCGGTTGATGATGAGTTTAAAAGATTAAAAGAATAAGTTTCAGGTTCACGGTTTCAAAAAGGAAATCACAAGTGAGAAAAAATAGGAATTTTTCTAGCTAGATACACTGTGTCTATCACAGTCCCAGCAAATTTAAAATGGAGTTTCGTTGAATGGATAAAAAAGAACTCATTTATTAACTAATTGATGGTACTATTAGACCCGCATTTGACTAACATCTCTAATTGCTTTGCATTACCACTGGAATACATTCCCTGCTTCCCCCCTCATCATGAGTAGCAAAAGCACCATCACATGGGATTAGCAGGGCCAGTCCCAAAACATTTTCATGTGACTTGGACAATTCTTTTGTGGGAAAACGAAACCTAAACAATGATCCTGAGGAAAGGTTAGCCTTTGTTGTATGTATTTTATGTTTGGAAGTATCTACATGACATTGTTCAGCACAGCACACAGACCAGCTTCTACGGAGCTGGGGTTGGACACAACTCGTCATCCTCCGCGTCAGTTCCATCTCCATCGGACACGACAGCAGCATCTTCTTCAGCAGAACCGAAAACCTTGGACAAAGCCTTGTTGATGTACTCATCAGCTTCTCCAACAGTCATCTTCCTGATCGGGTCCTCTTCCGGATCCTCTGCTTTGTGTAGATGAAGGATGTCTCCGCTGAGAGCAGAGGCTAGCTGGACCAACTCGCTCTGGAACTCGGTCAGTGTCTTCCCTGGATTAGCCTGTGTCTTTCTTATAGGCTTCGGATCCGGCAAGATCTCTGTGAAAAAAATATATAAGCGGTAGCAGCATTTATCATCTGAAATTATCCCAGAAAACCAAGAAAGTTCCTTTCCCTGCCCTGATCCTGCAAGGATATAGAAGTTGATGTAACTGCTAAAAGATCTGGTAGCTACTCACCTGGGCAATCTGTTCTGGGGCTGTCAAGGCCGTCGACAACATGCTCAAACGTCCCTGCCCAAGCATCTCTCTTCGTGAGGAAATCTGCGTTGAGGTTGAACATCTTCTTGACGGTGGCTGGTATCGAGGAGTGCTCGTACTCCGACGTTGGTGTTGGTCCTTTTGCACGATTCACAACTGTCCATATAAAGCAGTCATAATTAGGGGTGAGCAGAATTTAGTTAATAACCGATTAACCGAACGGTTAATTCTGAATGGTTAATTTTATTGGGTCAATTTGATTAATTCGGTTAATTTGGTTAATTTATTTCGGTTAATTGGTTAAATGGTTAATTTGACGGTTAAAGATATTTTTGGTTTGGTTAACCAAATTAACCGAATAGTCAGAATTTATTCATAAATAATATCTTACACATGCATATATACATATATAGTTGTACTTTTATTTCAAAATACTTCCCCATATATATAGTAATTAAGTTTTTACGAGCTATACAAAATTAAATTTACAACAATACTACTATAATATAACAATATTGTCCCAAATTCTATGACTATTTCAAATAATATTATTACAGGAGTGTATTTGGTTAACCAAATTAACCGACCGAATTAACCATTAACCGATTGGACAATAACCAAATTAACCGACTCAATTTGGTTAGGTTAATGGTTAAAATCTCAAACCAAAAATTAACCGTTTAACCGAACCAAATTAACTGTAATCGACCGAATTAACCGAATGCTCACCCCTAGTCATAATGGTAAACGTTATCTTTGTGTGGTGTTTGGTCAATTTACAAGGGAGCAATCAGTAGTGCATATTATTATCAATATAAGTGGCATCCGCAAGTTGATTTAATAATAAGACAATCACTCGGAATTAAGGTTTTACATCGCTCCAAATCTAGACCGGACCGGCTTGGATCGGATTAGACCGAGACCCGGTTAACAAAAAATTCATAGACCGAGGACTGGACCGTGTAAGAACTGACTCGGCCCAGGACTGTACCAGAAAAATGAGAGACTGGACCGGGACCGGACCGAGACAGAATAACCAATATTTATATACTTTTGATTATAAAATATAAAAGAATTATGCTATAATATTATTAAAGAACTAATAATTCATTTGAGTTTCGTAACACAATGCAAGTTACACTATTAAATTCTTACAACTTGAGAGAGCAAACTATTATAAGAAATATTAGAAACATTATTAATACAATATTTACACATAGTATGACATTTGAGACAAATTTTCATAATTTTGTAAGCATAAAAAACTAACACTTGCAATAACTATAAATTTGATTTATGTGATACTTATAATACACTTATTTTATTTTCAACTGCTGAGCAACGTCCTTTTTGTTTTTTGTCGCAACAATGTAATGCGATATTCAAACGTATTTAGCAGCTACTCAGTACTTTCATAAGTAATGACATTAGTGTGCTAACAAAATATTAATATACCTTTTGGTGAATTCCAGAGTCATTAATAAATATACAATACATCCCCACAATCCTTCATGAATATTAGATTCAATTAATATATATGACATTTTTATGTTATCCGGTCCAACTGGTATAGACCGGTTCCTACCGGTTTTAGACCGGACCGAAGACCGGATTTAAGACAAATAGCGGACCGAGGACCGGAATGAAAGTCAAGTCAGTACAAGACCCGGTGGTCTACTCTCACAAGTTAAAGACTTTCATTTCACCATACTAAGTACGAGTACCACCAGCTAGACCATCGTCAGGCACCACCACTATAGTAATTAGTGAGTCACTAGTCGTCAACGACCACTCTTCTTTGTGCTCATGGAAAAAAGTCCACTCTTTGCAATCATATGGCTTGGGTCACTTGATCAACCCCCTCCCCTCACACTCGATATGTCGCCAAATAGAAAAAGTTGTAGCAAACTAGGGGATCCAAAGTCTACAGATCCATACTAAATTCCAGTCAAGTCAACATGAAAATACTATCAATCCCAGGTCCAACCAGGATTCACCGATTGACCATTTAGGTCCTGCCTGGTAGACATATACATGATAGATGCTTCACAAGGTCAGTATCCATTTTCATTCTACAATTTGAATCCCATAACGAATAAACTTAAAGTTACATGCCATTGCACCTTTCAAACACTAAGCAACCTAAGCTTACTGTCTTTTTCTATCTGCTTTATGTTGTTCCATGGATCAATGGATCTTTGGCATTTCTGGTACGTCAGAATCTGTGATCTCATCTATGTACTCAAATTAATATGTGGTTCTATACTAATCTTTATATTTATGCAATGAACTTTACATTAAAAAAAAACAATCTAAGGTCTAAAGGCTGTGTAGAAAACAATTTCCAGCTGTTGAAACGGGATATCCGACGTTTAAAGACATAATTTGCCAACCATATCAGAGTTCTTTACAACATAAAATGCCCAATTTTTTAGGACTTGTTATAGCAATACCCAAAAATACCTGAGACGTGAAAATAATATTTGTGTGCAAATTTTCTTACATCGTGCAATTCTGTGTGTGGCCTTTTCTTAAATGAAGGGAGTTGGCACCTTATCAGGATTGCAGAGTAAGCTTTTATTCCTTTTGTTTGGTTTTACCTTTCTTCTGATAGATTTCTTTTGGGTAGGGTCTTTCCCTATGTTGTGTGGTAACTTAGTAAACCACAGGCTAGTAAACTTGGATGTAAAATTTGATTTTACGGCCAAGTAACTTATCATTTATGTCTGTAGAACAAGAACTTTCCGGTTAATTAACAAATAGAGAAGAGTTAAACAGCAATAGAGGACCTTGAGCATAGTTAAGCAATTGGGGAGAGGAGTTTGAACAGGAGTGAAGTAGAAACAAAATAAGCGATCGTTCTGTGGAAGTAAACAATAAAAAAAAACCTTTAAAAGATTCACTTTGCAACAATGGAATTCCAAAATCAGAGAAAGTATACTGACCTGTTCCTTTCTTGATCCACGGCGAGACCATGATGGTTGGAACCCGAACACCCAACCGATCAAACTTGAAACCATCAGGCCCATGGCCATTGATCCCATCAGGGTTCGGCACACCTTGGTACGGCGTCGGGACATGGTCATAGAACCCACCGTGTTCATCATAGGTAATAACCAGCAACGTGGTATTCCACTGCGGACTGGCCCTGAGCGCCTCATACACCTCTTTAACAAGCCTCTGTCCATTCCCGACATCATGCGACGGGTGGTCGTCGTCCGCCGCGCCGCCGAACCCGGGCAGGTCGAAGTACCTGGGCTCGAGCACGGTGAGGTCTCGGAGCAACCCACTCTTGGCGTGATCGAAGAATGTACCCCACCGATGGAATTTCCTGAGCAAGGACCCTGGCCGGCGAAGGCTGCGGAAGAAGAGCGTTGTGGGGATGTGCTGTGAGTAGACCCCGAAGTCGAGCCCTGAGTCGTGGATTGAGTCGAAGATGGTCCGTTGTGGGAACCCCGATGCGAGACGGAGCTTGTCGTTGGATGTGGCACCGGCGGACGTTGCGGAGTAGACGAAGAGGCGGTTGGGCTGAGTTGATGCTGGTAAAGATGCGAACCAGCGATCGAAGACTGCGTACTCGCGTACGAGTGTCTCGTAGATTGGGAGGTCGTCGGGGGAGAATGCACGCATGACGGTTTCCGGGAGGAGTCGGTCTTCGTCGGAAGATGAGAAGGACATGTTGAGTGCTTGCTGGACGAATCCAGACATGTCTGGGAACGCGCTGTTGCCGAAGACCTGGGCACGGATGTCCTCGAAGCTGTGCCCTGGGTCTGGGTCCACGAACCGCGCGTCGTCGGTGACGCAGATGAGTGGGGATTTCGGGTCTGTTGTGATGCGGCGGTTGCATTCGTTGCCTATGAGCCCGTCGATGTTGGGGTTTATGGAACGTTTCATCCAGCCTAACATGTGGTCGAAGGAACGGTTCTCCATGACCAAAACCACGATGTTCTTGATCCGCTGCTGCTGTTGCTGTTGCTTCTGGTGGCGGTGGTGTGTGGATGTCGCCGTTACTGTGAGGGAATGCGGAGATAGGAGGAGGAGGAGGTGGATGATGAAGATGGTGGTGGTGGTAAAACGCCTTGAAGATGGAGGCCTGAGCTTCGCCATGAGTGAATCCCCTGTATCACTGTATGGTTCTTTCCCAAAATGAGTGAAGTTGGACAGATGGGGCTATAGTATATATGAATGTGGATCTTCAGAGTAATCCTGCAGCTACAGCGATGAACTTACAGCCATATAGCTAAGATGCAAAAGCTAGGATGTAGTATCTACCTACGTATGAATACATATGTCTGTGTCCTACTCCCCATGGTGTATAAGCTCGTCAGCTACTGCTTGCAGCTCTATGACTGTGTGGTACTGGCGTGTGTGTGGGGGGGGGGGGGGGGGGAGAGGCCGGCGATATTAGCACTATGGATTCTAGTATCTGGCTGGATCGATATACAATGAGGGGAGGAGAGGATAGATCACCGACGATGGGGGAATGCAATAGAGATTGGAAACCACTGGCTGGGCAAACAGGTCGGTGCTGCGTCTCTGTGCCAAAGGATTATAGAAAGAAGATCCAAAAGAGTGGAGATATGAAGAAAAATTGTCCGGCAGCGGCGTCTCCAGAGAGTCCAGACGGTCCCCCGAGCTCGGCTCGACTCGGCTGTCAGCGCAGCATACGTCTTTCCCAGCAGTGTTCCTCGTCCTGTTCCGCGTAGCTGGCCTGTCCCACATGACGAAACAGGTCGCCCGTGACTCCCATAGTTCCCGGTGATCCTTTCCTCCCGTCGGATGACTCAGATACAGCTGCAGCTAGCTAGCCTACATGGTCACCTAATATTACATGCGTGGGCTTCTCGTAGCCAACCGTGGTTCCAGACCATGGGCCGCCAGCTTTGAGTGGGTGCTTGTTCACGTGAGCTAAAAATGAGGCCATTCTTCCTAAAGCTCCCCCATATCTTGCCAAATGCAAGGCTCTCATGACTCTCATCAATACTTTTGGGACCTTGCCAAGGGTGTTGCTGTAACATATTGAAACTCAAATACTACATGAATCTTTTTGATAATGTATGTCTTTTAATAAAGTTGTCTTCTCTCTGAAGTGTAATAGTTCAATCTAATTTTCCTTACTCTCATATGTAGTGTCTTGTAAATCTGCACTACAGAAAGAGGTGATATGAGTCGTGGACATTCCTGAATAAGTCTACGGGTGTCACATTTGTTATTGTTACACTTTGTTTCACGTCTTTCAGTCCAAATGGTCCACCAAATCAAGGAGGGAAAAAGCATTTTTTCTTGGTATGTGACTGGATATTTTTGACTTAGTTGTTATCCTACCAGATAATCCAAAAGAGGAGTTTAATTTTGTGAGGACAAGTGACTTTCCATATAAAATCCTCAGGCATATGTAGCCATGGTAAGTGTAGAAGAGATAAGCATTTTTGGTGACTATTTGGGTCCCTATTTCCATATAGCGTTGTTGTTAATACTAGACTCTAGATGCCGCACGGTTCCAGTGGTAAATAGGTTGTGATGGTTCTCTTAAGTATGTTATTGCGATGGCTTGCCTAACATATTTAAAACTTTATTGATTGAGATGTTTGATATGGAGTGTGGGATGTGCATATTGATGGTTTGTTGTTTGATAGTTTTTCCATATAGTATCAGGGCTCTGTCTAAAATTTTATGTTGTTGGCAATATGAGGTGGAGTGTTACTATAATTTTGGATCTTATAAAAATGTGACGATCGATATGTTTCCAAAGAGGTGAGACCCTTTGATGTTTTATTTTCCACCAAGGATCTTTATTGTGATAATATGTATCTACTATATGCTCTTTCCAGATGCTTTTTCTACCAAAGCAGAGTGTCTCGTTGATCTTATGGATCTGACATAAACCATGTGTTTTGATGTTAATGGTACCCCAACCTCTATATATTCTTGGTGCACATATGATGTACCAATGGGCAAACTAGATTTTGTTTCCTTTATGCTTTCAGAGGAAGTCTCTCTGTTACAACCCCAACTTTTGGGTTCTTTGCTGAGAAATATAATTTCTCATAATAAAGATAAATGAACAAATAATTATGTCTTTTCATTACAATAGCCTTGATGATTGCTTTGTGGGCTTTATTGGCTATTGGCCCAATAACAAGGAAATTCAATTAGTAAGTGAATAATTAAGTTTTGAAAAAAAGAAAGGTGTGGAAACCTCCAGAAGGTAAAAGAATACAATCCAAAGTTAGATTTCGTGCCTCTTGGGTTCCTTGGGTCCAAGGAGTCCAAAGTTGCATAGAGAATGCAATAAGAAAAGAAAAGACCAATTAAGTATTTCCTTATTAAGAAAGAAATTGGAAATAATGATAAAATGTAGAAAATAAGTGAAAAGATGTATAATTGAGTTATCCTTAGTGGATTTTCATATTCCAAGGATTCCTAATGCTAAAAGGAATTTCAATAGGAAAATAGAAGAGAGATAAAGAGAAATCCCTAAAAGGAGAATTAAAAAGAAAAAGAAATTGATTAATAAAAGAAAAAATGAGAAATTGACTTTTAAGTGAAGATAAAGGCAAATATATTTTCCCCAATATGGGAATCCGTGCCTTTGGGATTTCTTGAGGTCCAAGGGACCCAAAATAACAAGATAATCACAAAAGAAAAAGGATTATAGATTTATTTGGATTAATTAATGAGATAACTTGGGAGAGAAGGAAGACTTCTCATTCATTACAATTTGTTTCCCAAATTTCGTAAAAAGATAGGCAATATTAAGAGGAACCTTCCCTTAAAATTTGAGTTAAAAAGGAACAAGGGTTTGAGAGATACGAATTTCCTAAGAAAGTGCTAAAAATTGGATTTATTTGGAATTAGGAAAAGGATTTTCCTTTTTGGTCAAACGTAGGTAATACGAACTGTTGGATCTCAATCCAACGACAGGCGATCATCGTCTAAGTCCCAGTGGGACTGGGACTCTGCGAGTTTGTCGAGGATCTTTCCTCTCCAATTTCCTTGTGACCCAGATTGGATGCGATTTTACAATGACTCCCATTGCGCTCAGGAGTCGAAACCAAAGGGATTCATCCCTGGTTCGACTAGGTTTGGTCACCGATCCAGGAGTCACCCATTTTCCACGAACCTGACCTCAACCCTATAAATAGGGGAGGATTATGGAGGGAACTGACATCCCTATTTGCTAGTCCAACTACTGTGGAAAGGTGCGAGGAAGATTTTCGTGCGTTCAATTGGCTACTTCATCCTGATCTGTACGCCCGAGTTCTCAGGGAACCTCTCCGGAGTCCGGCCGGCAGGGGGCTGTATTGGCTAGTTACGAACGAGCAATTGAGGCCGAGAACAAGTTCGGTGAAGGAGGAAGGAGCCTCCCAACCCCTTGGCGTGCTCGCAAGACGGCTGGATCGGAGGGTCAACGACCGAGTTGACCGCCAGAGTTGTTGCCTCTCTCGCGCGAGGTTGAAGAAGAAGAACTCAGAGAAATTACGCGGCTACCCCTCCGAGCCTTCATTCCTGGTGAGGACAATTCAGTCCTTTGCTTTCTTTTAATCGCACATAACAGGCACGTGCATCCGCGGCCGTTAGGTCCTCAGTGGATCCGCGGCCCATGGATCGGGCGGCCCTGCTTTTTACAGAAAAAAAATAGCAAATGAATCTTTAAAGGGAGTTTTCTTATAAAAATCGTATCTTTTAATAGAAAACTCGGATGAAGGAACTTAATACATGAAAAATGATCAGAAAAATATGAGGAACACGTTAAAAATGGTTTGGATATCTAAATCTGTATATTTTGCAAAAGTGCATATTTTGATGGGAAAAGTGTTAATTTGTAATTAGAAAACCCTAATTGTTAATCAAAGATGGTTTTAATATTGAAAATAGATTAATTCGAGCATGGTTTACTTGATTAATGTTAAAGATGGTTTTTAACCTATTTTGGATAATAGAATTGCAAAGTTTAGGGTTTTAAACTTAATATAATGGTTAAGATGCTTAGAAACCCTAAATTAGAGAAAAAGAAAAGAAAAGATATAGTAATATAAAAACTAGGGTTTTTGTGATCCAAATCTGATCTTAAGATCTTAATGAAAAATAAACTGAGATAATTAGGGTTTGATGGATATTTTGATAAAGATAAAGTAAAAGTGGTAAAGAGGAAGTGAAACCCTAATTATGGTCAAAACCCTAAAAAGGACAAATAACCTAGGAAACAACTAAGATTAATGGATCAAGATGACATGATTGATGATAGAGAACTGAATGCCTTTTTTAGGATCAACATGTGTGCACTTGTTTGATTTCTTAATTGGTTATTTCTGCATTCAAGTCTGCTTAACAGGTATGTGGTTAATTATGAATAACCGCCTTAGTTTTCCCGAGGATTTTCCGGATGGTTAACCGCATTGAATGCAAATTATCAGTTTAATTGTTCATACTTGCAAACTATAAAGTCACTATGATTATCACATTAATAATATAAGTATGTATTCTCGCACCTACATTCCACCCTGATGGATGATGCCAAAGGTCAGGCCCAGATGGGTAGACCAATGGACACCTTGAGTGGTGACCCTAGGCACCAAGCTTGGGAATGAGAAGGTGGCCTATGATATTGCATGGATAGAGGGCACCATGAGTGGTGAACCCTGGCACCAAGCTCAGGATTGAGAAGGTGGCCTTAAGTCATTAGCAAAGGAAAACCTAAGGTGGGTATGCCAGGGTTAGGGCAAAAGCGGTGGAGAATGTCATACTGGAAAATGTGAATTGGCTGGTTAATTAACTTGGTTGTGATAATTAGATTGTTATCCATATGTGCAAACTTTTGGTTGTCCCCACATACCGGTATATTTCGATATACTGACCGACATTTTGTTTGTCATTGTTTTAGGTACAACCCTGAAATGAACAAACGGTAAAGTGACACATTGTGAAAATAGAACATAAAGTGCCAGGAGGATTAGATAGAGTAAATTCAAGCTCTGGATAGATAGACTTCCAAAGTTTTTCAAAGGTAAGTAAAGTTTTAATTTTATACCAAATTCCAGTTAGTTAGTAGAATTTCATAATTATTATGATTATTTTTCGAACCTTTGATCCTGTTAATTAAATAATGGCTCTGACCTTCGGGTCTCCCTTAATTGGGGGTTACCGGGAGGCGGGGTCGTTACACTCTCCTAATAAGATTAATGGTTTTGTGAATGTGAGACAAGATGGGGATGCAACTGAGGTAGTTATAAGCGGTCAATGATGTAAGTGAGATATTGAGGAGAGTGAGTCTACCCGCTACATTGAGGAACTTTTTATTTTTTAGGAGAGAAGGCGATTCTTGAGTCCGGTGATGATAGGATTTCATGTGGTTTTTTTGGAAAGGGGTAAAATCAAACATGTAGTCCAATGTAGGTGAAGGAAAAGTCTTCAATTTGTAGTTGAGAAGGGATTTATAGCTGTTAATATTATCATATCTAACATGTGTTCCAATAATCACATATTTATGAAAATTTATCTTAAGCCTCGTGTAAGAGAGTAACCCCAAAATACAAATGATATTCATGACATTTGTGTTATCCGTGTTTATGAAAATGATAGTGTTGTCAGCATTCTTTTCTTAGGGGATGAGATGAGTTGTCAGCCATGATGTATGCATATTGGATGTCTCTATTCTAGCTAAAGGCACATTGTTGTTGACCAATAACATCATCGATGTGTTTTTCATCCTAGAACTAAATGTTTTGGCTATTATTTCGTAGGATGAATTGATGAGGCTAAAAATATTGGTTCCATGAAACTAGGTGTTGATAACCTTAGCGGCTAAGGTTTAATATGGTATGGTTCAAAATGTGCTTTAAAAACCTTTGATGCACCCTCAAGTATCCAAGATGATAATCTACTACATCCATTGGCTTGGTTCTGCTCTCCCTAGCCCTAGAGCGGCTAGGTCATCCTCTTCGTCGGAGGCTGGCTGGGGGGAGGGGGTTTCTGCCATTGCAAAGCGGTGCCCCACTCCCCCTCAACCTCTTATCGCTCGATGTTGGTGGGATTTCTTCTCAGGGAGGTGTGGTTGTTTCTCTCCTCTGGGTCCAGGCATCGACAGTGGAGGTGTTTTGTTCTAGACTTTTGAGTCTAGATCTTGGGCGTCTCAGAGGCTTCTCGACTCTTGCGACATGTTCTGGTTGCTAAGCTTGCTTGGTGGCCGGTTTGTGGTGCCTTTGGAGGCAGCGATCTTCTTCTATCCTATTGTTGAATCCTACTACAACGAGTTGCCTACCCCCTTTCTCCTTTACTTGTTCTTTGAGATTAGGTTCTTTTGTCTTGTTTTGTCTTTCTTGTCGTTAATCGGCGTTTCTTTATCTCCTCATAGTAGGTTACTTTTTCTCAGTTAATTTTGTTGCGTAGTTGTATGGTAGCAAGTGCAGAGGTGACTTCCTTTCACAACACCGGTTTGGTGCAGTTCCTCTACCACAGATACATGCTCAAGTTGAAGGTATCCTTCATGTAAAGCTGCATTAGCCAGCGAAATAGAAGAGGGATCTATGCATCATTGTTCTTATCAGATTCCGATATGAGTTTTTGTGGTAGGATGTATATGTTCTTGACCATTGTGTGGTCTATAAGTTTGTCTTCCTCTTCATGTAGATGCCGTATGGCTACTCCGTAATAAAATTAGTCTGTTTATAAAAAAAAGTATCTAAGATGATAGTCAATATATATAGTATAAACCTTGACCCCAAACATTAGTATGAAGCACTCACATAAATTGCGTGACAACACATTTGTTATATCAATATAACCTTTATAAATAGTGTGTCACACCTTATACACTAGATGCCCTATGTCATGATGCATTAAAAAATAATGTAATATGTTATGTTACTGAGAGATATATGGAGTGTATTGATTTTTGTTTATCATGAACATGGCTAGACATTATATAGGAGTAAGTGCGGCCACTAATAACACAGATGCATAATACATGACTAATCACAACCTACATCAGATACCACATACTTATTTATCTAACACCCCAAATCAATTTGTGATTAAAAAATGTGGCTTCAGCAGATACATGAAAACAATGCTTATAAGGGTTATAGAACCAATACCCTTGTTGGGTTTTACATATTTGAGAAGCGCACACACTTAGTAGCATGAGCACTCAGCTTGTCATGACCAACAATGGATTCATGGACAAAACTAAAAAAGCCCAAAAATCAAATATGGGAATAGGTACAACACCCGCGATTGGTTACGATATAAAGTATGCATATGAATATAGTTATTCAAGACAAATTATGAACACCCCATTTTCCACATCCTACCCAATTTCCACATATCCACTTTTTATCCATTTTTTCACCCATTTAATACATCCGCATTGCCCACTTTCACCTAGTTCATCCTCTTATGAAAAGAAATCTTCTTTCCGACTAAAAGTGCAACTTGTTCCTCATTTCTACCTTAAATAGACTATCTTTCGTAAATTTCCCAATTGATTTGTCAGGAATCAAATATTCCCTTTTCAATTGCCTTTTTTCAGACAAGTCTGAGAGATAACTCACACTTATCTTTCTGAGCAAGTTTTCTCCATTTTTCTCTAGAACAATCTTGAAATTATTGGGAAAATGAGAAAATCCTTTTTTCACCTAGAGGACACCCAAACATATCACAACCATCTTTCGGTGCCATGTGGCCATATCACCTCAATATGCATGCCAAGCATGGCACATCAGGGTGATTCATCCACTCTTCCAGAAGGTTCTGCACAGAATCCTGAACCCTAATCCTGGACTATAAATAGACCCCCATATACAATGATTCATGCCCCTTTCGTTTCTCCTGAAGCTAGAGAAATGACTACCTCTCTTTTGATTTTCATATTTCCTGTGATCATAGGATCCTTTCTCTAACACCACTTGTCCTGCTAGATTATGTAGAACGGTAAACTGCTATAATTGTTGCATCTAACTATTGAATCTGATATCTATCTGATTTCTGATTTATAACCTCTACATCTGACCTAATCTATTGCTGCATATGATCAATTGTCTACTTCTTTTTCTTCTATTAATGTCATTTTAATAGTTCTAAAAAATCAGATTTAGTATATACAAAAACCTATATGCTAGTCATCCTTTAGAATTTGATGCATCGGTCCTACTTGTCACTAATGGATCCCCAACATGGGAGGTCCTGAGGTGATCAGGACCATGCCACACCTAAAAATTAAGACCTTCAGGGAAATGACAGGAAGGACACAAACATCTCCAACCCTAAAAGCAAGCCCATGTCAAAAAAATAAATTTTATTATTTTATTTTTTATTTAAAAATCTGGAATCACTCACTCCTTTGTCATATAACTACACTTGATACCGCTTTACCAAGTGGGATGAGGGTGCCAATCCTTCCTCACTCGTAACTAGATCACCAGATTTAATATTTGGTTATACTTTTATTTTTTGTTTTTTACACCCAACAAGGATAATTGCTCAGAAACCCCCGTGGTTTCATTGACTCATATTTTTTGTCATTTTTTGCATAAAATGTTGTGGTGAATGCAAACACAACCTTTCTTTTCTTTTTGCAATGTTTCACTGCCAAAAAGGAATAAAGATTTATTTCCCATATCTCTCTCCTATTTCTTCACCCTTTTCTGGCAGGGTGCAACAGACTGACGACTCCATTGGGGATAGCCAAGACAATCTGAATCAAACTCCCACTATTGTGTTTCAATGATTGAGCATCTTCAAGTTTTTCTTGCTGTTTTGTTTTTGTCAGGGAACATGGTGGCAGATCACACCAATCTGCCAGTCTTGGGCGCATGGGTCGAGGTGATCTTTTGCCACTGCCCCTATCTTTTCTGTTGTTTTGTTTTTGTCGGGGAAAGGGGGTGGTGAATCACCGTGATCTTCCATTCATGGGCCACGGATCAAGGTGATCCACCCCTTGTCTATCTTTTTATTGTCGTCTATTATGGTTTTCTGCCGCACTTCCCATATAGGGTTTAGTGTCTTCTTCCTTCACTTTGAAAATAAACAAACAAAAATATATGAGGGATAAACATCAGGCTCAAGTTAGAAACTAAATATGATATTTTCTATGCTACTGTAATTTCTTTATCCGTATTGTGTGATTATCATGCATGATAGGCTTGTTTCTTAAAATGTTAAAAGATCCATCACTTGCACTTCACACATCTACATACATACCCACATGTCATGGAACGGGTGCCAACCCCACATTGGATCCCTAGAAATAATAAAGGATGTCAGTGAAGGTATTGAGGTAACAATAATTTGGGCATCCAAACGCCTTGAAAACATCCCACTCTACTAGCACTCATGATTGATTATGTCCATTGTAGTCATGGGGTTTATTGGGAGTAGTACCTTTATCCACTGAACCCATGCTACCCCTCAATGAGTGCCATCTATCCATAAAGAAGATAAGGACCAACCTATCCTATCCAGGTCATTCTTGAGTGAGGACATAACATGAACCTAAACTCATGGGTTAAAGGGAGGAATATCTATTGCCTCTGCATAGATCTTGTCTTCACCGATGAAATAACATTTAGATTGTTGTGGTAACGCCCTAGGATTTGAGACCTCAGATATAATGATCTTAAAAGGAATTATTGAACTACCCATATCACCAAGGTGCACCTCCTTTTTCGGGAACCCATCACTAAAGAACTCTATAGTTAAGCGTGCTCAACTTGGAGTAGTACTAGGATGGATGACTAGTCGAGAAGTTGATCCTGGCTTGCTCGTGAGTGAGGACTAAGCGTGAAGTTAAGGCCAGTGGTGGTCTGTGGGGCCAGTCATCATTCACGAAACTCTACTAGAGCCTTGGGCAGTGGGCTTGGGTGTTACAAATGGTATCAGAGCCATAACCCCTCCAGTATGTGGGGCTCTATGGGCATGTGGCATGCCAATCTTGAGATGTGTAGTCTAGGCTTGTTGGAAATGGTTGTCCATGGTTGACGTAGCCATCGTTGTGCTGGTATTCTATGATAGGGAGCTGGGTGTCCATGGTCCATTCTGGGTCTACACTGAAATGGGGAAATATTATGAGGCCATATAGTTGAGCCTTGACAAGGACGTCAAGAGTCTAAGTGGGGGAGATTGTAACATCCTAGGATTTGAGACCTCAGATATAATGATCTTAAAATGAATGATTGAACTACCCATATCACCAAGGTGCACCTCCTTTTCTAGATGCCCATCACTAAAGAACTCCATAGTTAAGCATGCTCAGCTTAGAGTAATACTAGGATGGGTGACCAGTCAGGAAGTTGATCTTAGCTTGCACGTGAGTGAGGACTAATCATGCAGTTAAGGCTAGTGGTGGTCTATGGGGCCATTCGTCATTCATGAAAATCTACTAGAGCCTTGGGCAGTGGGTCCGAGTGTTACAGTTGCTAACTTCTTTCATGTGCATATTCAAAAAATCTTTTTCAAAATTAACAATGTCAAAGATTCATAATCTCAAACAATATTTTTCAAAGATTAAAAACCTCAAGGATTCAAAATCTCAAACGATCATTTTCAAAGATTAACAATACCAAAGATTCAAATATCAAACAATCCTTTTGAAAGATTAACAATGTCAATGTTTCAAAATATCAAACAATCTTTTTTAAAGATTAACAACTTCAATATTTTAAAAAATCTTTTTTAAAGATTTGCAAAAAAATTCTGTCCTCAAAACTTGGACGAATGGAAGGGAACCTCCACATCTTGCATGACATCATGCACTAATGCCAGGTCTTCCCCACAAGGGTCCTAGATTATGACCTTAAACTAATATCACTTCAACTTTATATCCTCTTGAGTCTTGGATCACAACCTAAAATGACCCAATCATACACTTCATCTTCCTAAACATGGGCCTAGACTACAACGTAAAACTAGACCACAACCTACTATTGAATGCCATAAAAAAGAGACCTCCTCCTTGACCGCCGTTCCTTACACACAAAAAAGTCTATCCAGATAAACCCCTCAAGCTAGGTGGAAACTAGGGTGTCATGGATGCCATCATGGGTTTTAATTTGGTAACCCCAGTGGACAGAGATACCCTGGGGAAGAAAAGAAAATGTTTAATTATAGTCACTGGCTCAAAAGGGTCACCTTACTCTTGATCAACCACTCAACCTCCCACCTCCCATCCTACTTTGAATGATTCTTTAAGAAAACCTCCCAAAAGAACTACACTCTCACCATCTTTTTCTTTTCCATCCATGGTATCAACAAAGAAGTTGTGTAAATAAGTGGACCAGTTCCCTCATTTATTCCAAGATAGGTGCAAGAACAACCATCAAAAATAAAAAACTATGACAAGAAAGAAATGCATGTGCCTTTTATCATGAGAAGCATGTGACAAATCCAGGAGCATCCCTTTTGTGCACTCCCTCTCATCGAGGATGAACCTTTTTAAATTTCTTGACTAACATATTGTGTACAGGGGGATCCATCCCAAAAGCATATATTATCTTTTCTCATAATATTACACCCTACTTTTAAGTCCAACTAATGCTGATTTCTAGACATCACGGGAATAGCAAGAAGCTTGTACTCCACCCTATCTTTCCAACAAGCAATTTAGATGGCCGGGAACAGAAGTGTTGATAGCTAGTCAAATGGTGCCTCTAAGGAAAATGTCGTACACAACAAGCAAGACAAACCTGAAGAGGTGGATAAGTGCAAAGATGCCCCCATTGTGCCTGAAGTCATGGTTATCCAAAAAGGACTGCAATTTGAGCAACCTTTCAACATGAATTTCCTGTCTCCATCAAGCTCAGCCTACACAAGAGGGTGGAACTACCTAGGGTATACCATACAAGGAGCCACACATAAAGGTTCATCTACACATTCTTTCCATACGGCTAGTGGGGCCCCCACCACCTCAGTCAGAAGCATTCTAGACCAGGCTCTATCATATTCTGACATCAACAAATAGTGGGTCCGTTCCCATACCTCAGGGAGCGCTATGACCTTCTTCAAACCTAAAGGAGAAACCAAAGGAAAGAATAAAGAAGAAGAAGTCACAACCATGTAGAAAGAGCCTCAAGTAGTCGAAACTACCACAAAGGTTCAAATGCACTATCTGAACGACCGAGGACCCATCCCCAACTTGCACTCCATGCATCCACCACCCCACTCCTGGTACAACTTGTACATAGTGGGAAGGTATGGATTCCCACCACCCTTGTTTATGGCATCACCAATGACAATCAAATAATCAAATATATTTGGGTGTCCACACACTAAGAAGTTTTTTCATAGGAACCTACTGTTTTAGATCCCCTATTGCTTGAAATCATGCAAAAGATCAGACTGGTAGAAGGGAAGAAGGACGGTTGTAAGAAATTTTGTGATTTCTATCATTTTCCTGATGCAAAGATACTAAACAACTTCAACATGCCTAAATTCCATGAATATGCCAAAAAGGGAGACCAAGTAGCTCACCTCAGGGCGTATTGCTCAGATATAGTGGGAGTCCAACAAGAGGACAAGGTAATAATACACTATTTCACATGAACCTTGACTGGTCCTATGTTGGCCTGGTACAATAAACATGACATGACCTCCATCATCACATGGGCTAAGATGGATGAAAAATTTATCAATCAATATGCCTAGAATCTAGACTAGGTCCCGAACAAAGAGGACCTAGAAGCATTGTAACAAAAGACATATGAGAGCTTGTCCAAGTTCGTCGATCATGGAGGGAGCTTACCACTCAGCTAGAATTAGAGCCTACAGATAATGAGGCCCTAGATATGGTGATCCTAGCTGCTTCACCGGCCCTCACCACCCTCTTATCCCTACAAAGGTATAGTAACTTCACAGATCTCATACAAGTAGGTGTACGGACCAAAAATTTGATCAAAAGAGGAGTCTATTAGAACATAGGTCGCACCTTCCAACCGTCTCCCACTTCTTCAATGACCAATCAAAGAACCAAGTGGGCCAAAGCTAAAATAGCAGATGCCACGGTGGGAGCGGTACCTGTCCCCTCTGGGGAAGTACGATGACAACTACTAGCCATACATATCTCCTCAGGGCAAACACCCACAACCAAGTTATCCAGGAGTAGGTGCTCAAACTGCAACAAGCTCAGGTGCCACTACCCAATTTCCTATAGGAAAATATGGAGACAAAAATGACAAACAAAAAAATTCTTACCATATTCCCCATAAACCAGTGCATCACATTAATAACTATGAATGAGAAGGAAGGCTTCAAGGCACATACCTGGTCCTGAAGCAAGTCCAATAAAAATTATTGCATCGATGTGCTTCTTTCTCAAGCAACCCTTGAATAGTTGTCAGTGACAGCCTCCTGGTGAAGCACTATGGACAACGGTTGACGACGTCCTCCTAGAATGATGGAAACAACCTACAAACCTCTATGTAGTCCACACAGACCACTAGAAACTCCTAGTCATTCTTCTAGAACTGACAGGAAGGAGTTGTCCCTTTGTGTCGTCAATGTGCTAGCGTAGACTTTCTCCCCTTTGGCTATCTCTCCCTTTTAAAGGTAAGATGCCTCTGGCTCTCATGTTACCACAATATAGAGGTGAGGAGTCTTGTCATACAAGTGTGTTGATAGCCTTGGCCACCCATTTATATAGAGTGGATGGGATAGGGTTTCCACAAACTCAAAGACACGATGAGATAGTTTTCAATAATTTTTAGCTATTATAAATCACCAATAGGTCAACTAGGCTCCCATTCGGTCGATTGACACATAAGTCGGTCGAGTGGAACATCTTGTCATTTGATTGGAATGTTTTCCTATTCACAAGCATAATGGCTTTCAATGCGACGATTAATGAACATCATGACGTCATCATCAATTCCTTGATCTAGTCTTAGTGATCGTCCAGTCTATCAACTAGACACCACTCATCCAACTGACAACCAATGATGTTTAAGTTAATTACCCAAACACTCTAGTAACCAAGTTAAACCTTATCCATAAGTAAACTCCGATTCCAGGTGCATCCTATGTGTATCATACTATAGGCCCCAAATTACATTGGCAGTGAATGTCCATAATCAGATTATGACATCACAAACAATGAGAGGTATCTAGCAACACATCATTCCTACCCAAGTAATTAGAAAGTTAGAGAATAACTTCAACCTACAATATGTGATCACTGTTACCGTGATCGTATAGTTCCTTTGTTTCTAATATCCATATTGAACTCGAGGCATGGAATCATCATCCTCCTAAATTCAATCCATGTTCTTTGAACTAGAGAAGACTGTCTAAGATGCATGTGAGTTCACATCTCACATATTGATTTAGATGAGTATGGCCATACACTTCTCAGTCTCACTTATCAAGTGACCAAGATATCAACTCTGATATGAGGGACAAATCCCATCTACATCACTCTCATAGTCAATCCCCATGTGTCACAACATATCCAAGCATCACCTTTATGGTAACCCTTATTCTAAGTCATGTTGGTGTCAAAGTACATCGAACGTCATGTGATGAGTGTAGAGACTTCAGGTCTAAGAACCAAAATCACCACTATCACTATGAGAGATAATTCTGACTACCATTCAATGGTTTCCATGTATCACTCTCAAAGAGGGTTTGTTTGGTACATTGTTCTATAACAAGTACCTATGTGTTTGACTTGATCTCATACATCATGACAAATGAGATTCTATCATCAATAAACACACATTCAAGTCTTATGTATTATTGTTGTCTATATTGTTTCTAGAATAATTCTGACTAGGGACATAACAAGGATATATATACTCTTATCATACACATGATCTCATTATTCAAGTCTTCAACTTGAATAAATATATTATCGAGTAATATAATTCCTTTAGTAATCTATCATGATATACCATCATCTCATAATTGAACAAACATATAGAAGAAAAATGCCTTTATTATTAATGAAATCAAGTACATGATGCCACATTACAATCATTATATGACTGTCTCTTTGGGCATACAGATCAACAAACTCCCACTTGCACTTAGAGCCAACACCCATGAATTTATCCCAAGTGATCTAACATGACCTTCATGCTTCTATTGCAAAAGTGCTTTTGTCAAGGGGTCAACAACATTGCTTTCAGTTGGTATTATGCAAATCTTCACATCTCGTTGATGTAGGATCTCTCCTATGAGACAAAACCACTGTTGTATGTACTTGGAAGGCTGATGTGATCTAGGTTCGTTAGTTTGTGCAATAGATACATTGTTGTCACAATAGAACTCTACTACATCGCTGCTGCTCAGAACTACCCCAAGTTCAATGAAAAACTTCTTGATCCAAACAACTTCCTTTGTTGCATTGAAGGAAATACTATACTCAACCTCTATTGTAGAATCAATGATTGTTTCTTGCTTAGAGCTCTTTCATCTTACAACTCCTTTTTTGAGGGAAAACACAAATCCAGATTGTGATGTAAAGTCATTTTTGTCAGTTTGGAAGCTTGCATTAATGTAACCCTTTATCACCAACTCTTCCTCACCACCGTAGATAAGAATGATCATTAGTTATTCTCAAGTACTTTAGGATATTCTTCATAGAATCCCACTAGCCTTCATCAGGATCTGACTAATATTTGCTCATCATGCTCAAGGCATACGAGACATCAGGACGAGCACACAACATTGTGTACATGATGGATCCAATTGCAGATGCATATGTAATCTTACTCACATTTTCCCATTCTTCACATGAACTGGGACATTGATCTCTAGAGATACTAACACCATGAGACATGGCTAACTTTCCTTTCTTCAACATTTCCATGCTGAAAATTTTCAGTTCCATGTCAATGTATACATTCTGGCTTAGGACAAGAAGCCTTCTAGATATATCTTTATAGATCTTGATTCATAAGATATAAGACTCTTCATCTAGGTCCTTCACTGAGAATGTACTTCCCAGCTAGATTTTTACCATTTACATACAATATGAGGATGTACTTCCCAACTAGATATATGACTCTTCGTCTAGGTCCTTCTAGGTACGTCATTCCCCATCCATAGTATGTCATCTACATACAATATGAGGAATACAACATGCTCCCACTAACCTTCTTGCTTCATCTTCATTTTGACTAAAACAAACTCTTTGACTATTTTGTCAAATTGAAGATTCCAACTTTGAGATGCTTGTTTCAATCCATAGATTGACCTTTGTAGCTTAAATACTTTATTGTCTTGTTTGGGATTTATAAAACCATCTGGTTGTGCCATGTACATATCCTCAAGTAAATTTCTATCAAGGAATGCAGTTAACATCCATCTGCCTAATCTCGTAATCATAATAAGATACAATGTCAAGCATGATCATGATAAACTTAACCATGGAAATTGGAGAAAAGGTTTCATCATAGTCAACATCTTGCACTCATTTGAAACCCTTTGCAACCAATTGGCCTTTATAGGTTTATACATTACCATCCATGTAAGTCTTCTTCTTGAAGACCCGCTTGTACCCTATGGATTTTACCCCTTCAGGTAGATCCACCAAGGCCCATACCTTGTTGATTTACATGGATTCCATCTCATCTCTCGTGCCCTCAAGCCCTTTCTCAGACTATAGTCCCTTGACAACTTCTAGATATGTTGTTGGCTCATCATATATGACCAACTCATTGTCTTCTTGAGTCACAAGATAACTAAATCTTTCAAGATGAAGGTTTGTCCTATTAGATCTGCAAGGTTCATGTGTTACATGAGAAATTTGATATTTCATAATAGTTTGTTCATATTCCTATTGTACCTCTATAGGTTTAATGTTTTCTTGTTGGTCTCTAACCTCTTTGAGTTCTACTTTCCTCCCTATGATTCCTTTGGAAATAAATTCCTTTTCAAGGAACACAACATCCATGGCAACAAACACTTTATTGTCAAATGGAGTATAGAAGTAGTATCCCTTGGTTTATTTAGGAAATCCAACAAAATAACATTTATACGATTTCGGTCCAAACTTTTTGAGAAACTGCTTTCTCACATAAGCTCCATATCCTCAAATCTTCATAAAAGAAACATTGGGATGCTTCCCATACCATATCTCATATGGTGTCCTTTGAATCAATTTAGATGGTACATGGTTAAGTGTAAAGGCTGAGGTTTCTAGAGCATATCCCCAAAAGGAAGTTGGAAGACTAGAAAAACTCATCATTAACCACACCATATCTAGTAATGTGTGGTTCCTTCTTTTTGATATAGGTGTTCCAGGTGGAGTCCATTGTGATATGATACCACAATCTCATATAAGGTCCTCAAACTCTCAGTTTAAGTATTCTCCACCATGATTAGAATGAAGTGTTTTAATACTTTTACCAAGTTGGTTCTGTACTTCATTCATGAAATCTGTAAACTTTTCAATGGTTTTTGACTTGTGCTTCATTAAGTATACATAGTCATACCTACTGATATCATCAGTAAATGTAATGAAGTATTGGTAACCACATCTAGCATTTGTGCTAAATGGTCCACATACATCAGTATGTATGAGTCCCAATAGATCACTCACTCTCTCATTATGTCAAAGTAAGGAGTCTTTGTCATCTTTCCGAATAAACAAGATTCACATGTTTCTATTGATTCAAGGTCAAATGAGTTTAGATAACCATCTTTATGGAATCTAGAAATGTGTTTCTCATTTATGTTCCCTAGATGACAATGCCAAAGGTATGCTTTGTTTGAGATATCAAGTTTTTTAACCTTTTAGTATTTATGTTATAAACATTTTCTCTAGATCTAATCAGTAAAGACCATAGGACATATGGGCATTGACATAAAATATATCATCTTTAAAAATTAAATATCGACCATTCTTAATATGAAATTCAAATCCATTCTCGTTCAAACAAGTTATTGAAATGATGTTTCTATCAATGACAGACACAAAATAGCAATTATCTAACTATATTATAAGCCCACTGGGCAAAGATAAATGATAGGTTCCAACTACAGTGACAACAAATCTTGATCCATTTGCAATTCACAGTTCAATCTCACCTTTTATTAAAGGTTTACTTCTTTTTAGATCCTATATACATATGTGAGATCCACATCCGTTATCCAGTACCCAAGATAAAGAAGTAGACATATATATCTCAATAACGTATATACCTGAAGTGGAGATCTCTATTTTATTGCTTCTTCTTCCTTAGTTCCTCTAGGTAAAGAGGACAATTTCTTTTCTAGTATCCAACCTAGTGACGGTGGTGACAATTTCCTTCCTTATTCACCCCTCCCTTTACTTTAAGTGCAGAAGTCTTGGGTTTATAACTGGATTTAGAACTCTTCTTAGCCTTACCTTTGCCCTTGGACTTTCCTTTCCCTTTGATGATCATCATCATAGATTTGTGTCCTTCTTTATTTGTGCTTTAGTAGTTCTCAACATGCCAAGCAACTCTGACAACAATTTATTAAAATTGTTCATGTTGTACTTAATGAAAAATTGGCTATATGATTCCGACAATGACTATAGAATCACATCCATGGCCAATTCTTGACCCAAGAGAAATCCCAGTCTAACTAGGTTCTCCACATACCCAATCAACTTGAGCACATGGGGCCCCAGTGGATCTCCTTTTGCCATATTGCACTTGAACAATGCCTTTGAGACATCATATATCTCTTGTCTTTCCTAACCTTGGTACATACTCTTAAGACGTGTAACCATCTCAAGAACATCCTCATTCTCATGTTGTCTATGCAAATCATAGTTCATTGAGAATAGCATCAGACACTTGACATATACAACATCTTCAGAGTGCTTCTTGTAAGCATCCATGTCATCCTTAGATGTGGTGGGAGCAGGTTCATCTAGATCTGGTGTCTCCAGGACATAGAGCTTGTGCTCTTGTGTGAGAACCATTCTCAATGTCATGAACCAGTCACATAAGTTATTCTTATTCAACCTATCCTTCTCAAGGACCGATCACAAAGAAAAGGTGTTATTGTTTGACATTTGTTTATACAAAAGAAATTAGCATATTGTTAAAATCCTTTTGATTTGATTTGATTAACATAAAATTTTAATAATATTTATGAGGACTTTAATTAATTATGTTCCCACTGTTTTATTCAAATTGATAGCCCTCACTTATCAATTCAGAAGATTGCAGTGTACAACCTTTTAGTGAGCCAAGATATAAAATAACTAAGTTATTACCCAACCAACGTCGACATCTATAATCAATTTATTAAGGTAGGAAACATTTTCCAATTGCATCTCATACTATTCTTGGATATATGGTATGCACAAATCCTTGTCACATCTCATCTATATGCTTCTAGGCACTTAATCTCACTAAGGTCACCTAGTTAAGCCTGACCCAAAAGCCAACACGATATAATGCACCCTTCTTGGCACACCCACATAACTACCATCACACTTCCATCAGATAGATAGTGCACCACACTTGGCGTTCCCAAGCTTGGTGGATCAAGCTTTTCATGTGTCCTTCTTATGGAAAGCAACTAAGACTTAATATTTGATTGATGTATTTTATTTATATACATATACATATCCAATCACCACATACTTATAATATGTATCATGTACATACTGTATACATAAACTATACATGCAATCATAAAATAGGAGCAATGGTTATGGCCATACTAATGCAATTATTTGGAGCCACAAAGAATTGTGATCCACCTAAGGTCAAACATCACCTTTTACAACCTATAAAAGAAAAGATTGTCCAAAAATAAGCCAGTAAGTCGATTGAACTCTTCAAGTCGATCAATTTGTCTGCCCATCAGTCGATTGACCTCTATCGCCCAGTTGACTGGCTCCGGGCTCAAGCAGCTTCTGGACTCCTTTAGTCTGTCGATTAGGCCTCCAGTCAACCCAATTCACTCCTTTAATCTGTAGCCTCTTCAGTCTTCTAGTCGGTCGACTCGACTCCCAGTCGATCAACTTGCCTGGTATAAAACATCTTCTCTTTCACCAAAATAAAAATTAAAGCTATCCTATTAAGTAATACATTATACAAGTGAAACCTCGACTTACATTCAAGGGGAGTATAGGAAGGAAAACACTAATTTACATATGGAGAAAGAGAGAGAGGCTCAGTATGCAAATTAATTTTAAATATAGTAATTAAACCATTCAACCATGCACACATATCCAGGGGGTATTGGCCGAAACCACACTTACATCCACCATCAAAACAAATTCATGGCAACATGTAAATCTCATATATATATGATCTACGAAACATTTTCTTGCATATGTAGTATTTAATCAAACATGCACATTAGTCAATTAAATATTCACATCGCGTGTAATAAAATAAATGATAAAACCAAAAATCAATAAGATTGATTATATCTCAAAACATGGTAAATTGACGTGGCTTTGATACCAATGTAGGAAAATATGGCAACAACGATGCCAGTAAAAAATAAATTATTGCCATATTACCCATAAACTAGTGGCTCACATCTATAAATATGAATGAGAAGGAAGGTTGCAAGGCACATACCTGGTCCTGGAGTAACTCTAGTGACAATTTATACAACAACGAGCTTATTTCTCAAGCAACACCCAGACAATTGTCGACGACGGACTCCTAGAGTATCACCACGGACGATGGTTGATGACATACTCCTAGTGTGTTGGAAACAACATCCACACCTCTACATACTCCTCGCAGACCACTGTGAACTACTCTTTGTTCTTCTAGAACTTATGGGAAGGTGTTATCCCTTCATGTTGTCAACGTGCTAGTGTCAAATTTATACCCATTGGTTATTTATCCCTTTTAAGGGTAACATGCCTTTGGCTCTCACGTTACCACAACATTGATACGAGGAGTCTTGTCATACAAGTGTTTTGAGAACCTTGTCCACCCCCTTTATATAGGTGTGGATGGGCTAGGGTTTCCATAGACCAAAGGACACGATGAAAGAAATTTTATGAATTTTGATTGATGCAGATCATTAGTCAGTCAACGGGGCTCCCAATCGGTCGAAGGGAACATTCAATCGATTGATTGGAATTTTTTTAATTTGCAAACATAATGGCTTTCTATGAGACAATTCATGAACATAATGACATCAACATAAATGCTTTGATCCAGCCTTATTGATTGTCCAATCAATCGAATGAACTTCCCAGTCTTTCGGTTGGACATTTTAGTCAGCCAATTGACAACCAGTGTTATTTAAGTTTATTACCTAAACACTTTAGTAACCAAGTTAAACATTATCTATGAGTAAGATCCTATTCCAAGTGTATCCTATGTGTGTGACCCTATAGGTCCCAAGTTATGTTGGAAGTGAATGTCAATAACCAAATCATGACATCACAAATAATGAGTGGTATCTAGAAACATATCACTGCTAAGTAAGAAATTGGAGTGTAGGAGAATAGCTTAAAACTATAATTCTTGTTCACTGTTACCATGATTGTATAATTCCTTGGTGTCTGATATCCAAATTGAACTCAAGACATGGAATCATCATCCTCTTAATATGCAAAATGTGTTCCTTGAAATAGAGCAGACTGTCTAAGATGCATGTGAGTTCACATATCACATAATCATTCACATGAGTATGGACATACATTTCTTAGTTTTTCTTATCAAGTGACCACTATATCAACTCCAGTGGGAGGGACAAATCCCATCTACATCACTCATAGTAAATCACCATGTGTCTCAACATATCCAAACACAACCTTTATGGTAACCCTTATGCAAGGTTATGTTGAAAGTTGTCAAACTATATCGAACGTCATGTGATGAGTGTAGTGACTTCAAGTCTAAGAACCACAATCATTTCTATCACTACGAGAGTTGATTCTGACTACCATTCAATGGTTTCTTTGTATCACTCTCAAGGTGGTCTGGTACACTATTCTCTAACAAGTATCTATATGTTTAGCTTGATAACATATATCATGACAAATGAGATTCTATCATTAGTCAACACACATTTTAGTTGTATGTATTATTGTTGTCTATATTTTTTCTACAATAATATCAGACTAGGGACATAATAAGAGTGTATATACTCCTATAATACATATGATCTCATTGTTCAGGTCATCAACCTGAAGACACATGCCATCAAGTAATATCATTCTTTTAGACATATAACATGTTATACCATCATCTCATAATTGAACAAACATATCGACAGAAAATGCCTTTATTATTAATTAAATTAACTAGATGATGACACATTATAATCATCATATAAATGCCTCTCTGGGCATACATACCAACATAATCAACATTAGTGCATGCCTCCACAATATGCGTGTCTGCCAAATAACTACTATGGGTATGCACCACCACCATTTCACCTGACCATGCAACAGACGACCACACCCACTCCTCCGACAACAAGTAATCCAACACCTCATGCAGAGCCAACAACTACAACTCCATCATAGAGGAGCCTTCTAAACTAAAGAGGAAGTTCACACCTTTGGGGGCTTCTCTCAGTACTATCCTTCTGGATATTAAACATATGCTCAAGTTTTTGGCCATAAGGGAACCGTTGAATGCTTTACCTAAGAGCTACAATGACAAAAAAATTTGTGATTTTCATAGAGAAAATGGCCACAAAATCAACTCTTATATTGCACTCCAGCTTGCCTTTCAGGATCTCATCAATACCGGGGATGTGAACATAATCACTATAGAAGAGAGGCCTACATCCTCCAACATAGTGGCAGGGATCTCGTCACCAAAAGACTCACATTGAGGATTTTTCCTTCTAATAGAACAAGCTGTCAAAAATTGGTCCCAAAGTACATGGATCATCACTTACATACAGGATAGGAAGCCACTGATTGTGATAAGAACCAAAATGCTAAAAGTGCAACCCATAGTCACACCAAGGTCCTTCCAGGAGCAAAAGACACGACCAACATGAGCGGCTAAAGCAAAAAAAAAGTGCAAAAGTCTGGATTCTGAAGACAACATCCCCTACCAACTCTCACCCTATAGTTGTGATATTAGATATAACAATGCCACCTATTGCAACAAAGGGATATCAATATTCTACCTCATCAGAGGTACCACCGTACTCAATAAGGGCAAAGAAGAGGTGACTACTTACATAGGTATCCCTACTAGCATCACGGAAGAGGGGGGCCAACCAGGTCTCCATCCCGACCATGGATACCAAGAAGATACCACCCATGCCTAATATCTATAGGGAGATGAATCCTAAAGATTCAGATGTCATCCATTTCCTCAACAAACTAGAAGGAGAAGCATCACTGGACAAAGGGACACAAACTCCCCCGTACATGACAATACTATCATGAAGACTCTTGAAGGGGCCTACGTCTCAAAAATGTATGGCAAAAATCTCTTATAGTTACCATCAGATTAATCATGACCCCACACTTGATCCCAATTTGTGGGAATCAAAATAGGCCCCCATTGATTACTGCAATATACAATGACCTCAAGATACCCTCATGCTTCATTGACAATGGTGCATGCCTCAACGTGTGTCCATTAAAAATGATTATCAACCCAGAGAAGGATCCTTCTGACCTCTAGTCTCCAATAAAGAAACAAACCAACTTTGACAGATTGGTCAAAGATGCTCTAGGGGAGATGACTCTAGAGCTACAGATCAAAGTTTAGACATGTACCATCGACTTCATCGTCATGGAACTGAGTCCTTCCTTCAACCTCATATTGGGAGGCTACGGATTCAGCAAAGTTGATAGGTTCCCTCATCACTATATTAAAAGCTAAAGTACCATCTAGGCCACACCATCATCATGATTCAAGCTGACAAGCCTGATACTATTACTGCATCAAAGAAGATGATCTCCTACTTTGCTTTGAGATGCTTCACATTGCCAACATCAATTGGGTGCCCCCACATAGAAGGAGGCAACATCTACCTTATGACCCAGTATTGTTTGCACAACAATTATGAGAAATGGACATCCACCTAGACAGAGGGTTGGGTGCTTGATGATAGGGACGCACAGAAATCATCCAAATTCCTCTAAGATAGAAAGGATTGGGGTTGGGATTCTATTGCCCATATTACACCCAACCTAGGATCGCCAGGTGGATGCATAGTGTCCCACCACGAGGAACTCAACCCAAACATGTTACCTTAACAACCTGGCGATGACCCAAGACTTGAGTCGCAAAGCTAGATGCCTTCAACTAGAAGAAGAGCGTTGACTCAAGGTGTTGTACTGGTGGTAACTCAACCCTGAGCATAGAGGTCCACACTTGTACTTTTCGTGTACCATGCCTATCACTAAAGACTATTCTGATACATGTAAGGCAATTGTTCTATTGACATTGCCTTACTTCGTGCAATAGGTCAGTGACGACGACTAGGAGGACTACCCCAGGATTGCAACCAACTTTTAGGAGACCACCCTCATCACAGATGAAGGAAAACACGTTCTGACCACCCTATTCAGTCAACAGTTTGATACCAAAGTCATCGCTCCAAATGAGGACACAACCAAAGAAGTTTCTACCCCTATTGTCAATAAACCGTGTCTTGAGCACTCAGACACTGGTGAAGGCATCACACATCATCAAGATGACCACATTGGCCATTCAAAGATCATCAAGTTGACACAAAAAGGGTAGAGATAACACCTGAAGAAGACAACTACAATCATCTACAGATCTTCCATGGCTAGCCCAACTAAGATGACACCAACATTATAGACACTGACATCATAGAAGAAGACTATTGTATCACCTGGGATGACTACGAAAATGCCTATGACATGATCGAGGGGTGTAGAGTCAATGCTATCCTTGATTCAAAGGCTGTGGGATAACCACAAATGCTCATTAGTCCTCTATAGAAAGGAGAAGAAGTTCAATACTAGTATGTGGATCTCCATAATCCCCTGAGGGCCAGGGCTTCCCTTAAACCCAAAAAATATCCCATTAGAAGAGAACCACCCCAATGTGGTAGAGATTCTAGAGTGTCTATTTCATCACTCTCTACCACATCCCCATTAATCAATGCAGAATCCAAAAAAAATGCATAGTATAAAAAAACCCAAAAAATAATGAAATTCAGAAAACTAAAAAAAATTGAAGTCGAGTAAGCTCTCCAAGAGTTTGCCAACTACTTCACAAAGGTAGCACAAATATACAAAAATGAAGACATCGAGTTTGAAAACGTCCCTATTCTAGAATACATGACAAAGAAAAATGAGCCTTTTCATATCGAAAATGAAATAGAGACAATCAACCTCAACTCAGGCCCTAATCCATGAAAAGACAAAATTGGGGCATGTCTGCCTCAAAGCATCAAGGAACATCTGATAGAGCTTCTACGCCACTACATCGACATGTTTTCTTAGAGCTACACTGACATGTCTGTATTGGATGAAGAAATCATGATCCATCAGCTACCCATCATTCGTGGAATGTGCCCCGTCAAACCAGAAGGCTAGACTACTACGGCCAGAATGGAGCCTCCAGATCAAGGAAGAAGTTTGAAAGAAATATAGTGTTGGTTTCCTAGAGTCAGTCAACTATCCTACGTGGCTCACCAACATTGTTCTAGTTGCCAAAAAAGATAGTAAAGCATGTGTGTGTGTGTGGATTACCATGACCTCAACAAGACATCTTCAAAAGATGACTTTCCACTTCCACAAATAGACATACTCATTGAAAATACAACAAGACATGCACTTCTTAGCTTCAATGATGGATCTCTTGGCTAAACTCATATCAAGATGGAAAGTGAAGACAAAGAAAAGATCATCTTCATCACAAAACGGGGAGTGTTCTGCTACTAAATCATGCCCTTTGATCTTAAAAACACTGGAGCTACACATCAAAGGGCAGTGGTTTCTCTATTCTATGACATGTTGCACATAGAGGTGGAGGTCTACCTGGAAGACATGATCACTAAATCTAAGAGTCCTGACCACCACATCACAAACCTTGAGAAGTTGTTTCAACGACTGTGATAGTTCTCCCTACGCCTGAATCTTGCCAAATGCACTTTTTGGATTACATCTGGTAACCCATTGGGATACATTGTATGCCAGAGAGTAGGGCTGGCAATACCTGACCCGACCCACTCGACCCGACCCGACCCGACTAAAGCGGGTCTGGGTCTTCATTTTTTTGACCCGACCCTAAATGACCCGAACCAGAAAAACCCAAAATTTTTTATGGGTTGGGTTCGGGTTTGCAATTCTCGACCCACAAAACCAGCTCGACCCAAAATTATATCTTTATATGTATATATATTTTTCCCATGTTCTAGCCATATAATTTTTAACACATACAAACATAAATTTGTGCTAGTTTATATAAGTCTTTGATTGCAAAAAAATAATTAATTAGCAAATTCTGTAACAATTTTGGGTCTAACAGGTTTGAATTTTTGGATTTTTTGGGTTTGCATTTTTGGGTTTTTGGGTTTGCATATAAGATAATATTTTCGGGTCTATAGATTTCATCGGGACAGACCCGCAAATATGAATTTTGGGTTTGGGTCAAGCAGGTATGACCCAAAATTATTTTTGGGTTGAGTATATTTGATCTGACATGAATTGACCCAAAATAGGACCCGCTCAACCCAGACCTGATTGCTAGCCCTACAAGAGAGGGATCAGAGTAGATCTTGGGAAAGCACATGCCATTAGAGAAAGGCCTTCCCCTAGAACTAAGAATGAGCTATAAGGCCTGCTCGCTCGTCTCCAATACATCAACCACTTTATCTCCAAGCTCACACCTATCTGGTGGCCAATCTTCAAAATACTAAAGAAACACTCAGACTCTGGATGGAACGAGCGGCGCAAGGCTACACTCTAGAAGCTCGAAGATTACCTCACCAATCCTTAAGTATTGAGGCCCTCCATGCATGGGTTTCCTCTCATTTTGCACCTATCGGTATGTGAGGCATCGATGGGCAGAGTCTTAAGCCAACCAACCACCAATGACGAGCACACTATTTGTTACTTGTACAAGTAGTTCAATGACGTAGAGGCTCGTTACCATGATCGAGACATATTTCTTGGCCCTAATCCACATAATAAGGAAGTTGCACCACTATTTGATGACATATCCTCTACAACTAATTGCCAAGCATGATCCACTTTGCAACCTATGCGACCATTCAACCCTGACCAGGTTGTGCACTAAATAGCAGGTAATGTTGTCTGAATTTGACATTACTTATCTTCCCATGAAGGAGGACAAATGATAACACCCAAATTAGCGCATATTTTCTATGTATTTTATCTATAGTTTTGTGCCACTTTAGTCTTAATATGCACTCTTTTGTTCATGTTTTATGCTTTTTGTCTCGCATTAGATAAAAGTAGTAAAAATAGCCAATAATGTAGCTAATTAGCCATTTTTGACTTACAGGCACCGAAACTAGCCAATTTTGGGACTCTCAAGTACCGAACCTGAAAAGACAAGAATTCCAGCAGCTGGCTAATATGACATGGCCAATATAGTCTGGCCGATACGGCTGCCCGATACGGTATGCCCGATACATCTGCCCGATACAGCCTGCCCAATATGGTTGCCCGATACGGCCTGCCCGATACAGCTACCCGACACTCCCCCTACCCGACACGGTCGTCGGACGACAGTCATATTGGCCCCCCTGATGCCTCAAGATCGAAGCCACAGATGACGGACACATGGACCAACAAAAGCTACAACTCCCATCAACTCACTGCCTATAAATAGTAGTTGCCAACCTACAGAGCAGAGGAGGACCTGGAGGGAGGACCCTGCAAGAGCTAGTGCCTAGACCAAGGAGCTAGTGTGTTGAGTTCCCCAAAAGTCTACTGCCTAATACAGTTGCCGGATACGGTTGCCCGATACGGTCTTCCCGATACGGTTGCCCGATACGGTCTGCTCGATACGGTCTAGAGAGAGAGAGAGCTGAGGAGTCCAGAGGGACGAAGAGAAGACCCAAGGGCCGAGATCCGACCTACACAGAGGCTGAGGAGCGAGAGCCACCTCTCCTCTACGAGCTATATCTCTTCCCTCTTCTCTTTCATTCTACTGCATTCCTTTGTTTCTTGTACAAACGATGTTTATCCATCTTTGTTCCGTGCCAACTATGCTTGTCTATGGCTAGTTAGCTCCTTCTTGGCTATGTAGCCCGATCTGGGCATGTTTATATACTTTTGCCTTAAGCAAGTAGATTCATATCAGATCTAGTATGTTGCATGTTCTATTTTCTCTTTCCAAGTTATGATTACTAGTTTGGTTGATCTCTTACTCGCTTGAACTGCTGTTTCTGCCTGTATCAGGAGATCTGTTGTAGGTATAGCTAAGAGACGATAGTTTGGATCTGAACATGAGAGGAGGATGATCCAAGGTATTCTGTTCCTAACACCCCGGAATATCCCAAGACCCGAGAGGGAACTTAGTGTATTCTGAGGTGTTGATATGTCATTCCTCGAGAGAGGGTCATTGACATATTGTTGATGGTTTTAGTCACACATCGCGAGAGAGAGTGGGACGACCCCACATGACAGACGTAACCGTACATACTAGATGCTTGTTTGGGTGTTTGAGGGTTGTCTACGCCCGAGAACGAGTACATATACTGCCCCGTTTGTGGTTACATAGCTAGGAACTCTCTTTCTCTATTTAGTAGAATTACGATCTCTGTTTTGTTTTATTTTGTTTTCTTTGTTTTGTTTCATATCGTGACAACCCGCTAGACTAGTTCTAGCACTTATTTTTATCGACTATCATCTTGGCTTATCTGACTAAAGAATGAGATCTGTGACGTCCTAAACATCACCATGTCCCTGTGTTCGACCCTGTATATCTACTCCGACCCCGTAATAAAGTTGCGGGGGCCTAGAAGGTTTCAGATTATAAATTTAAAGCTTGATTCCTTCCTTTGTCTCGCATTCATTTCCAGACGCGTGAAAAAGGCATGATCAACTTTTGGCGCCGTTGTCGGGGACGTGGTTTTCCATGTTTACACGCCTAGTAGATTTTTGTTCTATCACTATAAGCCTGTATATACATGCATAGTTTTCCTCTTGCTTTACACAAACTTGTTCATATATACTAAATCACTTTTATTTTTCTCATACCTTTTTCAGCCATGGACATTGCTTCCGAAGGACAAGTCATCTTGTCCACCTGTCCTCCTGAGTTTTTCCGTAGTTCCGACTGCAGGAAAATAATTGAAGGTCGTGCTCTACAGCTAGTCGAGTTATACTTACCTCCACCGTCATCATATGTTGAAATTCCAACAAAGGAGACTGTCAGTCAGGCCTTGACCCCCATGCTGTCACGGGATCAAGAACTGATTAAGGAAGTGGAGTTGTCTAGGGAAAGTATTCAAGAACTCACCTTCTTAGCCCCTCATCTCCAAGAAGATGTCGATCCAATGCAACAACTTCTAGAAGAGCATGATCATCATCTCAAAGTAGCCACCGAGGCTGCAGACCACAATAGTAGTATACTTCAAACTATTGAACAAGGATCCATCCTAAAGCATCAGTTTGATACAGTGGGTTCCCCTTATATGTGCATGGCAGAATCAACGGGTCTCGAAAGCATTGCTGCTCAAGTACAACAACTTCATGATAAAGATGTTGAACAAGGAAGGAGGCTCCAAGAGCTCATCGATCTGGTTACAATTCAGTTACAACTACCATCACAAGACGATAAAGACGTTAGTCATCAAGACCATTCCATTAGGTCTGAAGTGGAGTATGCACCATCATCCTATTCAGACCATCAACTGGATTCACCAGGATTTTTCTGTGAATACCAACCCACTTGGGGAAGCCCTTCATTCTATCCAGATGACCCAGCTGATGAATCAATGGAAGAAATGAGTCATAGACATGAATGGGTCTATGATGACGATGATGAAGACTCGAAAAGCCAATCGACCTCACAACCAGAAGGTTGGTTTGAGGAACCAGAGTCAGATATTGAACCAGACCAGAGTGACATTTCTCATATTGAGACTTGTCACTTCGCTTTGAGCAACACGCCAACCATGGTTTGGAAAAATTTGTTTGACGACGACGACAACTGCTCGATGTGGAGCAGTGAGTATAGTAACGAAGATGAGTTGGAGCAGCATGAGCCATCATTCGCCACCATACCTTTACAAGGCTTGGTGGACGTCAACGGGGTAGGATGGACGGTTCACTACAACATGGGTGCTGAGCATGAAGACACCCTTGACTCCATGATGGAGTTTTGCAACACCACTAAAAATCCTAAGGTGATGAATCCTTAGGTTTAGCCTTGCTAGTACTATGGTAAGAACTCCACCCACGTGTGTTAAGACACGCGGAAGTCTTATCGTAGTATAGTTAAGGGTCGAATCCTCGGGACAACGGTCTTGACGAAGTCAAGATGGAAAACGTTTTAGTTCTACTTAACTACTTAACAGTTGATATTTAGATCGAAAGTTTGATGTTGGTTCTAAAGCTAGATGCGAGGAAAGCAAAGCAAGAAGGTAAAGATTAAAGTTGTAAACAAATGATAAAAACCACTAGGATGTTATCGGGTTTCACACCACTACACATGGATCAAGTCATGCAACATAATAAAACAACCTGCAAAAAGGGTCAAATCAGTTAGTATCTTGTAGTCCTAGCTTCCTTTCGGATAACTAGCCACGAGAAGTGTGGAGTATTGCAATGCCGGCCATCCCATAACGAATGGTCACATGCCTTGCATTACTCCTTCATGAAATGTGTTCCTCGACCTTACCAAGGTTGCACTTCCATACGTCAACTGATTCCATTTCATAGTATGAAAGTGCAACGATGGGGGTGAGTTTACTCCACTCCTGAAAACACTTCTAGACACCGAAACAGACGTATGGTGACTACATACATCCATAACCAACATTCAATCGACATTTAGATCTAAGGGTATAAACGTAGACAATTCATACCAAAAGACAATATGTAACACAAGTTGATGATCAAGCAACTAGTATTCATTAAGCGATTGAAGTCAAACTGAAAGGAAGAGTATCTTTATTACAAGTTGTTGAATTACATCGCATGAAATGAAAACATGGGTAGCGGGGCTACTCCCCGCACCCTAGTGAAAGAAACTACTCGCTCATGGCAAAGGAGGTGAGAAGAGAGAGAAAGAACGTCATCTCCACGGAGGAGGGAAGGTTGAACCCTTGGTGAAGAGAGCAACGATCTTCGCACTTCGTGGTTGCTTTGATGAAGGATTTTCTCTTCCCACCTTCTTTGTTGAAGAGATGGAAAGAAGAGAGAGAAGGAAGCTTGATGATGAGCATGGATCCCAAAACTAGTAGCCTTGGGGCAGTGGACGGAAGATCAGAATGCTCTGGGTCTGGAGAGGCAGCCTTTGGGCGTCTTGGAATTCGATCCCCCTTTGAAGTGACCTTTGAGGTCCTATTTATAGGCTTCAAGTGGCTTCTCGCGGTCTTGGGATCGTGAGGCTTCTCGCGGTCTTGGGACCGTGAGGCTTGTCGCGGTCTTGGGACCGTGAGGCTTGTCGCGGTCTTGGGACCGTGAGGCTTGTCGCGGTCTTGGGACCGTGAGGCTTGTCGCGGTCTTGGGACCGTGAGGCTTCTCGCGGTCCTGGGACCGTGAGGCTTCTCGCGGTCTTGGGACCGTGAGGCTTCTCGCGGTCTTGGGACCGCGAGGCTTCTCGCGGTCTTGGGACCGTGAGGCTTCTCGCGGTCTTGGGACCGCGAGGCTTGTCGCGGTCTTGGGACCGTGAGGCTTCTCGCGGTCTTGGGACCGTGAGGCTTGTCGCGGTCTTGGGACCGTGAGGCTTGTCGCGGTCTTGGGACCGTGAGGCTTCTCGCGGTCTTGGGACCGTGAGGCTTCTCGCGGTCTTGGGACCGGGAGGCTTCTCGCGGTCTTGGGACCGTGAGGAGTCTTTGTGAATTTTTTTGTGTTTTCTGTAATGAAAAAGAGGAAAAGTTATTTACTGCAATAAAGTAAGGAGGTTTAATGATTCTATTTAGTTTATCTAAGAGAAAGTATGGAAAACTAAAGAAAAAGGCTAAAATAAACTACTAAAATAGGAGGTTATCACCCCCCCTAACTTAGAGTCTAGCTTGTCCTCAAGTTAGATAGAGCTGAGACATGAAATGGCGAGGCGATCTTAATTAAGATTTCCATACTCTTGCTTCAATTCTTGACCCGAGTTCCCCAGGGGTCGTATCGAGGCTTATTGCATGCCTTGATCCTTTTGGATTTCGAGAGTTGCTTGGATTTCAGATTTTTCCGTATCTCAAAGTTCGCCTTGGGACCACATTTATTTTGTGCATGCTGTTGACTCTAATCAACTTTATACCTCTCTGAAGACCTATTGGAAGCTAGAGAGGGTATGAGGGTTGGCTAAAGGCTTTGAAGTGTAACTCCCCTTCGAGTGGGGGAGGGGCTGTCTATGCTTTTTAGGATCTCACTACCGGACACGACACATCTGCCTTTATGAGGGCAGCTGGATGTACCGGCCGGGCAAGTCCTTTATTAGCCTTTTCATATACTTGGAACTTTTAGGGTTTCACTACCGGACGCGACACATCTGCCTTTGTGAGGGCAGCGGAATGTGCCGGCCGGGTGAGCCCTTTATCAGTTCTTAATATAGGTCCTTATTCGTGGCACAATTCTCATGATTTTATTCGTCTCTCTGGCTTTTATTCAAAAACTCACAGGCTTGGGTTTTGGGATGAGGATTTATTTTGGGCGGCCAAGCCTTTTTTTATTTTAAAGAGAGGAAAGTTGTTCTTAAAGTTTTTCAGAATGCACTTATTTGGTTTGTGGTCCACTTGCAGAGCTTTTTGACTTGGAAATTGCCTGATTTCCCTCTCATCCTTGAGATCTCGGCTTATTTCTGCCCTGATTTTGACCTGCGGAGAGTCGGATAAAGAATTGGAGCAAAAATATAGAAACCACTAGTGAATGAATTTTGTGGATTCGCCATTTCAAGCCTGTAAGCTAATCTTATTATTTATATGAGGACTGCTTTATCTCTAACTTCGGTAAGGGTGATACTTTTCATTATGAAAGTTATATTTAGAAGTTGTTTTATTGAAAAAGAATACTTGAAAAAAAGTCTAAGTACGAAAAGAAAATTTGAAAACGATGTGCGAAAAAGAAAAATGAGTTAGAAGAGTTGGAGAAGAATGGTACCTCGCCCTTGTCCAGTGCACTCCCCCCTAACTTATCATGCACTCTGTCCACAGAGTGTCAAAGGGATAGGATGAGAGGTGCATGGACAAGGGCATTTAGGCGTCAGTTAATCCTGAGCTTGCCCCTGGTGCTTGGAGGAGCTTAGCTGCGAACTGTCCACGCAGGGCATGATAGTCTACGTCAGTCATATCCTCTACTGGTTTCTGAAGAACTAGGATGGTGTACATCCAGTAGAGGACATGGAAGACGCAGTCGTTGGATTGGCGGATTTGCTGGGGACACTTGTGGCAGAAGGAAGGGCGGTGAAAGTGTTCTTTGGCGTAAGCTTTTGTGTGCTGACTAAGGAGATCAATTAATCTTTCAGCACATTCTTTTGCCACTACCTCTGTGGGTGTTTTTGGCGTTACGACGTAAACTTTCTGTCGTGGGTTGTACTGGCTATCGGAACTGTTATAAATTGTAATTGTTCCGTCCGGTAGGTTTGCTGCCAGAAGTAGCCAGTGTTCATGATAGAGGAAGGGTAGCATGATGAATTTCGGCGTTGTGTGTTGTAGATATGAGATTAGCGTTTCAGCTGCGCCGAAGTTCTTTAGCTTTAAAAGATCATCCTTCAGATATGGAGACGCCATGTATGCTGTGGGGTGATCTTGTCCGATAAGAAGCTGATAGGCGGACATAAGGCCAACAGAGAGGGATCCTTTAATTTGTAAAGATTCTCGCAGAGTGTCTGCCATTATAAGAATGTCACCAGACATGAAAACGAGCTCATCATTCGTGGCGGAAAGCTTTGACATAATGAGCCGTAGTTCGTAGCTGGATAGGCCGTTGCAAGCACTGAGATCAAAGTCTGGAAAAGATGGTGTGATGGCAGACAACGGGTTGTTGGCATCCTGGCTTTGCTCGGTAGCGGAAGCCGGTTCTTTTGATTGCGATAACTCTTTTAGAGCTTGGCGGAAGGGTCGCCGCTGTGGTCGCTGGATAGCAGAGAAGAGGTAGCGAGGGACATCATCTGGTGCCATCGTTTGGTCTTTGAAGAACCGTCTGTCGCAGATGAGTTCCATCGCATAACGTCCTCTCAAAGAATGAAAATCTTCGGTGACCAGGGCAGAGAAAGGGATTTCTTGGTTTAGTGCTTGGATGTGGCGAATGGTGCAGAAAGCGCAATCCCCGGATCCATCTGCGGCTTGAACTGGAGGGTTTATAATTTTGAACCAGGGCTGGCGCCAGTCTTGGCGGAGAGATGGGCGTGCAGCCCAAATTAGCTTAAGCAGCCGAAAGGGTATGCATCTTGCTTCGCCGGCTGCTTCACCCACAAAGTTTATCGTGCCGGCGGGTAGCTCGGTGCTGCAGAAGTTATAAACTGTGGCGTCCCGAGCCTCTGTATCGACAATCATGGCTAGCCAATGGTTTAAGATTTGGAATGGCACAGTAAGATAACGTGCTCGCCGTGCTAGCCCGATGCGCAGACGTTCGATGGATTTTTCTTGGATGTCCTTGTATAGGAGGCCCAAGGATAGGGCTGGTGAGGCATTGAAGACAGGCTGCTTCCTTTTGTGACTTCTGTAAATTTCGATACAGTTGGCGAGGAGGACACGGAAGATAGACATTGGCATCGGCGACCCAGGTCGCAGGATTTTGCGAAAATCTTCACGTGTCAGCTTGCGCTTCGTTTTAGTGTTGTGGTAGATAATATCGTCTCCTGCCTTTGTATCGTCCACGATAGTGTTCAGTATAAAGATGTCCTGGGCATCTAAAGTGGAAATGGCCGCCATATCAAGGTCATGCATTTTGTGCGGCAAGGGTGGTGGTGGGGGAAGCTCCTGTGGAGGGGGGGAAGGGTGTACTTCAGGAGCTTCCTCAGAGCCAAAAGTATCATTGTCCGAGTCTGAGGCAGAATCGAGCTCTTCATCAGTATCCAACTGCACTCGTTCTGACTCGTACTCGTCTAGGGGTGAGCTTGCCTTCGTGGTGGGCTCTGAGAGGGGTAAGACAGCTGTTGTAGGAGGGGTGGCGCCAGTTCCGATTATGCATTGGTGGAACTCGGCGAAGGCTGCTTCTTTAGCAGCTTCCCCGATGGATCCCATAGCAGAGTAGTCAAGAAATTGATCCCCATATGATATATGAACATTATCATGGTGTGGGGAGTTGGGATCCTTATTACCGTCATGGTGATCTGTTTGTTGGCTGGGTTCTGCTCTTTGGCTTGGACCCTCCCCAGCATTATCTGGTTTGTCAGCGTCTTCATCTGAGGAGGTACTGTTGGTGGAGTCTGCTGAAGAATCAGAATCGTCATCGTTATCAGCAGCATCGTCATCGTCATTAGTTGTCTTCTTTTGTGCTTTCTTTTTGCACAGACGATGGATGGATTGGAGTTCATCATAAGCCACTTGCACGTGCTCGTGTGTTTCGAGCAGTGCTTCATGGTTTTCTTTAAGATCTAGAAAACGTTGTTCAGCCGAGAGGAGTCTTGCTGTGAGATCTGTTGCTTGAGCTCTTAGCTGAATGAGCTCATTATTTGATGACTCCTCCTGGAGGTTATGCAGCTGTGTGAGGGTGGTGGTGATGTCGTCCAGGCGCGTGTTGAAAGCTTGTTGTTGTTGCTGCAGCTCGCGTAGGGTCTCTGGCAGAGGTAAAGTCTGCGCGGAAATCCTATCGACTTGTGTTGCCAACACATCATGCTGGCGTTGTACTCCCTGGATCAACTTGGGCAAGTTGTTGCAGTAGCCGTCGATGTGGTCGACTTACTTGGCCACTGAAGCTTGACGTTGTTGGATTCCTTGGAGGATGCCTGGCATTGAGCGGTTCTGCTCGCCGATCTGGGCAATTTGCTTAGTTAGACCCTGCACACATGAAAAAATAGAATTTAAAATGTTAGTTGGGTCGGTGAGGAGGTTTCGGATGGTGTCAAATTGACGTCCGAATTCCTCACCGACGTTAGTAAAAGGGACCCCAGTGATTGAAGGGTGAGGTGGCTGGGGTTGGGGTGGAATGATAGTGTCATGCGGAAAAGACACAGTTGATGGACCCGCGAATTGCGAGGTGACTGTAGATGGAGTCACTAGTGATGTCGGGGTGGTGGAGAATGGAAAAAATGGTGGCATTCCCGAAGATGGAAGTGGATTCGGAAATGTTGATGGAAAGGCGGTGGATGTGAAGGAGGAGAATTCAGGCTTTGTGGTGGAGAATGGGGTGCCCGAAGTAAAGAAGGGTGGAGGTGGTGGAGGGGTGGTGAAGGAAGGTGGAGCGGAGGAAGATTGAAGGGTGGTTGATGGTGGTGGGGTGGTGGATATTGGGGTGGTGGAGGGTGGAGAGGTGGTATTGAGCTCGTCATTTAGACTCATTATAAAAGAGTCTAGTGATGAGGATGTAATATGTTCGTCGGGGAGGGGGGGTTCAGATTCAGGATTAGGTTTCGATGTGGGTGTCCCGGATAGCTCATGAGTTTTGACGAGCCTTCTGGAAGGTCGTTTGACTAGGAGCTTTGCTGTTTTAGTTGCCGGGGCAGTTATACTAAGCTCTGCCTGCCCTGCCTTTGTTTTCTTTTCTCTGGCTTTGAGTGAAGCGATGATTTTGGCGATCTCATCATCTGTGAACAGGAGCTTGTCTTTATCATAGTCCGCAAGCTCAGGAAGTGGCAGCAGGGTTCGTGAAGATTTTGTGGGGCAGAAAGCGTAGTGCAGCCTCCCATCCTTAATTTTTAAGATGTGAGAGTTCTTTAGTGTCTGTTCATTGGTAAGAATGTCGCCTTTTATTGGGCTGCATTTGGGTAGAAGTCTATCCATCTTGAGATATTTGATGATAGATGTGATATGACCACCCGTGCAGATTTCTTTCCCGAGGGCGAAGGCGGAGAGCTTGATCAGCATGTGCCGTCCGATGTTGACAGGCAATCCGTTGAGGACTGACCAGAGGACAAAAAGGTCGGATATGGAGATATTGCCCCCTTCGGATCTAGGAAAAAATGCGCCGACTATAATTTTGTGTAGCGTGCGCACTAGGCCAGAGTGAACGTTGGAGGCCTTGCTTGTCCTTGGATCGAAGGTTGGTAACCCCGTTAAAGACTTCCAGAATTTATGCTTGTTGAAACTGGGGTGGTCTGTGCCAGCAGCTTTGGCTTTCTGCAGCTGGTCTTTATTGTCAATGAAAATTTCGTTCAGGAGATTTTCGGTGATGACTACCTCATTGTTGAAGATTCTGGAGGTTATTCTACGGTCACCACCGTCCCTTTCTTTATGCGAGATGTCCACCACTTCTTTGTTGAAGTAAGTGAAGAATTCAGTAGTTGGCTCAGAGTAGGAAATTTCCGATACAAAGCAGAGCCGGGAGAGGTTAGAATTGTCAAGAAGGGCGAGGATTCTGTGGTAGATCCCCATCTTCATCAGTATGCTGGGGCAGGCATATTTGGTTGGTTTAAGGAGTTGGCTGATGGGGGGAATGGTTTGGAGGTGAAGGTTCTCGGGTGGTGGTGCTGTGGTGGTGATGGGAGGAAAGATAGGAACAGTTATTGTGGCAGGGTTGGTGACGGTGGTGGAGGGTGGTGGGATGTACTCTGCTAAGAGTTGTTCTCTTGCACAGGCAGGGTTGACCTGCTTCCTGGCTCTCTTCTTAGATGTGGGGTCAGTTGTTGGTTCTTGAGCCAATCTCTTCCCCTTAGATTTTGTAGTGGGGGATTCTTGCTCAGGGGAAGGCTGGTATTCGGAGGCCTCGTCGGATGAGGTCTCGTTGACCGCCTCGTCAGAAGGTTCTTCGTCTAAGCAGCGGTTGATTCTCTTGATGTCCTTCAAAACAGCAGTCAGGTTTACTTCTACTGGGACTTTTCCAGTCCTTTTGAAGTCGTCAACTAGGCTTTGCAGATTTGCTCGTTCAGTAATGAGCTGCTCTTTTGTCCAGAAAGGAGTGTCTGTTGGTCCTTGCTTAGCAGGTGAAGTCATTCTGAAATAATTGATAAGAAACAAAAGTTAGAAATCTTAAAGTTTGAAATTATAACAAAGTAAAAATTTTGAATTTGAGTTTTATTAGTTTGATTTAGTGCAAACGGTCCAGAGACCATTTGGTCTCAAACGGTCTGGAGACCGTGAGGGGCCTCACGGTCGTGAGACCGCGAGGGGCCTCTCGGTTGTGAGACCGCGAGAGGCCTCACGGTCGTGAGACCGCGAGGAGCCTCACGGTCTGGGGACCGCGAGGGGCCTCACGGTCGTGAGACCGCGAGAGGCCTCACGGTCGTGAGACCGCGAGGAGGACGAAAACTTTATTGATGTAGCGCTGACTCAGGGGCTTTATTGATGTCGCAGTGCAGTCTTTTGCAATTGTGTCTTGATATTGTAGATGAAATTTGCAATTCTAGCAATGAATCTGCTAGACAATATCAAGACAAAATTGCAAAGGAGTGCACTGCGATAAGTGCTGCATGATTACACAAAAGTTCCCAAACGGTGTCTAAACCGTTTGGTCTCAAACCGCGAGGGGTCTCACGGTCGTGAGACCGCGAGGAGCCTCACGGTCTGGAGACCGCGAGGAAGACGGACCGCGCGGGAGACGAACCGCGCGGCCGTTCGTTGGCTAAGAGCTGCGGAGACGATGATGGCGACAACGGCGGGGGGGGGGGGTCGAACGCGAGTTAGAAAAAGTGATGCGTCACCTGTCGCTGTGGTCGGTGGGTCGGCGAAGGGGTAGCGGCAGCAGAGCTGTCGATGAGCCGGGAGCAACGACGAGCTAGGAACGACGACGACAAAGTCGAGAACGACGGCGACGAAGCCGAGTCGTCGGCGAAGCACTTGAAACAGCGACGCGCGGGAGTGGAGAGACGAAGGTCAGAGCGGAATGAAACAGGAGAGTTCGAGAATTCGAGAATCAAGAAGAGGGGTGTGTAAGTGGGGGGGTATATTTATAAGTTTCGAGGAGCCTCACGGTCGTGAGACCGCGAGGGGCCTCCCGGTCGTGAGACCGCGAGGGGCCTCACGGTCGTGAGACCGCGAGGGGCCTCCCGGTCGTGAGACCGCGAGGGGCCTCACGGTCTCTCAGACCGTTTGACCGCAAGATCAAGAGGATTTTTATGTATTTTTGGATTTTAAAGAAATCAAAAGAAAAGGGAAAAACAAAGATAGATAAAAGGGTGTTTAAAAACAAAAGAAAAGGCTAGGGAAGGTGATAATCAGGCCTTGGGTTGCCTCCCAAGAAGCGCCTTGGTTTAACGTCGCTGGCTCGACAAGATTATTGCTCCGGCTATGCTGACTTTATAGGGTCATGAATCTCGGTGGTTTGTCTTGGTAACTTGTCTGCTGGAGTGTGGTACTTTTTTAATCTGTGGCCATTGACGGTCCTCTCTCCTCCATTATCGTCAATAATAATGACAGCTCCTGTCGGGTAAATATGTTTGATTGTAAAGGGACCCGACCATTTGGTACGCAGTTTTCCAGGAAACATTTTTAATCTGGAGTTGAATAGGAGGACTTTGTTTCTGACGATTATATCTTTCCTTTTGATGTGGCCATCGTGCCACATCTTAGTTTGTTCTTTATAGATTCTTGCGTTGTGGTAGGCTGTCATTCGTAGTTCTTCTAACTCTTGGAGTTGAAGTTGTCGGAATTCACCAGCACCTTTGAGATCGAAATTTAGTTGCTTAATGGCCCACCAAGCCTTATGCTCTAATTCAACTGGCAAATGGCAAGACTTCCCATACACTAATCGAAACGGTGTTGTTCCGATGGGTGTTTTGAAAGCTGTACGGTAAGCCCATAGAGCGTCGGATAATTTGGTTGACCAATCGGTGCGGTGTCGATTGACGGTTTTTTCCAGAATAACTTTAATTTGCCTATTGGAGACTTCAACCTGTCCACATGTCTGTGGGTGGTATGGTGTAGAAACTTTGTGGTTGACTCCATATTTTCTTAATAAGGCTTCAAAGCTCCGTTCCAAAAAATGTGATCCGCCGTCAGATATAATCGTTCTTGGGACGCCGAATCTGGGAAAAATTATCTCTTTAAACATCTTGATAACTGGTTTTGAATCGCAAGAGGTGGTTGGTAGAGCTTCTACCCATTTTGAAACGTAATCCACAGCAACCAAGATATACTTGAATCCATAAGACGAGGGGAAAGGGCCCATATAATCTATTCCCCATACGTCAAAAAGTTCGATTTCTTGCCATATGTTCAATGGCATTTCATTTCTTCTTGTTATTCCTCCGGAAAGTTGGCACTTGTCGCATGATCGCACATATTCATGTGCGTCTTTAGCGATGGTGGGCCAATAAAAGCCAGATTGCAAGACCTTGAGGGCCGTCTTCTTAGAACTCATGTGCCCCCCAGTAGGGCCTGAGTGACAGTGCTCAAGGACCGGAGTGATTTCTGTCTCTGGGATGCATCTACGAAAGAGTCCATCTGCGCATAAGCGAAAAAGATAGGGTTCGTCCCAGAAATATTGCTTAGCGTCGTAAATGAACTTCTTTTTATCGTGATAGGATGCGGATGGGTGAATGATTCCTGTTGCCAAATAGTTGACAATGTCGGCATACCAGGGAAATCCATTAGAAACTTTCATTAAGTGGTCGTCTGGGAGGGAATCTTGGATAGGAACCTTGTCGTCATCCTCAACTCTAATACGGCTAAGATGATCGGCGACGACGTTTTCCAGTCCGCTTTTGTCTTTAATTTCCAAATCAAATTCTTGGAGCATTAGCACCCAGCGGATAAGTCTAGGTTTTGCGTCTTGCTTCTGAATCAGATATCGTATAGCGGAATGGTCAGTGTAGACAATAACTTTAGCTCCTATCAGATATGAGCGGAATTTTTCGAATGCGTAGATGACAGCTAAAAATTCTTTTTCTGTAGTGGTGTAATTTTTTTGTGCTTCATCCAGCGTTTTAGATGCGTAGTATATGACATGGGGTTTCTTGTCGATTCTTTGCCCTAAAACGGCCCCTATGGCAAAATCGCTTGCATCACACATGATTTCGAAAGGTAATGACCAATCTGGAGCTCGTAATATTGGTGCAGAGATCAGGGCATCTTTCAGAGTTGTGAAGCTTTGCAAGCATTCTTGGTTAAAGTTGAACTCTGTGTCCTTGGTCAGCAGTTGTGTCATTGGTTTTGCTATTTTGGAGAAATCTTTAATAAATCTTCTGTAAAATCCAGCATGTCCTAAGAAGGCACGGACTCCTTTTACGTCTTTTGGTGGCATCAATTTTGAGATAACGTCAATTTTTGCTTGATCCACCTCGATCCCTCTGTCGCTCACTCTGTGTCCTAAAACAACACCTTCTGTTACCATAAAATGGCATTTTTCCCAATTTAAAATGAGGTTTGTTTCCTCACATCTTTGTAGGACTTGAACCAGGTTGAGCAGACAGTTGTCGAAGGAGTTTCCGTAAACTGAAAAATCATCCATGAATACCTCCATTATAGACTCTGTCAATCCCGCAAAGATAGCGGACATGCATCTTTGGAAAGTAGCTGGTGCATTACAGAGCCCGAATGGCATTCTTTTGAAAGCGTACGTCCCAAAGGGACAGGTAAAAGTAGTTTTTTCTTGATCGTCCGGATGTATCGGGATTTGGTAAAAGCCGGAATATCCATCGAGGTAACAAAAGAACTTCTGATGAGCTAGGCGCTCGAGGACCTCATCTAGGAAAGGCAGGGGGTAGTGATCTTTTCGTGTTGATTTATTAAGTTTCCTATAATCAATGCACATACGCCACCCTGTAATGGTTCTAGTGGGTACCAGTTCGTTTTTGTCATTAAGAACAACGGTGGTTCCCCCCTTTTTAGGGACCACCTGCACTGGGCTTACCCACTGAGAATCAGAAATTGGGTAGATAATGCCTGCCTTTAGAAGTTTGAGGACCTCGAGGCGAACCACCTCTTTGAGGTTGGGGTTTAACTTTCTCTGGTGTTCTCGCGATGGTTTAAACTCTTCAACCATGGGCAGTTTGTGCATACATAGAGCAGGGTTTATGCCCGTCAGATCAGTCATTTTATAGCCAATTGCTTTCTTATGCTTCTTCAGTTCATCGAGGAGTCTGTTTTCTTGATCCTCCTCCAGAGTGGAGCTGATGATAACCGGACAGAGCTTCTCATCATCAAGAAAAACATGTTTAAGTCCCTCGGGTAAGGCTTTCATTTCTGGAGCCTTAGGTGGCTCAGTGGCTTCTATAATTGTGATGGCTTTAAGTTCTTCAAACGTGGCTGTCGGAGCTTCTTCAGCTTTTTCTAAGTATTGCAGGCACTGTTGTACTAGTTCACTGGCCGAGAATTCGACATCCGGGTTTGTAAGAATATTTTCCAATTCGTCGGATGGTTCAGACATTTCTAACTGGGACATTTGATAAATAGCATCCAGGAGAAAGACTTCCTCTTGAATGCTTGGACCTTTCATGCTGTTTAGAACTCTGAACTGGAAAGCCTCCCTCCCAAGTCTCAGAATAATAGTTCCTGCTTCGACATCAATGAGAGCTCGGGCGGTAGCTAGGAAAGGTCTTCCAAAGATTATCGGATATCTCAGGTCTTCTTGTATGTCCATAATAACAAAATCACACGGGACATAAGAATTTGTTCCTATTCTGACAGGGATGTCTTCGATAATGCCAAGGGGGGCAGTTATGGTAGAATCGGCTAACTGGATTGTCATAGTCGTAGGTAACAAATCAGTAAAGCCTAATCTTTTACACATTGAATAAGGCATAATAGATATGCTTGCTCCTAGGTCTGCCAATCCTTTCTTGCTGGAGCCATTTCCGATGGAACACTGAATGCCGAAGGAACCTGGGTCCTTCTTTTTCTTTGGCATTTTATTAAGCAGAATATCTGAAGTGGTCTGAGCAAGTTTCACTGTTTCATGCTCCTCTGTCATATACTTTCTCGACAAGAGGGTTTTCAGGTATTTTGCCCAAGCTGGCACTTCGGAAAGGGCATCAAGAAAAGGAATATCGATGTATAACTTTTTCATAGCTTCTTTAAATTTTTGGAACCTAGTGTCCATTTTGGTCCCTTTTAGTCTGTCTGGGTAAGGAATTCGTGGCGGGACTTCTGAGATTGGTTCCTTTTCTTTTTCGTTCTCTGTAAAAGTTTCTGTTTCTCTGCTTGAATTCCCTGTTGGGGAAGGGATGGCTACGTTATCATCATCATGGTCGATTCTTGTGACATCAGGCAGGACACGACCAGACCGCGTGGTGACGGCATTAAGTTGTTCTAGTCTGTTTGGGTTATGACGGGGGTTTGCCTCTGGTTGCCCAGCAAAAGTGCCGGCTTGAGGTTTCAATTGAGCGGCAATCTGCGCCAATTGGGCTTCTACGGCTTTTTGTTGAGCTTGTTGGTTTGCAAGCATGGTTTGTTGCGATTGAAGCATTTGTCTAATCAAGGATATCTCATCAGATGATTGGGGAAGATTACCCCTTTGTTGATACTGAGTGACTTGCTGTCCTGGTTGTTGTAGAGGTGCAGTTAACTGTGGCTGCGGGGGCTGCTGCAACTGGGGTTGCTGCGGCTGCTGCAACTGGGGTTGTTGCAACTGAGGGTGCAGTCCTGAATGGGCATATTGGTAAGAAGGATTCCTGGGATAGTTAGATCTTTGAAAACCTTGTCTGTAATTCCCTTGATTGAAGTTATTTTGAAATCCTGGTGGTTGTCTATTGAAAGATCCACCTTGTGCCTGCTGCTGTGGGTTGGCAGTCCCTGCAGGATTCCCGTATTGGAAACCAGGATGGTTCCTTGGTTTGTCTGGGTTGTAATACACTTGGCCAGGTATTGAATGTATGGAGTTAACTTGCTCTGGCATTTGATCTTCGGGATGCTCGATGATGGGTTCATATTGCGGCATAGGTGGTTGTAAATCCATCATGACATTGTACAACAATCCACATGATAATGTGGGATGATCGGATGCATGACAGGCTTCACAAGTTCCAGTAGCTGACTTAACTTGTTGAACCTGAGAGCTTTTCTTCTTATCATATTCCCCGAAATAAGTTTCGAGGGCTTGTTGCTTGCTAGCGATAGTCTTCAAAGCCTCAGCAATGGCCTTGAGTTCCATGGATTCTTCCGCTTTGTAAACCTTGAGAACGCCTTTGGGTTGGTTAGATGACCTTCCCCAATTGGATTGGTTCTCGGCTCCCAGCGTAACTATATTCCAGGCATCTTCATAATTCTTTCTCATAAAGTTTCCTCCAGATGAGGAATCTAGGAATTGCTTAATATCATCATTTACTCCTCTGTAAAATGTTTCTATAAGTTGATTTTGAGAAATGCCATGGTGAGGACATTTTCTCAGGAGTTCTTTGAATCTTTCCCAAGCTTCAGCAAGTGTTTCTCCAGGTAGTTGGGAAAAGTGATTAATTTGTCCCCTTATCTCATAGGTTAGCGAAGGTGGGAAGAATTTCTCAAGAAACTTCTCTTCTAAGGGAGTCCAGGTAGTGATGATGGGGTGTCTATCCAAAGCGTTGTACCAACTTAGTGCTCTTCCAGATAAGGTGAAGTGAAAAAGGTGTAACATGATTGCTTCCATTGCAATTCCTGCTTGGGGTACAAGTCGGCAGAGTGACTTGAACCTCTTAAGGTGATCCATGCAATCATCTCCGGGTGCTCCGGAGAAAGAGATGCCTTGCATGATCTGGATCCACTGCGTCCGAATTTCAAAGTGTGGTATGTTAATAATCGGTGGTCGGACAGGATGATCGTCTTCATAATTCTTTGGGACTGCGTAGTCCCGAAGTTGCTTGTTTCTTAATGCAAGTTGAGCAGCAGCATGCTCTGCTTGGATGCGGGCTTGTTCCTCAGCTCGGATCTCAGCTTGCACCTGAGCACGAGTGTCAGCAATAAGTTGTGCTCGTTGTGCTGCTATGGCGGCGTTGACTCGTTCTGCAACAAGGCGTTGCTCTTCGGCCATCTGTCTGGCTCTTTGGCGATTAAGTCTGTTCCTTCGGTGAAAACTTCTTTCTACCTCAGAATCGTATTCTGGTTCAGGGGAGAATCCGATGCTATGCGGGGGTTGCATACACGTTTTCTACCTGAGTAGAAGGAAAATCACACGTTAGGATAATGGAAGGAAATGAAAAAGATCAAGAAGAATTGGAGTTGTTATTAAGAAAAAGTGTAAAATCCTAATCAACCAGGAAGTTGGTAAGTAAAAAACTAAAAAGTTCCGTTGTCCCCGGCAACGGCGCCAATTTTTGATGGAGTTTTGCAACACCACTAAAAATCCTAAGGTGATGAATCCTTAGGTTTAGCCTTGCTAGTACTATGGTAAGAACTCCACCCACGTGTGTTAAGACACGCGGAAGTCTTATCGTAGTATAGTTAAGGGTCGAATCCTCGGGACAACGGTCTTGACGAAGTCAAGATGGAAAACGTTTTAGTTCTACTTAACTACTTAACAGTTGATATTTAGATCGAAAGTTTGATGTTGGTTCTAAAGCTAGATGCGAGGAAAGCAAAGCAAGAAGGTAAAGATTAAAGTTGTAAACAAATGATAAAAACCACTAGGATGTTATCGGGTTTCACACCACTACACATGGATCAAGTCATGCAACATAATAAAACAACCTGCAAAAAGGGTCAAATCAGTTAGTATCTTGTAGTCCTAGCTTCCTTTCGGATAACTAGCCACGAGAAGTGTGGAGTATTGCAATGCCGGCCATCCCATAACGAATGGTCACATGCCTTGCATTACTCCTTCATGAAATGTGTTCCTCGACCTTACCAAGGTTGCACTTCCATACGTCAACTGATTCCATTTCATAGTATGAAAGTGCAACGATGGGGGTGAGTTTACTCCACTCCTGAAAACACTTCTAGACACCGAAACAGACGTATGGTGACTACATACATCCATAACCAACATTCAATCGACATTTAGATCTAAGGGTATAAACGTAGACAATTCATACCAAAAGACAATATGTAACACAAGTTGATGATCAAGCAACTAGTATTCATTAAGCGATTGAAGTCAAACTGAAAGGAAGAGTATCTTTATTACAAGTTGTTGAATTACATCGCATGAAATGAAAACATGGGTAGCGGGGCTACTCCCCGCACCCTAGTGAAAGAAACTACTCGCTCATGGCAAAGGAGGTGAGAAGAGAGAGAAAGAACGTCATCTCCACGGAGGAGGGAAGGTTGAACCCTTGGTGAAGAGAGCAACGATCTTCGCACTTCGTGGTTGCTTTGATGAAGGATTTTCTCTTCCCACCTTCTTTGTTGAAGAGATGGAAAGAAGAGAGAGAAGGAAGCTTGATGATGAGCACGGATCCCAAAACTAGTAGCCTTGGGGCAGTGGACGGAAGATCAGAATGCTCTGGGTCTGGAGAGGCAGCCTTTGGGCGTCTTGGAATTCGATCCCCCTTTGAAGTGACCTTTGAGGTCCTATTTATAGGCTTCAAGTGGCTTCTCGCGGTCTTGGGATCGTGAGGCTTCTCGCGGTCTTGGGATCGTGAGGCTTGTCGCGGTCTTGGGACCGTGAGGCTTGTCGCGGTCTTGGGACCGTGAGGCTTGTCGCGGTCTTGGGACCGTGAGGCTTGTCGCGGTCTTGGGACCGTGAGGCTTGTCGCGGTCTTGGGACCGTGAGGCTTCTCGCGGTCCTGGGACCGTGAGGCTTCTCGCGGTCTTGGGACCGTGAGGCTTCTCGCGGTCTTGGGACCGCGAGGCTTCTCGCGGTCTTGGGACCGTGAGGCTTCTCGCGGTCTTGGGACCGCGAGGCTTGTCGCGGTCTTGGGACCGTGAGGCTTCTCGCGGTCTTGGGACCGTGAGGCTTGTCGCGGTCTTGGGACCGTGAGGCTTGTCGCGGTCTTGGGACCGTGAGGCTTCTCGCGGTCTTGGGACCGTGAGGCTTCTCGCGGTCTTGGGACCGTGAGGCTTCTCGCGGTCTTGGGACCGTGAGGAGTCTTTGTGAATTTTTTTGTGTTTTCTGTAATGAAAAAGAGGAAAAGTTATTTACTGCAATAAAGTAAGGAGGTTTAATGATTCTATTTAGTTTATCTAAGAGAAAGTATGGAAAACTAAAGAAAAAGGCTAAAATAAACTACTAAAATAGGAGGTTATCACTCCACGCCAGGTGATAAGCTTGGGGTGGTAGAACCACAAATAGATTCTTTAGGGGGTACTTTTTGCTCAAAAGATGATTGGATGACTCAGACGGTACATGAAGATTTATCTGAGCATCCAACCTCAAGTGCAGAGATGGAGAGAGAAGATATGAGTCCTCAAGATGACGTCCAACCTCTCTCATCTATCTCATCCTGTGTCGACATCCCAGGACCTTCATTTTCAGAATCATATAATGAAAGGTACCCTGAGGATGATATACTGAAGAATTCATCCCAGTGCAGTTCAAGCCACTTCCAACACAAAGATGACTTCACCGAGTCACCAGATTTCACTTCGCTTCTTCGGACTCGGCAGGGCCAACACATCCGCCAATTCTACTCCTACTATGTGGCAAAACCCGTCGGTAAGACATAGGTGACACTGGTCCCAAAACTTAGGATTTGGGGTCCGAGTGTCGGTATCGTGGGGCAACCACCCCCTTTTTATATTACCCACCCTCTCGAACTTGTATTACAATAAATTTTGCTTTTCATGTTCTTGTTAGTTTCTTTCCTCTAACTATTTTATATCCTTGCATCCATGCATCATCTTTAGAACTTCAATAACTTCCATTAACAATCATGCATTCCTACCTCACTATTTCAAGTTTAAGTCTTGCTCGAGGACGAGCAAACTCTTAAGCTTGGGGTGGTAGGCTTCGCCCTTCTTTCTCTTCACCCTTCTTGCATGCACATTTATTTCTTGCATATAGCATAAGCTTGTAGCTTCATAATTATGGCTATGTGGTGCGACTCTAATAGATAAATGCTTGACTTTATGCCTAATTGCACAGTTTTTATCTTAAAATTTGCTTGACCTCTTGCTTGACTTGCTCTTTGACTCTTTCCTTGAGTTTGGTAATAAATCTAAGGTTATGTCCTTTTTTTCACATCTTAAAGATAAATTACCTTGATCTATGTTGTGAATGGCGAATCCATGGTAAAGGACCGTGGGAATGAGCTAAAACATGATCAAAGAATCCTAGCTGAGGTTTCACATTCTAAGGATTCTTGAATCATAATTGCTACTTCTCACATAGGTATCAAGCGGATTATGATGGGCTTTGAGCTATGATCAATATGAAATGTCTCTCTTTGATGGACTATGCGCCTTCTAACATTAGATTGAGTCAAAAATATGAAAAATATAAAAATGTGCAAAAGAGGCTTGGCCGCCCACAAAATCCCAAAATATCTACATAGTTCTCACCCAAGCCCACAAAAATAGAATGCGGATGATAAAATCCCGAGTGTGAACAATAAATGAGATATGTTTTCTCTTTTAGGAGAGTTGAGGATGATGCCCAGCCGGTGTATGACTGCGCTCATGAACGCGGGTATGTCATTCCTGGCAGTATCACTCTAAAATCTCATTAGAGAGTCACTAGGAACCCTTAGGTGACCTATGAGATCATCTCAGTAGCAGGGTTGGTTCGAGCATAGTACGAGGAGTTCGTCTCACTGCTCTGGGCCAACTGGCTCGGACTGTAGGGACTGTTGCTCGTTACATGGACCAACCTGACGCAGATCAAGATCCTCAGAAGTCATTAGAGTCTTTTTGCTTTGTTTCTTAGGACATGAATAAGTGAGAGGCGTGTTGTTCCAGATTGGTATGCATGGATTCATGGTGATGGCTCATTGCTCATCACCTGCTTGATCACCTAAATGACAACTTTTTCATGTTTAAATAATTATGATTCAAACCCTCATGAGTATCGGCAAGCTGTAGTTAATTCGCTTCATCTTGCCTGGACACTCTTTGATCTTGCTTTGGTAGGATTGTGCTTGTCTGGTGGGGGTTTGTTCTAAAACGACATGGATCAGGAGAATTGATGTTTTAAAATGTTTATCTTAACCTTAGCATTTATTGCCAAGCTTAATTTGGATGTTATCTTTTTGTTCTTTGAGCCCAGTCTTTCTTGAGGACAAGCAAGTTTTAAGCTTGGGGTAGTTGATAACACCCAAATTAGCGCATATTTTCTATGCATTTTATCTATAGTTTTGTGCCACTTTAGTCTTAATATGCACTCTTTTGTTTATGTTTTATGCTTTTTGTCTCGCATTAGATATAAGTAGTAAAAATAGCTAATAATGTAGCTAATTAGCCATTTTTTGACTTTGAGGCACCGAAACTAGCCAATTTTGGGACTCTCAAGTACCGAACCTGAAAAGACAAGAATTCCAGCAGCTGGCCGATACGGCTGCCCGATATGGCTACCCGATATGGCACGGTCGATACAGTCTGGCCGATACGACTTCCCGATACGACTTCCCGATACGGTCTGCCCGATACAGTCTGCCTAATACGGCATGCTCGGTATGGTTGCCCGATACGACCTGCCCGATACAGCTGCCCGACACTCCCCTTGCCAGACACGGTCGTCGGGCGATAGTCATATTGGCCCACCTGATGCCTCAAGATCGAAGCCACGGATGAAGGACACGTGGACCAATAAAAGCTACAACTCCCATCAACTCGCTGCCTATAAATAGCAGCTACCAACTTACAGAGCAAAGGAGGAGGCGGAGGGAGGACCCTGCAAGAGCTAGTGCCTAGACCAAGGAGCTAGTGTGTCGAGTTCCCCAAAAGTCTACTGCCCAATACAGTTGCCCGATACGGTTGCCTGATATGGTATGCCCGATACGGTCTACCCGACACGGTCTGCCCGACACGGTCTGCCCGATACGGTCTAGAGAGAGAGAGAGAGCTGAGGAGTCCAGAGGGACGAAGAGAAGACCCAAGGGCTGAGATTCGACCTACACAGAGGCTGAGGAGCGAGAGCCACCTCTCCTCTACGGGCTATATCTCTTCCCTCTTCTCTTTCATTCTACTGCATTCCTTTGTTTCTTGTACAAACGATGTTTATCCATCTTTGTTCGGTGCCAACTATGCTTGTCTATGGCTAGTTAGCTCCTTCTTGGCTATGTAGCCCGATCTGGGCATGTTTATATACTTTTGCCTTAAGCAAGTAGATTCATATCAGATCTAGTATGTTGCATGTTCTATTTTCTCTTTCCAAGTTATGATTACTAGTTTGGTTGATCTCTTACTCGCTTGAACTGCTGTTTCTGCCTGTATCGAGAGATCTGTTGTAGGAATAGCTAAGAGACGATAGTTTGGATCTGAACCTGAGAGGAGGATGATCCAAGGTATTCTGTTCCTAACACCCCGGAATATCCTAAGACCCGAGAGGGAACTTAGTATATTCCGAGGTGTTGATATGTCATTCCTCGAGAGAGGGTCATTGACATATTGTTGATGGTTTTAGTCACACATCACGAGAGCGAGTGGGACGACCCCACATGACAGACGCCACCGTACATACTAGATGCTTGTCTGGGTGTTCGAGGGTTGTCTACGCCTGAGAACGAGTACATATACTGCCCCGTTTGTGGTTACATAGCCAGAAACTCTCTTTCTCTATTTAGTAGAATCACAAGCTCTGTTTTGTTTTGTTTTGTTTTCTTTGTTTTGTTTCATATTGTGACAACCCACTAGACTTGTTCTAGAACTTAATTTTATCAACTATCATCTTGGCTTATCTGACTAAAGAACGAGATCTGTGGTGTCCTAAACGTCACCACGTCCCTGTGTTCGACCCCGTATATCTACTCCGACCCCGTAATAAAGTTGTGGGGGCCTAGAAGGTTTCGGGTTATAAATTTAAAGCTTGATTCCTTCCTTTGTCCCGTGTTCATTTCCAGACGCGTGAAAAAGGCATGATCAACAAAGCACAAGCAATTGCAAATCAACTAGCTGATTCCCTATTATTGGAAGAAGCTACTCATGAGTAAAATTTCCCAGATGAAGATATATGGGTGATACCCACTAGACATGGGGACCCTTCTAGATACTAACACATGGACACTCTTATTTGATGGAGAAGTAAACCAAAAAGGAGAGAGAATAAGCATAGTCCTACAAAACCTTTGTGAAGATCAACTACATGTAGCTCGACGACTTGAATTTGACACTACTAACAATATGGTTGAATACAAAGCCTGCATCTTGGGTATCCATCTCACCAGGTAGTAAGGGGGCAATGGATACATGTCTATAATGATTACCTCCTTGTCATCTTCCAAGTCCAGAACAATTGGAGAATGCACCATCAAAACCTAGTCCCATACCAGGAACACATATGCTCTTTGGCTCGTGACTTTGAGCATGTCTCCTTTCACTTCATCACAAGAGAGCATACACCTCAATTAATGCACTAGCAACCCTCGCTTCATGGATCGACATTCAGGAAGTCCAGACCTTCGATGTGGAAGCTGAGGCGCTCACCCAACTAGCCTACTGCATAGTTATCAACAATGCACCCAATAATAAATAAAGTTCTTGGTTTCACAACATAAAGATATATTTATCAAGATAAATCATTCTTGAGAACCTCACTTGAAGAGAGAAATTAGAGCTCAAGTGACGAGTTTCTCAATATGTTCTAGGGGCAGGACAACTATATCATAGATATTATGACCATACTCCCTTCGATGCATCAACAATACAAAAGCTAAAACTCTAATGAAGGAAGTCCATGTTGGGTCATGTGACATACATATGAATAGAGTTATGCTAGATAAAAAGATACAACTCTTGGGATACTAATGGAACACCATGGAAACAGACTGATCCAATTTGTTTGCAAATGCTAATCCTGTCAAATCCATGGAGACTATATCCATTCGCCTACATATCAACTCTACAACATGACCATGCCTTGGCCATTCTAAGCTTGGCATCAAAAAGATCTACCATAGGGCATCGAACGACAATTGCTTCATCCTTGTCACAATGGATTACTCCACCAGAAAGGTCAAAGCCATATCCATCACCAACACATCCACACAATAGGTCATCAAGTTCCTCACGAACAACATCATAAGCTAGTATGGGATATCACACAAGATAGTTTTAGATAATGGTATGAACTTCATCACAAGACCATCAAGTAGTACCTAAGCTCTTTGGGATCAAAATCATTGGAAGTCTGCCCTATTGACCACAAATGAATGGAGATCTGGAAGTTGCTAATAAAAATTTAATCAAGTTTTGAAATAAAACCATCATCTCTCATGCCAATTGGCATAAACACCTTCTGATGGCTTTGTGGGCCTACTGCACTTCCATCAAAACTTTGATAGGGGCTACACCATACTCCCTAGTGTATGGGATGGAACTAACCATGCTAGTCAAAATGAAAATCCCTTCACTCCACTGCTCAAAGACCAAATGGCTTCAAGACTGAGTTTATAGTCTAGACACTCTTGAAGAATGATGGGTAAAAACCTTACACCATGGACATTTCTATCAAGAAAGAATCTCTCGAGTATTCAACAAGAAGGTCGAACGTTGCAACTTTAAAAAAGGTGACATGGTATTGACAATCATCCAATATGCTAATTCTAGGGGCAAGTTCAACCCTATATGGGAGGGGCCCTACATCATCCACACCATCTATGAGTGGGGAAGCCAACTCCTGAAGGACATGGATGTAGATATTAATCTTCACCACACAAACACCAACCTTTGCTAACGGTACTACTTCTGATCAAGCTACCACAACAAGCAAATCTCTAGTAGAAATCCATGTAATGGAGATAAAATCTTCTAGTCTTATGAGATAACACTAAAATCTACTTAAACACCTAACCATGGACCCACATACACATTGAAGCAGAAAGGTCAAAGTAGAAACTAGGGCCTAGGACAGAAGAAGTATGACCGTTATCCTAAGGTCCCGACTATTTTCCAACCTAAAAATATCTCCTTAAAAGAGGTCTAACTGAAATCAAAACACAAAATGTTCATGACTGTGACAATCTATGAGAATCCCCGTAATCAAAACACAATGGTGATAGAGGCTATGACTCCTCTGAGGCAAGTCACATCTAATCCATACAATGGACATCCTGACATCTATACCTAGGGAGATGCTAAAACAAGTACATCTATCAGGGTTATCCTAAAAAGGGAAGGACCACTGGGAGAAGGGCAAATATTGAAATTTCTTACAACTACTCTCGCCTCCATATGAAAAAGGGGTGGGACCAAGCTCTGCACACACCAATCCACAAGTCATGGGATGGAAAACCCTCACTAGGCAAACCACATTCATTCCCCACATAAACCTTTGCTCTCATACTAAGTCCCTGAGCATTAATATCAAACAAAAAGCTTTAAAATGAAAGACCCAAAATGAAGGGGTACTAGAAAAGGAAAAAATAGAAAGCACTTTAAATAGATAGATATATGCTCATGATCAATCTCTACTCTAACACATGTTGGGAGTAAAAGCCCATCAGGGTGTCTCTGACATCTGGCACCTTGGCCAATTGGGTAGGGATTCATTGCTAACATGACCATTACATGGCATAATTTTACCTCTTAGCATGACACTCAGGTGCAATAGAGATTCTTCCATATTTCTCCCCTAGGATGAGCATTCTCCTCATGATAGAACATACCACAAACATTTAGAAGGAGGAAACATCTATTAGTTTTGGATGACAAATATCTTAAAGTGCTTGGGGTTTCAATCTTTCAACTTCATGCAAAGAGGTAGACGAGGAGGAGGTGATCCACGACATATGAACATCCATATCTATCCCTTGAGACCTAAAGTGATGAACATGAGTTCTTATTGTCCCGATCAGAGACTTGTGAGAAAAGGAACTCACAAGAGTACACACCTCATGGATTCTTGTCCAATGCACATTTCCAAAGCATCATGGAAGGAGTGCCTAACTGGTGCCACATTTCATGAATAAAAAACTTTTTATTCTAGAAATAAAAATAGCACAAAACTATGTCTCCTTACACCAACAAAAGAATTTGTAAAAAATAATGAAAATACAAATAAAGCATCATTGTGGTTCTCCAGAAGGATCACAAGTCACTTCCATTGAAAGTATTGATGTAAGGCACGCCATGTACTCAAGAGAGTATTCCTGACCCACTAGGAAGGGTTCCTAGGTCAACTCTTCTAATGCAACCACATTTCTGCCACATTCTCATGAATGTTTTGAGAATCTAGCATCAATTTCTTAGAAATTGGAGAAAGAGATTCAACTTGATACATACATTATTGAATATTGAAATGCTATAGCACTAACATAGGGATAGTATGTAACAAAACCCTCCAAACCAGGAAAGATGATCAACCACTAAAAATCAGGCATGGCCACACCGCGAGCTGAATTATTAATGTCAAACTCCATCCACCCCCAATGAATATCTACAGCCGTCAAACTAGCAACCCAATGAGCTATGTCTCACACACCTGAAGGGGTTAACCCACCTAAATATGCTTTAACAGATTCTCCTTCAACACACTAGAATGATGATTCAAAACTCTATCAATCTGGCAAGAATGGTTCACATTCCCAGAGAAATATACAGATCCTAAGAGGGTCCCCTTATCTTTCCACTCAATTGTGCTTCATACAAGCACTTATACATCTTAACCAATATCAAGGGGTTCCTTTCTCCATAGAGTAGCCATGACTCTAGAAGCAACAATATCACCTATTTGACAGTCTCTCCAAAGAACAACTCCACTAGGATGATCAAAGTATACACCCGTAGGCAAGACATATTAGGAGAAGCCACATCACAGTGCACCTCACTCTTAAACAACTCCCATAGGGAGCCCATTTGGATGAAGTTTCGATCACCAATCAACCACCAAACCACTTGGGATTTCTTCATGCTAAGAAGATGTCCCAACTCAACAACCCAACTCAATTTCCTCGACACCACATGCCATCAGTCATGCTAGAGGAAATTGGGTGATCTTAGCCACATCTTCCAAGGTGGGAGTCAGAACAACATCACCAAAAAGGAAGGTATGACTCAGAGGATCCCAGAAGTAAATTGCCGCTAGCATCAAATCCCTTTCACCAAATGATGAAGGTGATGGGTCACACTAAAGCTTGCCAACTCAACTTCTTCAGTCTCAAAAAGATATGTGACTCTACAACTCACCAAAGACAAGTTTATGGGAGGATTCCACAAGAGCAAGATCTCCCAGATTTCATTCTATGACACACTTTTCCACACAAAGTGATATTACTCAAAACATAAACCACAATCAATCATTAATAGTGGATTATCGAAAATTACAGGAAATTAAAACCGATCTGCAACAAGCACCATGAGATGAGAATTATTACACAAGAGCCAATACGTGCATTTCATAACATATATTCAAGGTGCTACATCATCATATTCCAATCAAACTGTTACATAAGATAACAATTCCACATGTATATACATATCACCACAGGCACACAGGCCAGAAACCACATGTCGATCATCAAGTCTACAAAACACTTTGAGAATACCCCCAAGAACATGAGTGTACAGGGATGACACATAAGACTCTATTACTAGACACTATACATATACCATGATCCACCTGGTGTAGTTTTTCTTCATGTTGTGTCCTCAGCCACATGATCTTTAACTCAACATGCATGTCCACCTAAAAGATATTTAACCAACGAGGTGAGACAACAATCCCAATGAGAAATATAACTCTCTTCCAACTCTATTATTATCATAGATAACTAGGTAAATAGATTAACATACTGAGAAGATCGAACATAATTAACTAAATGACATGTATCACATGGATGAAGTAAACAGAGCAGTAATATGTACTTGCTAAAGAGTAATAGAACATCTAATAATTTAAAAAGGAATATGAAGAACATGTATGACTATTATAAACTAAATAGTATAAAAGCAAGACAAGGCTTCATCCAATGTTTCCGTGTTTGATCCTATACATGTACACTACACGACATATTACATATTTATTATGCCTTGAGGATTTGAGTCGTATCACCCAAATCCCACCAACCACTGCTAAGTCAAAATCAGTTCCATACAAGGTCTAGTAGAAGAGCCAGAATCCACGACCTCACCCCCTCGGTCAGTATAAGTGAACATGTAGTGACATCACAAGTCAACTGCTTCTAGCGATATATATTCCAGCTGTGCAAACCTAGCCCACCTTAATACAGGTCACGACGCTAGTGAAACTGAGCTACGACCCACATCCACACTCTTCCAGGGTATGGCCCACAACCAATCCTGTATCACATAACACTGAGCTATGCTCAAAGCCGCACTATTTTTAGACTATGGCCATCAACCAATCCTGTATCACATATCACTGAGCTACGACCCTAAGACGCACTCCATTGCTTGATATTAGGGTACCAAACTATCCCCCCATACTCACAATATGCGCTCCGAGTTTCCCGTAGAAGTTACTCGTTTCACCATCCAACAAATGCTGACACTGAATGGATCTATGGCACATGGCAAGCTATATGATTAGATTCCAATTGATTAATTAGACCAATTAAAGTGTCATTTAGCATCAATCAAGTTACATCGTATAATCCACAAACAAATCCTTCAAAAGAAAGGGCATAGTATTACAACATCATATATCATTGTTTAAACTATAAATTGATTCTCATCATCTCATAACACTGTATTATTTCCAGCCACAAGGCTATCATCATCAACATTTTATCATGAGATATCAATCCCTCATTCTAGTACCTGAAGAATATCACCTCATCCACGCGCTAAGCCCTTACAGGTCCTAAGACCCATCACATCATGCTTTGTGATTCATGGTTATCTCATCATGCCTCATTAAGCATATATGTATTACTCATGCCACATTACATGTACTTGACATAGCAACCAGTAGACATTATGTTTAGAGAGAGAATATGTTAAATCACACTAAAGCATCATGAGATCTCAGATCCCTGACATGAACTACCTCCCATAAGTTGGAGTGTATGGGGCTAAGAACTAGACAATTTAACTAGGTATGCACATTCACATATTCATACCTCCCGTGTTCCCTTATCATGGTTCATAACCAAAACTTAGTATTATTTAACCATCTTCATAGTACTCACCAGTTATAACACCCAGTTAACCCATTAGGTTAAATTCATGTAATTTAAGGGAGGGAACAATATCATGCTTTCCATTCATACTCATTCAATGATATGACCTGCCCTTAGAATTAGGGTCAATACTCTTTACATGTAGTCTATTACTATTTTACCTCATGGTTACATCACTAAACCCTTAAGCACATCAAGTCCCACCTTTCCGAAACTAATTTAGGTTGAACATCATCAGTTAGATATGCATAGATTGTTGTGTCATCAGCACTAGGTGTCACCATAGTATACATGTACACATGTATTACAACCCTGCATTATGTAAACTTGTTGATCATGTACCATTCATAATGTTTCATCATTTTATGACCCATACATTATTACTTCTTACAAATCATTAACCACATATCTTACAAAAGGGAGTCAAACCTTAGGTTACATAACTAGAGAGTTTCACTTCAAACTATCCCCAAGGAACTTATTAAGTCATTAGAGTTGTTTATATGATTTCTACACAAATGTTGTCATCTTTTATTCCAACGTGGCTTATCACCACCCTCGTATATATACTCACATAATTGTTCCATTAACCTCACTTCACAAGTTAGAATTATATGAAAAGGAAATATAGTAGACACTTTCCATGGATTATAAACTTTCATTAAGATGAGCACATGGGTCATATTCTTCCATGATTAAGGTTAACATATGGATATTCAACAATTGGACCCCACATCCATTACTTCCCACATTGTTGGGGAGTTAGGGCTAAAATCTTTAGTTAATGAAGGATCACTCATAGTAACATCTTTCTATGGTTCACTAGGTTTAGGAGAAGCAATTAAGATGAATCATACATTATCCAGAACAACACTCTTCTATATCATGCTTTGCTCATGTGTGTACATCATTGAGTATTCAAACATACCCTTCCACCTCCATCATGTGATATCAGTTTCACCTCATCAACTTGTGTCGACTTGACTACATCATGGTGTATTGGGTTAACACATCTAGGTATGCCGGGTGAGCTTCATCCAAGGTATCAGTTTAAACCCTCTTGTGGTGTATCAGTTTGGCTCTCAAGGGGTGTATCAGTTTGCAACCTCTTGGGTCAGCTTTGTTATATTGGTTTCTCATGGATAGGAGGATCCCAATCTCATTATCCTCATATGTCACTCTGACCACATCAAGGTGTGACAGGAAAGCTCACCTTTAGTGTATTGGGCAAGCTTTCTTGAAAGTGTGAGGGGCATCACCTCTTGAAGGTGTGACGGGTATCACCTCTAGAAGGTGTGACGGGCATCACCTCTTCAAGGTGTGATGAGCAACGCTTAGGGTGACAGGTTGTTTAGGGTTAGGTCATGCCGGTCTTTTGCACAATCATGGGCGTCACGGGTTAGTACTCAAAACAGAACAGTTCACACAATACTACACTGGTCATGATGACTAGTGAGACACACTAGTCTAATCCTTCTTGATCATGCCGAGCTAGCACCATTATCAATTTAACAACATATCGGTTTAAGCCCCTCTAGGGCATGTTGGGTAGCACCATCAAATCCTATAGGGTTGACAACATATAGGTCTAAGCCCCTCTAGGGCATGAGAAGCTAACACCTTCCAAGCATATCAATTTAGCAACCAAAAAGCATGTCAACCTAAGCATCTCCAAGTCATGACGACTTGTCACATGTTGTGTTGGTCTATGCACCACAAGTCATGACGACCTACCCTCACCATAGTACATCTGTGTGTCAACTTGTCATCTTGAACCTTGGGAAACTCAGCCATTAGTCTGCCTACTATCATAGCAAGAAGATGCAAAGTAAGGGCATAGACTAAACAAAAATTCCTTCATCAAAATAGTTCTCAATATCATCACCAACCACTAGCATGCTTGAGATAAATGACCTAAAGATGAAGAACACCTTAAGCATATAAAGAGTGATAATAACAAAGGAGGTTAAGAGTTATATAACCTACCTAAAGAAGGTCTCCATCATGAGTTCAAGCTCCATGGTCAAAGATCCAAAGCACACATTCCTCAACTTTAAGAGAGCCCATCAAGAGTCCCAACTCGATCTCAACATCTCCTCAAGAAAGGAGAAGAAGATGTCATGGTTATGATAGCTCAAGAAGAAAAGAAAGAAAGAGAGAGAACCACGTCCTAGGCAACCTTCATCCAAGGTATGATCCATGTCCGAGAGAGGTAGAATAAGATGAAGAAGAGAGCTCAAAGGAATGTCCATCAAAGAAACATAACTCACCAAGTTGGAAGTTGAACAAGGAACTCGACCTCCCAAGCTCCATGGAGACTTCCTCTAGCTCCTTAAGCTCCCAAGCTCGTCCACCAAGAGGAGAGGGACAAGGATGGATGAAAGGGTTCACTTGTGTGAAGAAGGAGGGGGTTATATACTTGAGGGAAGGAAGAGAGATCAAAGGAGAGGTGTCATCTCCTTAGGAGCTTAGGTGATGCTTGTCCACGAGAAAGGGACCACATGCAACAACATGCAAGACATGGTGATAAGATCTAGGCTAGATCTCACCCTCTAGGTCTCCTTCTAAGATCATGGCTGATATGATAAAACCCTACACCCTTCACAAACCAATATGAAAAAACCCAACATATTCACAAACTGATAGGGCATTACTCTACACACTCCTAAACCGATAGAGCACAACTCTACACACTTCACAAACCAATAGGACACAATCATACACACCCACAAATTGATAGAGAACACCTCTACACACTTCACAAACCGATAGACACAGCCCTAAACACCCACAAACCTATAGAGCACAACTCTACACACTTCACAAACTGATAGGCAACCTCTCCAAGGTTCTCTAACACGAGATAACCCATCTAAGAGAAAAACACATCTCACTCATGTGCTCCATATATCACCAAGATGCTTCCATAAAACCAAGATCCAAACAAGGTTCCCACTTCTTCCTATGTTATCTAGATGATGTCAAACAATATAAGGAACACTCTAGAGATGGTAAATTGCATATTGACCCTTCAGTTTAGGTAGATTGCAAATTACAGTAAAACTAGCACATAAAACACAAGCATCCCCCACACATGTTCAACTTGATACTTGAACTGTCTACAAGGTGCCCCATAGAATCATTCTCACTCTTATGATGCTAAATCACTAAGGGAACACTCATCATGTGACATATTGCAAGATAACCCCTCATATTGGGTAAATTACACTTTGGTCCAAAACAAGCAAACATTGCTCAAACAACATTCAACCAGAACCAAACTTGAAACATAAGCATGTCACATGATAACAAAACTCCTCATAGGATTAGATTAAAGTTCGAAGCAACTTACTTAAGCAAAACAAATAAGGTTATCCCAAAACCCAAGTCAGAGTCCCTACTAGTCATAAACCCCTAACGAGGATTTTGCCCCCAAAATCCCAGGCGATAGGAGATGGATACTACTCATGCATTGCACCTTTAAACTTCCACATCGCTCCTTGATGTCAGGGTGATGTCACAAGATTTTGAGCAACATACTATTCTTGCATCCAAGGTCAACACAAGATCTGTTATACATATACTCAACTTATTTTTTCCATTATTGACTGTAGAGTCAATCCTATGCCAGGTGATACTTTCTTAACCATAGAAGCACTATACATACTTATCCTAATCAGGTATCAACTCTTTCTGAAGTATCATCTTCTCAACTTATAACATCGTTTGGTAAGATTCTCAAACCGAGATGTTTACTATACCCTCCTCAAGCCTCGACATGTCTCTTCTAAAGAAAGACTAGAGATACATTCTATCATCCACTTAGAACTAAAAAACCTATCATGCTTCCACTGTGCTACTCTAATTTGATGTCTCTACACTAGTCTTACTCTTACCAACTACCATGCCAACATACTCACTCTCAATTGTACATCCTCCTATCATAAGAAGAGACCACTTATCTAAGAAAAACTATCTTAGGGGTAACTAAAGATGTTATATGTTACCTTAACTAATCTAGATAGGGATTGGAAACCCTACTTATCCATCTATAACCAAAATACAATCTTCTTGGAACCTTTCTTACCTAGAAACCTGATAGGGACACTCTAAGGGATTATACTCAGCCTGATGAACTTTTCTCAAGCAGATCTTGCAACTGTCTCTTCAACTTATGCATCCTTGTCGATATTATATTTTTGTAGAGCATAAACCCCTAACATGTGATATCCATACCATAGGTTGAGCACCTGTAACCAGATTGATCCAAAGTCTATCCTTTTAGGTAGTCAAACACCTAATCATAAGGTTAGACGATATGTTCTCACTCTCCCCTACAACTGGCACTACCTGGATACTATGATTCCTTACCTTGGTATTCATCACATGTGTCAAAAACACCTCACAAGCCTATCTCAAAAGCTTCCTTGCCACCATGGCTGATACCAAACACGTCGAAAGAATCTTCCTATCTCCCTGGGAAGATCCATGTCTCACCACCATCTTCAAACATTTCCTACTTGAAACTACAATCTAAGACCACTCTATCCTTACCAAAGTATCCATCTTAAGATCACTTCATAACCATGCACATCAAGTGACATAAGACCCACTTGACAGACACATCCTTTGATTATTTCATGAGTTTCCAATTGTTCATGTATCATTTTAACTTGTTTTCACCTTGGTTTCCTTGCCTTTAGCATAGGAACTGTAAAGATGATTACATGCCATTACTCCTTTCTTTGTTATTATCTATCATGTTCATGAACATTTCCTTGTTTTACCGCATTTTTCATCTTTACATCATGAAAATGATCATTGTTCTGTACATATTCTTTTATTAATCATGGATTATCTCCCTTGTTTTCTTTCACATATCATGAGGATTGCACTTTACATCTTTTCATATTCATGGGTTGGTCTGAGATTAATTCAGGTTCCATCTTATTTATTTACCATTCGTTCTTATTTGTCTTCTCACTTCATCCATGTTTCATGAATTCTCTCCATATTATGTGAATTTTATACCTTGACTTAATTTATTAGCACGTATTCATTTGTCTTTTTCTTCATATATTTTTCAAAATTACAACTTTAAGAACTTTTCTTATCATATTCATACTTAGATTTAGGTTTCATGGAGCTATATCTTTCTCTTTTAATCACCAAACATTCAAGTTTTAGTGAAATATGGTGCAATTACTATTTCTTTTCATAGTATGATGGATGTATTAACTTCATGATTCCTGATTGTTATGCTCTTTCACTTGTTCCAAAATGATTACTTGAACAGAGTAATCAAGGAGAAATCAGTCTAAGAGTTCCATACTCACTTTTTCTTCAATATTTGAATACCTGGCCATGGCACTCAAGTACTGAGATTAGGCAGTATGCACCATATTTTATATCACATTCGTATCTTAGGCACCATCCTAATCCTAGTCCTAGTATCCTTGTAGACTCAGCGAACCTAGAGCTATGATATTAACCAAATGTAACACCCTTTGACACACAAAGTGAGATTACTCAAAACTTAAACCACGATCAACCATTAACAATGGATTATCAAAAATCACATGAAATTAAAACCAATTTGCAACAAGCACCAGGAGTTGAGAATTATTACACAAGAGACAATAATTGCATTTCATAACATATATTCAAGGTGCTACATCATCATATTCCAATCAACTTATTACATAAGATAATAGTTCCACATGTATATACATATCACCAGAGGCACACAAGCCAGAAACCACATGTCAATCATCAATTCTACAAAACACATAGAGAATACCACCAAGGACCTAAGTATATAGGGACAACACATAGGACTCTATTACTAGACACTATCCATATACCATGATGCACCATGTGTAGTTTTTCTTCATGTTATGTCCTCATCCACATGATCTTTAACTCAACATGCATGCCCACCTAAAACGATATTTAACCAACAGGGTGAGACAACAGTCCCAGTGAGAGATATAACTCTCTTCCAACTCTATTATTATCACATATAACTAGGTAAATAGATTAACATACTGAGCAAATTGAACAAAATTAACTAAATGACATGTATCTCATGGATGAAGTAAATAGAGTAGTAATATGCACTTGCCAATGAGTATTAGAACATCTAATAATTTAAAAAGGAATATGAAGAACATGTATGATGGTTATAAACTAAACAGTATAAAAGCAAGGCAAAAACTTCATCCAATGTTTCCGTGTTTTATCATATACATGTACACTAAACGACTGATTTTGTATTTATTACGCCCTGAGGATGTGAGTTGTACCACCCAAATCCCACTGACCACTGCTAAATCGAAATCAGTTCCATACAAGGTGTAGTGGAAGAGCTCGAATCTGTGACTTCACCCCCTCGGTCAATACAAGTGAACATGCAGTGACATCACAAGTCAACTACTTCCAGCAGCATATAGTCCAGATGTACAAACCTAGCCTACCTTGGTACAGGTCACGACACTAGTGAAACTAAGTTGCGGCCCACAACTGCACTCTTCCAAGGTATGGCCCGTAGCCAATCTTGTGTCACATATCACTGAGCTATGGCTTGAAGTCGCACTCTTTTTAGGGTATGGCCCACAACCAATCCTATGTCTCATATCACTGAGCTACGAACCAAAGCCGCACTCCATTTCTTGATATTAGGGCACCAAGCTGTCCCTGCGTACTCAAAAATATGTGCTTTGAGTTTCCCATAGGAGTTACTCATTTCACCATCCAGCAAATGCTGACACTGAATGGATCTATGGAACATGGAAAGCTACATGATTAGATTCTACTTGATTAATTAGGCCAATTAAAGTGTCTTTAAGCATCAATCAAGTTACAACATATAATCCACAAACAAATCCTTCAAAAAAAGGGCATCGTATTACAACAACAGATATCATTGTTTAAACTATAAACTAATTCTTGTCATCTCATAACATTGTGTCACTACCATCCACAAGGCTATCATCATCAACATATAATCATGGGATATCAATCCCTCATTCTAGCACCCGAGGATATCACCTCATCTAGGCACTAAGCCCTTACCAGGTCCTAAGACCCATCACATCGCGCTTTGTGATTCATGGTTATCTCATCATGCCTCATTAAGCATATATGTATTACTCATGCCACAGCACATGTACTTGTCATAGAAACCACTAGCCGTTATGTTCAGAGAGAGAATATGTTAAAGCACATTAAACACCTTTAACTAAAGTAAGCAAAGAATCATGAGATCTCAGATCCCTGACATGCACTGCCTCCCATAAGTTGAAGTGTATGAGGCTAAGAATTAGACAATTTAACCATGTATGAACATTCACATATCCATACCTCCCATGTTACGATATCATGGTTCATAGACAAAACTTAATAGTATTTAACCATATTCATAGTACTCACCAGTTATAACACCCAATTAACCCATTAGGTTAAAGTCATGTAATTTAAGGGAGGGAACAATATCATGCTTTCCAATCATACTCATTCAATGATATGACCTGCCCTTGGAATTAGGGTCAATACTCTTTACATGTATCCGATTAGGGTTTTGCCTCATGGTTACATCACTAAACCCTTAAGCACATTAACTCCCACCAATCTGAAACTGATTTAGGTTGAACAACATTAATTAGATATGCATAGATTGTTGTGTCATCAGCACTAGGTGTCACCATAGTATACATGTACACATGTATTACAACCCTGCATTATGTAAACCTATGGACCATGCACCATTCATAATGTTTCATCATTTTATGACCCATACATTATTACTTCTTACAAATCATTAACCACATATCATACTAAGGGGAGTCAAACCTTAGGTTACATAACTAGAGGGTTTCACTTCAAACTATCCCTAAGGCACTTATTAAGTCATTAGACTTGTTTATATGATTTCTACACAAATGTTTTCATCTTTTATTCCGACATGGCTTATCACCACCCTCATATATATACTCACATAATTGTGCCATTAGCCTCACTTCACAAGTTAGGATTATATGAAAAGGAAATATAATAGACACTTGCCATGGATTATAAACTTTCATTAAGATGAGCACATCGGTCATATTCCTCTATGATTAAGGTTAACATATGGGTATTCAACCATTGGAACCCACATCCATTACTTCCCACATTGTTGGGGAGTTAGGGCTAAACTCTTTAGTTAAGGAAGGACCACTCATAGTAACATCATTCTATGGTGCACTAGGTTTAGGAGAAGCAATTAATATGAATCATACATTATCCAGAACAACACTCTCCTATATCATGCATTGCTCATGTGTGTACATCATTGAGTATTCAAACATACCCTTCCACCTTCATCATGTGATATCGGTTTTGCCTCATCCACTTGTGCCGGCTTGACTACATCATGGTGTGTTGGGTTAACACATCTAAGTATGCCGGGTGAGCTTCATCTAAGGTATCGGTTTAGACCCTATTGTGGTGTATCAGTTTGAATCTCAAGGGGTGTATCGATTTGCAACCTCTTGGATCAGCTTTGTTATATTGGTTTCTCACGGCTAGGACGATTCCGATCTCATTGTCCTCATATGTCAATCTGACCACATCAAGGTGTGTCGGGCAAGCTCACCTTTAGTGTATTAGGCAACCTTTCTTGAAAGTGTGATGGGCATCACATCTTGAAGGTGTGATGGAGATCACCTTTGGAAGGTGTGATGGGCATCAACTCTTTAAGGTGTGACAGACAACACTTAGGGTGACAGGTTGTTTAGGGTTAAGTCATGTCGGCCTTTTGCAAAATCATGGGTGTCACGGGTTAGTACTCAAAACTGACCAATTCACCCAATACCACCCTGGTCATGACGACTAAGCGAGACACACTATTCTAACCGTTCTTGATCATGCTGAGCTAGCACCACTATCAGTTTAACAACATATCAGTTTAATCCCCTCTAGGGCATGTCGGGTAGCACCAGCAAATCCTGTTGGGTTAGAAACATATAGGTCTAAGCCCCTCTAGGGCATGACTATCTAACACCTTCCAAGAATATCGGTTTAGCAACCACAAAGCATGTCGACCTAAGAATCTCCAAGTCATGATGACTTGTCACATGGTGTGTCAGTCTATGCACCATAATTCATGATGACCTACCCTCAACATAGTACATGTGTGTGTCAACTTGTCATCTTCAACCTTGGGGAATTCAACCATCAGTCAACCTACTATCATTGCAAGAAGGTGCAAAGTAAGGGAAGCAACTAAAGAAAATTCCTTCATCAAAATAGTCCTCAAGATCATCACCAACCACTAGCATGAATGGGATAAACAACCTAAAGATAAAGAACAACTTAAGCATATAAAGAGTGATAATAACAAAGGAGGTTAAGAGTTATATAACCTGCCTCAAGAAGGTCTCCATCAAGAGATCAAGCTCCATGATCAAAGCTCCAAAGCACACGTTCCTCAACTTGAAGGTATCCCATCAAGAATCCCAACTTGATCTCAACGTCACCTCAAGAAAGGAGAAGAAGATGCCATGGTTATGATAGCTCAAGAATAAAATAAAGAAGGAGAAAGAACCACATCCTAGTCAACCTTCATCCATGGTGTGATCCATGGCCAAGGGAGGAAGTAGAAGATGACGATGAAGAAGAGAACTCAAATGAATGGCCATCAAATAAACATAACTCACCAAGATTGAAGTTGAACAAGGAATCACCATGAGCAAGGAACTCGACCTCCCAAGATCCATGGAGACTTCCTCTAGCTCCTAAGCTCGTATACTAAGAGGAGAGGAACAAGGATGGATGAAAGGGTTCACTTGTGTGAAGAAGGAGGGGGTTATATACTTGAGATAAGGAAGAGAAATCAAAGGAGAGGCGTTGTCACCTTAGGAGTTTAGGTGACACTTGTCCATGAGAAAGGGACCACATGCAACAACATGCATGACATGGTGATAACATCTAGGCTAGATATCACCCTCTAGGTATCCTTCCAAGATCATGGATGATATGCCAAAACCCTACACCCTTCACAAATTGATATGGAAAAACCCAACATATTCACAAACCGATAGGGCATAACCCCACACACTCTCAAAATGATAGAGCACAACTCTAAACACTTCACAAATTGATAGGGCACAACCATACACACCCACAAATCGATAGAGCACAACTATACACAATTAACAAATCGATAGGCACAACCCTACACATCCACAAACCGATAGAGCACAACTCTACACACTTCACAAACTGATAGGCTGCCTCTCCAAGGTTCTCTAACCCGAGATAGCCCATCTAAGAGCAAAACACATCTCACTCATGTGTTTCATGTATCACCAAGATGTTACCATACAACTAAGATCCAAACTGTTGGGTTTTAGGGGAGGCAGAGAAGGCAGCGGAAACAAAATTTTCTACCCCAAACCCAGGACAAGGAAACACATCAACGTCTATACAATAGGAAAGGATGGTTTGTGGAATCATACCTTGTCCCGAGGCTTGCTCGGCGACAATACCTCGTGCCTTGCGCGGTCTTCAACTCCGGTCTTGGACGGTGTCTATGTAGCTCCTGGTCGCACCGGGACTGACGACTCCTGGTCTCACCAGGACTGTCGGGATTGACAGTCGTCCTCCGAGTGGTAGAAATCTCCCGCCTTTGAAGTAGTCCACGCGGACCACCTGGAACTCCAATCTCCTTGTCCCACAAGGAATTGGAAGGAGTCGCACCCTCCTGTCAGTGTACTAGTCGCCGATACACTCTCCTGCCACCAATTGCTTTCTGCAGTTATCTTTCCCTTGCTGTGCCTCCCTTATCAGGTAGCACTTGCTCAGGCTCTCTCTCGGTTACCAAAACCAGAGAGAACGACAACTTCACAGAGCAACTGGTTGCACTGGGTTTTCCTTTGAGAAGCCCCCAATACCCCTATATATATAGGAGGGTCATGGGATAGGGTTCTCCATCCTGGCAATGCGGGACTAAAAGCAGGAGTAGAAGGGTTCGAGATTTTCCACAAAACAACCAACTCGCAACCTGAACCGATCGTTTCACAACTGAAACAGTCAGTTGGGGACCTGAACCAGTCAGTTGACACCTCAACCGATCGGTTGGGACCCATGAAATGGTCGGTTCACATGTGAACCTATCGGTTCGTGGTCCTGATCAGTTCCCGATTGACTTTTTCTCTTTTGTTTCTAATTGGTATCAAATACCAATCCTTGTTCCAATCAAATTGGGCAAGTGAAATGAAAGGAAAATTCTCACCAATCCTACTTTCCCAACTTGCTCGGTTGCAATAGTTGAACCGATCATTTCAACACTTGAAGCAATCGTTTCACCCTGTCATGAGCCGATTGACTCATTACTTGAGCCGATCGGTTCACCAAGCTCAGCCATCAGTTCATCACATGAGCCGATCGGTTGGGAGTGCAGATTGTGCAGAATCAGTCAATTGCAGTTTCAATCTGATACTCCAATCAATGTGTCCAACACCTTGAACATTATGAAATTGAGCTATCAATTAATTGAGTGTTTAATTGAACTACTAAACTCCTTTAGTAATCAATCGAAACATTGTTTGTGGACAAAACTCCTCTTCCAGGTTAAATCCTATGTGTGTGACCCTGTAGGTCCATTTCATGTTGGTAGTGAAAGTCCATAACACTTATGACTTCACAAGAAAAGAGTGGTGCCTAGTCACACATCAGTGCTACCCAAGTGAAAAAGAAAGTTGGAGAACAACTTTCAATCCTACAATCCATGAATGGTGTTATTGTGAATGTATAATTCCTTTGTCACTGATATCCCGAATGAACTCGAGGCATGGAACAGTCATCCTGTCAACGTTCATTCACTTTCTTGATCTCAGAGCAGATTGGAAGAGATATGTATGACATCAATATCACATACTGATTCACACATGTGTGCACACACCTATTTCAATCCTACTCATCAAGTGGCCTTGGATATCAAACTCACTCAGGAGGGACAAATCCCATATCTATCACTCACCCCTAAAAAGCCCCATGTGTCAAAGCCACCCAATCATCACCTTTATAACAACCCATGTTTCAGGACTGCGTTTGATGATGTCAAAGTGTACCCAACGACATGTGTTGAGTGTAGTGATTTCAGGTCAAAGAATCACATTCACCACCATCACTGTGAGTACTGACTGTGACTACCATGTCATGGTTCCATGTGTCAAACTCACAGTGGGTCTGTCCGGTACACTTGTTCTCTAACAAGTACTTATGTGCTTGGTTTGATATCTCTATATCATGACTAATGAGATTTTGTCATCAACCAACACCACAATCTAGTCTTGTGTGTCATTGTTGTCTATCTACCTTCCACAATGACATCCGACTAGGGACATAACAAGAATGTACAAACTCTTAGCATCTGTATGATTTCATTGTTCAGGTCCTCAACCTGAAGGCATACGTCATTGATTACTGTCATTCTCTAGACATTCAATCTGTTCTATCACTATCTCATATGACTGAACCAGAAAGAATTGGAAGCTTGCCTTTGATGTTTATCAAATCAATCTTAATGTATCCCACCAATCATCCCATGATTGGCTCTCAGGGCATACATACCAACAGACTCCCACTTGTACTACGAGCCAATCACCCTTGAATCATATTCATAGTGATCTTCAAACATCTCCCACATGTTACTGTGCTCTTCTGCCAACATAGTGAGTTATGGCAACACCTTGCCAAAGTCAGTATTAATTGCATGTCTCTCATCTCTTCGTTGTACGTCATACGTATGAGATGGAGTTGCCATAATATGCGATCTAGCATTCCTTTGCTAACCTTTAGCCACATTGCATGATCAAGGATTCCATACTTGTCATCAATGACCAGAATATCTATAAGTTCATCTCATGACCTTCCAGATCCATATAGTATCCATTGTTGTTCTCTAACACATAGATACTCGACATTTCCTTTTAAATGGTTTTATTGGAACACTTCCAATTATCAACAAACTTTCACTTTTATATATCCTATATATATTTTGTGATTAATTTTTTGTCCTTTCGGAAGTCCGCATCAATGTAACTCTTTACATCAAACTCTTCCTTATCTCCATAGAACTAGTACTTCTTAAGTACTTATCAAGTTCTTATGGTTTCTAGTAACCCTTACTGGAAGTAGACAGACATCCACTCGTCATGTCCCACATACGAGTTATCAGTATGAGCACATCATATTGCCATGTCCTACATACAAGATGATGAATGCATTTTGTTCTTGCCATGTCGATACATGCAAGATAATGGGATGATTACATACATGATAGATCCATATCTATTCTTAGTGTTCCCATTCTTCATAAGAATTGGACACTTGGCCTTGGGATACTAACTCCATGTAATATGGACAAGTTTTCTCCCACTGAATCTGTGCATACTGAACCCTTCAGTACAGATTGCCAATGTATGCTTTCTCTTTTTAGGTCAAGAGGTTTTTGAGAACTATCTCTATAGATCTCTATTCCTATCACATAGGAAACATCTCTATCTTCCTTAAAGATAATTTCCACTTTTGGATTTCCATTCTAGAACATTTCCATTTCACATCAACATGTGGAATGTGAACACACTCCCACTAAATCACAGATCCCTTCTTTATCTTTGACATATCAGTCAAACCCTTTGACTATATCATCAAAGTAAAGATCCAATTCTGAGTTGCTTGTACTCAATCAATCACATTGATTAGTCCATTGTAACTTATAGACTTCATTTGCATTAATGGATTCATAAACCTTATAGGTTGTGTCACGTACACATCCTTGTTTTATTCCTCACAGGAATGTGGTTTTAGAATCCATATGCCAAATGTCTTAGTCATTAAGTTGCAATCAACAAGAATTATCCTTCTCAAAATGTTATCCATGTGTCTTAACGCTTAAGACTTATTTGCACTTATGGATTTCCATCCAATGGGTGCTACCATCAAGGTCATACCTTATGGTTCACATGGAAGTCATTTAGGATGTAATGGTCATATAGCATAACTCAAAATCTGGTTCCTCATATTCATCTGGATAGTTGACTCATCACATGAACAACTCATCACATAGATAATTAAGGTGTATCTGTCAAGGATATAAGAACTCACAACTCCTTGTGATTCTTATTGTCCTTTATTAGTGTGGGGTATTCTTTTATTAAGAAGAATTTAGTTATTTGATAATCATTCTCTAACTCCTTAGAGTATGATTCCTTCTTGATTTAGACATCACCATGCATTAATCATGAGTTCACTATGATACACTATCATACTCACTCAAAAGGATCTCAAACATTTGGTCCAAGTATTTCATTCATTGATCTCATCAAGAATTAACACTTTACCAAATTTGCACTTCATCTATGATAATCTTGAACGCTTCAAGATATTCATATTGGTATTTCTCTAAACACCATTTGAAGTATTAGCATTTGTTCCAATAGGTATGTAAATACATCACATGTATTATACCTAATAGGATAATCATTCTCCCACTACCATTAGTGAATATTGATTAATCATGTCCAAGATATTCATGTCTCTTACTGGTTCTCTAACCAAAAGAGTCTAGATTTATCCATCACATGGAAACTAGAAATGAATTTCTCATGATTGATGTTAATTTGATTGTTTGAATTATCTATAACTTTTAGGTATCATTTTATCTTATGCATATCAAATACCACAAGATAAACAAGGCATTGCCACAAAGATCATATCTTTAGAAATTGAAACATCTCTTTATTGATTGCCATCATTGTCATACAATATGCAAAAAATAAAGTGTTTCTATCTATTGGCAAATATGAAATAGCAGTTCATAATTGTATTACATGCCTTTTAGACTGAAAATAAACTAAAGTACTCCTATCTATGGCGGCAACACTTGCCCCATGTATTGAGTTCTTTACACTTTACATTTTGGTATCATATACCTCAAAAGTGTTACAAGTTTACTTTCATGACACCTTTAAGTGGAGACATCTGTAGCCTCCTTCTTCTTTTGTTCTTCCAAATAGAGAGGACAATTCCTTTTCCAATGTCCTGGATTTTGACAATGGTGGCAATTTCCTTTCTTGGTCACGCCTCCCTTGGCCTTGAGAACTGAAGACGACTTGGGCTCCTGGATAGCATCAGAACCTTTCTTAGCTTTGCCCTTGCCCTTGTGCTTGGACTTGACTTTCTTTCTCGTGACCACCATCACAAACTTAGGCTTGTCCTTCTTCATCTGTATCTCGGCTGTCCTCAACATGCCCAACAACTCTGATAGTGGCCTATCAAAGTTGTTCATGTTGTAGTTCATCACAAACTGACTGTAGGATTCTGGCAACGATTGTAGTATCACATCAATAGCCAACTCTTGGCTCAGTGGAAATCCCAGTCTTGTCAGGTTCTCCACATACCCAATCATCTTGAGTGTGTGAGGACCAACTGGATCTCCTTCTGTCATGATGCACTTGAACAGTGCCCTTGAAACATTGTATCTCTCTTGCCATGCTTGATCTTCATACATGTTTCTGAGATGCTGAATCATCTCAATGACACCCATGTTCTCATGTTGTCTCTGCAACTCGTGGTTCATAGAGCACAACATCAAGCACTTTGCATCAATAGCATCATCAGAATGCTTCTTGTAAGCATCCCTTTCTGCCTTTGGTGCATTAGGAGCAGGTTCCTCTGGAATTGGAGTATCCAGGACATAGAGCTTTCACTCTTGAGTGAGAACAATTCTCAATGTCCTATACCAGTCGTGGAAGTTTGTCCCATTTAGCTTGTCCTTTTCAAGGACCGATCGCAAAGAAAAGTGATTGTTGTTTGTTGCCATTTGTACTACAAAAGGAAAATATGCAATTTTAGTCCAAAAACTCATTTTTGACTTATTTGATTGATTTGAAACATTGACGATATAATTAGGCCTTTAATTAATTATCGCTCCCACTATTTTACTTCAAATTGATAGCCCTCACCATCAATTCAGAAGATTGCAACGTACAACCTTCTAGTGGGCAAGATCCATATTTCATCAAGTCATGAGTCAGCTTTGGCTGATCGCCCACAATCTTGACTATTTAGGTAGGCCATCATGCCAATTGCATCATATGCAACTCTTGATGAATGAACATGCACAACACCTTGCCATGAACATTCCTTGCCTCTGGGCTTAGACACTCTAAGAATCACCAGTTAAGTCTAACCCAAAAGCCGACACAGTAAACATGCACCCTGCTTTGGCAGAACCTACATGTCTACCATTCACACTTCCACAAGATAGACGGCGCACCAAGCTTTGGCGTAACCTACGCTTGGTCGATCGAGTTTTTAATCTATGATGTTAATGGAAGGCATATAAGACTTAATATTTTAATGAGGGATTTGGTTTTATATACATATACATATCCAATCACCACAATATATAGTACGTATCATATACATGCTATATCCCACAAAAAACATGCAAAATGATAAAAAGTGATGATTATGGCCATCCTAATGTGATTCCTCGAGCCAAGAGGAATCACGGTCATCTATGTCTACATCACATGCAACTTGTATAAGATGAACTCTGTGCTTTTCTTTCTGGGTTTGATAAACTCATCACATGAATGATCGGCTCGCCATCAGACTGGTCAGCTGGGTGCCACCAGCCGATCAGTTGGTTCCTCCAACCGATCGGTTCGCCTGGTCATCGTGCATCTCATCATGGCCGCCACCCGCTCGTCTTGCTCCTCGAACCAATCATCAACCGATCGGCTCACTCCTTGAACCGATCATCTGGAATGTCAACCGATCGGTTCACGTCTTGAACCGATCGTCTCAGCTGTCGTTAGGATGTCCTCTATTCTTTGACATAACAAGAAATAAAATTCTATCCTATTTTACATTGTAAAAAGAGAAACCTCGAGTTACATTCGAGGGGAGCAAAGGTAGGAAAGAAATCTCGAATTATTTTGAGTTACATCAGGAATAGGAGAAGGAAGATCGATTCGCAGACCGAGATGCAAGCAACCACATACAACCATACACAGATAGGGTTTATTGGCCATAACCATGCTATACATCCACCACAAAACTCGTTTAAGGGCGACACGTATCGAGTGCATTCATATCATATATGTAATTGGGATTTGTGGATTTAGGATTGGACATGTATAAAGCCAATTTTATTCGCATCGTATGCAATAATAAAGGTGACAAACCAAAATCGATCATATCGATATTCCCAAAGTATATAGTAGTTGATGTGGCTCTGATACCACTATTGGGTTTTAGGGGAGGCAGAGAAGGCAGCGGAAACAAAATTTTCTCCCCCAAACCCAGGACAAGGAAATGCGTCAACGTCTATACAATAGGAAAGGATGGTTTGTGAAATCATACCTTGTCTCGAGGCTTGCTCGGCGACAATACCTCGTGCCTTTCACGGTCTTCACCTCCGGTCTTGGACGATGTCTGTGCAGCTCCTGGTTGCACCGGGACTGACGACTCCTGGTCTCACCGGGACTGTCGGGATTGACAATCATCCTCCGAGCGGTAGAAATCTCCCGCCTATGAAGTAGTCCACACGGACCACCTGGAACTCCAATCTCCTTGTCCCATAAGGAATTAGAAGGAGTCACACCCTCCTATCAACGTACTAGTCGCCGACACACTCTCCTGCCACCAATTGCTTTCTGTAGTTGTCTTTCCCTTGCTGTGCCTCCCTTATCGGGTAGTACTTGCTCGGGCTCTCTCTCAGTTACCAAAACTAGAGAGAACGACAACTTCACAGAGCAACTGGTTGCACTGGGTTGTCCTTTGATAAGCCCCCAATACCCCTATATATAGGAGGGTCATGGGACATAGTTCTCCATCCCGGGCAATGCAGGACTAAAAGCAGGAGTAGAAGGGTTCAAGATTTTCCACAAAACAACCAACTCGCAACCTGAACCGATCATTTCACAACTGAAACAGTCGGTTGGGGACCTGAACCGGTCGATTGACACCTCAACCGATCGGTTGGGACCCATGAAACGGTCGGTTCACATGTGAACTGATCGGTTCGTGGTCCTGATCAGTTCCCGATTGACTTTTTCTCTTTTGTTTCTAATTGGTACCAAATACCAATCCTTGTTCCAATCAAATTGTGCAAGTGAAATGAAAGGAAAATTCTCACCAATCCTACTTTCCCAACTTGCTCGGTTGCAACAGTTGAACCGATCGTTTCAACACTTGAAGCAATCGTTTCACCCTGTCATGAGCCGATTGACTCACCACTTGAGCCAATCGGTTCACCAAGCTCAGCCAATCGGTTGATCACAGGAGCTGATCGGTTGGGAGTGCAGATTGTGCAGAATCAGTCAATTGCAGTTTCAATCTGATACTCCAATCAATGTGTCCAACACCTTGAACATTATGAAATTGAGCTATCAATTAATTGAGTGTTTAATTGAACTACTAAACTCCTTTAGTAATCAATCTAAACATTGTTTGTGGACAAAACTCCTCTTCCAGGTTAAATCCTATGTGTGTGACCCTACAGGTCCATTTCACGTTGGTAGTGAAAGTCCATAACACTTATGACTTCACAAGCAAAGAGCGGTGCCTAGTCACACATCAGTGCACCCAAGTGAAAAAGAAAGTTGGAGAACAACTTTCAATCATACAATCCGTGAATTGTGTTACAACGAATGTATAATTCCTTTGTCACTGATATCCCGAATGAACTCGAGGCATGGAACAGTCATCCTGTCAACATTCATTCACTTTCTTGATCTTAGAGCAGATTGGAAGAGATATGTATGACATCAATATCACATACTGATTCACACATGCGTGCACACGCCTATTTCAATCCTACTCATCAAGTGGACTTGGATATCAAACTCCCTCAGGAGGGACAAATCCCATATCTATCACTCACCCCTCAAAAGCCCCATGTGTCAAAGCCACCCAATCATCACCTTTATAACAACCCATGTTTCAGGACTGCATTTGATGATGTCAAAGTGTACCCAACGACATGTGTTGAGTGTAGTGATTTCAGGTCAAAGAATCATATTCACCACCATCACTGTGAGTACTGACTATGACTACCATGTCATGGTTCCATGTGTCAAACTCATGGTGGGTCTGTCCGGTACACTTGTTCTCTAACAAGTACCTATGTGTTTGGTTTGATATCTCTATATCATGACTAATGAGATTCTGTCATCAACCAACACCACAATCTAGTCTTGTGTGTCATTGCTGTCTATCTACCTTCCACAATGACATCCGACTAGGGACATAACAAGAATGTACAAACTCTTAGCATCTGTATGATCTCATCGTTCAGGTCCTCAACCTGAAGGCATACGCCATTGAGTATTGTCATTCTCTAGACATTCAATCTGTTCTATCACTATCTCATATGACTGAACTAGAAAGAATTGGAAGCTTGCCTTTGATGTTTATCAAATCAATCTTAATGTATCCCACCAATCATCCCATGATTGGCTCTCAGGGCATACATACCAACACAAACAAGGTTCTCAACTCTTCCTCTCTCCTATAGATGATTTCAAACAAGAGAGGGAACACTATAGAGATGGTAAATTGCATATTAACCCTTCACTTTAGGAAGATTGCAAATTTACACCAAAATTAGCACATAAAATACAAGCATCCTCCACACGTGCTCAACTTGATACTTGAACTCTCCACAAGGCTCCCCATAGAATCATTCTCTATGTTATGATGCTAAAGCACTAAGGGCACACTCATCATGTAACATATTGCAAGATAACCCCTCATATTGGGTAAATTGCACTTTGGTCCAAAACAAGCAAACATTGCTCAAACAACATTCAACCAGGACCAAAATTGAAACATAAGCGTGTCACATGATAAAAAAACACCTTAGAGGATTAGTTTAAAGTTATAAGCAACTTACTTAATAAAAAAAACATGGTTAGCCCAAAACCTAGGTCAGGGTTCTTACACATTCTCTCCCATAACCTTGAGTTATGTGAGACAAAATGTGATGAAAATATGAGGGGTAAAACCCTATTTATAGGGCAAACTTGTCATCTTAAACTGGGACTCTATGTCCTTTTCCCTAATGGAATTGTGCTGCATCCTCAACCAACACCAACTCGCATATCAAGAGAAGTGGGACTTCGAGTCTAGGTTGGAAGATCACCACGATCTGCCACCTATATCAACACACAAATTAATGCAATCTGCCAATCAACAATCATCTTCTAAAGATCAAGTTGAGAATATCTATCCCGAATAGAAGATATAAAACCTCACAAACCTATTCTAAACTCAAACTCAATTTTTATTTAACATTTAAAAGAGTTTACAACTACTAACATGACTAATACATGATTTTTATTGCAGGAAAGGAAAATACATCATGGAGTAAAATGATAGAGACAAACAAACATTTCTTTAGCTTCTTCTTCAACAACCTAGTCAAGTGCTGGGCCAAAAGCTGATGATCAGTAGAAGAAGAGATAGAAGAATGACACTCACTTCTCGCATATGTGTAAATACCATGGCAGACCACCGATGACCCGATAAGGAGCTCCCAGAAGTCACCTCGATAATGAAGGCAACATCTCTACACTCGCTGTCTTACCCTCTACCAGTTGAAGGTTGATCTACACTATGAATAGGGTTATATGAAGAAAATCCCCCCTACCCTAGAAGATCCTCTAAAATACTAACTGTACCCATAGCCCGATCGGACAATCGAGCCAAAGAGTCCACCTACAACATGAAAAGCCTAATCCATGACAATAAAAAATGAGGTCTAGACAAAGTCACCCAAGAAGTGACACGACCCTCCAATGCTAAAATAATGAAGGGGTCACAACCTGGGGAAGTATCAATAAGTGGAGAAGGCGGAGCCTAAGGAAACAAAATTGACTCAGGTGACGACACTGTCTTAGGAGGGGTGGATGAAAAAAATCATACCCCAAGCCTTCCCAATCCTCAGTCAAATCATAATCAATCACTTGTAAGAAAACACATGTCAAAGATAATGCAAGCAAGCACAAAAGTAGCAACAAGTTCAAACACTCACTACAGGAGCATGACAACCAATCATACACCTCTCTAGAAAAGAGAATGGGATAACCATGTATGTAGTACCACCCCAGGTACTCATCATGCACCATCTACCCATACATTAGCCCTGGGTAGCCTCACAGGGTCAAAAGGGATGTGACAACCACAAACCCATTAACAAGTAGCAAATTTACCGATGTATAGAACACTCCCAGACAAAGACTGAATTGGATTTGGCAAGCATCCTAAGCTAACACCTTTATGTAGGATGCATAAGAACTGGCCACCTCACCACATCGAAACATGAAGAAGACCCTGAATCAGACTTGGGAAAAAGAGAGGAATTGGAGTCAGCTAAAGTATAGATGCATAATATAATATATTGATCAAAGTACTACATATACCTCGCAATAATCATCATATCCATCTCACCTCTGCACTGCTCATATGACACCTTACTAGCACGACCAACCCAATGACACCATGTAGGAAGAGAAGCATACAAAAAGCCTTCTAGACCAATCAAGGTGATGGGTCTATGCAGCCAGTAGTGCTCATAACCCCATATGTACAAGAAAAGAAGTGTCAGATCAAATCATCCAATACAGATATCTCAAAGCATAAAATGCAAATGAAGACAGGTAAAAGCTTACTACAAATATGCCTATGAAGCAACCTCAACATTTCTTAGCCTAGACTGTCTCTCTTTTGAAGTTTCCCACAAGACATCGCCATTCCAATGAAAGGAAGGAACCACATCTAGATCCAGAAGAAAGGAGAACCAACACACATCTCCTATGTTCTTAGAATAGTTCCTAAATAAGAAATCAATGATCAAGACAAATAGGAAAACCTGGACCCCCAGGGTTGCATACAATAGATCAGTGGAACCTCACTAATTGCCCTCATGAAAGATGATAGATCTTAGCTAAGTGAACCTAACTTTATACTTTGAGGCCATCTAAATAGCATAGGGGTTCACTCTTGAAATCCCAGCCAGGCGGTAGCGACCCCACTCATGTCAGTCAAGTAGAGAACTAATGGGAGTCTCACCAAACCTTAACACAATAATCCTAAAAAGCTCACTCAGGGTGATTACCAACTTTCCAAAGGCAAAATGAAAAATATTGGTATCCTGGTGGAAGTGCTAAATCAAAGGAAGTAGATATGATCTATCTCTGGTCCCACACTGACTAATGCTCCCAAAGTCAGTCATCTTCAACAAATCCATCTCCTGAACCACTAGGATTTCATACAAGTACTCCAACTCATTCCAATGGGTCCACTAGTCAATATTTGACAATCCAATACCCTAAAGGAAAAATGTAGGAGACAAAGTCAAAATCATTGCTACATTGTGAAAAAGCCTGATTCAAACTCAACAAAGTACAAAGAAAAATGAGGAGCAAACTTTCCAAGTTATACCTCATCGCCCACTTGACGACCTGAAGATGCAGATTCATCCATATCGTGCCTGAGATGATGGAGGAATCTCTCAGTAGAGAGCAATTCCCCCTCAATCCTGCTCGCACCACCATGATGCGTGATAAACACAGACTTTTTTTCAAAATATTCATAGAGCATATACAATTGCAAATAAAAATACCATGAATACACCTCGGTTTCCATGCCATAGCCTCATTCTATCTCAATAGGATCCTACTCATGCCAGTCATGAGTAGCCATCTACACCACATCAATGACAATGACAAAAGTTTTTCTAAAACATCTGAAATCAGCTCGATCGGACAAAGGACGATCGAGAAAATGACAAAACAACAAATTTGAATGGATCACAAAACAAAACAGGCATCTAGGTCACTCCATACCATGAAGAATGTTGGGAATCCAAAAACCATATTTAGCCATAGAGGGTCACAATGACCAAACCAAAAGTATAAAAATGAAAGATATACCTTCCCCAAGATGAATGTAGCTCGAAACTGCACTAAACATCACCAGAGAGGACCGTCATAGGAATCCTATCTCTATGACATCTCCACTTAGAATGCTGGCTCGAAAAATGGCAGATCTCCCTGATTCACTATCTTTAGGATGGTGGATCACTATGATCCTCTAGGCCTACATCTCTCTCCTCTCACCACCGTAGTTTCTCTAAAACACCTTGAGCTAATCGCCACCGTTTCTTGCATGAGTAAAGAAGAAATAAGAAGGGTGCTCAACCCTCCTCACATTCCCCTTCTATTAAAGAGAAACTAATGCAAAATTTTAAAAAAAAATCCATGGATTTTAGAAGAATTTCAGAAACCTACAAAAATTCAAAAAAATTGCCAAAAAATTGGTAAAAATCTAAAAGGTCAAATCTTGACTCCAAAATAAAAAAATCTTCTATTCTTCCAAAATCTTTATTGGATTTACCTATGATCTATTAGGGCCCTTGTAACGAACCCGCTTCCCGGTAACCCCCAATTAAGGATGACCAAGAAGTCAGAGGTGTTATCCCAAAAATAGGATCAATGGTTTTGCAAATAATAAAAAACAATTCATAAATTCTACAAAAGACTAAACTGAAAACTGGAATAAAATTACTTTTCACATACCTTTCAAAATCAGGAAATTGGAACTTATACCCTCAATAGAATTCTATCTATCTAAATCCTCCTTTATGAATTAACTTTAATCTTCACAAGTGTCACTTTATTGTTTGTCCAATTTTAGATAATCCTAAAATGTTGACAAACAAAATGTCGGTCAGTATAAGTGAATATACCGGTATGTGGTGACAACCAAAACATTGTACATAAGTTCTAACAACATAATCACATCAAATAGTTGTTAATAATGCAAAATTACATTTTCAGTATGACTCCTCAACCACTTTTACCACCTCGGGGATACCCTCTCTAGGGTTAAGTCCTTGCAAGTGACTTTAAGGCTACCATCTCCATCCCGATCTTAGTACCTGGGGTCACCTCTCTGGGTGCCCTGTGGTATTCCCTCTGGGACTTGACCCCCTTGACCTTCCCTCCATGGCTTGGTCTCTTATCTTACATCCAGAGGGGTATGTAGGTTCGATCGAGTCACATACATATATAAATTGTAATAATCTTATTCACTTTGAATATTGCAGTAATGAAACATCCAAGCAGCTTAATTTCATTGCAATCGATAAATCATCAGGAAAACACTGGGAAACATAAATCTTGTACTCATACTTAACCACATACCTATTTAGTAGATTTTACAAGCAATAAGTGATTCCAATCAAGAAATCCAATCCAAGCAAGTAATTCAACCACACTATCACAAAATCCTAAAAAGCATACGTAACCCATTTACTACATACTTATCAAGAATCTACTTTATTGACTTGGATTCACTTTCTAGGGTTTCTAACACAAATTAGGGTTTCATTAGGGTACCTTTAGATCTATTTACAACTTTCCTCCACAAAACCCTAAAATAGTAGTTCTAGGTTAAAAACCCTAATTACTCATTTACAACTTCCTAATAGGCTTAGGATCCACTTAGTATCACTTCCGTATGATGAATTTTGAAATATACCACATTAGAAACCATTCACACTTAGATTAGGGTTTTTAAGCCCATTAAAGTACCTTTACATATCAAAACCCTAAATTAAGCTATTAAGCATATGGATCATCTACTTAGACATTAAAACATATTTTTATTAACAACATGTTAATTTTCTCATAGATCATCAATATTAATCTTTCCCAATTTCATTAATCATCAAATTAGGGTTTCTTATTCATGAAAGCATTAAAGATGGAAACTTTAGGTACTTTTAGAACTATGATCAAACTCATGATCTAAAACTAATTTTATTGAATTCATTGCATTTTTCCAATGAACTTTCATATATAACACATCTTCATCTAAGTTACCAATTATTAGTTATGAATTGCATGAGAAAATTACCTTTTGGGCCAATACTGGAGTGCCACATTAGCTAATCTAGCTCCTCATCCTTTCCACATGTGTATTACACCTCCAATGGTCTGCGGCCAACTCATCCGCTCACTCTAATGAGGTGGGGTCAGAGATTCGGATCAAAGAACAACTTCACCCCTCCTTTCCTTCATAAGCATCGGGGGCAAGAGAGTCAAATCTCACGAAGTCTTCTTCTACCTCACGATCTTTCTCTCGTGTAGTACAGGGCCGTCCCGGGGTCAGCACCAGGGTTGACTTTTTGCCCTTGTCCCTCAGACCAACAAGAAGCGCATCGTTTACCTTCTCTAGGTGTCAACAAACTTGCCCTTGCTCCCAATTCCCTCGGTGCTTGCCTGAGTCATCGGGTCGAAGGAGCTCTCCTCCGGCGGGGAGTGCGGTCTGGTTAGGGTACCTAACAAAAGCTTTTCCCACAATTGGTTGCACGGAACAGTGCGGTTCCTCCTTGCAAACTCAACGATGTATCCAGTGATAACGCACACGGTTCATGCCCCCCCCATATAGGGATAGATACCTGTGTTTTCCCTGATTTGGGGAAGTCCCACACCGACCATGAAAGGCGCCCAATCCCACTATGATCGGGATCGCCATGACTTCTCAGAGCCAATGGTCTCCTTCCCAAGTTCGATCAGGCTAGGATTCTCAAGATATCAGGAGAGGAAAGTCTCCCAGTTCCTTTAGTTTCCTGATTTTAGACAAAGTGCAGCCATCGTTGGATTCAGATCCAACGGCCACCGGGCCCCGTATTAGAACATAAATTGAAATCAAATTGTGACATTTAAAGTTATCCTTTACACTTTAGGAAACTTACAAAATTTATATCTCTCTAACCATTTATCATTTTAACCCCAAATTTTAGGGGAAAGTCCATAATGACTTAACCTACTTGTGTACCAAGTTTGAGACTCAAACTCGAAGTTGTGAGAGATGTTTCCTCAAATGCAAGTTATTACTTAAAAAGGCATATTTTATACATATTTTCTCTCTCTTACTCTTTTATATTCTTTATTTGGATTCCTTTTACCATTAGAAACCATGTGAACTCAAAATCTCATTCAGGATGATTCCATTATCCATACTTCCACATATTTCTTATAATTTCATCATTATCTCATATTTCCTTCTTAATAAAGCAATATTCAATTTCTTCTTTTTCATTTAACCATATTGGATCCATTAACATATTATGATCCATGAAATCACATGCACAAAGGAAATATTGTAAATGAAATTCATTCAATACATATAATTCATACAATTCCCATAATCATACATTTATTGGGGAAATTGCATTTCAAACCATATGAACCCAAAAATTGGGGTTGTGACATCCTTCCCCTCTTGTAGGAATTTTGCCCTCAAAATTCAACCAAACATACAAAAATAGGATAAGACTTTTCCATGTCCATTATTGGCTCCCATGTGGCTTCATCCTCTCCATGGTGCTTCCAAAGAATGTTTATCATCTTAAATTTTTACATATGAGTTCTCTCACCTTGGTATCTAGAATCCTCACAGGTGACTCAGGATATCTCAGCCTCTCTTAAAGCTCAATAGGTTCATGGCTCAGAACATGGCTCGGGTACATCACATAGTGCTCAAGATCAGACACATGAAACACATCATACATCATATTATCCTGAGGGGTAAGGCTAAACATAAGCATCTCCACCAATCCATCTCAAATGGACCTATGTATCGGGGACTCATCTTTCTCATCTATGACTCAGAGGGGTCATGTTTCATAACAAATGTCCCCCCACAATGAACCGCATGTCTGTCTGCTTCACATCAACTCATGACTCTTATGGCCCCTAGTCTTTCTCAACCATTGCATAATCAAAGCGACTTCATCTGCACACATTGTGGTCTCTCTGACCTTCACAAGGTCCTCTCATCAACATCATCCTAATGAAGTGGTGACCGACACAGCCTCCCTTAGAGAGATCCTTACATCCTGATACTGACTATGGTGGCTATCATCATAAGAAAACTCTCTTAGGGCAGGAACTACTCACATGCATCACCCTGAACGAGAACACACACTCTCATTAGACCCTCTAGTCTGAATCATACTCTCTCAACTGTCCATCAGTCAGGGGTGGTAAGATGTACTAAACTTCACTCTAGCATCGAGTTATTCATGTACCTACTTCCACCACATGGAAGTGAACTTGAGGTCATGCTTGAGAACCAAACTCAGATGACAGTGTAGTTGAACTATCTCTCTCTCATATATATATTTCAACCAGATTTGTCACACTGATAGTGCTCTCACTTAGATAAGGGATTAGGTCAACTTGGTAAGGAAATCTACCATAACCCATATTGCATCATGACCTCTCTCGATCTAGGGGAGACCCACCACAACGTCTATGGTGATCTATTCCCATTCCCTCTCAGAGACTCTTCATCCTCTGTAGAAACACACTGGGTTACTAGTATTCGGCCTTCACCCTCTAGAATGTATGGAAATAGGCCACATGCAACCCTATATATGTCTTCATCTCAGGTCTTCAAAGCACTACTGTAATCTTTAATCATCTTGGTAGTACCACGATGTACGCTGTACTTAAAATCATGAGCCTCTTGCATGACATGGTCCCTCAAGGTCGACTCCTCAGAAACCCTAACACTCTAGTAGTAGATTTCACCACCTTCTTTCTTGAGAGGTGTATCTGAGGTTCTTACAACCATCCTTCTATCTCATCAAGCTCTAGGCTGGCTAACTAAGCAACCACCAACTCGACCACTGGGTCTGGTTGTATCTGGGTGTTAGCCATACATGTCTCACAAACCTAGGGTTCACCTAACAACCTCTTCTAGCCTCTCTACTGGCTAAACAAGATACCTGCATGTCGACTAAGAGTATCTGTTACTACGTAAGCTTCCTTACACGCTAGGTGATGGTGAAAACATAAACCTTCATATACTCCACTCAACACCCTCATCTCGGGGTTAAGTCAACTAAGTCAAGAAAACTTCAAGCTCATCACCTCCGTTATCAAACCAAAACTTATAACTTATAGATTTCAAACTACTTCCAGAGAGGTACATCCTCATATTGCCTTGTTCTCTTTGTGTTTTCAAACCATCTATTCAACATACTCTCTAAAAGGTGTGGTTCTTCCTTTATCCTCAAACATCATAGAGATGTTTTAACTCATATCATTTCATCCTTAGTATATGGCATGTGTTTTGTCCTGTCTCTCACACCCATAATGAGAGGAAATAAGCATTTGGATACAGTCCAAATACAGACTTCTTCCCATTCTAAGAGTAGAGATGGTGCATCACACATCGCCATAACATTTCCAATCCAAGTTGAAACTCATTCTCATGACTCCATACCATGAATATCTTGAATCTATCTTTACATCCATGAAAGGTTGTTCCCAAACACTCTTGGGTCTTCACATCTCTCATATATAATCCTTAGTTCTTTCCTAAGGTCTCTAGGGTGCCGATACTTAGAAGATGGGCCATCCATCTTCCCTTATGCATCCAAGGAGTGCCTCCCCCATTTGCCTTTTGGGTTCCATGAACTCATGAAGGTGATAAATCTCCTAACCCATGGTCCTCGGGCAAAGATAGTTGTTACCTCCTGACCCTATGGTCTTATGCATCTAGGGAATAGACAACTCCTACTCCCATCAGTCTTATCGCCACCCGACCTTAGTATTGACTTAGGATTCTACCATGGTACAACTCAAACTTGAATCCTTACCCAAAAATCCTTCATCTCTATAGGCACTCATGGACAAACTTACCTCCTTTCATAGGGATCATGGTTACCTACCTACCTTGCTCTGGCCCCATACAGGTTACCTCCATGGCAACATATCCTCATGCCCCTTAGAGATGGTCACACATGGGTCTATAGTTTTGTGCTTATACTATGTTCTCTCCACTTAGCTCATCAAGCTCCTATGAGAGAACCCTTTAGGTTAACTCGAACCTAAACAAAAGCTGGTACTCACCCTACAGAAGGGTCCCTCCCCAGGATGGGAGAAAACTATCTCTTGATAATAACAAAGGTCACAAACGTCCTTACTTCCACAGTCTACATCATCATGTGCATGCTTATCCCTATCATGCTACTTATACACATAGCTAGCAAGCAGACAACCTACTAATCCATCCTGAGTTACTTGGTATGTCATACTTGTTCCTTATGCTCAACATTGTACCAATACCATACATGCATATGTCATCAACCTATGTGAGAAGTTCATCAAACATATACCTTAGTCCAAGTGGGGTTTCCTTTTCCTCTAAACATGTGGGGGTGCCATACTCAAATCTTTAAGAACTCAAACATCATTGTGAGTATCAGGTGCACCAGGTACCACTACTTCCCCTCTTTGGTCTAGGAACCCTAGGTTCACTTCATATGCATCAAAAGTCTAACAACATGCTCAGTTGTTCCACCACGAACCAAACATGTACAAGGTATGGCATGAACTTCCTACTATTCTTCCACGTGAACGACACCTTAGAGTCCCACATCAGGACAACCAACTGGATGCGAGGCCTCACTACTAGTTACCATACCTCTTCTGGGTCTAAGGAACCCTCCTTCCTATACCTAATAGGTAGGTACCTATAACATCTGTACATCGGTTCAAGAAGCCTCTTTCTCATTCTAGGGTTTGGTTCCTCTAAAGGCAACCAAGGTACGACAAGCCTCCAAGGATCGTGCATGAGGCAACCACATACATCCACTTAGGTCATCCATTTTAGGCCATATGAAACCCAACTCATTATGATTCTTCATGTCTCAGAGTCAAGGTGTCCAACCTTCCTCAATGGGTCTCACTTTCTCTCTCTAGAGATAACCCTACTATTGGTCCTACAACTGGAGGTTCTCTCTTAAAAGATGGGTCAAGCTCTTAAGGATACATGTCTACACCAACCTGGGTGAAACATACTACCAAGACCTATGTCTGGCCAAGGTCATCCTAGGCTAGCATGTTCCTCTCATAAATGTCAGACATGACCCTTCTGGCCTAGGTCTAAAACTTGCTATCAGCCTTGCTGCCGCTCTCTTCTACGTAGGTGCATGCCTCTTACCTACTCATATATGTCTATCAGGATTCCTATATGGTCACTACTAACCTCTTCAATGAAGGATCTATCCTTCACCCTAACAGGCACAACCCTCCCAAGGCTGGGTCGCCAAAAAGGTATTAGGTCAAACAACCTCACATAGCTCATGCTTCCCATGGGTACTCAAAACCTTTACGTAAAGCATGTATGTCTGACCCACATACTTGAAGGTATATAAGACTAAGGTATCCAACTCATCTTGTCATCTCTAACTTCCACTTAAGGTTAGGGTTATCATCATCCTCAGAGGATGCGTCATGTCTCCTCCTCTTCCTGGAGGCCTCTGACTCCAAGGATAACTCCCTCCTCATCCTCCTACAAGAAGGTCTAACCTCAGAGCTCTCATGAGGGTACAACAACACACACCATGCAACCTAAGCATGTAACACTTTCTTTAGTTTACGCTAAAACGATTAAATTTATGTCCATGACATCTTGTTTAAATGCTTTTAATTATTTGGTAGAGGATTACCTAATCCTTATTACTCTTATCCCAAACACAGGAGGGGTGTGGAGAGTCTAAAACCCTAAGAAATTACAATCCTATATGAATTAGGGTTGAGAAGGGAAGAAGACAGATGCGAGAGTCCTAGAGGTATCTTGCTTCGAGTCAAAACCTCCAATTTTGGCCAGGAAGTCACACAATATCCGGGAGTCCTCATAGACCGATTGGTGGGGTAGAGGAAAATCTTACTAACCCTCAGACTATGATCCTTTTCTAGACACCTACATCATTGAAAAATCCTCTAATAACTCCCTTGGGTTCTAAAGAGTTTGTAAAATTTAATAATTATTAGAGATTAAATGGAGAACCATCGCCCTGATACCAATTGTAATGACCCCACTTCCTGGTAACCCCCAATTAAGGAAGACCAAGAAGTCATAGGTGTTATCCTAAAAATGGGATCAATGGTTTTGCAAATAATAAAAAATAATTAATAAATTCTCCGAAAGACTAAACTAAAAATTGGAATAAAAATTACTTTTCACATACCTTTCAAAATTAGGAAATTGGAACTTCTACCCTTAGTTGAATTCTATCTATCTAAATCCTCCTTTATGAATTAACTTTAATTTTCACAAGTTCCACTTTACTATTTGTCCAATTTCAGATAATCCTAAAATGCCGACAAATAAAACGTCAGTCAGTATAAATGAATATAGAGGTATGTGGTGACAACCAAAACATTGCACATAAGTTGTAACAACATAATCACATCAAATAGTTGTTAACAATGCAAAATTACATTTTCACAGTGACTCCTCAACTGCTGTTACCACCTCTGGGATACCCTCTCTCGCATTAAGTCCTTGCAAGTGACTTTAAGGCTACCTTCTCTATCTTGAGATCGGTACCTAGGGTCACCTCTCTGGGTGCCCTGTGGTCTTCCCTCCGTGGCTTGACCACCTTGACCTTCCCTCCTGGGCTTGGTCTCTTATCTTACATATAGAGGGGTATGTAGGTTCGAGCAAGTCACACACATATATAAATTGTGATAATCTTATTCACTTTAAAGATTGCAGTAATGAAAAATTCAAGCAGTTTAATTTCATTGCAATTGATAAATCATCGGGAAAACGCTGGGAAACATAAAGCGTGTACTCATAATTAACCACATACCTATTCAGTAGATTTCACAAGCAATAAGCAATTCCAATCAAGCAATCCAATCTAAGCAAGCAATTCAACCACACCATCACAGAATCCTAAAAAGCATGCATAACCCGTTTACTACATACTTATCAAGAATCTACTTTATTGACTTGGATTCACTTTCTAGGGTTTCTAATACGAATTCGGGTTTCATTAGGGTTCCTTTAGATCTATTTACAACTTCCCCCACAAAACCCTAAAATAGTAGGTCTAGGTTCAAAACCTTAATTACTCATTTACATCTTCCTAATAGGCTTAGGATCCACTTAGTATCACTTCCCTATGATGAATTTCAAAATATACCACATTATAAACCATTAACACTTAGATTAGGGTTTCTAAGCCCATTAAAGTACATTAACATATCAAAACCCTGAATTAAGCTATTAAGCATATGGATCATCTACTTAGACATTAAAATGTCTTTTTATTAACAATAGGTTAATTTTCTCATAGATCATCCATATTAATCTTTTCCCAATTTCATTAATCATCAAATTAGGGTTTATTACTCATGAAAGCATTTAAGATGGCAACTTTAGGTACTTTTTAAACTATGATTAGATTTGGGCTCTAAAACTATTTTTATTGAATTCATTGCATTTTTTGATGAACTTTCATATATAAAACATCTTAATCTGAGTTACCAATTATTAGTTATGAATTTCATGAGATAATTACATTTTGGGCCAATACTGGAGTGCCATGTCAGCTAATCCGGATCCTCGTCCTTTTCCATGCGTGTATTACACCGCCAATGGTCCGTGGCCAACTCATCGGCTCGCTCCAATGAGGTGGGGTCAGAGACTGAGATCAGAGGTGGGGGTCAGAGACTGAGATCAAAGGACAAATTCACCCCTCCTTTCCTTCACAAGCATCAGGGGCAAGAGAGTCAAATCTCATGGAGTCTTCTTCTACCTCGCTATCTTTCTCTTGCATAGTATAGGGTCGTCCCAGGGTCAACACCGGGGTTGACTTTGCACCCTTGTCCCTCAGAGCAGAAAGCAGCATGTCATTTACCTTTGCCAAGTGTCGGGGAACTTGCCCTTTCTCCCGATTCCCTCGGTGCTCGCTTGAGTCGTCGGGTCGAAGGAGCTCTCCTCCGGCGGGGTGTGCGGCCTGGTTAGGGTACCTGACAGAAGCTTTTCCCATAATTGGTTGCACGGAATAGGGCAGTTCCTCCTTGCGAACTCAATGATGTATCCAGTGATAAAGCACACGGTTCATGGCTCCCCCTTATATAGGGATAGCTACCTGTGTTTTCCTTGTTTTGGGGAAATCCCGCACCAACCATGAAAGGCGCCCAATCCCACTATGATCGGGATCACCATGACTTCTTAGAGCCAATGGTCTCCTTCCCAAGTTTGATCATGCTAGGATTCTCAAGATATCAAGAGAGGAAAGTCTCCCAGTTCCTTTGATTTCCTAATTTTAGACAAAGTGCAGCCATCGTTGGACTCAAATCCAACGACCACCGGGCCCCGTATTAGAACATAAATCGAAATCGAATTGTGACATTTAAAGTAATCCTTTACACTTTAGGAAACTTACAAAATTCATATCTCTAAAACCATTTATCCTTTTAACCCCAAATTTTAAGGGAAAGTCCATAATGACTTAACCTACCTGTGTGCCAAGTTTGAGACTCAAAATCGAAGTTATGAGAGACATTTTTTCATATGCAAGTTATTACTTAAAAAGACATATTTTATACATTTTTCTCTCTCTTACTCTTTTATATTCTTTATTTGTATTCCTTTTACCATTAGAAACCATGTGGACTCCAAATCTCATCTAGGATGATTCCATTATCCATACTTCCACATATTTCTTATAATTTCATCATTATCTCATATTTCCTTCTTAATAAAGCAATATTCGATTTCTTCTTTTTCTCTTAACCATATTGGATTCATTAACATATTATGATCCATGAAATCACATGCAAAAAGGAAATATTGTAAATAAAATCCATTCAATACATACAATTCATACAATTCCCATAATCATATATGTATTGGGGAAATTGCATTTCCAACCATATGAACCCAAAAATTTGGGTTGTAACAGTCTTAGACTATGACCCTAAACTAATCCAACCACACTTCTATTTCCAAATCTATCAGGGTCTTGGACTATGACCCTAAACTAATCCAAACATGTTGCATCATACAATCTTTCAGGATCTTGACTCACAACCTTAAATTGAACCATATCAAACCTCATTTCCAAATCTTTCTAGGGTCCCAGATCAAGACCCTTGAGCTGAGCTAGCACAAATATTCATTTTACAATATGTTTGGGTCCTAGACCAAGACCTAAAACTAGACCATGAGCCTTGTCCTGAACAAGCACCTAGACCCTCTTTTATCTTTCCATCTAGGGTCTCTACTCATGGCCAATGATCGGAATCCATATGGCCTCTCAGTCCAAAACCTTTTGACTGATCTTGGATCGCGACCTAGGTTATCAACTTTTCTTCCACACACACATCTTGTGACAATTATGGATCATGACTTGAACTAGATTTCCAACCCCACCTCATGACCTTGGGTTGTGACACAAATCTCAGTTCAATCACATAGACAGCTAATTGATACAATCACTAGTTGGAAAGGTCACCTTAAATCTAAAAGCTTATTTAAAAATCAAAATCACCAAATCTTGACGATGTAAGCCCTGTCTCGGTAGGAAAAATCCATACATTGTGCCATTTAAGAGTTCTAGTCCCGACTCTAAAAATCAGTTGACTCTAAAAAAACCTAATGATGCACGGGAAAAAGGGATGAATACTCTTTTTATCCAAGATTTATTTTTTAGATAGAGAAGTTTCCACTATTTTCAATGATTATAGACTCTTGATCATTCATTTCTCGTTGACAAACTACAAATTAACATTTTCTTTTTCACATTCACCTTTTTATCTCTAAGATATAGGTTAGTGGGAGAATTGGATACACTAGTTTCAAGAACCAAAGAAATTATGAGAGACACATATTTGTGGCCTATAAACCTCTTCTGGCTCATCAAACCTTTAGGGGAACAAATGATGGACCAGACACATGAAACTGTAAGTCAGAGACTGCCCTTACTCTAAGGATATTATTTATTTCCAATCTTTTCCTCACTAATTCAGTTATAGAAGGAAGAGACATCACACTTACTTTCCACCCTCCACAAAGTTTGTGAGAGCATCCTTGATGAGTCCAATCTTTTCGGAATTTTGCAATAAAAAATGGGGGTCAAAATTGGCTCAAGCCCACGATTCTCATTCTTATCTCGAACCTTGCCTTGTGAGGGGCAAATGTTGACACCCCATTTTTGCTCACTCGACAAAATTTCATGATTACTATCAATTCTTTAGCTAATGATGGAATCCATTTCACATCCTTCCCAGTTTCCATATATATGCTTTTTATTCATTGTTTCACCACTTTATACATCCATTTTGTCCACTTTCACCCAACTCAGGCTCTTCTGTAAGAAAAGCTTCTTTCAGACCAAAAGTGTAATTTGTTCCTGAGACTTGTGTTAAATAGGATATCTGTTCATAAATTTTCCAGTTGAATTGTTAGGTATTAAATATTACCTTTTCAATTGCCTTTTTCTAGAAAAATTTTAGAGATAACTTCGACTTATCTTTTGGAGCATGTTTTATCCATTTTTTCTAGAATATTCTTAAAATTAATGAGAAATGAGACAATCCTTTTTTCACTAAGACGACACTCGAGCGGATTAAAGCCATCTGTCCGTGTCAATTAAGAAGATCACCTTGATCCGGGTGCTAAGTGTGGCTCATCATGGCAATCTGTCACTCTTCTAAAAGGTTCTGCCCAGTATATGGAATCCTAATCTTGAACAATAAATAGACCGCCATATCGAACAAATTCCAGGCCCCTTTCGTCTCTCCTGAAGGAAGAGAAAGAACTAAATCTGTTTTTATTTTTGTATTTCCTGTGATCATAGGATCCTTCCTCAAACATCACATGCCATGCTAGATTCCAAAGAATGGCAAACTACTATCATTGTTGCATCTAACTGCCGAATATGCTATCTATCTAATTTTTGATCTATAACTACCACATATGACCTGATCTATTATCTATTTTTTTTCTATTACTGTCACTTTTACTGGTTCTGAAAAATTATATTTAGTATCTACAAACACCTATCTACTAGTCATCCTCTAAAATCCCAAGCATTAGTCACAATCGCTAATGATGAATCTCCACTATGGGAGACCTGAGTTGATTAGGACCATAATACACCTAAAAATTAGAACTTTCATAATAATGATGGGAAAGACACAAACATCTCCATCCTTAAAAGATCAACCCACAACAAAAATGTGTTTTTTTATTGTTTTATTTTCTTCAATTAAAAATCTGGAATTGCTCGTGCTTGATACTTGTTTATCGAGCGGGATGATGGTACTAATCCTTCCTCACTCGTAACTAGATTTTCGGATCCAATCTCTGATTATACTGATATTTTTTTTTAAATCTATTGAGGATAATCACTTAAAATTCCCTGTGGTCTCATTGACAAATCTTTTTCTTCATTTTTCACATAAAATGCAGAGGCGACTCCGAACAAACTTTTTCTTTCTTTTTTGGGACGTTTCACTACCGAAAAAGGACAAATATTTATTTCCTCTCGTCTTTTTTTTGGGTAGGGTGCTACACAAATGATGGCATAAGATTTATAATGTATGTAGAGGATAGGATGGCTTCTCCTCATGGATCCTTTGGAACATGCATGTGGTGGAGAATAATACTAGTTGTATCAATAATATGTCTATTATTTCACCCATGTATATAATTTTGTCGAGGTCCATGCAGAGAAGTGATTGAGGAATGATTCCTCTCTTAGACAAACATGGATTGTGCACGTGATCAAAACATTATCTAGCATTGTCTATGTGAAAGATCCATATATTTGTGAAAATTCCATCTTGACTTATGTATAAATCTTTAAACATAGATATGATTTTACAATGATATTTCATTAACCATTCTTAATTGTTTGTCAAACATACTACAAGTGGAAATAACAACTTTTAATTAGTTATATGACTAACCTTGCTCATTCTCCCTAATATACAATATTGAAGAGGTAAATTTTGCTAAAAATGGATCACATCACCACTAGGATCATGACTTATAGGATTTCAAATGTATACATCGATTTTAGAAGTTGATTTGATTTTATGTAAAATAAATGACTAATTAGATCAAGGATAAATAAAACTATGATAAAATGGTTTGACGATGCATGAGGAATAATCCTGGACTTAAAGTTTCATCACGCCACACATCTCATATCAAACAATTATATTATAAACAAATGTAGTCTTCTTATACGAAAACAAATGGCCCAACTACCACTCTCATTAATAAATGGATTAACCTAGTTCTATGCCTAGCAATCTTGTCAATAGACAAGCCTAAGTCTCTTCATATTCACTCCACTTAATATAAATACTTCCATAAATTAAGATAATTGGTGAAAATGAAACATCCTTACTCTCATATGCACCCTCTCAACATACATCATAAAGCATACAACATGTGCTAAAGGTGACCAACTATTAAAACATGCAATCAAACATACAATCATTTTTGGAATAAGAACTAGAACATGCAATTAATTCATAAAATTAATTGTTCAAAATAAAATGATGTGGTGGCTACTCCCTCTGTGTTCAAGATAACCTATTGCTCATTCATTTCATGGACTTGCATGCACCTAAATGAATACATTCATAAAGTTTATCATCTGATTGATGAAAGATATCTTAAAAATAAGAGAGAGAAGAGATGAAAAGGAAACTAAAAGGAAAACTCAACTCTTGAATGGAGTACATCTGTCAGATGCCCTCCTATCTCATCTTAAGATCTAGAAGGGGTAGAGGATGAATGGTCCATGGAGAGGAGGAATATCAACAATGTTGGTTACTAAGTTTCATTCCTACTTTTCTTCCTACATTTTGGTATGGTCAAGGCATCTTTTTCTCCATTTCTACGTGTGTAACATCATATTTGACTTCATATGACTTGGATTCCTAAAAAGGAAGGAGACCAGACCCTTTCATACATCATCCAAATATTAATTTAGGTGTTATGATAGTGCAACTTGAGTTTATGGCATGTACCTATTGAGTAGTATAAGGACTGGAGTTTGTCAATAAGAAGCATGGCATGCAATCAATAATTATCTAGGGTTGGCTTTGGTCAATAACTTGGTAGTGTTTTTTCAACACACTATAAGTCTCAAAATATGATGTGTAGTTTTTGTAGAGTCTCGACTTCTTTTCCTGGCAAGGAACACACTATGCAACTAGATTGCACAATGTTTATTTCTCTATTTCATCTCAAATGTGTTTTTATCTTTGTAGAAATTGGAAATCAAGTACTTGATTAGATATTGTGTCTCAATAAATGGGGGATGTGGTGAAATTAGGATACATATAATCAAAACCATGAGAAGTATAAAAATAATAACAAAAAATCATAACTTCAAAATATTCGATGTCTTTTTGAGATAAAATTAATCAATAAGCGTAAAAATACATTAGAAAAATGCAACATGAAAATGATTATCAAATTTATCTAAGCTGAATACATTTCTCACCCTCAAGAAATCATAAAAACAAAATCAATATGGAAATTTAAAAAATGTGCATCTCATATATCTATTGCAAAGAATATAGTATAACCAATTTAGATTTTTCAAATTTTAGAGTGCTAACCATGAGTGTTTATGTAGACTCCTTCTTATTAACCTCCAACTAGATTATTGAGGAGCTCCCTCCCTAAAGGTGGAATGGCATGAAAGGATACTAGGATTATGTAGCAGGCTTAAAAGAAAATTACGATTTTTGGTGTGGGTGGGAGATAATAGATGGAGAGAGTAGGTAAGAAAGGAGTGTGATGCCTAGGGAAGTAAATGAAGTCTAACCCCTTCTCCCTCACTATCATCAAGCCTTTTATAGTGGATAGAGGGTACTAGGGTTAAGTAGAGGTAGTTTGGATAGAGTAGTGTAGAATAAGTGTCAGAAGTATGTGGTAAAATAGTTGATCTTCCCTCAACGACCATTTTATAGAAGTGTTGGAATGGATGTGGTGAGTGGGGTAGAAAATTTAGGGAAAATGGAAGATTTTAGTGATGGGAAATTGTCATTTTAGAGTAGAATGGACATGGAACTAGTTAGAATGATCTTTCTGGAGTAGAATAACCATTTTGGCCTTTGGTTGGGACAGCCATTTGTATGAAACAACTGTTATGATAAGTATGTTGAATGATAGATGAATTTGGTGTTTTGAAGCTCTTCTAGATATCTATGGTAAAGTAGAATGATGTATCTTCCCACTACTTTCCACAATCATTGTGCACCTTGTAGTGAACATTGTGGGGGTCATTCTTGACTCTGTCAATGTGTGTCACTTGGGGGCTTTTTGGAACAACCATTATTGATCAACTTGCCATTCTGAGGGCTTGTTTGTGCATGTGAGTTATTCATTTGAGATCCTTGGAGTTCCTTAGCATGAATCTTGAGCATATTGTGGTTGGTTGGGGGTGAATTTGAGTGTTCTTTGGGCTCATTCATATCTAGTGAAGTCCTTAGATCATCCTCCATCATCTCCTTCCATCAATAGAGCTCCAATACCTATTGAACACAAAAAATGACTCCATAAGTTCATTTGGCTATAGTTGAGATTAATTGGATATAAAAATGCAATCTTGTTATTTAACATGATAAAAGAGCATAAAGAATATAGATAGAGCCCAAACTTGGGCCCCATCACCATCCTTCATTGACAATCATATACATACCCTGGTTCATTTATATGATGTCCACTGACAACTCCAAAAACAATATTTTGGTAATAGAACTACCGGCCACCTCCCACAAAATGCCTCCTCAAGAATCATAAACAAGCATCCTTCTTTATTTACATTATACTTAATATTCATGTTTTTTTTGTCCTAGATACTTTTTCCAACCCTGATTCATGATAATCACTAGAGACATCATATGGTGATTCCAATCAAACATTGACCATAAGTTATCTCCTCTAACCAATAGTTAGACTCCACAATGGTCACACCAACTATGTTTTTCATGAATTCCCCATAATATGGTTATTCTCAATCTAGATCTTATTATTCTATTATTCAACAACATCAAGGTTGTGTTGATGGTTTTATCAAATGTTTGGTTTGGGGATTGTCCCACCTACTCCATTTGGACATCTCATTTCCATTCATTTCATATTCAATTAATATTGTGTCATATTTCCCTATTTGGTTCCTCCACAAGTCTTTATATATGGACAAGGATCTAAGATGGAGCACCCAAAACCTATGTGCCTTTCTAAGGGGCTTTGGATTTATACAGTCATGGTAACCTCATTGAGAATCCATCCCTTTTCATAAGTCTGGCATTTTCTACAACACATATTTGAACATTCAATAAGCTTTCTTATATTGGAAAAAAGTAGGTGATTCACACTTATGAAAATGTAATCCTTTTCATTTCTTTTCATCACAAGGAACATGGGTAGCACGATATTTTGTCCAATATTAACTTGAAATTGACTCTCCTTTATTTAAGTTGGTTTTATTATCCATTTACTCTTGCCTGATTAATGTTTTTGCGACACACACACCCCTAGGCTCTTTAGTTTTTTTCACTGTCATTAACATATGACTATGTTGAGCGATTTGTAAACGAATAATATATGACTTGTGTCATTTCTATATTATATGCCATGACCAAAACTCAATAATTCATATCAAAGTTATATGAGCTCAAAATATCCCAAAATACTCAAAAAGCTAAAAACACAAGCAATCGGTACAATCTAGTTTTATCCTCTCTTTTAAACCCTAATATTGGTGTTTCCTTAAAAAATCTTAAACCTATGTTACACCCTCAAAATGATGTAAAATAGAAATAAGCATGCCTTAATCAGTGAAGTTAGATGATGTTAACCAACCTGCTATGTGTATCAATAACCCTACCCCTATTGAATACCATACTATTATATATATATATAATGAGTATACATAAAGTAATATAGTTTGTTATAAACCAAAAAATTATAATTAAGTATCTCATAATTAGAGAAATTACCTTTAATTTCATATAGTGACTTGGTAAATTTAAATTAAATAATAAGTAACCTAACTAGTATTAATCCACCAAAGAACATATATCTACTACAAATATTATCAAAATCATGTAAATAGAAATATAGTAATGTTTATAAAATAAACCCTAAATATGTGGATGGCTAATGTAAACACAAAACTAATACCAGATGAACAAACATAATGAAAGAGAACTCTAATAAGAGTTTACCCTTATATACCCTAAATTCAAGTCTACCCTAAGACTTAAACCCTTAACTATCCTAACATTGCCATATATTAAACAAATGGTATTGATGTAGTTGGTTTAAGTGTTACATATGCCTAGGTTGTGAATCATGAATTGTTAATGATTCCCTCCATATTATGGAAGTCATTCATGCATATATAATATTTATTTACTAATTGTTGCTTTATGGTTTATCATGTCGTGGCATTGAGCGTATAAAGTACTTTATTTTATTGATATATTTACAAATATTCATAAAAAATAACATTTTAAATTTCAAGATCCAATTTTAAGAATCTCACTATAATTTTTTTGTAAGATCAAGTTGGGGATTACCCTTAATGTCATTTAAGATAATGAATGTGTTTAACTTGTCCTTCATAGATATTTATGTGAGCCTTATGGCCTTATGAGATCTAATAGAGCATATCATGACCATTCTATTGCATTACTTTTATGAGCTCAATGGAGCAATGTTATCTTAAGTTTAACCTTTCTAAGCATTATAAGCTCATGTGGAACAATTTAGTTGAGGCACCACATGCCTCATGAGCAATATAGTGAAAAATATTATTATAACATCCCTGACCTGGGTTGTGCCTTAACCCTAGGAATTTTGCTTAAGAAAGATAATTAAATTCTTAATCTTATCTTGTGAAAAGTAATTAAGGCTCAAAAGGAACCTATGTTTCAATTTTGGTCCTGTTTGAACAATGTTGAAGCAATGTTTGCTTATTTTGGACCAAAGTGCAAATTACCCAAGTTGAGGGGTTAAATTGCAAATGTTGCATGATAAGATGTTCCTATGATGTTGAGACACCATAATAATGAATTTTATGTAGTGGTAAGGTTTCTACAAGCCTGGACACCAAGATAGAGCTTGATTGACAATGTTGTGCATTAAAACCTAGTTTTGGTGTAAAGTGCAATTTACCCAAAACCTAGGGTTCAATATGCAAATTACCACTTCAATAAGGTCCTTAATGTTCCTTGGCATCATTTAGAGCAAATAAAATGAGAAGGGCATCTCATTTGAATTATCTTGGAGGAGAGAGAATCTTGACATTAAAATAATCAAGATTTAAGCAAAAAGGGAACTTTAATTTAATTAATGCAAAAAGAAATAAATTAATTGAGGGGCCCTTCAACCAAAATTTGAGGGATGATTTTTTAAGGTGTTGGACGAGCTTGTGCCTTGCTATGGCACAAAAAGATCTTGGTTGAGTGGAGGCCAACTCATAATATCATAATAAAAAGTAATATCCACTAAAAGTTGGATATTAATATAAAACTCTTTAAGGTGCTTAATTTCTTTTCCATTAATCCTTGGATAATGAAGATCTTTTGCAAGAGTTTGAAGGTGGTTTCCTGGCCAAGAAATGGAGGAGGATTTGGGGGAAATAATTATGGAATTTAAAGAAAATAATTCCATTTTCTCTTTCCTTGAAAACCCATATACATATTATATATGTATATCTTTTCCAATAACATATAGGAACGTTTCCTTAGTCTCTTCCTTATCTTTTTGCTTTGTCCGACCAAGGGAAAGCTCAGGAGCAGGCAAAGGACGAACACAACCTGTTGGTAAGCTGTAGATCATCTTCTACCTTGGATTCATGGTGAAAACCCTAAATCAATGCTTGATTCTTGGTTTTCTTCACCCGATTTCCAATTCTAGCCAACTTGTTCATCCAAAAGCTCAAGAAAGAACCTTGGATAGTTGCTGGAACTCCATCCACCATTAGAGTCGTGGATCTTGGAGCTTGGAGGTCAAATTTGAGGTGGGTTTTATAACTTAAACCCTTAGACATTGCTATTGCATCAATTCTCTATGCTTTGTTGATTGATTTCTTCAATTTGATATACTTTTGTTCTTTGCTGCAATTTCCATCAAGAACGGTTGCTGTTCTTGATTGTTCGAAGGAAGGGGATAATGACATCATCCTAGATGATTATCCAAATAAAATTATCAAGGCAAACGGTTTTGATAGCTACTACAAATCGTTTTAATTTGATTGGCTATGCGGTTTCAGCAAACCGTTTAAGGGCAAATGGTTTGCAACCGTTTGGGAGAAAACGGTTTCAAAACCATTTGAGATGGTTTCCCAAGCGTTGACCGTTTGGGAATTTTGTTCCTAATTATGTAAGATAATGACCCACCAAATTTGAGAGGTTAACTCCAAAGTAATCGTAGGTTGAAGGCCAATCAATTAGGCAAATCGAATTGAATTAAATGCTGATTTTCAACCTGATTAACTTGACCTGTTTGGGAAACCGGTCTCAAGACCATTTGAGTGAGTTTACCAAGCGTTGACCGTTTGGGATTCCTGTTCATAATTATGATGGTTGATGACCCTCAAAATTTGAGGGGTTAACTTCCAAGGAATCGTGAGTTGAAGGCTATTCAATTGGGCAAACCCTAATTGAAAACAGTGCTGAAATTCCAATGAGTTATTTTGAAATTTTGGGTAAAATGACCCAAACGGTTTCAAGACCGTTTGGGGATTACCCAAACGGTCTCAAGACCGTTTGGGGGTCACCCAAGACCGTTTGGAGGTCTAGGGGTGACTATGGTTAAGTGTTTGAAGATCCAAAGATGGGCTATGAACCCCAATCGGTTAAGTGTTGATTTTGTAATTGAACAAGTTGATGTTTTGGGTAAAATGACCCAAACGGTTTCAAGACCGTTTGGGGATTACCCAAACAGTTTAAGGTTGACCTATTTAACTCAATTGAAGTATGAGTATAGGTCCATTTGATGATTGGTTCCACGAATTCAATGATTGAAGGAATCAACATTGGAAACCCTAATTCAATTGGATACCTTTTGTAATGAAGGACCAATGTGATTGAATCTCTTGAGAATTAAGATGATGAATGATCCATAGATCCAATGATGATTAGTAATGATAAACAATGAAGGTACAAAGTTTGAAATCCTAATAGTACCTAAGTGAATAGTGCCAATTAAGGGATGAATCCCTAATTGTTTATAGGATCAATGACTTGGTACACTATGTTAATCATAGTTTTATGAATACAATTGAAGGGTTGATATGACCTAATCAAGTTGAGAAGTTGATATCATGAATTCCTACATGAATATGATTCATGTGGTGATTAAGGGTTATGATCCTTAAGTAAAGAGATCAAGAAACCCTAAATCACGAACATAAACCCTAATTGACAGGGTTATTGAACTCAAACCCTAATTGTGGGTAAATGAATGTGAAACCCTAGTTGAGAGTGTATCCATGTGAAACCCTAAACTAAGGGTGTATCCATGTGAAACCCTAATTGAGGGTGATACATTGAGAAACTCTAATAAGAGTAATGGCATGTGAAATTCTATCCTTAATGAAGAAGTGATGATATGAGAAGCCTAATCCTAATTCATAATGATGACATGGCAACCCTTAAAGTAAAGGTACTTTGATGATCATTCCTACTTGGGGTGAATAGTAAACCCTAATCGGTATGAAGTATTGATTTCATAGGTGTTAAACAATTGTGGTCTCCTGTACCACGACCGTGCTAGGCAACACGGCCGTGGTGATTTCCTCTTGCACGACCGTGCAAGGTAGCACGGTCGTGGTGGTTCCCCTTTGCACGGCCATTTTTGGCAGCACAGTCGTGGTGCTCTATACTTGACTTGAAGTTGATATAATTTGATGAGTAAGGGTAGAAGAGATAAGATGATTCTTAGATCATTATGCATCTAACTCAATACATGTATTTAACTTGACTCATATGTATCAACCCTACACATTCTATAGTGATGAGTATATGAAACTCTTAGGAATGATGTATACTACTATAATAATGATATGGATAACATCCTAAGAGTTGAAATATATAAAGTGATGGATAATGGGTTATCCCATATTCAACAATGTCTAACCATTGAATAAGTCCACATCATTAAAAATAGTTGGACAATTCTAATGTGTAACCTATGCACCATATGATGGAAGTAACATGTTAGTGGATAAAGTATTAAGAGGGAAGATACCTTAATACAAGGTTAGTTGATTAACCTAAATAAGATAGAAATGAGAAGAGAGTGATACACCAAGACATGATAGATATCACATTCAGCATTTCAAGGTTGAAATACCTTGATGCATCTCAATCCAACATACTTGGATGAGAAACACATGAAGTGTGTGTGTTATGTAGATATTACAATGAAATTGTAATGAGTTCATATACTTTGATGAGTATAAGCTAATATACATTGTTTAAAGGGATGAGCCACTCTAATGGGTATGAGGTAATCATACCATAATAAGAAAGAGAAGTGGACTTATACCTTGAATTAATGATCATTAAGGATATATGATGAGGATAGTAATCATAAGCATATACATGATATCTTTAGTTGTTTCTAGAAGTGTGGAACAATACATTAGGGTTGATCTAACTACATGAGCATAAAACCCTAATTGATGTCAGTTGGGAAACCCTAACCCTAATTTTGGGTAAAGGGAGTGAAAAGCCCTATTGAGTGATAAACCATAACCCTGATAAAGGAATTGTGGTGTTACTAAGGTATCACATGATGTGTTCAATGACTTATATGGTTGTTATCATGTCTATTAATCATGTAGACATCATGAGATGAAGAGCATAGCCAGACCTGAGCTATGACATTCATATAACAAATATGTAGAATGGCCTTATGTGCCTAATGTTGTTGTTGCTTAGCAGAAGTAACAAAAGGTGTATTGACCTTATAAGTTCCATGAATAAGTTGTTGTTACCTAGTGAAAGGTAACAAAACATTTAATAGGCTTTGAGAGCCATGTGAGATACTTGTGTAACAAGTATCATGCATACTTCGGTCTAAGGACCTGGAAATAATAGTTACCTAGCAAATGGTAACAGTGACAATGATGAATTGAGGGTATGAATACCCAGATTTGATCAGCATGATAATGATGTGGTTGAGGGATGAGAAATCCCAGTATTGAAATGAGGGACTGAGATCCCAATGCCTCACAAAGGTTGAGAAATGGATGATGAAAATAGTACATGTTTCTTTATAGCATTTGTATGAATAAAATATGTTTGAGAACTTGACTGATGCTAAAAGAATATGATAATGTACTTAATTAATCAAGTGAAATCATATCATGTAGAGCCCTGACCATAGATCCATCATCGTCAGCAAATTGGTGATGGTGAAACGGGTGCTCCGCGACAAAACCCGGAGGGCATACTTTTGAGTATGTGGGGGTGATGGGCGTGAATACCTTACGCCCTAATGCAGGATTGGTGGTAGATAAACACGAGATCCCACAATCCTTCATTATATATTCCGGGAAGGATGTATCACTAATCCCCTGATGATTGGGAAGATGTTGTACACATCTCCCAAAAATGTTAATGCCGGATCGATGGAGATAAACATAAAATCTCACGATCGCGAAGAGAGTACAGTACGCCACTGAAACTCTGATAGCGAAGTTGCCAGTATACCCTGGAAAGCTATAATATAGCAGAGACACATGATGTCCTGCATGTAATCTCGTGCTAACTGAGATATGGGAGGTCTTGGTAGCCGACTCTACCTTTGACCTTGTATGGTACCGATTTTGACTTCGCAGTGGTCGGTTGGAGTATGAGCGGTATACCTCATCTCCTCAGGGCATAAGTGTGATTGTAAAATGTAATCAGCCGTCTAGAATGTTTACTATAGGATTGAATATGGAAATTCATTGGTTGATGTTATACTTCTTTTATGCAATGTCATTTGATAATGTTATTCATATCTCTTTACATTGCTTGCAATTAGATAAATGGATTATGAATCTACCATGAGTATATACAATGTTCTCCTTAGGAAAGGAGATTATCTTTCTCTGTTCATACAATGAATAATGCTGCTGTCCATATGTAAGAAATCCTGTTCAATTTTAATATGATAATATGCAACAACAATGTTTTGGCGGAGAGTTATATCTCCCGCTGGGACAATTTTCAATTGTCTCACCCCCATGGGATCCAACATTTTTAGGTGGACGCGGACAAAGAAACAGAGACTCTTTTGCAGGAAAAGGAAAGCAGCAACAGTATTAGGGACAACAGTGATGACTCAGGTGGAGGCACTGGCTGCCATGTTTTGTATAATTAGTAGTCCTATGTGTCGTCTCTATACTCTCAGGTCCTCAGAGTCCCTTTTATCTTCGACTTGAGATTTTGGCTTGAATGCCTCGAGGTTTTATGTTGCTTATGTATAATAGAGTAAAGCAACTGTTGTATGTAATCCTCGAGAAGAGATGTTACATGGAGTGTAACTACAAACAAGGTTGTATATGTAATGCTATGGTTTTGTTGGAAGAGTTTCCTAAGTTTGGATCCCTTGGCAAAAAGTTTTAATTTTTAGTGATTTTTTAGTAATCCGCTGCTAATTATTCGCTTTCGCATTAGTTAATCTTGTGTTTTATAAGTTGGATGCCACAATTTAGTGGTATCAGAGCTCTAGGTTTGCTGAGTCTACAGAGACATAGGACTAAGGTAGAAGAGTCTGTTCTAGTGTCTTCTAGTGTATCTGATAATATCTTCTTCTCATATAGGAGGAGAAGAACTTGAGGATGACTAGGTCACATGAGGAGTTTGCTACAGAAAGCAGCAATGCTGCACTAAGAAGAGGTGCAGGGGAACAGGCAAGAGAGGGACTATTGCCTGAGAACCCCTTAGTTAATCCAACTGTGATAAGAAATCCTTCCCTAGGTATCACTGTTGGGGAACTCAGGGCAACTATGATATATCTAGTGGATCGAGCACTGGCAGTGCAACCTAGATTACCAGCCCCCAATGAGGATGTTATGGATATCAATAGGATATGTAATCCACATCAGCAGGTGGAAGCTATAATAAATGATGAAGTTCTGGACTTAGAACAAGTATGTGCTCAACCTCAGCCTGTTGAAACAATAAATAGTGAAGGAAGGAATAGGGTTCAACCCAAAAACAGAATTTGCTATGGGTGTAGAAAGCCTGGACATATTGTAAAGAATTGTCCAACAAAGAACAAGGAAGAGAGAATTGAGAAAAGGCCTATCCAAATCCAGGAACAGAGGCCTAGTAGTTCTAAAAAGGGAAAGACTTTGGTATCATCAGTACAACCAGGACCTAGTGCACCAAGGAAATGGTCATCTAGAAAGGGTAAAGAACCCTCTAGACCATACCTAGCACCCAAAATTTGTTACCAATGCAGACAAGTAGGACATATGGAAAGAGATTGCTCAGCCATAAATGTTATGATAAATCAACCTCTGAGGCAGAATCAGCCTGAGGCAGTGAACCATCCACAAATCATGACAGGTTAGACATAATAATGTCATTTTAACTTGTCATTTTATGATTTTCTAAGATATAGAAAGCAATTGATTGAGTTTTTCTTGGATTAGTCCTATGAGGACTTACATTTTATGCAGTAACATTATAGATGTTTTATATTGTTCCTTCTCTTATGAAAGAAGATGAGGTATAAAAGAGATGTCTGGATGAAATCCAGGGATGTTAAATCCTATGTTGATGATAATATGAAAAGAAAGGAACATGATTATATACAAAGTGCATACTACTTAATCTCAGTATTTATATACCCTGGCCAGGTATACAACTATTGATGATAAAGTGAGTATGGAAACTCTTAGATTGTAATCTCTCTGATTGCCCTGATCAAGCAGTCATTCTGATACAATCTAACGAGTCTCATGAAATTAGAAATATGGAATGAATAAATGTGTCATATCCTAGGTATAAGAAAGAGAAACCTGAAATGATATAAAAAGATCATGTGTGTATGAGGAATTAAAAGTATATTCCTCATAAGACAAGAATGGAACCAAGGAAAATGAACCCTACTCAATAATGCTGCAAGCATAATAAAGATCCTTTCCATAATGTGGAAATGGAAAATGTGATGAGATCCTGAGATGATCATAAACATGCTAGATAATAATAAAGGAAGGGATAATGACATGCAAACATCCACATAAATTCCTATGCTAAAGGCAAGGAACCTAGGATGATATAAAGAGTAAATGTTTCATGAATAGTTGAAAATACATGAGTTAATAAGAGGAATATAAATCTTTGTTTTCTTTCCTTTCAGGGACATGTCAATCAAGTGGGTCTTAAGACACTTGATGTGCATAAGATAAATTTTTTCAAGTGATGGATACTTAGAAAAGTATCAGTTTATCTTGGACTGGGTTCCAAGATGAAGACATATGTAACACGTAATGTCCCAAGAGGAAAGGAAGATAAAGATGTGATGTGTTGATTAACACATGAAACAGATACCAAGGCAAGGGATCTTGGTATCTAGAGAAATATCAGATGGTTTATGTTGGCTACCTAGAGTGGTCAACCATGAATTACTCTGATTATATAAAATAATATGAACATCGTATGTTAGGGGTTTATGCTCTGCATAAACATGATATTAATAAAGAATACATGATGTTCTCTGAACAAGAAAAGTGTTACTTGACACAAAATTTAAGTCCACAATCTATGATGAAAACTAGTGAAGCATGTATCTTGTGTATTGATTCTATGAGAATCTTGTATGGAAACGCTTTGTGCTAATCAAAGCTTTATGGTGTCTCCATAATAATGAGATGATATGTGAAGACTAGATAGTATGATGAATAAAATACATATGTTTTCCTTTATCTGGATTTCGGGGACGAAATCCTTGTTAGGGGTTTATAATTTGTAACATCCCTGACCTGGGTTGTGCCTTAACCCTAGGACTTTTGCTTAAGAAAGATAATTAAATTCTTAATCTTATCTTGTGAAAAGTAATTAAGGCTCAAGAGGAACCTATGTTTCAATTTTGGTCCTGTTTGAACAATGTTGAAGCAATGTTTGCTTATTTTGGATCAAAGTGCAAATTACCCAAGTTGAGGGGTTAAATTTCAAATGTTGCATGATAAGATGTTCCTCTAATGTTGAGACACCATAAGAATGAATTTGATATAGTGGTAAGGTTTCTACAAGCCTGGACACCAAGATAGAGCTTGATTGACAATGTTGTGCATTAAAACCTAGTTTTGGTGTAAAGTGCAATTTACCCAAAACCTAGGGTTCAATATGCAAATTACCACATCAATAAGGTCCTTAATGTTCCTTGGCATCATTTAGAGCAAAGAAAATGATAAGGGCATCTCATTTGAATTATCTTGGAGGAGAGAGAATCTTGACATTAAAATAATCAAGATTTAAGCAAAAAGGGAACTTTAATTTAATTAATGCAAAAAGAAATAAATTAATTGAGGGGCCCTTCAACCAAAATTTGAGGGATTATTTTGTAAGGTGTTGGACGAGCGTGTGCCTTGCTATGGCACAAAAAGATCTTGGTTGAGTGGAGGCCAACTCATAATATCATAATAAAAAGTAATATCCACTAAAAGTTGGATATTAATATAATACTCTTTAAGGTGCTTAATTTCTTTTCCATTAATCCTTGGATAATGAAGATCTTTTGCAAGAGTTTGAAGGTGGTTTCTTGGCCAAGAAATGGAGGAGGATTTGGGGGAAATAATTATGGAATTTAAAGAAAATAATTCCATTTTCTCTTTCCTTGAAAACCCATATACATATTATATATGTATATCTTTACCAATAACATATAGGAACGTTTCCTTAGTCTTTTCCTTATCTTTTTGCTTTGTCCGACCAAGGGAAAGCTCAGGAGCAGGAAAAGGACGAACACAACCTGTTGGTAAGCTTTAGATCATCTTCTACCTTGGATTCATGGTGAAAACCCTAAATCAATGCTTGATTCTTGGTTTTCTTCACCCGATTTCCAATTCTAGCCAACTTGTTCATCCAAAAGCTCAAGAACGAACCTTGGATAGTTGATGGAACTCCATCCACCATTGGAGTCGTGGATCTTGGAGCTTGGAGGTCAAATTTGAGGCGGGTTTTATAACTTAAACCCTTAGACATTTCTATTGCATCAATTCTCTATGCTTTGTTGATTGATTTCTTCAATTTGATATACTTTTGTTCTTTGTTGCAATTTCCATCAAGAATGGTTGCTGTTCTTGATTTTTCGAAGGAAGGGGATACTTAAATCATCCTAGATGCTTATCCAAAGAAAATTATCAAGCCAAACGGTTTTGATAGCTACTACAAATCGTTTTAATTTGATTGGCTATGCGGTTTCAGCAAACCGTTTAAGGGCAAACGGTTTGAAACCGTTTGGGAGAAAACGGTTTCAAACCCGTTTGATATGGTTGACCAAGCGTTGCAAGTTTGTAAATGTTTTTCCTAATTATGTAGGCTAATGACCCACCAAATTTGAGAGGTTAACTCCAAAGGAATCGTAGGTTGAAGGCCAATCAATTAGGAAAATCGAATTGAATTAAATGCTGATTTTCAACCTGATTAACTTGACCTGTTTGGGAAACCGGTCTCAAGACCGTTTGAGTGAGTTGACCAAGCGTTGACCGTTTGGGATTCCTGTTCATAATTATGATTGTTGATGACCCTCCAAATTTGAGGGGTTAACTCCCAAGGAATCGTGAGTTGAGGGCTATTCCATTGGGCAAACCCTAATTGAAAACAGTGCTGAAATTCCAATGAGTTATTTTGAAATTTTGGGTAAAATGACCCAAACGGTTTCAAGACCGTTTGGGGATTACCCAAACGGTCTCAAGACCGTTTGGGGGTCACCCAAGACCGTTTGGAGGTCTATGGGTGACTATGGTTAAGTGTTTGAAGATCCAAAGATGGGCTATGAACCCCAATCGGTTAAGTGTTGATTTTGTAATTGAACAAGTTGATGTTTTGGGTAAAATGACCCAAACGGTTTCAAGACCGTTTGGGGATTACCCAAACGGTCTCAAGACCGTTTGGGGGTCACCCCAAGACCATTTTGAGGTCTGGGGTCAAGTATAGTTGACCAAGTGAAGGTCCAAAGGTACCAAATCATATTGCAATGAAGTGCTTATTTGTTGATCAACCCGATAGACCAATCCTTGATGATTTTTCACTAGAATCCAAAGGTTAGATGAGCCAAACGGTCTCAAGACCATTTGGAGGTCATCCAAACGACCTCAAGACCGTTTGGTGGTCACCAAGACCGTTTGGAGGTCTAGGGTTGAGTATTGTTAGGTGTTTGAAGGTCTAAAGGTACCAAGTTGATATACAATGCAATGCTGATTTGGTGATCAATCCAATGATCCAAACCTTAATTGGATGGTTTGGATTTGAGTGATATGATGGGAAAACGGTCTCAAGACCGTTTGTAGGTCATCCAAACGACCTCAAGACCGTTTGGTGGTCACCCAAGACCGTTTGGAGGTCTAGGGTTGAGTATGGTTAGGTGTTTGAAGGTCTAAAGGTACCAAGTTGATATACAATGCAATGCTGATTTGGTGATCAATCCAATGATCCAAACCTTAATTGGATGGCTTGGATTTGAGTGATATGATGGGAAAACGGTCTCAAGACCGTTTTGAGGTCATCCAAACGACCTCAAGACCATTTGTGGTCAGGTCATACCCAATTTGGATGATGGTTCAATAGTTTCAATGTAACCAATCTTGCATTGATTAGTGTTGTTGAATCATTGATTCTAAACCCTAATTCAATTGAATCAAACCCTAAATGATGACCAATGGAGGGTTAATTGAGGGTCAAATCAGTTTAAGGTTGACCTATTTAACTCAATTGAAGTATGAGTATAGGTCCATTTGATGATTGGTTCCACGAATTCAATGATTGAAGGAATCAACATTGGAAACCCTAATTCAATTGGATACCTTTTGTAATGGAGGACCAATGTGATTGAATCTCTTAATAATTAAGATGACGCATGATCCATAGATCCAATGATGATTAGTAATGATAAAAAATGAAGGTACAAAGTTTGAAATCCTAATAGTACCTAAGTGAATAGTGCCAATTAAGGGATGAATCCCTAATTGTTTATAGGATCAATGACTTGGTACACTATGTTAATCATAGTTTTATGAATACAATTGAAGGGTTGATATGACCTAATCAAGTTGATAAGTTGATAGCATGAATTCCTACATGAATATGATTCATGTGGTGATTAAGGGTTATGATCCTTAAGTAAAGAGATCAAGAAACCCTAAATCACGAACATAAACCCTAATTGACAGGGTTATTGAACTCAAACCCTAATTGTGGGTAAATGAATGTGAAACCCTAGTTGAGAGTGTATCCATGTGAAACCCTAAACTAAGGGTGTATCCATGTGAAACCCTAATTGAGGGTGATACATTGAGAAACTCTAATAAGAGTAATGGCATGTGAAATTATATCCTTAATGAAGAAGTGATGATATGAGAAGCCTAATCCTAATTCATAATGATGACATGGCAAACCTTAAAGTAAAGGTACTTTGATGATCATTCCTACTTGGGGTGAATAGTAAACCCTAATCGGTATGAAGTATTGATTTCATAGGTGTTAAACAATTGTGGTCTCCTGTACCACGATCATGCTAGGCAACACGGCCATGGTGATTTCCTCTTGCACGACCGTGCAAGGTAGCACGGTCGTGGTGGTTCCCCTTTGCATGGCCATTTTTGGAAGCACGGCCGTGGTGCCCTATACTTGACTTGAAGTTGATATAATTTGATGAGTAAGCGTAGAAGAGATAAGATGATGCTTAGATCATTATGCATCTAACTCAATACATGTATTTAACTTGACTCATATGTATCAACCCTACACATTCTATAGTGACGAGGATATGAAACTCTTAGGAATGATGTATACTACTATAATAATGATATGGATAACATCATAAGAGTTGAAATATCTAAAGTGATGGATAATGGGTTATCCTATATTCAACAATGTCTAACCATTGAATAAGTCCACATCATTAAAAATAGTTGGACAATTCTAATGTGTAACCTATGCACCATATGATGGAAGTAACATGTTAGTGGATAAAGTATTAAGAGGGAAGATACCTTAATACAAGGTTAGTTGATTAACCTAAATAAGATAGAAATGAGAAGAGAGTGATACACCAAGACATGATAGATATCACATTCAGCATTTCAAGGTTGAAATACCTTGATGCATCTCAATCCAACATACTTGGATGAGAAACACATGAAGTGTGTGTGTTATGTAGATATTACAATGAAATTGTAATGAGTTCATATACTTTGATGAGTATAAGCTAATATACATTGTTTAAAGGGATGAGCCACTCTAATGGGTATGAGGTAATCATACCATAATAAGAAAGAGAAGTGGACTTATACCTTGAATTGATGATCATTAAGGATATATGATGAGGATAGTAATCATAAGCATATACATGATATATTTAGTTGTTCCTAGAAGTGTGGAACAATACATTAGGGTTGATCTAACTACATGAGCATAAAACCCTAATTGATGTTAGTTGGGAAACCCTAACCCTAATTTTGGGTAAAGGGAGTGAAAAGCCCTATTGAGTGATAAACCATAACCCTGATAAAGGAATTGTGGTGTTACTAAAGTATCACATGATGTGGTCAATGACTTAGATGGTTGTTATCATGTCTATTAATCATGTAGACATCATGAGATGAAGAGCATAGCCAGACCTGAGCTATGACATTCATATAAAAAATATGTTGAATGGCCTTATGTGCCTAATGTTGTTGTTGCTTAGCAAAAGTAACAAAAGGTGTATGGACCTTATAAGTTTCATGAATAAGTTGTTGTTACCTAGTGAAAGGTAACAAAACATTTAATAGGCTTTGAGAGCCATGTGAGATACTTGTGTAACAAGTATCATGCATACTTCGGTCTAAGGACCTGGAAATAATAGTTACCTAGCAAATGGTAACAGTGACAATGATGAATTGAGGGTATGAATACCCAGATTTGATCAGCATGATAATGATGTGGTTGAGGGATGAGAAATCCCAGTATTGAAATGAGGGACTGAGATCCCAATGCCTCACAAAGGTTGAGAAATGGATGATGAAAATAGTACATGTTTCTTTATAGCATTTGTCTGAATAAAATATGTTTGAGAACTTGACTGATGCTAAAAGAATATGATAATGTACTTAATTAATTAAGTGAAATCATATCATGTAGAGCCCTGACCATAGATCCATCATCGTCAGCAAATTGGTGATGGTGAAACGGGTTCTCTGTGGCAAAACCCGGAGGGCATACTTTTGAGTATATGGGGGTGATGGGCGCGAATACCTTACGCCCTAATGCAGGATCGGTGGTAGACAAACACGAGATCCCACAATCCTTCATTATATATTCCGGGAAGGATGTATCACTAATCCCCCGATGATTGGGAAGATGCCGTACACATCTCCCAATAATGTTAATGCCGGATCGATGGAGATAAACATGAAATATCACGATCGCGAAGAGAGTACAGTACGCCACTAAAACTCTGATAGCGAAGTTGCCAGTATACCCTGGAAAGCTATAATATAGCAGAGACACATGATGTCCTGCATGTAATCTCGCGCTGACTGAGATATGTGAGGTCTTGGTAGCCGGCTCTACCTTTGACCTTGTATGGTACCGATTTCGACTTCGCAGTGGTCGGTTGGAGTATGAGCGGTATACCTCATCTCCTCAGGGCATAAGTGTGATTGTAAAATGTAATCAACCGTCTAGCATGTTTACTATAGGATTGAATACGGAAATTCATTGGTTGATGTTATACTTCTTTTATGCAATGTCATTTGATAATGTTATTCATATCTCTTTACATTGCTTGCAATTAGATAAATGGATTATGAATCTACCATGAGTAGATACAATGTTCTCCTTAGGAAAGGAGATTATCTTTCTCTGTTCATACAATGAATAATGCTGCTGTCCATATGTAAGAACTCCGGTTCAATTTTAATATGATAATATGCAACAACAATGTTTTGGCGGAGAGTTATATCTCCCGCTGGGACAATTTTCAATTGTCTCACCCCCGTGGGATCCAACATTTTTAGGTGGACGCGGACAAAGAAACAGAGACTCTTTTGCAGGAAAAGGAAAGCAGCAACAGTATTAGGGACAACAGTGATGACTCAGGTGGAGGCATTGGCTGCCAAGTTTTTTATAATTAGTAGTCCTATGTGTCGTCTCTGTACTCTCAGGTCCTCGGAGTCAGTAGAAAGTGCTTTTATCTTCGACTTGAGATTTTGGCTTGTATACCTCGAGGTTTTATGTTGCTTATGTATAATAGAGTAAAACAACTGTTGTATGTAATCTTCGAGAAGAGATGTTACATGGAGTGTAACTACAAACAAGGTTGTATATGTAATGCTATGGTTTTGTTGGAAGAGTTTCCCAAGTTTGGATCTCTTTGCAAAAAGTTTTAATTTTTAGTGATTTTTCAGTAATCCGCTGCTAATTATTCGCTTCCGCATTAGTTAATCTTGTGTTTTATAAGTTGGATGCCACAATTATATTATGGTATATCTTAATCAATACAATGATACTGATGTCGTTCATAATTAAAAATTTCAATCATTTTTAATACATGTATTCTTTTACCAAGTATAATTCTATTTTACTAAGGGAATAAAAATTGCAACTTACTCTAATGTGCCTTTAATTCATGCATGGATGGGCACATGATGTACACAAGAGAGGGACACTAGGAGTAGAAAAAAGGGATCAAATGCTTAGACTCAAAGGAGTTTCTCAAATAAAAGTCTAGGAGTTTTTCCTAGTTAGAATTCTAACTATCCTAGAAATTTTATTTTTTGGCTTATAAGGATCTTGTAGTATTTTTGGTTTCAATTTAAGATATATGGGTGAAAGTTGATAATGATAAAAGAAGTATGTTATCATGTATTGGTTCAAATTAATATTAGATCAAGGATCATCATATTGTGAAATCATGTAATTTTGGAATGGAATACCACTACTGGATGTGCATGTTTAAAAAATTAGGTTTTTGTGATATGAGTATTAGACTGAAATATAGTTAAGAACCAATATTGTTCAAATTTCATATAATATATATATGTTCCCTCTTTAGATGTCATCTACAACTAGATTTGGAGATTAAGGGAGGTCGCCTACAATATTTGAATATGTATCTTCCTCTCACAATTATTCCAAGATGAAACAATGCCACATGCCCCCATTGACTTGTTGAGAGGGCACTTTCCAAAACTATGGGAAAGAGAGACAATAAAGCAAAACATATCACCCTAGGATCAAACCCAATTTGATTCTAGTAGATGTTTTGAAGAATAATCTTAAGTTATTTTCCAAAGAAGAAAGAAGTATGTTTGTAGGAGGGATGAAGACCCAACCGGGAACAAGAATTCAATGAGCTATAATACCCTCCACACTCTAGGGTCTACTTTATGACCCATGTCTTGAAGGAACAAACCTAGAAATGGTGGAAAAAATGTTGTACTCCAGAGGGACATAGTAATATGCATATAATATGGACCCAATTTCTAAAATCCTTCCAAAAATTATTTGTTTGTGAGCTGACAACCTCAAAAAAGGAGGAAATTTATGAGAATCATGTAGATTTATGACATGTTAGTCACACAATATGCTTGGAGATTTCGAGTTTTGAAAAAATATGTTTACGGGTTCACACAAGTATGTATCTCTAAGAAGTTCATCTAATGTCTTAACCTCAATTTGAATTTTGTAGGCATCACAACCATGAAGGGTGTACCAACCACAACCCTGAATATTGAGAATCATCCCAAAATGTTACAACCCCAATTTTTGGGTTCTTTTGGTGGGAAATGTAATTTCCCCAACAAATTTTTGATTTAGTAATTTGTATGATTTAAGTAAATTGAGTGGTTTCCTTTAACAAATAGCCTTGTTTGATTTTTTGGGCCTTATTGGCTATTGGGCCCAATAATAAGGAAAAAGAAAATTAAAAGGAAACGAAATCAATTAATAAAGAAATAACAGAGATAATAAGAAAAGAAAGATGTAGAAGCATCTAGAAGGCTAGGAATTATCCTTAAAAGATGGATTTCATATCTTTGGAATTTCTTGGGTTCCAAGGAGTCCAAGTTTCAAAGATAATAGGAGAAGAAAAAGATAAAATCAAATAAAGCAGTATTAAGAAGGAAAGTTGAGATAATGATGAAAAAAATAAGGAATATGTGGAAATATGGATAATGGAATCATTATAGAGTGGTTTCGACTCCACTTGCCTTATAATGCTTAGAAAATCGAAATAGAGAAAATAGGAAAGAAGGCAAGAGAAAATATGTGTCTTTATACATAATACATGATTTATAAGTCATTGACTTGCAAATGAAGAAAAGGAGTTATTCCTTTTAAGTTTCGGCTTCAAAGTTGGAATATAAGTAGATTAAGTCTTTATAGACTTTCCCTTAAAATTGGGGATCAAACGGGTAAGGGTTTGGGAGATACAATTTTTGAAAGTATTCCTAAAGTGTGGAGGAAATCAATAAATGTCACAATTTGATTTAATTAGAAATGAGGGACCAATTCCCTTTGTTCTTTATGTGGCATGCCAGCCATTGGATCAAGTTCCAAGGGTGACTCAGTCATCATCTACCCCATACGGAATAGGAAAGGGGAGCAGTATGATCAGTTTTTCCAAATCGAATTTCTTGCGAAAGGATGGATGATAAGACTTAGAAATTGGATCAATGACTTCGGAAGCAAGGAACACACCCACCTACCCTAGGTTTTACCTAGTTTGGGAATCTCTAGAAGATACACCCAATTCACAGTTCCTAGCCAGCTACCTATTGACACCAGGGCTATATATATATATGTATATATATATATGACCAATCCATTCAATTTCAAGGCAATGTAATGGTCATGAGACCCTGCCAAACTGATGGCTTCAAAACCAAGGTCCAATTCTACTATGCGAGCCCTGTTCTTCTCCCTTTTCTTCTCTTTTCCCGTCAGGAAGGTTCCATCCTGCTCTCCCAGTAAAAGCCGACTCCAAGGGGCTCCAGCGAGTTCAGAGAGGGCCGATGCTGTAGTCTGCATCTTGGCCGACTCTCTATCACCCTATAGCTCTGGGTCAACCTGTGGGTTGACCACGAATTGGAGCTGTGGAGCTCCTGTTCACAGATTCATGGAGTCGGGAGGAAGAAGATAAGAAAGAATGGAATGACGAGAATGCCCATAAGTGTTGTGATAGAGTTGATACCGGCGAAGGGGAAATAGTGTCCTTTCATTCTAAATTCGACCCTTTATCCTCTTGAGATGGATCGCTGACAAGGTCAAAGCCCATTGGATGTCTGAGGTCTGTGTGGAAAGAGAGAGGCCGTCATGCTGATGTGGCGACATTCTACTGGTCCAAAGGTAATGAATCTTGCAAAAATTGTAACTAATTATTTGTAGCTCAGATTAAGAGGTATTGTATATGAAAATTGATCAGAAAAATGCAAGGAATTCAATAAAAATATATTTAGAGCCTAAATCTGTTTCTAGTTCAAAAATTTGCTAAAGTTGCCATCCTTAATGTGTTTATAAATAAGATAAACCCTAATTTGATGATTAATGAGTTGAGGGGATTAATATGGATGTTTTATGAGAATATTAACCTGTTGTCAATCAAAAAGACGTTTTGATGTAAATAGAATGATTCATACGATTAATAGTTTAATTTAGGGTTTTGATATGTTAATGAGTATTAATGGGCTTAGAAACCCTAATTTTGATAATGATGGATTTTAATGGTTTTAATTGTGCAAGTCCATGAATAAAATAGAGATATGATGATCCAAAGCTAACTTGAGTAGAAAAGATCCTTTATGTGGATTATTTATGTAATTAGGGTTTTTAAGAGTAGAAAAGCGATTTTAGGGTTTGTTGACCTAAAAAGGATAAGGTTTGAGAAATTGATCTAAGGAACCCTAATGCATCCTAAAGAGACTTAGAAACCCTAGAAAGGTATCCCATGTCAACAAAGAGTTGTTTGGGATATATGGTAAGAATTAGGTGTTATACTTATTTTCAGGATCAAGATTGCTTGATTGGTTGCTTGTCTTGCTTGATTGGACATCTTGATTTGGATTGGATATCTTGCTCCAAAATAGGTATGTGGTAATTTATGAATAATCAATTTAGTTTCACGGAATTTCTTGAACATTTTATCAATTGGATGCAACCTAAAATATTGGATGTTTAATTCTGCAATCCTATAAAGTCCCTATGAGTATCACAATTAATTATGTATGTGTATTCTCGAACCTACATGCCACCCTGATGTACACTGCAAGACCAAGCCCCTGAGGGAAGGTCTGAGTTGGTCAAGCCCCAGAGGGAAGACCATTAGGCACATGAGAGGTGACCCCAGGCACCAATCTTAGGATGGAGAAGGTGGCCTTACGTCCCTTGCAAGGACAAAACCCTAAGAGAGGGTAATCCAGGGTTTAGGGCAAAAGTGGTTGAGAATGTCACATTGAAAATGTAATTTGGATTGTTAATAACTTATTTGTGATAATTAGGTTGTTATAAACTATTTGTGAAAATTTTTTATTGTTCCCCACATACCAGTATAGCAATATACTGATCGACGTTTTGTTTGTTGGCGTTTTAGGTACAAATCTTAAAAGGGAAAACAGTAAAGTGAAATATGTGAAGATGAATTTAAGTAATCCAAAGGAGGATTAGATAGTTAGATTTCTACTGCGGATAGAAGTCTTAGATCCTACTTTGAAAAGGTAAGTAAAAGTTTTATTTAATACCAGCTTTTCAGTTTAGTGTTAGTAGAATTTGATAATTATTTTTATTAAATTGTTATTGATCATGAATTTTGGGATAATGCCTCTGACGTCTTGTTCTCCCTTGATTGGGGGTTATTGAGAAGTGGGGTCGTTACATTTGGTATCAGAGTGAATGGTTTCTCATTTAATCCTTGATAATTATTAAATTTTACAAACTCTTTAGAACCCAAGGGAGTTATTAGAGGATTTTCCGATGATGGAGGTGTCTAGAAAAGGATCACGGTTCGGGGGCTGGAAATATTTTCCTCTGCCCCGCTAGTCGGTCATGAGGACTCCCAGATGCGGTGTGACTGTCTGGCCAAAGTCTGAGGTCTTGACTCAAAATAAGATACCTTTAGGACTCTCTCATCTATTTCGTCCCTTCTCAACCCTAATTCAAGTAAGGTTCTAAGGTTTAAGTTTTTCTCTCTCTTCCCACCCTCTTGAGGTCCGAGTAAGTATGATAAGGATTAAGGAATCCTCCACCAAATCAATGAAAAACATGTAAACACGATGTCATGGACATAAGTTTAATAGTTTAAGCACAAACTAAGGATTAGTTACATGCTTAAGGTTGCATGGCGTGTGTTGTTGTGCCCTCAGGAGAGATCTAAGAATTGACCTTCTTATCAGGAGGTTGAGGAGAGAGTCAGCCTTGGGGTAGAGACCTCCAGGAAGAGGTAGAGACATGACGCATCCTCTGAGGATGATGCTAACCCTAACCCTAAGTGGTTGTTAGAAAGAGGGATGACAAGATGAGTTGGATATCACAGTTGACCATGGATGTATGAACATGGGTTGACATGCATATTGGTTTTGATTACCTGTGAGAAGCATGGGCGATGTGAGGTTGGTTGACCTAGTATCTTTTGGCGACCCAACCTTGGAAGGGTCGTGCCTATTAAGGTGAAGGATAGCTCCTTCATTGAAGAGGATAGTGGTGACCATATAGAAACTCTTATGGGCATATATGAGCATAGAAGAGGCATGCACCTATGAAGGAGAGAACGTCAGTAGTACTGGAAGTAGGTTGAGACTTCAGTCAGAAGGGTTATGCCTGACAGGTTAAGAGATGGACATGCAGAGCTTTAGATAATCTTGATCAAACACATGTTTGGATCATACAGCTCACCCATGTAGGTGTGTGCATGTATCCTTAAGAGCTAGATCTACCTTCTTAGAACCTCCAATGGTAGGGTCAGTTGTAGGGTTAGCTCCAGAGAGAGAGTAAGACTTGAGAAAGAAGGTTGGAAGCTTAGACTCCGAGACATGAGGAATCATAAGAAGTTGGTTTGTATATGGCCTAGAATGGATGACCTAAGTGGATGCATGTGGTTGCCTCTTGCTTGATCCTTAGAGGCATGTGATACCTTGGTTGCCCTTAGAGGAACCAAAGAGGAAGCGACTTCTAGAGTCGATGAATAGATGTTATAGGTGCCTACCTTTTAGGTAGAGGAAGAGAGTTCCTTAGACTGAGGAAGTAGGGTGACGAGTTGTGAGGCCTCACACCTAGTTGGCTGTTCTTGTGTAGGGCTCTAAGGTGTTGTTCACATGGAAGGATGGTAGGAAGTGCATGTTATCCCTTGTACATGATTGGGTCATGGTTGAAAAACAGAGTATGCAGTTAGGCAATTAGGGTATAAGGAGTGAAGCTAGGGTTCCTAGACCTAAGAGGGGAAGTACTAGTACCAAGTGCACATGATGATCATGAAGATGTTTGAGTTCTTGTGGTTTCAAGCATGGACCCCCTCAGGTTTAGAGGAAAAGGAAACCCATTGGACTAAGGTACATGTTTGATGAAACCCTCACACATGTTGGTGGCATATGTATGAGTTTGTCCAACTTTGAGGAATAAGGAACAAGCAGGACCTTCCAAGGAACACAGAGTGACTTATAGGATGTCGTCTTGCTAGCTACGTGTATAGGTAGCATAATAGGGCTATGCACATGATGATGTAAACCTTGGAAGAAAGGGTGTTTCTGACCTTTATTTCTATCAGGAGACAGTTTTCTCCCATCCTATGGAGGGACCCTTCTGTAGGGAGAGTATTAGCTTTTGTGTGGTTCGAGGTAACCTAAAGAGGTCTCTCATAGGAGCTCGATGAGCTAAGTGGAGAGCACATGGTATGAGCACGAATCTATACACCCTTGTATGACCATCTCTAAGGGGCATGACGATATGTTGCCATGGAGGTAACCTTATGGGCCCTGACCAAGTTAGGTAGGTCACCATGATCCCTATGAAAGGATTTAAGTTTGACCATGAGTGCCAAGAGAGATGATGGAGTTTTGGGTAAAGATTCAAGAATGAGATGTGCTATGATGGAATCCTCAGTCAATACTAAGGTAATGAAGGGTTAAGACTGATGGAAGTAGGAGTTGTCTATTCCTTGGATGCACGAGACCATAGGGTCGGGAGGTAACGACTACCTTTGCCCAAGAACCATGGGTTAGGAGGTTGGCCACCTTCATGAGTTCATGGGGCCTAAGGGGTAAATGTGATAGGCACTCCCTAGATGCATAAGGGTCAGATCACCCCCAAAAGTGCCGACACTCTAGCAACCTTGAGGTAATGACTAAGGATTGTAAATAAAAGAGAGATGTTTAAGACCCAAGAATGTTTGGGAACAATTTCCATGGAAGTAAACCTGAAATCGAGATATTCACGATGCGGAGTCATGTAATGCACATTTCAACTTAGATTGGAAAGTGTACTGGTGATGTGTGATGCACCATCTCTACTCTTGGAACGTGATGAACTCTGTATTTGCACTGCAGCTAAATGCTTATTTCCTCTTGTTATGAAGGTGAGAGATAGGGCAATACGCATGCCATACACTAAGGGTAAAGATGATGTGAGTTGAAACATTGCTATAATGTATGAGGATAGATATAGTAGCGTACCTTTGTGGAGGGTATGATGTATGGATGGCTTACAAACACGAAGAGAGCCAAGGTAATCATCATATGAGGACGTTCTTATCAAGAGTGATATTAAATTTGAGTTATATAAGTTTGAGTTTGATAACCAAGATGATGAGATTAGAGTTTTCTTAACTTAATGAGAATGATAAGTGGAATATATCAAGGTTTATGTCTTCATCGTTACCTAGCACATAAGGATGTAAGGTGGTAATGGATGCTCTTAGTTGAGACGCAGCTATCTGTTTAGCTAATAGAGGGGCTAGAAGAAGTTGTTAGGTAAACCCTAAGTTCGTGAGACATGTAGGGCTAATCCTATGATACAACCAGACCTGTTGTCGAGTAGTGGTTGCTTAATTAGCCACCCTAGAGCTTGATGGATGTAAGAACCTCAAATACACATCTCAAGAAAGGAAGGTGATGGAACCCAGGACTAGAGTGTTTTAGGGTTCGTGAGGAGTCAACCCTGAGGAATCATGACATGTAGGAGCTCATGATGTTAAGTACACCCTACATAGTGGTACTACTAAGATGACTAAAGTATGCAATAGTGCTTGGAATACTTGGCATAAAGAAGTAGATATAATTGCATGTGGCTTGTCACCATGCATGCCAATGGGTGGATGACGAACACCAAGTAACTCAGTAAGTTGCTACGGATAATGAAGAATCCCCGAGAGGGAATGGGAGTAGATCACCATAGACGTTGTGGTGGGTCTTCCCTGGACCAAGAGAGGTCATGATACACTATGGGTTATGGTAGATCACCTTACCCAGTTGACCTAACCCCTTCCCTAAGAGAGAGAGAGAGCGTTGTCAATGTGACAGATCTGTTTGAACTATATTCATGAGAAAGAGATAGTTCAAGTACACCATGATCTGAGTTTGATAAATGGAGCATGACCTCAACTTCACTTCCATGCAGTAGAAGTAAGTACATGAAGAACTCGATACCAGTTTGAAGTGTAGAACATCTTATCACCCTATCTGATAGTTAGTATGATCCAGACTAGAGGGTCATATGCTCGTTCAGGGTGATACATGGGGGCAGTTCTTGTCCTATGAGAGTTTGTGATAATAGCCACCATAGACACTATCAGGATGTAAGAATCTCTGTAAGGGAGGCAGTGTCAGACACCGCTTCATTAGGATGATGTTGGTGAAAGGACCTTGTGAAGGTCAGAGAGACAACAATGTGTGCAGATGAAGTCACTTTGATCATGCGATGGATGAGAAAGCCCAGGGGCGACATGAGTCATGAGCTGAGGCAAAGTAGACTGACATGCAGTTCACTGTGGGAAAATATGTGTCCCGACCCCTCTGCGCTATGGCTGAGAAAGATGAGTCCCCGATACATGGGTCCATTTGAGATGGATTAATGGAGATGCTTATGTTTAGCCATACCCCTCAGGATAACATGATGTATGATGTGTTCCATGAGTCCGATCTAGAGTGCTATGTGATGTAACTGAACCATGTGTTGAGCCATGAACCTATTGAGATTCTAGGGAGGCTAAAATATCCTGAGTCACCTATGAGGGTACGAGATACCAAGGTGTGAGAGAACTCATATGAAAGAATATAAGATGATAAAGGTTCTTTGGAAGTGCCATGGAGAGTATGAGGCCACATGGGAGCCAATGATGGACATGGAAAAGTTTTACCCTAAATTGTTTGTATGTTTGGTGGAATTTTGAGGGAAAAATTCCTATAAGAGGGGAAGGATGTTACAACCCCAATTTTCAAGTTCTTTTGGTGGGAAATGTAATTTCCCCAACAAATGTGTGATTTAGTAATTTGTATGATTTAAGTAAATTGAGTGGTTTCCTTTGATAAATAGTCTTGTTTGATTTCGTGGCCCTTATTGGCTATTGGGCCCAATAACAAGGAAAAAGAAAATAAAAAGGAGTATCTTTGGGGTAATAAGAAAAGAAATATGTAGAAGCATCTAAAAGGCCAGGAATTATCCTTCAAAGATGGATTTCATATCTTTGGGATTTCTTGGGTTCCAAGGAGTCCAAGTTGCAAAGATAATAGGAGAAGAAAAAGATAAAATCAAATAAAGCAGTATTAAGAAGGAAAGTTGAGATAATGATGAAAAAATAAGGAATATGTGGAAATATGGATAATGGAATCATTATAGAGTGGTTTTGACTCCACTTGCCTTATAATGCTTATAAAAATCGAAATAGAGAAAATAGGAAAGAGAAAATATGTGTTTTTATACATAATACATGCTTTATAAGTCATTGACTTGCAAATGAAGAAAATGAGTTATTCCATTTGAGTTTCAGCTTCAAACTTGGAATATACGTAGACTAAGTCTTTATAGACTTTCCCGTAAAAATTGGGATCAAACGCGTAAGCGGTTTGGGAGATACAATTTTTTAAAGTATTCCTAAAGTGTGGAGAAAATCAATAAATGTCACGATTTGATTTAATTAGAAATCAGGGACCGATTCCCTTTGTTCTTCATGTAGCACGTCAGCCATTGGATCAAGATCCAAGGGTGACTCAGTCATCATCTACCCCAAACGGAATAGGAAATGGGAGTAGTATGATCGGTTTTTCCAAATCGAATTTCTCGTGAAAGGAGTGATGGGAAAACTTAGAAATTGGATTAATGACTTTGGGAGCAAGGAACACACCCACCTACCCTAGGTTTTACCTAGTTTGGGAATCTCTAGAATATACACCCAATTCACAGTTCCTAGCCGGCCACCTGTTGACCCCAGGGCTATATATATATATACAACAAATCCATTCAATTTCAAGGCAATGTAATGGTCATGAGACCCTGCCGAACTGATGGCTTCAAAACCAGGGTCCAATTCCACTCTGTGAGCCCTGCTCTTCTCCCTTTTCTTCTCTTTTCCCGCTGATAAGGTTCCATCTTGCTCTCCCAGTATGAGCCGACTCTAAAGGAATTAAGACCTCCATCGAGTTCGGAGAGGACCGTCACTGCAATCTACATCTTGGCTGACTCTCCAATGCCATATAGCTCTGGGTCAACCTATGGGTTGACCACAGCTTGGAGTCGTGGAGGTCCTGTTTGTAGATTCATGGAGTCGGGAGGAAGAAGATAAGAAAGAATGGAATGACGAGAACGCCCATGAGCGCTTGCAATCGCCTTGAGACCGGAGGAGGGGCAATAGTGTCCTTTCATTCTAAATTCGGCCCTTTATCCTCTTGAGTTGGATCGCTGACAAGGCCGAAGCCCATTGGATGGCCGAGGTCCGTGTGGAAAGAGAGAGGTCGCAATGCTGACGTGGCGACATTCCACTGGTCAAAAGGTAATGAATTTTGTGAAAATTGTAACTAATTATTTATAGCTCAGATTAAGAAGTATTGTATATGAAAATTGATCAGAAAAATGCAAGGAATTAAATAAAAATACATTTAGAGCCTAAATCTGTTTCTAGTTCAAAAAGTGGTTACAGTTTCCATACTTCATGTGTTTATGACTAAGATAAACCCTAATTTGATGATTAATGAGTTGAGGGGATTAATATGGATATTTTATGATAATATTAACCTGTTGTTAATCAGAAGGATGTTTTGAAGTAAATATAATGATCCATATGATTAATAGTTTAATATTGGGTTTTGATATGTTAATGATCATTAATGGGCTTAGAAACCCTAATTTTGATAATGATGGATTTGAATGGTTTTAATTGTGCAAATCCATGAATAAAATAGAGATATGATTATCCTAAGCTAACTTGAGTATACAAGATCCTTTATGTAGATTATTTGTGTAATAGGGTTTTTAAGAGTAGAAAAGCAGTTTTAGGGTTTGTTGACCTAAAAAGGATAAGGTTTGAGAAATTGATCTAAGGAACCCTAATGCATCCTAAAGAGACTTAGAAACCCTAGAAAGGTATCCCAAGTCAATAAAGAGTTGTTTGAGATATATGGTAACAATTAGGTGTTATACATATTTTTAGGATCAAGATTGCTTGATTGGTTGCTTGTTTTGCTTGATTGGACATCTTGATTTGGATTGGATATCTTGCTCCAAAATAGGTATGTGGTTATTTATGAATAATCGATTTAGTTTCACAAAGTTTCCTAAATGTTTTATTGATTGGATGCAACCTAAACTGTTGGATGTTTAATTCTGCAATCCTATAAAGTCCCTATGAGTATCACAATTAATTACGTATGTGTATTCTCAAACATGCATGCCACCCTGATGTACGTTATAAGACCAAGCCCTAGAGGGAAGGTCTGAGTTGGTAAAGCCTCAGAGGGAAGACCATTGGGCACCCGAGAGGTGACCCCAGGCACCAAGCTCAGGATGGAGAAGGTGGCATTATGTCCCTTGTAAGGACAAAACCCTAAGAGAGGGTATTCTAGGGTTTAGGGCAAAAGCGGTTGAGAATGTCACATTGAAAATGTAATTTGGATTGTTAATAACTTATTTGTGATAATTAGGTTGTTAGAAACTATTTGTGGAAATTTTTTTGTTGTTCCCCACATACCAGTATAGCAATATACTGATCGACATTTTGTTTTTCGGCATTTTAGGTACAAATTTGAAAAGGACAAACAGTAAAGTGAAATCTGTGAAGATGAATTTAAGTAATCCAAAGGAGGATTAGATAGTTAGATTTCTACTGTAGATAGAAGTCTTAGATCCTACTTTGAAAAGGTAAGTAAAAGTTTTATTTAAAATCAACTTTCTAGTTTAGTGTTAGTAGAATTTGATAATTATTTTTAATTAAATTGTTATACCATTGATCCTGAATTTTGGGATAACGCCTCTGACCTCTTGGTCTCCCTTGATTGGGGGTTACCGAGAAGCGGCATCGTTACACAAATGGTCAAGAAAAAAGGAATCATGTTAGAGAAGAAAATCCAATGGAAATAACTATAAACACCATTCCTCTGTCGAACACCATGACTAGAGAAAGACAAATGCTTTAAAAGAAACACCTACCATGCCACTTTTTTGCAAGTGTAGTGATTTTTACCATGCATGATAGTCCAGAGAGTCTTCTATTATTATTGGGAAGAAATTAACAAGAATATAGAATGAACCAAACTTGTTTTGAGATATGGTTCAATATATAATCCTAATCTATAGCAACGAGAAGGCAACTGTATCACTTCAATGGTTTTAGAAGAAGATGAAGGTAATAAGGAAGGTATTCCCTAGTTTGTCACCCTAGTTCTTGATATTTGGGCATTTATATGTTAGTTTAGATTTATGTTTTATGATTATTTTTCTTCTAAAGTTTAGTTTTAGTACCTTGTATTAGATCTTCTCGGTGCATGTCTATGAATCATTAGATTGTTAAGGTAGTAGGAATTTTGCGTGGAGATCTTATGAAAACTAGGGCTATGGAAACCCCTAAGGTGGGTAGTGATATGAGAATATCTTGTATCATATATTGATAAGGTGGATAGAATTGCAACAACCTAAACATCTTTACTTATCAAAATAAACATTTAGTAAAGTCTTCTCCATATAAAATACAAATTAGGATCTCACTTAAAACACCCAATCAAAATGGTCCCTTTTCTTTTTACAAATGCTTTAAAAATCCAAATAAAATGAGTAGATGAACAGTTCTCTCTTTCTCCATTGAACACATGGTGGGTTAATATAATGAAAATCATAATATTAAACTATTGACACAAATGAGTTCATAGTTAAAATCAAGTAAGAAATTAGATGTTTTCCTCTCCTTTAAAGCCTTATACTACCATATGGATAAAATCTTCTATAATCCCCCATAAGGAAAAGAAATCTAGAACATATCTCCACAAAGTTATTTACAAACAAATCGATGCATATCTTAACCCCTAATTCATTAATCATATAGAAATGAAAAACCACATTGACCATGAATAACAACTTTAGTAAGGAGTAATAAAATACATAAGCTTATAGACAAGTTCTTTCATGTTCTTTCTTGGATTTCAATAAATACCATGTTTTGGGTAGGGTTATTATTCTCTAGAGAGGAACATTTCTCCATTAGGATTCTCTCTGAAGATGATCAAATGGTATACTCAAGGGTGGAAGTCTCAGGTAATGTACCTATTTATTTTTCTTTTCTTATTGGGGTTTATGGCCATAACAATGATTATGACATTACTAGTCTTTGGTACGAAATTGAGGTTTTGTCTGACAATAGTAGAGAGCCATGTGTTTTAATTGATGATTACAATTCTGTTAGGAAGGAGGTTGAACACATTGGTAAAGAACCCCCCATGAGGAAAAGTATGTCAGAATTCAATGATTGCATGCTCAATAGTGATCTATTTGAATTAAATTTAAATGTATCATTCTATGCGTGGGGAAATCAACAAAGTGGTAAAGATTTCATGATTTCAAATATTGACATAATTTTATATAACTTTGAGTTTATCTCCCCAAGTTTCCTAAGTTTAAATACTTTTCCCATCCTAATATCACTAGTGATCTTAGGATTATTACTATGCATTTCGAAAAGGAGTCCATTGTTAAATCTCCTTTTTACTTTATTAATGCCTGGGTACCAAGAGGGCTTAAAATAATGTGTTTCTAAATGTTGGAATACTAAAATTGATGGGCATACTATGTTCAAGTTATATAGGTAAGTAAAAAAGTGTCAAAGGGGGTCTTATTTCTTGGAATAAGAAGGGTGTAATCTATCTAATAATGGTAGGATTCTAGAGGAAATTGCTATTCAATTCTAGAAGCAATCAAATAGTAACTCTTGTGATGAGGATCTTCCTTTAAAAGCTAGGAATAGTCATAAAGCTGCAAATTCTTCTCTAAACGATGAGGAATCATTATCGAGACAAAAGTCTTGTATTCAGTGGCTAAAACAAGGAAATATGAATTCTAAGTTCTTTTTCTCCTCTTTGAAAGTCATAAGGCAAAGAAATCATATTAGATGCATCTACATTGATGGGGCCACCTATACTTATATGAAGGAGGTAAAAAGATATATTAATTGCTCCTATAGTGATATCTTCAATACCAATTTTTTTGTTGATGTCAAAATTCTCAAGAATCTCAATTTCATCAGGCTTGATGAACTACAAATACTTCATTTGGATAATTTTTTTTGAGAAAATGAAGTCAATGATGTCTTTCTAAATGTAGATAAAAGTCCACAACCTGAAAGGTTCATTGGAAAGTTTTTAGGGAGTGTTGGAGTATCATGAAAGAGGATCTCATCTCAACTGTCCTTGACTTTTCAAATAGGGGAGGATACTTAGAGAAGAAAACATAACCTTTATCCTCCTTATTCTAAATAATGATACTAATGAATTAATGAATTGGTGTCCTAGTTATTTGTGCAACATTATTCATAAAATGATCTTCAAGATCCTTACAACCATAATATAGTGCATTCTTCCTTATGCAGTGAGTTTTAAGCAATGCAATTAAATTAATGACAGGAGTACCGAAAATGCCATTTTATTATATAGTGAGATAGTTCACAACTTCTATAAGAAACATTGTCATCCTCGTATGTCCATTAAAGCCGACTTTTATAAATCTTATGATTCTATTAGCTGGGAAGCTTTATTTGTCATTCTTAAGAAGATGAACTTTCCAAGAAGCCGGATCGTGTGGATCAAAGAATTTTTTTCACACAACATCCAATCAAGTTTTGATTAATGGGGGACCTACTGAAATTTTTACTCCTATTAATGGTGTCAGGCAGGGTGATCCCATGATGTCTTACTTTTTTGTGTTGGTTATACAATGCTTTACAGATTATGAGTAAGAAGTGGAGGATGGTGCTATCATACTTCTTAAAGATTCATTTTGTTTTGAAGTTTCTCACTTAACTTTTACAGATGATCTAATAGTCTTTGTGGAGGCAAATGAAAAAATGTTAGAAATATGGTTTTTATTTTTAGAGATCTCAAATATTTGTTGGGTCTAAGTCTCAAACATGACATGAGATCTATTTGTTACAATTGTACTGCTGATAAGATTCCATATCTAGTATTATCAACATCATGAAAGGTTCTCTTCCTTAGAGATATCTAAGGATTCCTCTTTTTATTGGCAAGTTAAAAAAAAGTTCTTTTCCCCCCTAATTGACATGATTAAATCTAGATTGGAGGGGAAGAAATCTAAATTATTATCAATGGTGGGTAGGTTTGAACTTATCCAGTCTACCATTGCGGCTATGCAATTATTCTGGTCTTCAACTCATTTCTTGCCTTTTTTGTTGCAAATGATATTGAAGGTATGTCTAGGATTTTCTCAGGGGTTATACTGATAAGAAGAAAAATATTCACATTATGAGATGGGATAAAGTTAATTTTTTGAAAGACAAAGGGGTTTTAGGTGTTAAATCAATTGGAGATACTATTAAGGCCTTTACTATAAGATCCTCAAATTTGGTAAATTTGAATTGTCTGAATATAAGACTTGATGTGATAAACAAATTTCCTAATTGTAATAGATAGATTAACAAAGCTATCCACTTTGTGTCATGGTTTCAATCCATAGCCGTAGTGAGGCCCATGAGACTATTTTCTTTGCAAATAGGTCCTTGTGGCACAAGTTTTGAAAATAAAAAGGATTCATGCATAAATGAATTATAATGGCTTTATGAGTTGTTATATATTCGAAACATGGGATCATTGGAAAGTTTATAGAGTATTCTAAGATAATTGGTTATAGATAATTTAAGGAGTAGTTATGTAGCTATGACTTGAAACACAAGTTTTGAGTACCAAATAAGGATATCTTGATCTGAATTTCGGTATACTTAAATATAATTATGAAACTAAGATAATTCTAGAATTTGAGGGAAAAGGACTTTCCTGATAGTTTCATGTTGTAGATTTCCAATATATCCCTTATTCTATATACTTTCCTTAATGATTGTTTGGGTTGCGGATCAAGTATTATTCAATCGAGGAGTTGGTCAAATCAAAGATTCAACAATAAGAAAGAAGAGATTTTTTCCTTTGGTGTCTTTTTGTGTTACCATTAGTGAATATATAGGTGTAACTTATGAGACTAAGGTGTGAAGATGGTTGATGTTCAATGTGATTGAATCATCTACCAGATTTGCAAAACATGACCTACGATTCTCTCTCACCCTAGTATAAATTGGAAAGGGAACCTAGACTTTCACTTTGGGTCAAGCAATCTCTCTCTCTCTCTCTCTCTTTGTGATGGAGTGGACTTTTCGAATCCTAAAATGTCCAATGACTTAAGTGAAAGCATAAGTATGAGTTAGATTGAGGGTTCCAAGCCCTTGATAAAATAGGTCTGTTGATTGATGTTAATATCATCCTTAACTTTATGCCTTTTGAAGTATTTAAGTGGATGATTGAATAATTGAGTTTTGATACTAAATTTGAGTAGAAGATAGTTTGAGTGGTGAGGAAGCAATGGTTAAAATTTGGTGACAATTGGATATTCCTAGAAGGAGTTATGAAGGTTTGCAATTTGAGAAATAATAGACATTTTGAGGATTTATAGACCTAAGTTGGTTTTAATAAGTGTCACACCCCTTTTGGTTTTTGGATGGGCGCGTGGCCTTTCTATTTCTCATGGACCCAGTAGTTGCACCCAAGCAGTTCAGTAAAGCCTAGAAGCCACAAATTGACTGCGTGGGGTTTTCTCTGCCCTTGGATATGCTGGATCAAATGGTTTTTAAGTTGTCACCTTCATGGCAGTTGCCTCTTGACCATGCCAATGACCTTCCACAATGGGGTGGCTTTGAGAAATGTGGGGGTGGATGAGGCCATGACTGCCTCCACCATCTCATGGATCGTGGGTGTGAGGAAGACTTCAAACCAGGTAGTTGGTTTCGGACTGGGAGGAGTTCCATTTTGACCCACCTCTCCATCGTCAGTCGTAGGGAGAGCATGAGAATAGTAGATTAGGGAGAATGCAGTAGAGATCGAGGAGGAGCAGGATGCTTCCATGTCCTTGTCGTGGCATAGCCTTACAGTGGTGAGCATGTGGAGGCAGGATCTGATGCAACCTATGAGGCGGAGCGCCAGGTCATGGGTGCGCAGACGAACGCGAGAAAGAAGAGACGATGGGCGAGCGTCGAGGCTTGGTAGTCTGCACGACGTGGGAAGAAGCTTGGGATCTTTCCTGGCGGCTCAGTAGGCAAAGAACAGGATCCCAGGGGCGGCGGCTCTTGCATCTCACTCACCCACAGGAGTCGGAGAGTCACACTCGAGAGGAGAACAAAGGCGAGCTACGACGGAGACACCTCAACCTGGAGAGCTCCTTTGCAACGATCGCTAGTTATTGGAGACCAGGGAGGAGCCGTAAGGAATAGAGGAAGCGGGCGGCGCCAGGAGCGGGTGCCAGTGAGCTCCCCAAGCCAACAAGAGAGCCAGAAAAGGAGGACTACAACTGCATATTCCTCTCACCGGAGGAGACCAGTCACGGCGGCGGTCTATGCAGGGAGACGAGCGCAATGCTCGTGTTCTTTGCGAGAGAGGACTAGGTCCAGTAGAAATAAACCAACAAATTCTAGATTAAACGGCTGGCTCAACTATGAACCCAGGCAACCAAGGAGTGAAGCCACGTGGCAGACCAGGGTTGGCCGATAAATGGTAATTCTCATAATTTCCCCTGATCTTGCATAATTCATAATAAATAGCTCACTTATCAGAAAAATACAAATAAGGTACCAAAATTCTCAGAAAAATGTGTAGAATAATAGGGAAGCATAACATAAGGCTTTTTATGCATTAATATTAGTGATATCATGTAAGTTGTAAAATTCTTAGTTCATGAGTAATAAATACCAATCGAAGACCTAAAATTGTGGAAAAAGGTCAGTAAGTCTATAATCATGTTTACAGTGCATATGTAACGACCCTGCCTCCCGGTAACCCCCAATTAAGGGAGACCCGAAGGTCAGAGCCATTAACCAATTTACAGGATCAAAGGTTCAGCAAATAATCAATGATAATTATAAAATTCTACTACTAAACTGAATATTGGCAGGAAAAATTAAAACTTTATTTACCTTTTTGAAACTTTGGAAACTATCTATCCCTTACTAGAATTCCTCTATCTAATCCTCCTTGTACTTATTTCTTACTTTCTAGATGTGTCACTTTACTGTTTATGCTTTCAGGGTTATACCTAAAATGCCGACAAACAAAACATCGATCATCAATTGCTGGTATGTGGGGGATACAATAATTGTGCAACTATGTTAACAATGTAATCAACCAAATATCATTTAACAACCAAGATTACATTTTAAGCAATACTACTCAATCCTTTCCTATCCCCTTTCTCTGTAACGTCCCTGCAGTGGACATGGATACCACCTCTCTCATATGGTAGATCCTTACCCCCATGGCCCTACCACACAGGTAGCCAATACCTAGGGTTATGGAGTCGCATGGTCCTACCCAAAGGTAGACCAATCCCTAACTCATGATGACTTGATGGACCTACCCCATTGGTAGCCATTTACTAAGTCATTTAATGACCTGATGGACCTACCCTCATTGGTAGCCATTTACTAGGTCAATCTATAAAGCTACAGTGGGGACTAGGATCTGAGCTAGTAGGCATATTTATTATGTGATAGTCATATTCACATTATACTTTGCATGAATTAAATACATCCAACAGTTTAATTCAAGCCACGATGGAAACATCGATAAAATCCCGGAAAACTAATTCAGGTAGTCATAAGTGTAACCACATACCTCTTATTGCAATTTCAGATACAGAATCAAGAATGATGAAAGAGAAAATCCAATCAAGCAAGAAAAGGCACAGAAACCCTGAAATAAAAGTACAAATTTACTTTTATTAATATTTATCTAGTATCATTATGTCCCTTAGGGTTTCTATCCAATTTTAGGGTTTTCTTGAAAATTAGGGTTTTGCTTTCATTCCTGAGTATTATGAACCCTAATTTATCAAAATCACTAAAAACCTCTAAGTTTCTCTTTTTAACATTCCTAACAGTTGTAGGGTCATTTTTTAGCAAATTACTAGAATAACAAGGTTCCCTTTTTCTTTAATCCTAAATTAGGGTTTTCATGTACATTATCTCTCCTTTTTAGACATAAACCCTAATTTAGGCACATTTGCAATTAAAACGGATTAAAACTTCATATTATTAATAAATAGGTTAATATCCTTTTATTCAACCCATTAGGTTACAAAGAAATATCTTTTCCATGTAATTAGGGTTTCCAATTAATTTGGAATGCATTTTACTAACCATTCAAGTACTTTTGTAAAACGAACTGGAATTAGATGCTATATTTATTTTTAACAGATTCCTTGTAATTTTCTACTCAACTTTCATATATAACTTTTCCCTATACGAGATTCCTAGCAATTACTAGGATTTTAACAAGAAAAAGCCATTTTCTGTAATTTTGGTCAGAGATAGATTTTTACCGAAAAACCTCGGCCGTTAGATCGGTGCGCCGGTGCGCCCCACGTTGATCTGACGCTCCACGTCGCAGGCCTCCACTAGCTAAGTGACGCGTCCTGTTTTTCGCCCTCAGCCGCTGGAGCGTCTCGACTTAACCGACCACCGCCAGATCCTGATCCAATGCTCCACGTCTAGTGCTTCCTAACTTCAGCCTCTCTTGCACGGGATCGTCAGATCGAACCGGAGTCCACCATGGACCGCGATCTGAGGGTTGGCGATTCTTCGTCTACCTCTGCTCTTGAGCAAGGTCGCGTGGTCAACTCGGCAGTTGACCTTGAGCTCCCGGCCACCCGCAGAACAGCCGAGGGGCCACGAAGCTTCTATGGCGCCTCACGAACTTGTTGTCGCCCTTAATTTTATGATTACCCTCGACCTTCACCCCTTGCACCTCGCCGGAAGGTCGCCGCCGATCAGCTAGTCGTGGGAGGGGTCTATCAGGCTAGAAACCCCAATTGAGAGTATGGTTCCGCTTGTCTCCTCTCTCCGCAGCCAGAGGGATAGTTTGTAGGGTTGCTGGTGTGCTCGCGATGCCCCCCTTATATAGGGCTAGGACCCAGGAGTCCAGAGATTGGGGAATTCCTTTCCCGACGAGGACTGCCCATAAAATTTGGGTCAAAAACAGTCGCGCAGATCTCCTGGACTCAAAGGGATTGTTATTTCATTAATTCCTTGCCACCACTTCACGAAAAAAGAAGAGGAAACTTCCTCCCAAACCAGCGAGAGTCCCTGACTCCTCGGGATCTAGACGATGAACCAGGTCAGTTGGATTAAGATCCAACGGTCCCAATCGTCCGTGTTCAACCAGGAAAAGAATAAAAGAATTTCCAATAAAACAAGGAAAGTCTTTATTTTAGAGACAACTTGGAAATTTAATAACTCTCAATCCATAAGTCCTTTTGGCCTCAAATTTTAAAGGAAGGTCATTCACACATTTATCTCTCATTGTGCAAAAAGTGGAATCATTATCCAAAGGAAACGAGTTCTTTAATCCAATTTCAAGTTATCTCTTAATTAATGGTATTTTCCACATTTTCTTTATTTCCTTGGCCATTATCTAATTATCCTGAGTTCCTTAAACCCCAAGGAATCTCTATAAAACGAAATTATACTTTTGTACATTATCTTTTAGCCTTTTAATCATTCTTTCCTCTTTTCTTATATATTCTATTTTCCCATTGTAATTCTTTATTAAAAAACAGGAACTCCTTCATTTTTTTTCCAAATGGGCTTAATGGCCAACAAGGCCCATCAAACAACATGCAAGGCTTTCATTCACGAAATTTGTCACACTTTAAAGAAAAAGATCTCATTTAGTCTTTAAAATAGAAAAGCCTTTTACATTATATTTTTAGAAATTTGAGGTTATAACATCCTCCCCTCCTTATAGGAATTTTTCCCTCAAAATTCAAACAATTAAGCAAATAATCAATTCAGGATAAACCTTTCATATGTCCATCATAGCTCCCATGTGGCCTTACCCTTTCCATAGTGCTTTCTAAGAACCTTTATCATCTCATATTCTTCCATCTGAGTTCTTTCTTACTTTGGTATATTGTACCCTCATAGGTGACTCAGGATATTTCAACCTCTCGAAAGCTGAATAGGTTCAGGGCTCAGCACCTGGCTTGGGTACCTCACATAGTGCTCTAGATTAGACTCTTGGCACCCATTACACATCACGTTATCCTGAGAGGCAAGGCTAGTCACAATCATTTCCACCAATCCATCTCAAATGGACCCATATATCGGGGACTCAGCTTTCTCAGCTGTAGCTTAGAGGGGTCAGATTTTCACATCACATATTCTCCCACAGTGAACTGCACGTTAGTCTGCTCTGCATCAACTCGTGACTTATGTCACCACTGAGCTCTCTCTCTCAGCCATTGCACAATCAAGCGACTTCATCTGCACACACTATGGTTCCTTTATGACCTTCGTGAGGCCTCCTTCACCAACATCATCTTAATGAAGTGGTGACCGACACAACCTCTCTATAAGACTTCTTGCATCCCGATAAAGGCTATGGTGGTTAACATCACATCTCAAAAACTATTTCTATATATCATCTTGAATGAGCACACATGCTCTCATTAGATACTCTAGTCTGGATCATACTGTTCATTAGTATAGGGTGATATACTGTACTAACATCGAGTTCTTCATGTATACACTACCATGTCATGGAAGTGAACCATGGTCATACTCAAGAACTTTTGAACTCGCATCATGGCATAGTTGAATCATCTCTCTCTTTTATGTAGTTCAACAAAAACGGTCTCTTGACGGTACTTCCTTTCTCATATCGGCTAGGTAAGGCAATCTACCATAACCCATATTGCATCTTGACCACTCACAACATGCATAGTGATGAACTCCCATTCCCTTTCGGGAACTCTTTATACTTTATTTCCTTGCACTGGGTTACTGGTGTCCGTCCTTCACCTCCTGTCTTGCATGGCCACATGCTACATGAAATTTCATATTAAACATCCCAAGTACTACTATCACTTACTATCTTTGTAGTATCACGGTATCTGGTGATCTTAAACCATGATCTCTTATACGTCATAATTCCTCAAAATCGATTCCTCAGAAACCCTAAACTATTCTCATCAGGGTTTTATTACTTTCCTTTCCAAAGAAGTGAATCTGAGGTTCTATCACCATCCTTTAACTACTTCAAGGACTAAACTGGCTAACTAAACACACATTAACTTGCTCCACATATCTTGTTGGATCTATGTGTTAGCCAAAGCACGTCCTCTTTCCAAACATAGGGTTAGCCGAACAACCTCAACCTCTTCTGACTTCCAGCTAACTAAGCCGCTATATCTCAACCATCATTCATTACCACTTCTTATCCTTAGGTGTTATGTAGTGTCGAAGACATACGCCTCCATGCATTATACTTATCATCTCATCCCCAACTCTAAGTTTGTCTTCATCAAGAAACTCTGAACTCATCCTCACTGTGATCGAACTCAACCTTAGTTAACTTGCAAATTCCACATAGTTCCTGATAAAACATCCTCATAAGCTGACTACACTACCTGTCTTGTTTGTGAACCATCCATGTATCCTTCACTTCACCAGGGTATGGTATCATCTCTATCATCATACCTTTTAGCTACGTTCCAACTTACATCATCTTTATTCTTGGTGTAAGGCATGCGTACTATCCTATCTCTCACTCCCATAACAAGAAGAAATAAGCATTTGGCGGCCGTCCAAATACAGAGTTCTTCCCATTCCAGGAGTAGAGATGGTACATCCCACCTTGCCAGTACACCTTCAAATCTAAGTTGAAACGTGCAACTCATGTTTCCACATCACAAACATCATGATATCAAAATTACTTCCATGGACAACTAGTATCAAACTTACTTGGGTTTACACACAATCCTTGGTCATCTCCTCTAGGTCTATAGGGTGCTGGCACTTCTGGGGTCATCCCTTTTCCCTTATGCATCCAGAGAGTGCCCTAATCATCTGCCCTTTGGGTCCCATGAGATCATGAAGGTGATCAATCTCCTAATCCATGGTCCTCGGATAATGATAGTTGTTACCTCTCGACCCTATGGTCATGTGCAACTAGGGAATTAGGCAACTCCATCTTTCATCGGTCTTATCCCTACCTAACCCTAGGATAGACTTAGGATTATATCATAGTACATGTTCAACTTAGAACCTTACCCAATCCTTCATCATCTCTCTCAGCATTCTTGACTGTCTTTCATCCCTTCATAGGGGTCATGGCAACCTGCCTACCTTGGTCAGGCCCCATACTGGTTACCTCCATGGTAACACACCCACATGTACTTAGAGATGGTTTTCTATGGGTCTATAGGTTCATTCTCGTACCACGTGCTTTTCACTTATCTTCTCAAGATCCTATGAAACCTCTTTAGGCCACCTCAGAACCAACAGGACTGGTATATACCCTACCACATGGTCCCCCTCCCAGGATGGGAGGAAACTACAACTTGTGACAATAAGGTCACAAACATCCTTAGGGTTTACACCCATATGAGCATGCTTAGCCCTAGCAAGCTACTTAAGGCATAGAAAAACACTTATCAAACCATGCTAGGTCACACCTGTCCTCATCCTTAACATTAGACCAACTTAGTTGTGAGGGGTTCGTTAAACATACCCTTACCTTAAGGGGTTTCCTTTACCTCCACACATGCTCGAGACTATAAAGACTAAAAACTCATCATGATCGTTGGATACATGGATTCCCCCTTTAGGCCTAGGAATCCTAGGTTCACCTCCGGGTGTCCAACTGCATGCTCATTCTCTTAACCACGAATCAAGCATTGTCCAAGATAGGTCATGTACTCCCATGATCTTTCTACTCGATTACACTTTGTAGTTGATTCCTCTTCCAGGACAACTAACTAGGTATAAAGCCTCCCAACAGGTGACTTAACCTCCTCAGGGTCTAAAGCACTCTTTATCTCATCCAGTAGGTGATCACTTATACCATAGGTATAGAAGCATTACCCTCTCTCCAGGGTTTAGTTACTCACAAGCTAACCAAGACATCATCAGCCTTCAGGGGTCAAGCATAAGGCAACCGCTATCATTCACCTAGGTCGCATCATCCTCAACTGCCCATTGTTCCTCATGTCTTGGGATTCTTTTGCTCGACTCCTGTTCTCTCTCTCCAGAGCTAACTCCACCTCCTGCCCTACCACTAGAGGTCATCTCTCCGTGAAACTGGATCAAGCTCACGAGCATATCCCTGCCTGGGTGAAGCCTTTGCTCAACTCCTGTTTGGCATCAAGATCATCATTAGCTCTTTATGTTTATCTCATAAGCCATCCGTTGTGCCCTTCTGGCCAGGGTTTCATCCTACTGTCAGCACTACTGACATACTCTGGGTGCAAGCTATATCCTACTTGCAACAACCCATAGGGTAACTATAGGTTCTTCTCTAACCTTATCGATGAAGGAGCTATCCTTCACTCTAACATGCATGACCCTTTCCAGGGTTGGGTTGCCATGGTACTTGATCATTTAACCTCTTATGGCATCCCAAAGACATGTCCAACCAAACGCTCAGTCAACCATGATATCTAACTCATCATGTCATCTTTCTCTCTGACCCTCACTTAGGGTTAGGGTTAACATCATCCTCAAAGGATGTGCTATGTTTCTACTTTTAATGGAGGTCTCTACCTCCAAGACTAACTCTCTCTACTCATCCTCCTGACAAGGAGGTCCATCCTCAGGTCTCTCCTAAGGGCAATGACATCTCGTGTCATAAGGCCTAAGCATGCATCTATTCCTTTATGCTTACTCTATTAAGCTTATGTCCATGACATCTTATTTACATGCTTTTTATTAATTTTTGGTGGAGGATTCCTTAATCCTTAATTTACTTACCCATGTCACATGAGGGTGAGGAAGAGAGAGAAAACCCTAATCCTTAAAATCCTTAAAAGAATTTGAGTTGAGAAGGGACGAACAAGATGAGAGAGTCCTAAAGGTATCTTATTTCGTGTCTTATCCTAAGACATCGGCCAAGCAGTCACACGATCCGGGAGTCCTCATATTCTGACTAGCGGTGCGGAGGAAATTTTTGCCAACCCCCGGATGTGATCCTTTTCTAGTCACCTCAGTCTTTTGGAAAATCCTCTAATAACTCCCTCGGTTCTACATAATTTGTAAAATTTAATAATTATTAATGATTAGATAGAGAACCTATGCTCTGATACCAATTGTAACGACCCTGCCTCCTGGTAACCCCCAATTAAGGGAGACCAGAAGGTCAGAGCCATTAACCAATTTACAGGATCAAAGGTTCAGCAAATAATCAATGATAATTATAAAATTCTACTACTAAACTGAATATTGGTAGGAAAAATTAAAACTTTATTTACCTTTTTGAAACTTTGGAAACTATCTATCCCTTACTGGAATTCCTCTATCTAATCCTCCTTGTACTTATTTCTTACTTTCCAGATGTGTCACTTTACTGTTTGTGCTTTCAGGGTTATACCTAAAATGCTAACAAACAAAACATCGATCAACAATTGCTAGTATGTGGGGGATACAATAATTGTGCAACTATGTTAACAATGTAATCAACCAAATATCATTTAACAACCAAGATTACATTTTAAGCAATACTACTCAATCCTTGCCTATCCCCTTTCTCTGTAACGTCCCTGCAGTGGACATGGATACCACCTCTCTCATATGGTAGATCCTTACCCCCATGGCCCTACCACACAGGTAGCCAATACCTAGGGTTATGGAGTCACATGGTCCTACCCAAAGGTAGACCAATCCCTGACTCATGATGACTTGATGGACCTACCCCATTGGTAGCCATTTACTTAGTCATTTAATGACCTGATGGACCTACCCTGATTGGTAGCCATTTACTAGGTCAATCTATAAAGCTACAGTGGGGACTAGGATCTGAGCTAGTAGGCATATTTCTTATGTGATAGTCATATTCACATTATACTTTGCATGAATTAAATACATCCAACAGTTTAATTCAAGCCACGATGGAAACATCGATAAAATCCCGGAAAACTAATTCGGGTAGTCATAAGCGTAACCACATACCTCTTATTGCAGTTTCAGATACAAAATCAAGAATGATGAAAGAGAAAATCCAATCAAGCAAGCAAAGGCACAGAAACCCTGAAATAAAAGTACAAATTTACTTTTATTAATATTTATCTAGTATCATTATGTCCCTTAGGGTTTCTATCCAATTTTAGGGTTTTCCTGAAAATTAGGGTTTTGCTTTCATTCCTGAGTATTATGAACCCTAATTTATCAAAATCACTAAAAACCTCTAAGTTTCTCTTTTTAACATTCCTAACAGTTGTAGGGTCATTTTTTAGCAAATTACTAGAATAACAAGGTTCCCTTTTTCTTTAATCCTAAATTAGGGTTTTCATGTACATTATCTCTCCTTTTTAGACATAAACCCTAATTTAGGCACATTTGCAATTAAAATGGATTAAAACTTCATATTATTAATAAACAGGTTAATATCCTTTTATTCAACCCATTAGGTTACAAAGAAATATCTTTTCCATGTAATTAGGGTTTCCAATTAATTTGGAATGCATTTTACTAACTATTCAAGTACTTTTGCAAAACTAACTGGAATTAGATGCTATAGTTATTTTTAACAGATTACTTGTAATTTTCTACTCAACTTTCATATATAACTTTTCCCTATACGAGATTCCTAGCAATTACTAGGATTTTTACAAGAAAAAGCCATTTTCTGTAATTTTGGTCAGAGATAGATTTTTACCGAAAAACCTCGGCCGTTAGATCGGTGCGCCGGTGCGCCCCGCGTTGATCTGACGCTCCGCGTCGCAGGCCTCCACTAGCTAAGTGATGCGTCCTATTTTTCGCCCTCAGCCGCTGGATCTCGATCGAACGCTCGAGGTCGCGAGCGTCTCGACTTAACCGACCACCGCCAGATCCTGATCCAACGCTCCGCGTCTAGCGCTTCCTAACTTCAGCCTCTCTTGCATGGGATCTTCGGATCGAACCGGAGTCCACCGTGGACCGTGATCTGAGGGTTGGCGATTCGTCGTCTACCTCTGCTCTTGAGCGAGGTCGCGTGGTCAACTCGGCAGTTGACCTTGAGCTCCCGGCCACCCGCAGAACAGCCGAGGGGCCACGAAGCTTCTATGGCGCCTCACGAACTTGTTGCCACCCTTAATTTCACGATTACCCTTGACCTTCACCCCTTGCACCTTGCCAGAAGGTTTCCGCCAATCAGCTAGTCGTGGGAGGGGTCTATCAGGCTAGAAACCCCAATTGAGAGTATGGTTCCGCTCGTCTCCTCTCTCCACAGCCAGAGGGATAGTTTGTAGGGTTGCTGGTGTGCTCGCGATGCCCCCCTTATATAGGGCTAGGACCCAGGATTCCAGAGATTGGGGAATTCCTTTCCCGACGAGGACTGCCCATAAAATTTGGGTCAAAAACAGTCGCGCAGATCTCCTGGACTCAAAGGGGTTGTTATTTCATTAATTCCTTGCCACCACTTCGCGGAAAAAGAAGAGGAAACTTCCTCCCAAACCAGCGAGAGTCCCTGACTCCTCGGGATCTAGACGATGAACCAGGTCAGTTGGATTAAGATCCAACAGTCCCAATCGTCCGCGTTCAACCAAGAAAAGAATAAAAGAATTTCCAATAAAACAAGGAAAGTCTTTATTTTAAAGACAACTTGGAAATTTAATAACTCTCAATCCATAAGTCCTTTTGGCCTCAAATTTTAAAGGAAGGTCATTCACACGTTTATCTCTCATTGTGAAAAAATTGAAATCATTATCCAAAGGAAACGAGTTCTTTACTCCAATTTCAAGTTATCTCTTAATTAATGGTATTTTCCACATTTTCTTTATTTCCTTGGCCATTATCGAATTATCCTGAGTTCCTTGAACCCCAAGGAATCTCTATAAAACGAAATTATACTTTTGGACATTATCTTTTAGCCTTTTAATCATTCTTTCCTCTTTTCTTATATATTCTATTTTCCCATTGTAATTCTTTATTAAAAAAAGGAACTCCTTCTTCATTTTTTTTTCAAATGGGCTTAATGGCCAACAAGGCCCATCAAACAACATGCAAGGCTTTCATTCACGAAATTTGTCACACTTTAAAGAAAAAGATCTCATTTAGTCATTAAAAGAGAAAAGCCTTTTACATTATATTTTCAGAAATTTGAGGTTATAATAGCATAGGATGTCCGATATGGTCACGTTGATGCACAAAATCATGTAATTCGATTAATACGGCTAATTATGGCTGATTACCCTAAATAAAATGCAATAAATACATTGGCGATCAATAAATGACAAAATTTACAGAATAAGTTCATATCAGTAATTGGAAGATAATAGGTAGATCTGAGATTAGTTTTGTACACGGAATTCATGTTATATGAAGAGCACCCTTAATACAAGTGATGTAACCCTAAGATGGTTAATAAAAGTGACATAATGTTAAATATGTTCACATAATAATGTGACACAGGAGTATATCCAGTTAATGAACTATAATCTGGAATATGACATCAGTAAAATAAATCTAAGACAATAATGCAAGTAAAAGTGAGAATATCATTATGAACTAAGAGAAACTCTAATGAACATGATTAGGGTTAAGATGAGATATAAAAGGATGAGAACCTGATGATAGTATATGATCTTGTCTTGATCAGGTTTAACAAAGATGTAGTTGACATCAGGAATATATGTGATGATTAGGTTTCTCTTGATCAAGGTACGCCATTACCTCTTGCTTGGCTTATTATACAATATGCTTGTGTTATATGTGTAGTAAAATACTTGGCATATGATATTGGATGAAATGATTGTTCTTGTAGACTACATTGTTTGAGATTTCCATATTTATGATTATGAACACATCAAACATAATATATCTATTCCATTATATGAAGAACTATATCTCTTTGGTAAGCATAGTGCTAGTGAATGATCTATCTCTTTGGTAAGCAGATCACATGTGCAATGATCTATCTCTTTGGTAAGCAGATCATGAGGCCTGGTTGCATCTATCCCATTGGTAGGAAGATGCATAAACATATAATGGAAAATGTGATTAAAATATGTGTTCTCTTTTCTTTGTGCAAGTATACGATTTTCTTATATTCTTCTATTACTGCCAAGTATATTAGTTTTATCTTATTTCCAAGATATGATGAGAGGTATATAAAAAGACACATAGGCGTACTCAGTACAATATTCTTGAAATATTGTGCTGACGTGTACCTCATGTAATCTTTTGTTTTAGGTTGTGGTTATGCTCTTGAAGATCCAGGATAGAGTTGAGAGTTGTATAGCGAGCTGATGTACAAGTGGACCTGTTGTCTTAAGATCCTTTAGTTTAGTGGTAGTACATGTATATGTATAAGTTTGTTTTTCAACATGTAATATCAAATGTTGTAACAATTCATGTTGTCATTATATGTTGAATGGTGAACATGTGTTGTGGTTTTATTATTGTTCATGTGCATGTGCTACTGATTGTTTCCTTCTGACTTCCTCTGATTTTCTTCTTCTTAGCCTAGTGTGTGGTGTTTAAAATTGGGATTCTCACTGAGGTGAGGGTTTCAATTTGGACGTCACACATCAGATTAAGTTTTAGAAAATCCGGGGACGTCACAGGTGGTATCAGAGCATGAACAATAGCAAAGCCTGACATTTTCTCATTATGCAACTCAAACTAAAGAAAACCTTAAACCTTAAAAATCTTTAGGATTAGATTAGTCATCTTTTAGAGACAAGATCTGACCTAGCCTCTAGGTTAGCACCTAGATGTCCGAGAACTAGGTCTAGACTAGTGCTTGTTGTATGGCAAGTCCTTAGATGTCGTTCTTTCCTTGTAGTGCAGCGGTATGGGACGTTGCACTATTTGGAAATGACGTGAATCAAGGGAAGAGAAACCCTAGACATATTGTGCATGTTGTCTAGAGTATCTACACTAGTCTACCCCTTGTTCTCACCCTTTTCACTAGTTTTCATGACACTGGACTCTCTACTATGTGTGGGACACTCATTTTTAGGATTTGGTTTTTGATTCCAATCGGATCGAACCTCGATAGTTTTCTCTGACGTTTATTTTATCGGAGAAAAACTATATAATATTTTATTATGTATATGTATTATAAAAATGTGTCCCCACACATGTACGAGTAGGAGGTGGTCATGCAACCTAAGTGAAAGTGAATGACATCACTCTAGAAGAGAGGGTAGTTCTAGATTAGATGTCTAGAGCCTTGTTTGGAATATATGATGGATGGAATAGATGACATAAGTTTTGATGATATGATGTAAGCCTTATATAGATGACATAAGATGGTTATGATGATCTATGTTTGTCTTTGAGGATTTAAGTTGAAATTTGAGGATTTGAGATGAGTTTTGATTATGCAAGTATGCTTTCTTTTATGAGATAAGATATGTTAAGTTAAGATAAGGTTGTGAGTCAGCATGAGCCTCAAACTCTTTTATAAAGGAGGACCTCTAGTGTTAGGACCAGTTTTAGGGTTAACTCCAGAGAGAGTGAGACCCATTGGGAGAAGGTCAGAGAACCTACACTCCAAGATATGAGAATTCTGAGATATGTGATATGATATGTCCTAAACTAGACTACTCCTGAGTGAATGAGTTGTGTTGCTTAATGCATGATTCCTATAGTCTTGTAGAACCCTAGATGTCCTTGGGAAGACCAAACCCTAGAGACAGGGAGAGGCTGGTTATATATGTGCATATTTGAACATCAATATGAGTGCCTACCATCTGGGTGAGGGAGAGAGAGTCCCAAGACCCTGGAGGAGGTAGCTAAGTTAGTTTCTCTGAAGCCTCATGCTCGGGTTGGTGGTTTCCCACATAGGAATCTAGTGGTGTATATATGAGAGTTTTGGGTAAAGATGTTTCATGGGTAGAGAGCTATGAAGAGTATATCATAGCATGTTTTAGTTTGTGCTTTGTGGCTAGATCATGTGAAGTTGATCACTAGTGCCAATGAGGTAATCCGAGAACCCTAGACCGAGAGGAAAGATAAAGTATATGCATGTGAGATACTCATTGAGTTGAGTTAGCTCAGAGAGACTGAGCATGACACTATCCTCATGATATGGGTCAGGAGAACATCAGTTGGACTAGATGATGTTTTGATATATGTTTGATAAGCCACACACATTACTTTGTTTAGCACAACCATGATATAATATATATGTTCATGATCTAATCTTGAGATGTGACACATAAACATGATATGATGAAAATCTAGAAATGGTTTAATGTAACTCTATGCATATATGGGTAACCATATAAATGAATAATGATGAATTGTGATGAAATCACTAGTAAATGTTGCAATTTATTATGAGCAATGAAGTAAGATCATATGAATGCAACATATTATATGAGGTGTTAATTTTAGTGCTTAATGAAGATGAAAGATATAGTTTGTTAATTAGCATAACATAACAATTATGACACCTTGATATGATCTAGATGGATAAAGTGGGTTAACTTTAGTTAGATCCTGTGGAACCTGGTAATATGATGTGGGAACGCTAATTCCTGGCTAAAGATAAAGATGCAACCTTAATATATGAGATATGTAATGACCTAATCAGAGTTTCTAAACCCTTGTTTGAGCTTCTATGGAGTGATGTTTCACCCTAGATGTTGTAAAGCATTCTGGTAGCTTGGATATAGTTCTAGAGCTTTTGCTTATGGATATGTTGCACCTAAGGTAGTATCCTAATATTGTTGAAGGCAAGATAAGGTTTTCCCTGGAAATATGAGTATGGTTTACTTTCGAGGACAAAAGTTCTATTAAGATGTATATGATGTGACAAAGTGAGTTTTTTGGCTTAATTTCGAGGACAAAATATCTTTTAAGGTGTGTAGGATGTTATGGAGTGGATTTTTAGAATCCTAAAATGTCCAATGACTTAAGTGAAAGCATAAGTATGAGTTAGATTGAGGGTTCCAAGCCCTTGACAAAATAGGTTTGTTGATTGATGTTAATATCATCCTTAACTTTATGCCTTTTGAAGTATTTAAGTGGATGATTGAACAATTGAGTTTTGATACGAAATTTGAGTAGAAGATAGTTTGAGTGGTGAGGAAGCAATGGTTAAAATTTGGTGACAATTGGATATTCCTAGAAGGAGTTATGAAGGTTTGCAATTTGAGAAATAATAGACATTTTTGAGGATTTATAGACCTAAGTTGGTTTTAATAAGTGTCACACCCCTTTTGGTTTTTGGATGGGCGCGTGGCCTTTCTATTTCTCATGGAACCAGTAGTTGCACCCAAGCAGTTCAGTAAAGCCTAGAAGCCACGGATTGACTGCGTGGGGTTTTCTCTGCCCTTGGATATGCCGGATCGAATGGTTTTTAAGTTGTCACCTTCATGGCAGTTGCCTCTTGACCATGCCGATGGCCTTCCACGATGGGGTGGCTTTGAGTGGGGGCGGACGAGGCCATGACTGCCTCCACCATCTCACGGATCGTGGGTGTGAGGAAGACTTCAAACCAGGTAGTTGGTTTCGAACTGGGAGGAGTTCCCTTTTGACCCACCTCTCCATCGTCAGTCGTAGGGAGAGCATGAGAATAGTAGATTAGGGAGAATGCAGTAGAGATCGAGGAGGAGCAGGATGCTTCCATGTCCTTGCCGTGGCGTAGCCTTACATCGGTGAGCATGTGGAGGCAGGATATGATGCAGCCTGTGAGGCGGAGCGCCAGGTCATGGGTGCGCAGACGAACGCGAGAAAGAAGAGTCGATGGGCGAGCGTCGAGGCCTGGTAGTCTGCACGACGTGGGAAGAAGCCTGGGATCTTTCCTGGCGGCTCAGTAGGTAAAGAGCAGGATCCCAGGGGCGGCGGCTCTTGCATCTCACTCACCCATAGGAGTCGGAGAGTCAGACTCGAGAGGAGAACAAAGGCGAGCTACGACGGAGACACCTCGACTTGGAGAGCTCCTTTGCAACGACGGCTAGTTATTGGAGACCAGGGAGGAGCCGTAAGGAATAGAGGAAGTGGGCGGCATCAGGAGCGGGTGCCAGCGAGCTCCCCAAGCCAACAAGAGAGGCAGAAAAGGAGGACTAAATCTACATATTCCTCTCACCGGAGGAGACCAGTCACGGCGGCGGTCTGCGCAGGGAGACGAGCGCAATGCTCGTGTTCTTTGCGAGAGAGGACCAGGTCCAGTAGAAATAAACCAACAAATTCCAGATTAAACCGGCCGTCTCAACCGCGAACCCAGGAAACCAAGGAGTGAAGCCACATGGCAGACCAGGATTGGCCGATAAATGGTAATTCTCAGAATTTTCCCTGATCTTGCATAATTCATAATAAATAGCTCGCTTATCAGAAAAATACAAATAAGGTACCAAAATTCTCAGAAAAATGTGTAGAATAATAGGGAAGCATAACATCAGGCTTTTTATGCATTAATATTAGTGATATCATGTAAGTTTTAAAATGCTTAGTTCATGAGTAATAAATATCAATCGAAGACCTAAAATTGTATAAAAAGGTCAGTAAGTCTATAATCATGTTTACAGTGCATAGGATGTCAGATATGGTCACGTTGATGCACAAAATCATGTAATTTGATTAATATGGCTAATTAGGGATGATTACCCTAAATAAAATGCAATAAATACATTGGCGATCAATAAATGACAAAATTTACAGAATAAGTTCATATCAGTAGTTGGAAGATAATAGGTAGATCTGAGATCAGTTTTGTACACGGAATTCATGTTATATGAAGATCACCCTTAATACAATTGATGTAACCCTAAGACGGTTAATCAAAGTGACATAATGTTAAATATGTTCACATAATAATGTGACACAGGAGTATATCCAGTTAATGAACTATAATCTAGAATATGACATCAGTAAAATAAATCTAAGACAATAATGCAAGTAAAAGTGAGAATATCATTATGAACTAAGAGAAACTCTAATGAACATGATCAGGGTTAAGATGAGATATAAAAGTATGAGAACTTGATGATAGTATATGATCTTGTCTTGATCAGGTTCAACAAAGATGTAGTTGACATCAGGAATATATGTGATGATTAGGTTTCTCTTGATCAAGGTACACCATTACCTCTTGCTTGGCTTATTATACAATATGCTTGTGTTATATGTGTAGTAAAATACTTGGCATATGATATTGGATGAAATGATTGTACTTGTAGACTACGTTGTTTGAGCTTTCCATACTTATGATTATGAACACATCAAACATAATATATCTATTCCATTATATGAAGCACTATATCTCTTTGGTAAGCATAGTGCTAGTGAGTGATCTATCTCTTTGGTAAGCAGATCGCATGTACAATGATCTATCTCTTTGGTTAGAAGATCATGAGGCCTAGTTGCATCTATCCCATTGGTAGGCAGATGCCTAAACATATAATGGAAAATGTGATTAAAATATGTGTTCTCTTTTATTAATGAATATCTTTGTGCAAGTATACGCTTTTCTTATATTCTTCTATTACTGCCAAGTATATTAGTTTTATCTTATTGCCAAGATATGATGAGAGGTATATAAAAAGACACGTAGGCGTACTCAGTACAATATTCTTGAAATATTGTGCTGACGTGTACCACATGTAATCTTTTGTTTTAGGTTGTGGTTATGCTCTTGAAGATCTAGGATAGAGTTGAGTGTTGTATAGCGAGCTGATGTACAGGTGGACCTGTTGTCTTAAGATCTTGTAGTTTAGTGGTAGTACATGTATATGTATAAGTCTGTTGTTCAACATGTAATATCAAATGTTGTAACAATTCATGTTGTCATTATATGTTGAATGGTGAACATGTGTTGTGGTTTTATTATTGTTCATGTGCATGTGCTACTGATTGTTTCCTTCTGACTTCCTCTGATTTTCTTCTTCTTAGCCTAGTGTGTGGTGTTTAAAATTGGGATTCTCACTGAGGTGAGGGTTTCAATTTGGACGTCACACATCAGATTAAGTTTTAGAAAATCCGGGGACGTCACACACTCTCTCTCTCTATTTCTACATTGTCTTCTCTTCCAACCATTAGGGTTCTACCTAGAATCTATATAAGGGACTGCAACACTCGTCACCTCCATGGAGTACATGGCCCTTATCTTTTGTAGTCCATGGGAAGCCCTGGACATGTCATGCAAATCCCTCTCAGATGAAGTCTACCACTTTCCTTCTTTGTACCGATAACACCACCAACAACAACCAACAACGTTGACACTTTGGTACCTAGTAAGGAATGAGGACATGACAGATCCTTCTTTATCTTCTATGTCACCATTGTCATCTTCCTATAGATCTCCGAAAACCTACCATGGTATGAAACAACTCCTTATTCTCCATTCACACAACACCCCGACCAGTCTTGAAGGAGAGAACCTCCTCCTACTGTGGTTCCCTGGAGTCTTGGAGGAGCTCTGCTACTGGCTGTCGTGGATACTCCAAAGTTGGGCCACCCTGTAGTATGGCTAGTAGAGGCTCCCTGTCGTGCCAACATCGGCATACAAACATGCTTACGAGATTCGAGCCGAGAGGCGAACCCCTTCATGAGGAAGGGGATGGATCTATGTCAAATGACCCACAAGTCCCTATGTCATAATTGTTAAGTGCAAGGGCACATGTTTCTTTTCCTTGACCCAAACTGACCTAGTAAATATATCGATTAAAGCATTTTTCCACTGACGTATTAGGCTCCCATTGGCCCAAGTAAGTTTATTTTGTAATAATCCTAGTAATAAATCAGTAACTCGAATACAAATGATATTATTTATCAAATTGATCAGAAGAATGAGTAGAATCTGAATAAAATAGTTCTAGAACATGATTCTGCTTCCAATTCTAAAAGTAAGACTAATGCACAATTAAGTGGTGATTAGTACATGGAAACCTTAGATATGATAATTAACATGTTAAGGTATTTAAAAATGTTTACTTTGTCATATAAAATGATATCATTGAATACAATGATACCCTAAGATAATGATAATGATGATGTATAATTAGGGTTTCAAAAGTGGATAATCATATGCATGTATAATTACGGTTTCATCTTATATCTAATAGGAACATAACCTAATGAATTATAGTGCATTAGAACAAAAGTTTGTACCCTTATTCCTTATTTGAACCCAAGACAACCCTAAACCCTTTTTTAGGTCATATGTTAGGTCATAATGATTTAATCAGTATAGTGACTCTCTAGAGTATACATACATGCAGATAATGTTGGTTGATTATTTTAAAATGCTTGGATGTTTGGATATATGATTGAAGTACATGTTGCATGGTTTCTGCATGGGGATGATGTACATATTACGATTATGAATACTCACTCGTATAGATTTATGATGTTTACTAAAGTTTCATGAATGGATAGTGATTAAACTTCTTGGTTGTTTATTTCCTTCCTAGAAACTATAAGGCCCTATGTGTAACACCTTATATGAACATAACTTGTTCGAACCCAAGATGTTATCTTTGGAGGTTGAATGTACAGAAAGAGATAGAAAGTCATCATGGAAATGACTGCTCACCAAGCCCAAAAAGGAAGGTCACCAAGAGGTCAAGCCTAGATGGGAAGGACAATAGAGTACCAGGCTTAGAAGAGAAGGTCACCAATAGGACAAGACCAAATGGGAAGGCCAATAGAATACCAAGCCCGAAAGGGAAGGTTATGCATGTCTACTATAGGGACGAAACCCCATGAGAGGGTAAACCATAGAGAATTGAGAAATAAATAGTCGACGAGTTATAACAAAAAATGCATGTTTGATTATTTCATGATAATTGTCGATATGGTGGTTATATTGTTACACTTACATGCATATATTTTAATTGCACCACATATACAATATAGAAACATACAGACTACATTTTGATGGTAGGCATTTTAGGTAACTACCATATATGTGGATACATGGACATGGTGAATCAGAATAAATCAATTCAAGATATCAAAGCTCAGGAGGATTAGTTAGATTCTTTGTGATGGAGTGGACTTTTGGAGTCCTTAAATGTCCAATGACATAAGTGAATTCATATGTTGAGTTATATTGAGAGTCCCAAGTGTTTTGGTAAAGTTTGAGTGTTGATTGATGTTGATATCATGATTAAGATCCTTAAGTTCATGCCTTTTTAGAGTTTGGATGATCAAATATATAAGTTTTGGCACCAAATTTTAGAAGAATGTAGTTTGAGTTGTTATAAAACTATGGCTAAAATTGGTTGGCAATCGAGTATTCCTAGAGAGATATATTTAGGTTTGAAATTGGTGAAATAATGTGCATAATTGATGATTTAGAGACCTAAGTTAGGACTTTATTTAGTGCTAGATGCACTGTGATTTTGGGCTAGGTCAGTGTGGCCAGCTTATGCCCCTAGATCTTTGATCCAATGACTATGGCCTCTAAGAAGGAGGAGCCACAGATTTAGGCTGGTGCAGGCTCCATCGCAGCCACACATGAGAAATGAACAACCATGATTGTATCTTCAACCTTACGGTTAGAATAGGGTAAGGCGAATAGTTGTTGCCATAATCATCCTCACCTCCAATCATCAAGATTGTGCAAAGAGAGAAGTTGAAAACCAAGTAGTTATCTTTGGAGTGATCGTGGTTTCCCTTCGAGCCTTCACTTGAGGGTAGAGGGTGAGGAACTAGGGAGAATGTGCCCTCCACTCCCATTGACCCTCCACTAAGGAGAGCATGTAGTTGTTGGGAGTAGGATGTGGAGGTATAAGGTAGCTCGAAGGGAAATGAAGAGAGGGAGATAAAGTTGGAGGTCAATGGAATCGAGTATCGGAAACTCTTGGCTGCTTTGTGGTGTTACTGTTGGTAGACAAACTCGAGTTTGTCGGAGAAGAAGACCGACTTTAGAGGCTGTGTGGAGATCATTCTACTACAATTGGAGGTCGATATGGGGTTCATGAATGTAGATCAATGCCCTTAGGCCTATCTTCCTGAGATTCCAAGGCTCTGAGGGTTTTGGCCCTTTTTTCTCCACCGTGGCAGCAGGAAGCGGAGGTGAGCATGGACCACTGCAAATTAAGAGACCAATCACCATACCTAGTAACTGTGTAGGTCCTAAAGGAGATCACGAAGCCAATGGAGTCATGGGAAGTAACTGAGGAGAAGGATGGAAGAGCCTTTTGCTCGCCAGGGTCGCCCCTCTGTGGTGGGTCTCCTGCCTTTCAGAGAAATAAGGAAGCGTCATCCACATTGTGTGAGAGAATGAGAAAGGAAAGGGGATGGAGTGAACTAGCTGGACCAGATACGAATGAGCTGGCTCTAGCCAGACCTAACGAACCAGCTGGCTCAAGTTGGGGTGGGTCCCCACCCAGCTGAGTAGTGAGTGGCCACGTGGCAGTCGACGATTGGCCTCAAAAAGGTAAATTCCCAGAAATCCCCCTAATCTTGCATAATTCATAGTATATTTCTCATTTGTCCAAAAATTACAAACAATATACCAAAATTCTCAAAAAAAATGCTAGAATAACATGGAACCATCATATCAGTTTTTTATGCTTAATTCACGGCGATATCATGCAAGATGTATTATACTTGTTTGATGAATAATAAATATCAACCGATGGCCTAAAATTATGATCAAATGTCAGCAAATCCATATTCATGCTTATAATCCATTTAAGATTAGTGATTATGATGTTAATGCACAAAATCATATAATTTTCTCCATATGGCTAATTAGGACTGATAACCCTAATTAATATGAAATAATTGCAAAGGCACTCAAGAAATCCTAGAAATTATAGAGTAAGCTCATATCAGTAATTGGAAGCTAATGTGGAACTTTGATATCAGTTAGATGCATAGAATTCATGTTATATGAAGTTGACCCTTAATATATGATGAGAAGACTCTAGCATGGGCGATAGTGGCGGTGCTGCACGGAATACCGAATCTGATGTCGATCGAGGAGGCACCCAGGACAGAGCAGAAGATGGAGATACGTAGGATGGCCATATGCAATCTAATGATAATCTGGAAAGCAAAACAAGGTTCACCATACCATTGGTTGGACTACTGTTTAACTACGCCGGGGTGAGAGGAGGATCGGCCGATCATGGTAACACTAACAACATCAAAGCAAATACAGTTAGAGAGAACATCATAGTCAATAATAAGGGTGGCCCACCAAAGAACCAACATGAGAACGTAATCAACCACGGAGTGAAAGTAGCGACATAATCAAGCCCACCGTCGTTCTCTGAAGCCGTTGCTGGCCATAGCTATCAAGTATCGAATGATAATTTCATGGACCGTCTATATGAAGATAGGATCCTAGTTTCCGATGTCACACTGGGAAAACTAGAAGGAAAGCCAGCGATCACCATTAACCTAGAAGCGGAGGATATCCTTATCAAACCATGGAGATACACACTTGTTGTATGACTACTAGGAGGAGAAATAGGGTATATGACCCTACGAGATAAAGTGAAGTTATTATGGAGGATAACAGGAAGATTTAACATGTATGAAATGGAATGTGGACATTTTGTGATTCAATTATCCTACAAAAGAGATTATGAAGAAGCTTTAATGGGAGGTCCATGGAATATTTTTAGGTTAAATCTGGTAGTATGGGACTGGTACCCCACGGTCCATCCAAAGGAGGATTTCCCAAAATTACTAGTAATATGGGTAAGAGTCCTGAATCTGCCCATTCATTTATATGTACCTACCATGTACGAGTACCTGGGACTTGCACTTGGTAGACTCATCAAAGTGGATGAGCATACGGCGAGAAGAACCCGCAGTAAGTTTTCTAGGCTGGCAGTGGAGTTGGACATGTCAAGAGAATTGGCCACTACGATACTCATCAACAAGGTTGAATATGAAGTCTATTATGAAGGACTTCCATGGGCCTGCGCATTATGCGGACAGGAAGGACATACATTGAAGAAGCGTGAGACATAAATAGAAAGTCCCACAAATGAGAATGAAGCAACATATAAGAACCAATTGAACACATCGGCTGAACAAAATGCATTTGAGGAAAGCTGGCCGATGCAGAGGTCTAAGAGAGCAAGACACAGGAACACAAACATATAGAGCAACCAAGACTACATATATAGAATGCATTTGACAACCTGAATGAGGAGGCCATTGAGGAAACAAATCAAGTAGAAACAGGAGTTTTTCCGATGAGCACGAATGACATGAGTGATAGACAAACTAAGAAGACAACAAAGGTGTGGAGAAAAAAAAGGCAACCAAGCAAATAGAAAATGTGGGGAATTCCAAAGGGGTTTCTGAGGGTAGGATTAATACCGAAGAACAGAATAACAGAAAGGAAAAAAGAAAGGAAAGGAGAATACTGAGAAGCATATGGCAGTCTCACCAGAGGTTGATGAAGTCATCGAAGTGATACAATTGGAGGAAACAACCAAAGGAAATTATGAGACAAACGAAGAGGGAAGAAATCAGAGTTCACAAAGTCTGATAACAAATGCAAAACTAAATGAAATCAATGAGGCTCTAGTGTCTAACACAGCAGAAGGTATGGGCAGAAAATGTAAAAGAAACAGAACCAAAATGAAGAGGAAAAAGAAACAACAGCTCGCAACATCAATATCTAGAAGGAAAATCTCTCGGAAATCAGTTTGCCAAACACAACCATCATACACATCAGAGCAGTAGACTCAGCAGGATGAAGGGGGGGAAGACAACTACGCCCCAGAGGATGAGGAGCTGGAAACTCAGATAGCAAGAATGGAGGAAGAGGAAACCCTCGAAAATCATACCAACCTTCTATCCATCATTCCTTGTTAGACTTAATGTACTGGAATATAAGGGGAGTAGGCAAACAAGGGAACATCTGAAACCTCAAGGAATTGATTGCACATCACAAACCGAAGATTATAGCCTTAGTTGAACCATGGATAAGTGGAGAGAAAGAATGACAGACCATTAAAAGACTGCACTTCTCAAACTCCTTCCGAGTAGAAGCCCAAGGATTCTCTGGGGGAATGCCCAACCTGGGACAGCTGGAAAAGGACCTTGCATTCAACTATAATGATATCACAGATAGCATTTACACAAACATGAAACTGCGGTTGGAAGAAATTTTAAAAGAGGAAGAGGAAGAATGGAAGCAAAGAAGCCATATAGATTGGCTTCGAGATGGGGACTCTAACATGAGGTTCTACGGTGCATATGTCAATCAAATACACAAACATAATACCATACTACAATTGAAGAATCAAGAAGGAGAATGGATAACTGATGAAAGCAAACTGAGGGAATTGGTACGCATCCATTTCCAGGAAATACTAACTAAACCTGTCCATCGTGATGTACACACTATGGAGTGAATACCAGGAGAGTTCAAGCATCTCACGCAGGACCAATGCTGGAAACTAGCTGAAGATCCAAAGGAGGAAGAGTGCCTACATATTATTAAAAGAACCAATCCTTACAAGGCAGCAGGACCTGATGGCACAAATGGGTTATTTGTGAAGAGAAACTGGAATATAGTGAAACTGACCATCATGATGACTGCTACCAATGCCATGTGAGGAGGAGAGCTCAGTAAAAAACTTTGTGATTCTACTGTGGTACTAATTCCAAAGACAAAAACACCTCTATCCTATGACCAACTCTGGCCGATTTCTTTGAATAATTTCTGCCTCAAGATGATATCAAAAGTGGTAGTTGAACGCCTGAAGAATTGTATGCCAGGATGGATCTTAGAATCTCAAAGTGCTTTTGTACCTGGACGACGTATATCTGATAACATTTCTATCACCCAAGAAGTATTCCACAACATGAAGAAGAAGAAGGGGAAAGAAAACATGGCAATCAAGGTGGACTTGTCAAAGGCATATGCCAAACTATCATGGGCTTTCATTAGCAACACACTACAGAAACTACATCTCCCTTCGAACATATATAGTTACATTTTAAACTTCATCACTACTGGAAGCTGTACAATTCTGTGGAATGGGACAGGCACAAAACTAATTAAACCCAGCAGGGGCCTTCGTCAAGGGGACCCTCTTTCACCATATATTTTCATACTATGTATCGAAAGACTCAACCAAATGATAAACAACCTAGTAGAAAGAGGAGAATGGAAAGTAGTTAAACTGGGACGAGGTGGTTTATCAGTATCACACCTTTGTTTTGCTGATGATCTTCTACTGTTCGGGGAAGCGTCTCGAAAATAGATAAAAATGATCAAGAAGTGCTTTAAGATGTTTGAAGCGGCGTCAGGACAGGCAATATCCATTGCAAGAACACAGATCTACTATGCTAGAAGTGTGCCCAGAAATACAATAACACAGATTACAAAACTATGCAGATTCTAGGAAACTGAGGACATCAGCAGATACCTTAGAGTGCCCATAATTCATTCTAGGGTCACCAAACAAATATATGGAGGAGTCATTGATAAAATGGAATCCCGAGCAATAGGTTGGGCAGCTAGAACGTTATCTCTAGCAGGCAGAATATGTCTCGCAAAGTCCACTCTCGAGGCCATACCCACTTATGTTATGCAAACGTCAGTGCTGCCTTTGAACATCCATGATCATATAGATGGATGTATAAGACGTTTAATTTGGGGAGGATGTCATAAATCTAATCCTATGTTACTCGTGGCATGGACAAAGGTCACAAACAACATTGATAAGGGAGGATTAGGCTTAAAAACAATGAGGGACTAGAATCTCACACTTATCTCTAAGAGTGCTTGGGATATTACAAATGGACGAAACACTTACTGGAATAAATTCATGAAGAAATGATATGAGGAACACAACGATGACCATTTCCATAACCTGTCTAGACTGGCTAAAGCTATCCTACAGTGTAAAAATCTGATTGAAAATAGCTCTTACATCCTTGTACACAACGAAGGTTCAACAAGTTTCTGGTATGGTGCGTGGGCAGAACCAGGCATCAAACTAGCCAATGAGGCTCTTCATCCTATTCCTGAAACACTAAAAGACTTAGTGGTAGCAACTACTATTCTGGAGAATGGACAATGGGATGAGAGTTTCCTAAAGCATTGGCTACCTGCAACACGATGTGTAAAGATAACAAATATAGAGCCACCTGTGAGCAGGGAGGTGGAGGACATCAGAATCTAGAATGCAACAGATAACCGATCATTCACTACAAAAACTGCATATAATGTGATACGGAGGGAACATGAGGTGGTAGTATCAGGAGACTGGAATAAAATATGGGGAGTGAAAGTATCTCCCAAGGTGAAATACTTTGCATGGACCACAATGCACGAGGCTTTACTCACTAACAGTAGAAGGAAACAATGAAAGCTATCTGTTAACTACACGTGTGAACGATGCAATGAGGAAGATGAGTCCATTACACATGCACTGTAGGATTGCCACCATTCGAAAGAAGTGTGGATAGCTTATACGACATTTGGAATGATACACGGCCTGATCCACTCAAATTCGGAAGATTGGTTCAAAAAGGAGATCAAAAGAAGAACTAATGATCTTCTTGAGTTTCTGATTGCATGCTGGATGATATGGAAGGCACGAAATAACCACATCTTCAAAAAAAATTTCTACCCCATCACAAGTGGTGGCCAGGAATGTACAAAGAGAGGCTATGCTTAACATGAAGGCACACAAGAATTTGCATGAGGAAAGGACAACAGACAATAGAAATCTAACCTACTGGACAAAACCTCCACCAGGAGTTGTTAAGATGAATACAAATGCAACTTGGATGAAGAAAAAGGCTACAATAGCAGTTGTCATACGCAATCATCAAGGCTGTTGGATGGGTGGACATGCGAGGACCATTATAACATCATCGACAGTATATGCTGAAGTTATCGCTGTTGACTTAGCTCTCACTACAACAACCAATAATAACATCCAAAAACTTAAGTACTAATTGCAAGGTGTTAGTTGATATGCTCAAGTGGGAACCGGAAAAAAACCTGAGGTATGCAAACATCATCAGCAGAATACAGGCTCACATGAGGAGGAATGATCATTGGTCAATAATATATGAGTGCAGAGAGGGAAACCAGACACCATATTTAATGTCCAGGTTCCACCAGAAACAAAGGAATGGGTATTTTAACTATAGTAGGCCTCCAGAATACTTAATAGAAGTTTTATATAAAGATGGATGTAATGGTAGTAGTACTACCACATTTCAATTCTCTATGAATAAAGAACCTTGTAAACTCTTTCCTTACTGGCGTGCAAGAGGAGGGCATGATGATTAATATAGCCTCCTGGCTTCTATAAAAAAATACATGTAACCTAGGGTTAATATGTGTACATAATTATATGCAATCATATAATCAAATTATGCATCTTAATCTGTAATGTAATACCAATAACCTATATCAAAGACAAGAATACAAGTAATGATGGTAATATCCTAATGACTAAGTCAAACCCTAATGAACACGACTAGGGTTATGATGATGAGAACCTGATTGTCATACATGATCTTGTCTTAATCAAGGTTGAATAAGGTTGTAGTTGACATGAGGAATATGTGATGATTAAAATATATGTGATTAAGGTACACCCTTACCTCTTACTTGGCCTACTATTCCGTATGATTGTATTATGTATGTACAAATACTTGGCATGTGATATTGAATGAAATGATCATTCTTGTAAATTATCTTGCTTGATTTTCCATACATATAGTTATGAACACTTGAAACATAATATATATATTCCAATATATGAAAACACTATATCTCTTTGGTAAGCATAGTGATAGTGAGTGATCTATCTCTTTGGTAAGAAGATCACATGTACAATGATCTATCTCTTTGGTAAGTAGATAAGAAGGCATGAATGCATCTATCCCATTGGTAGGCAGATGCACAAGCATATAATGGAAAGTGTGCCTAAAAGATATGTGTTCTCTTTTATTAATAAACATCCTTGTGCAAGTATATGCTTTTCCTTATATTTCTTTATAACTGCCAAGTGTTAGTTTTATCTTATTGCCAATCTTAGTAATGAGAGGTATATAAAAAGACACGTAGGTGTACTCGGTACAATATTCTTGAATATTGTGTTGATGTGTGTGTACCACATGTAATCTTTTATTTAGGTTGTGAACATGTGATCTTGAAGAACCAGGATAGTTGAGAGTTGTGTGGTGAGTTGATGTACAGGTGGACCTGTTGTCTTAAGACCCTATTGATTAGTGGTAGTACATGTATATGTAAAAGTTTGTTGTTCAAAATGTAATATCAAATGTTGTAACAATTCATATTGTAATTATATGTTGAATGATGAACATGTATTGTACAATTTTATTATTGTTCATGTGCATGTACTACTGTTGTTTCCTTCCAACTTCCTCTGATCTTCTTCTTCTTAGCCTAGTGTGTATGTTTAAATTGGGATTCTCACTGAGGTGAGTTTTCAATTTGGACGTCACACATCAAACTAAGATTTAGAAAATCCAGGGAAGTCACAGGTGGTATTAGAGCATGAATAATAGAAAAGCCTGGCATTTTCTCATTGTGCAAATCAAACTAAAACAAACATTGGAAGTAAAAATATTTAGGGTTAGATTAGTTGTCTTTTAGAGACTAGATATGACCTAGACTCTAGGTTAGCACCTAGATGTCTGAGAACTAGGTCTAGACTGGTGCTTGTTGTATAACAAGTCCTTATATGTCATTCTTTCCTTGTAGTACAGCGGTATGGGACATTGTACTATTTGGAAATGACATACATCAAGGGAAGAGGAATCCTAAGAATATGGTGCTCGTTGTCTAGGGTAGCTAAACTGGTCTACACTTTGTTCTCTACTATGTGTGGGACACTCATTTTCTAGATTTGGTTTTTGATTCTAATTTGATCGAATCTTGATAGTTTTCTCTGATGCTTATTTTATCAGTGAAAAATTGTATAATATTTTATTATATATGTAAGTATTACAAAAATGTGTCCCCACACATGTACGGGTAGGAGGTGGTCGTGCAACCTATGTGAAAGTGAATGACATCAGTCTAGAAGAGAGAGTAGTTTTAGATTAAAAGTCTAGAGCCTTGTTAGAATTTGTGATAGAATGAATATATGATATGAGTTTTGATGATATGATGTAAGTTTAATACAATGATATAAGTTGGTTTTGTGGATCTGAGTTAGTCTAGGAAATGCAAAGTAAGCTTGATTATGTAAGTACGTGTGCTTTTTCTAAGATAAGATAGTCCAAGTTAAGTTAGGCTAAGACAACATTGTGAATCAGTAGAAGCCTCATTCTCTTTTACAAAGGAGGACTCATGGTGTTAGGACCAGTTTTAGGGTTAACTCCAGAGAGAGTGAGACCCAGAGGGAGAAGGTCAGAGAACCTAAACTCCAAGATATGAGATATGAGAAGTATGTGTTATGATATGTCCTAAACTAGAATACTCCCAAGTGATTGACATGAGTTGCTTTATGCATGATTCCTATAGTTTTGTTGAACCCTAGATGTCCTTGGGAGGACCAAACCCTAGAGTCAAAGAGAGGCTGGTTATATCTACATATGTGAGTATGAATATGATAACCTACCATCTAGGTGAGGAAGAGAGAGTCCCAAGACCCTAGAGGAGGTAACTGTGTAAGTTTGTGTAAAGCCTTAAGCTCGGGTTGATGATACCTTGTAGGAATCTAGTGGTTTCATATATAAGAGGGTTTTGGTTAATCATGTACAATGGGTAGAGACCTATGAAGACAATGTCATATCATGTTTTGGTTTATTCATATGTTTCTAGAGCTTGTAAAGCTATCACTAGTGCCAATGAGGTAATTTGAGAACCCTAGAATAAGAGAGGAAAGATAAAGTTTTGTGCATATGAGATACTCATAGAGTTGTGTTAGCTCAGAGTGACTCAGCATGACACTATCCTCATGATATGGGTCAGGAGAACCTTAGTTGGACTCGACGAAGTTTTGATATATGTTTAACAAGCCACTTGTATAAGTTTGTTAAAACAACTATGGTATAATAAATGTAAGAATGTGATCTAAGTTTGAGGTATCATATGAGGGTATAACATGATGGAAACCTAGTGATGGTATAATAGATCTCTATGCAAAAATGGTTAACCATATACATGAATAATGATGATAATGTGAAACTGTTGGTTAATCACTTATTGACTTAAGCCTATGGTTAGTAGAATCAAACTCCATATATTTTTTAACTTACCCTTAGATCCGAATAATGTGCATTTCATCACCTATCATTGAATTTCACTTTGTTATAGGACTTGTCTATAATTTAACAACTTCTTCCTACTTAATTGTATTTCCATCACATCTCCCAAACTTTAATGTATCGTACTAAGGAAAGAGGGTTTGTTTCTCTTTCATGCATACTCATCAGTATAAGTCATTCAAAGTTAGAGTTAACCTTAAGATCATTAGAGAAAGATATTAGTGAGGTGTTAGCATTTTTTAGATTTGGATTTGCAAGCATTCTAAAAACAGGATACAAAATCTACCTTTATATTTTGCATGCCCCTAAAAGGTTCATTTAAGATTAGGTCCCACTTAAGTGGATCATCTCACTTCACAAGTAAATAGTATTAAAAATGGAGCTAGCATAGAGGTGTTGATAAGACTTAAAATATGTAGGAAACACAAACAGTCGTCACATTTAACTCTAAGTTATTTATTTAATTATGCAAGAACATATAACCCACTTGGTAACTAATCTCGCTACTATAATTAGATATGCGAGGTATACTTGTGGTTTGTATATTTTATGCATGATATTAATCATCTAAACAATGTCATATTTTCTTTTGTGTATCCGAATAATAGAATATCCTTTTCTTCCCTAGATTATGGTTATAGAGCCATATAAAAGAAGAGTAAACAACATACAATTGATCATGCTATATTTGATATGATATCAAAAATTTCGAACAATGAATACAACAATATAAATGTTTGAATATGTGTAGTTTCATATATGTGCAATTTTCTAACCCATAAGATTATGTAAATTGAGGTTTAGACAAAGAGATGGGTGTGTGTATGTATGTGTGTCTTTACATGTGTGTGCCTACGAGTCTGTGTGTGTACGTGGATATGTGTGTGCATATCTATGTGAGTGTGTGTGTGCATATGTGTGTGCGCACAACTGTGTGCTTGTGTGTGTGTGTGTTCGTGTTTTGCTTGTACACGTGTATGTGTGTGTGTCTTTCTGTGTGTTTGTGTGAGTGTGTGTGCTCGCCCCGTGCCTGTGGGCGTATGCACGTGTGGGTGGGTGGTGCGAGTGTGTTCGTGTTCATGTGTGTGTGTGCACGTAACAAAATATATAACTGCGCATATATAAGGTCTCATTAAGTATAATAGCGAAGAGTGGAAAAATAACAATTTGTGTCTGTACTTGACATTGAAGAACCGCTAACTCGACTGGTAGAAATCGCTTCCTTTGGCCCGAGTTCAGTTCCTGGCCCCCTATTTTTATCTCGCTCACTTAACTCAATATGATATATTAAAGTAAATGCGTGAACATTAGTCAAATAAATTTGTAGCTCAGCTGGTAGCGTTGTTCTAGGTTTGAGTCTCAATTTTAATATTTTTGTCAATAGTTGTACTAATTTTTGGGGTCAAATTTTGAAGAAAACATATGTATAAAACCAAGTAATTTATGCCAGAACATTATCATATGTAAAACATTATCGAATTCAACACTTTTATCGTAGTTAAGGGTGTGTTTTTTTTCATTACTAAATGTTGTTTTGAGTGTGGATTGCAAAGTGAATATGAATTTATACTCAAAATTGTAGTAAGTATCAACATAATATATTATGTATCAATTCACTATTTATTAAAACCAAAAAGTCATTTCGGTAATGAGCCATCTAATTCACACCCCCCCCCACACACACACACACCCCCGCGCGGTCATTTTTTGGATCCGCCACTCATATACATCATATAGGTCACTTACAAAAACATTCAAAATGCCATTACAAATTATAACATTTGATAATATTCTCGTGTTAAATCCGAAAATTGAAGAATTTAAATTCATACTATTCTTACCGCTCCTAACATATACTTTTTATTCGTGTCTCTCTATTACATAAAAAGACTCGGTATGGTGTCAAACTGATGTGAAATGTCCTATATTTGTGGGTATATAGTCTTTTGTCAGGTGCAATCATACCAGTACTAATGCACCGGATCTCATCAGAATTATGTAGTTAAGCGTGTTTGGACGAGAGTAGTACTGGGATGAGTGACCTCTTGGGAAGTCTTCATGTTGCACCTCTTTTCTATAATAAAAAAAAATAGTCTTTTGCCTCTAAATCAAACGATACTTTTGCAGCAAGAATTCTTTGATAAGAACATTACCCCAATTTCAGAATCATTACTCAAGTAGCTTAGTAAAATTGTGTTTAGTTGGCCATGACAAACTGCGGATGCAGAAGTTCCTATAGGCACAAATGGTACACAAAAATCTTGTAGATGAGGATATGTAACAGTTGAGATTAAATTCTAACCAGAAAAATAACTTGGTTCCCAAGAAGTTGGATTCACCCGATCCACGGCCAAGCTTGGACCACGCCAACCAGCCTTCCCGTAAGGAGATAGCCCACGCTCCCGTCCCCGGCGCTCTCTACCTCTCAAATCATACACCGAAGGCGGAAGAGCCCATTTCTGCCCCCAAGAATCATTTCGGATCATGTTCTTCAATTTTCTGCTCGGAAGAGGAATGGTAGCGGCTGAAGATGAGGAGACAGTCAGCGGCGACAGCCCTCGCGATGCCGCAACAGGGGTTCGCGATGACGTGGACGAACAAGCTGGAAATAGCAGTACAGACACGGCGGTGCGGCTGGAGGACGTGCTCCTGCAGCTGACAGAGGCGGAGAGAGAAGAGGATGCTGCTGTATATGCCTCCTTCAGTGGGATAAGCGAAGAGGACCGCCTCGTCCTCATGCAATTCCTTCCACAGGTCTGTGCCTAAGCTCTGGCTGGTTTAGCTATTTGAAATTCAACCTGCTGTATTTGATGAGTAATTCAAAACTCGATAAATAGACTAATTCGAAACTAAGTGTCCGGATTTCTAAAGTATACAACTATGGGCCGCTTTTTTGAGTAGTTGGTAGAAATATCTGGAAAAGTAGCCATATTGTTGCTGTAATTTAGAACCACCTAGAAGAACTAAGTCCTAGTTATATAAGAACTCGGTCGACTTTTCTAGCTAAAAACTATATAGTTCGGATTTTCATATTCATTCAATTTCGGAAAGCACATCCGTCCGCTGTAAATAAGCACAGGGAAAGTGAGCTTTTCCAGATTGTGTAACATAAGGAGTCTTATCTACTTTATGATATTCCTGCATTAATGAATAGCAGCAATGTGAAATCAGAATTCGGCATGAACTAAACTGTTTGGCTGTAATGCTCAGATTTATGGGCATATAAAAAAAGGAACGGTTGAACTCTTATGTTAACATCAATGTTGTCTTTTTTTCAACAGCGTCATCAACAATCTCACTGTCTTCTTCAATTCCTTTATTTTTATTCAACAGTTGGAGCTCATGAAAGAAGACAAAAGTGCCAAGGACATCGCTGAGAGAGACTCTTCCTCCAATTTCAATCCAATCCCCTCTCCCAGCAATGGCTTTTTTACGGAACAAGAATCTTACCTAGAACCAGATGAATCTCCCCTAGGAGCAAAAGAATCTCCAACAGAACCACAAGAATCTCCTTTAATACCAGAGCCAATGCCTCACATTGCTGACAGTTTAGCCGAGCAAGAAGATTCTCCAGAAACAAACCCACAGCCTCCGTCCCCCAACTCCAACCCACAACTGCCTCCTAATGAAGCCAAGCAAGAATACAAAGAGCACAAGAGCGAGGAATCTCCCAAGTTGGATGAGATCATGAAAGAGCTCAAAAGCATAAAGAGACAACAAACCATCACGCATTGCCTCATGTCCGTCCTGATCGTCATCACTGCCGTGTGGCAATTCTCTGAGGTCTCCATTATCCTCAGCGTAAAGGACAAGGTCAGCCACCCGTTTCGGGCCATTGGGGGCTTCTTTTCACGAGCTCTTCTAGGTGGGGAGAAGATGAACGTCCTGGAAAATATGCCTTCCCCTGAGATGCCACCGCTGGAAATGTCCCAACTGCCGCACATTAAGCTTCCGCAGCTGTCTTGCCCTCACGTGGATTTGCCTTCTGCAGTCATCGAAAGTATTGAGGACTTTGCAAATCGGAATTAGTGCGATTACAATATTTTCGTGTTCGACCACATGTATGATGGTGATTACAGCATAAAAACGGAAGTGTTTAGAAATGTGACTCTTTAGTCACCTATTAATGTTTGCTATACCGAATCTTACGCTAGATCACTTGTCGTAACTACCACTAAGATCAAGGAAAATGATATATGGCAACACTTATGCGGTTAGTTTTCTCACCGTTGAGGGAAGAAATGGTTGGGAAATAGTAGCTATTAAGTACGAGTATGAGCAAACTTGCCGTACACAAACAAATCGGGCGCTGGTATTCCAATTCCCATATTAAGACCATGGAAAAGATTAACAATATTGTGAAAATTGAGCAACCTCATAAGCGCGGTCAGTCAGCAGTCTGCCTCCCGAATCTAGTAATTTTCCGAACATATAGGTTTTCTCCTGAAATCAGTAAAAGATTGGAGTCGAATTATAAGCTGACACTTACAGAAATCATCAATCCAAACCTCGTTCCCATAATAGTTGGAGTAAACACGTCGTGGAAGAAAAGAAAAGTCTGTAGCTGTAATATCGTGCTGGAGCAACAAACAAGAAAACAGAGCAAAAAATGAATCAGGGGACATGCGCTCAGTAAATAACAATAGTGATATCCATATATTCAGTATATTGTATTAACAATGTCTAGAGCGAGTCTTAAAATTAGGATAATGTCGAGGCTCTTATGTGATGTTTTCTTCCTCTTATAATAATTGTCTTTGGGTTCTAAGAATGTAATGATCTTGACAAAACATTTTGTGAGAAACAAATAGAAAATCATTTTTTGTCTAAAAGGGACCCTCACCAAACTTAGTTGATTCAAATCAGGCCAAGGGTACTATTAGTGGGTTGGAAGGTGGTATGTGCGCATGTAAAGCAAAAAAAACACAAGGAAAACAACCAGCCTTAAATCCCAAATGACCTTACAATGTTTAGATGGGATTGGGTCTTGATTTATTGCTAAAATGGATCCTTGCAGGGTTTTCAAATACCTCAATATATGATAGGCACACAAAATTCCTCAAAAAATTTCATAAACCTTGATTAAAAAGACATTTGTGCTTGTCTTTAGCACAGATAGCTTGTGCATGTGAACATTGTATAGCACTCTACTTATGAAAACATACACATTAATGAGCGAAAGCATCACTTTCATTCAATGATAATGAGATCTCACAAATATAAGGATCATTATATACATAAAGTTGAGTTTGAACTTTGAACCAACATGGGATAAAATACTTATTTCCATCATTCTCATGTTCCACAACTAAAACTCAAGTAGAAACATTAATCTACTACAAAGTCCTCATAACTAAAAAGAATACTAAACTAAACATATATATTATAGTCCGCACCCCACTAGGGAAAAACTCATAGTCCTTGAGCTGGGAAGCCCCTTCAATCTTAATAAGTTAATCCCTTGAGTGTACTCCTCCTAGTTCTTTTGCATGTGGATCTCACATTCCCAACCATGCATTGAAAAATGCTTTTAGAGTATGTAAGATTAAGTATTTTAGGATATTTAATTAGGAATAAGATTAAATACATAGAAGTGATTAAAGTAGTTCTCCCTTATGAACGTTGATTTTATTTTTCAAAACTAGTGTGATTAATTTATCCCTTATAAAATTCTTTGCATTAGAGTACTCCTGAGGCCTGTTAAATCTCAACTTAATTTCTCCCTTGCACTCGCAAGGCCTAGAAAGGATACTCATAATAATAGTGTCCCATTTGAGCTCATAAAAATAATGCACTAGAGTGATCATGATGTGCTCCATTGAAGCTCTTAAGGCAATTATACCGGCATAAAAACCTGATGAGAAAAAGTTAAAGCACTTAATATATGGTCTTTACTTACTTAAGGGGTTGTCCCAGTTTTATCTTATATGAACATTATATTGAGGTTCTTGAAATAGAAACATACATGAATAAGGCATAATATGATATCTTTAATGCATATTAGGTTATGTATCAATAAATTAGAGTTTAGGCTCTCAATATTTCTCAAAACATCACTTTACAATCAAGCATAGAACAATAAAAATAGTACTTATATACTCGATACATAAGACACCTACCTAATATTGGCAGAGAACGTTGACAACTCTAGGTTCACAATATATTTCCCTGCAACCATTAACCAACCACTCAATACCACATACCAGTTTAGGGTCTATTAGGGTTTTAGGTTTTATGGTTAGATAAAAACTTAGGTTATTTAGAAGTAAATGCATATTAGGGTTAAATTTCATCATGTATGTTTTTTGGGTATGTTTGGTAGTTATATTTTTCTCCTCATCAGGTGTTTTCTCATTATAGTATTACAATATTGTCTTTGTATGATCATGCTATTTGGTGGTAGTAGTAGTAGATATAGGTTCTTTGGTGTATTAATAGTAGTAAGGTCCTTGTTATTTAATTTAGAGGTGTTACCAGTTCGCTATATTAGTGTAATGTTTATCATTCATCTATAAGGTATTTAATGCCCAATGTACATCATCCATAATACACTTTTTTGGGTTTGTTCACTAGGTATTTCATATTAGGATCCTCATTAGGGCTAGGGTTACTAATTTAGGTAGTAAGTTAGATTAGAATGATCTAAAAGTACTGAGATAAGCTTAGTTATTTATCTTTATCATCATGTATAGTTTTCTACCTACTTTTACAATTCAATAAGGAATCACTGATATCAATATTTAAAATAGGATTTAAAAGTAGACTAATTAGGTTCCATACGTTTTATCTTTCTAGTGAGTACCTTTTGGCATTTCATTGAGATTATAATTTAATATGAATTATTAATTTTAGGACCAATGAAAAACTATACAAATACCACATGTCATATACTATTCATTTAGAAACATCTCAACACATTCAAATTAAAAGTAACAATGAACAGTCAAAAGAAGTCTAGCCTGGTGTGACACAAATGAGACTTTATTCTATAAAATGGAAATAACCTCACTCAAATCAATTTGACATTGTGGCAGTGAAATATGTGGTTTTTTATTCAATGCTTTGCGGGAATGTGAAGATATATTACCATATGAGCTCATGGGTATTAGTTAGTTTCATTGTGGGGAGAAACATGAATTTTCATGTTGAGAGGAGGGAAGAGGAAGGTGCTTCATCTAAGGTTCATGGTAGATGTGAGTAAAGGCTCAAAATGCTTGGAAAGACGTGAGGAGTTAGTTGGAGTTTATTTCATTTGATTTAGTTAACTGGAGAGGGAAGGATATTGGATTCATTGTTGCATGTTACATGCGGTCTATGTGAGATAGGTGATGGTGGTTGGTCCCTTCAATCATAATAGGGAAAGGCTCTTAATAAGCCTCAACTACAAATACCAAGTAGGATAATTTGTGTGAGTTTTAAAATTGATCCACATTGCATTGAGATGGAATTGTTCCACTAAACTATAAATTTACTTATTATAGAGTCTTGGGAGATTTTTTACGGTATAATCCACCTTCTTTCCAATTTTTTAGGGTCAAAATAAGTCCCATTGACTCCAAAAATTGATGAATGAATATTTAAGGTATGTACATAGGTTCTTTGTTATTTAATCTACTTTTGACAACCCAAACATAAAATCACTAACTGAATTATATTAATAAATAAGTTAGAAATAAGATTTGGGTTTTATGGTTGGTTAGTTTAGTTATCCTCATTCCATAATATTATGATGGGGAGATAAAGACGATGTTTTCTAGATCATATTTTCATTTGAAAATTAAGAGGAGGGAGAAGCATTTTTAGAGAAAGTTGTTACTCATTTTTTGTGTAAAAGCTCACTCTTGTTTTGTATCTTTGTATAAGAGGTACAAGATTGGTGTCTATAACTGTCGATTGATCCTATACAATATATCAAACATGTAGTAACTATGTAGGGAACATTTCCAAACACAAAGTCTCTTCAAGAAGAAAGAAACAATAACAAAAGATCAAGAAAACTATCTTAACAGAGAACAATTCTATATGATCCAAGCCAAAAGCTTGCCAAAAGCTTTCTAGAAGTCGTATGCTTGCCATCATGAACTCAAGAGTTCCTCTCTCTTTAGAGGGCATGCAAAATAATCAAAGGAAACAAGTGAGCATCCTTATTGTACCAATCAACCAAATCTAAGGTAGAAATAGGAGGCCCAAAAACATTTAAGTTAGAAGCCATCCATCTCTGAATTTATGGAGAATAGAAACATTGAAAACTAGTGTCATTTGTGTCTTCATACCCAGCCATACAGGGAAAGTAAATAAAAACAACTACAATCTCCAACCTTTTGACATAATTTGAAGATAGTAACTTACAATGACCAACATTCCATGTGTGGATTTCAAAGTTCCTTAAAAAGGTTAAACTTCTAGACCCAAGTAAAAAATTTAGTGGTTTGCTCCTTAAATCTTATCACATTCTGCAACAGGTTTAAATTTATATTGTCCTCTCCTGCATAGATAATCAAATCAGTTCCACCTATAGAAGAAGAATTCATTGGACATTTCTACAATTACTTGGAGTCTTCCAAACACCTTCATCAGTAAGGCAACAGACTTTGGCATCAGAAGTCAACCCAGACTAAGCATAGCATGTAAACCAATAACTCACCTAAGAAACAATTCCCAAAAAATCAGATATTGCCCGTAAGCTAAAGGATTTCCATCTCCAACAATGTAATTGACAAGACTCAATAGCTCACTTGTCACACAGATTAGCTTATTTTAAAGCTAGGAAGAGTAACTACTTATTTCAACTTGCCAACTAGTATTTTTAAGTAAGCACTTTTCATTAACCCACCTTACCCGAAGTCTATTCTTCTTTCTTGCCAGATTGTAGATATTAAGTAAGGTAGTTGTAATGACCTCACTTTTCAGTGTTTCCTAATTAAGAAAGGACCTTAAAGTTGAGAATCATTACCTAAATTTTCTAAGATCTAGATTTAGAAAATAATTTTCATTATTTCACAAATATTGTTTACAATATTTATAATGATGCTCCTCTAAGGAGTTCAATAAACTTTCAACCTGAGAATTATTACATATGAGAAGAAGAATGTGATGTCGCCAGATTTTCAAAATCTTAATCTGATGTGTGACGTCCAAATTGAAACCTTACCTCAATGAGAATCCCAATTTAAACACACACACTAGGCTAAGAAGAAGAAAATCCATAAGGAAACAACAGTAGCACATGCACATGAAAAATAATAAAACCGTACAATACATGCTCACCATTCAACATATAATTACAACATGAATTGTTACAACATTTGATATTACATATTGAACAACAAACTTTTACATATAAATGTACTACCACTAATCAATAGAATCTTAAGACAATAGGTCCACATGTACATCATCTCGCCACACAACTCTCAACTATCCTGGTTCTTCAAGATCACATGTCCACAACCTAAACAAAAGATCTGGTACACGTCAACACAATATTCAAAAATATTGTACTGAGTACGCCTACATGTCTTTTTATATACCTCTCATTACTAAGCTTGGCAATAAGATAAAACTAACATTTGGAAGTTATAAAGAAATATAAGGAAAATAATATACTTGCACAAGGATGTTTATTAACAAAAGTGAACACATATCTTTTACGCACATTTTCCATTATATGCTCATGCATCTGCCTACCCATGGGATAGATGCATTCAGGCTTTATGATCTGCTTACCAAAGAGATAGATCATTGTACATGTGATCTACTTACCAAAGAGATAGATCACTCACTATCGATATGCTTACCAAAGAGAGATAGTGCTTTCATATAATGGAACAGATATATTATGTTTCAAGTGTTCATAACTATATGCATGGAAAATCAAGAAAGATAATATATATGAACAATCATCTCATTCAATATCATATGCCAAGTATTTGTACACACATAATACAACCATTCTGAATAGTAGGTCAAGTAAGAGGTAAGGGAGTACCTTGATCATAGATATTCTAATCATCACATATTCCTCATGTCAACTATAACCTTGTTCAACCCTGATTAAGACAAGATCATGTATGACCATCAGGTTCTCATTGTCATAACCCTAGTCGTGTTCATTAGGGTTTGACTTAGTCATTAGGATATTCCCATCATTACTTGTATTCTTGTCTTGGATATAGGTTACCGATATTATATTGCAGATTAAGATGCATAATTTGATTATTTGATTGCGTAGAATTATGTGCACATATGGTTACATGTATTAATCATGCTAGGGTTTTTGCATTATATATTAAGGGTCAACTTCATATAACATGAACTATATGCATCTAGTTGATTTCAAAGTTCCACATTAGCTTCTAGATACTATTATGAGCTTGCTCTATAATTTCCAGGATTTCTTGAGCATCTTTGCAATTATTGCACATTAATTAGGGTCATCTGCCCTAATTAGCTATATGGAGCAAAATACATGATTTTGTACATCAACATCATAATAATTGATCTTTAATTGATTATAAGCATGAATATGGATTTACTGACATTTTATCATAATTTTAGGTTGTCTTTTGATATTTATTATTCGTCAAATAAGTATAATACATCTTGCATGATATCAATGTGATTTAAGCATAAAAAAATTGATATGAATATTATTCTATGTATTTTTTTTAGAATTTGGGTATATTGTTTGTAATCTTTGGACAAACGAGCTATTTACAAAGAATTATGCAAGATCAGGGGGATTTCTAGGAATTTACCTTTTTGTGGCCAATTGTCGGCCGCCACTGGCCACTCACTTACTCAGCTGGGCGGGGACCTACCCCAGTTTGAGCCAGCTAGTTAGCTAGGTCTAGTTGGAGTTGGCCGATTCGTGACTGGTCCAGATGGTTCGCTCCATCCCCTTTTGTTTCTCATTCTCTCAAGCAACGTGGATGACACTTCCCTATTTCTCTGCAAGGAAGGAGAGCCACCGTAGAGGGGCGACCCCAATGAGAAAAAGGCTCTTCCATCCTTCTCCTTAGTTTCTTCCCATGCCTCTGTTGGCTTCGTAATCTCCTTCGGGACCTACACAACTACTAGGTCTGGTGATTGGTCTCTTGATCTGCAGTGGCCCATGCTCGTTGCCGCTTCCTGCTGCCATAATGGAGAAAAAAGGGGCAAAAGCCTCAGAGCCTTGGAACCTCGGGTAGATATGTTGAAGAGCATCGATCTACATTGATGAACCCCATATCGACCATCAATTGCAGTAGAATGAGATCTACACAACCTCTGAAGTCGGTCTTCTTCTCCAACGAACTCGAGTTTGTCTACCAACAGTAACACCACAAAGCAGCCAAGAGTTTTCTATACTCGATTCCATTGACCTCCAACTCTATTTCCCTCTCTTCATTTCCCTTCAAGCTTCCTTCTACCTCCACATCCTACTCCCAGCTACGACCTACTCTCCTTGGTGGAGAGTCAATGGGAGTGGAGGGCTCATTCTCCCTGGTTCCTCACCCTCTACCCTCAACTGAAGGCTCGAAGGGAAACCACGATCACTCTGAAGCTAACTGCTTGGTTTTCAACTTCTCTCTTTACACGATCTTGATGATTAGAGGTGAGGACGACCATGGCAACAACTACTTGCCTTACCCTGTTCTAACCATAAGGTTGAAGATACAATCATGGTCGTTCATTTATCATGTGCGGCTATGATGGAGACTGCGCCAGCCTGAATCTATGGCTCCTCCTTCTTAGAGGACATAGTCATTGGATTGAAGATCTAGGCCCATAAGCTGGCCATGCTGACCCAGTCCAAAACCAAAGGCTAGCACTAAATAAAGTCCTAACTTATGTCTCTAAATCATCAATTATGCACATTATTTCACCAATTTCAAACCTAAATATATCTCTCTAGGAATACCCAATTACCACCAAATTTTAACCATAGTTTTATAACAACTCAAACTACAATCTTCGAAAATTTGGTGCCAAAAATCAGCTATTTGATCATCCAACTAAATACTCCAAAAAGGCATGAATTTAGGGATCTTAATCATGATATCAACATCAATCAACACTCAAACTTTACCAAAACACTTGGGACTCTCAATATAACTCAACATATGAATTCACTTATGTCATTAGACTTTTAAGGATTCCAAAAGTCCACTCCATCACATTTGACCTTTATAAAAGTCAAATGATGTATGAGGCCGAATAACATTGATCGAACAACCAAGTCGGTACAACCTTTTAGGCTGAATAGTTAGACGACTATAGAAAAGTTGGATTCACTTATAAGAGTTACATCAATAACTCACAATAGTGAAGATTATATTGATGTCAGATGCTAGCAAGGGATGGTAGTGACCCAATGGTTGGTTTGACTAATGGAAAGCTGACCAACCATTGGATCTAACTAGAGATCTGTGGCATCCACTAAAATAAGTTTGTAGCAATGATTCCCAATAACAAGCCTCATTCTTCAGACCAACGAATGAGGAACTTGACCAAAAATTGTCTCTATCATTTATGGGTAATTTTGTCAAAGATAACACTCTTAGAGATGATATAAATATGTATTATCCTTCATTTTCACTTCATTTGGACTCCATAAGACCTTCCATCCCATTATCCACCACCCTATCATCAATTCCACCTAACCTAGGTGTTCTTGAGAGGATTTATGTGTGAAATCTTGCATTTCAGCTCAAGATTGAGTCTAGGGTTGATTTGGGGCTAAGGCATCAAGCAAGAAGCAATTCTAGATCCTTTTCAATCCTCTTCTCTTCTACCTTCTAAATATCACACTAGATGTGGGGCAAGAACTCCTTTCTCTTCTAAAATCTCTTTCTAAGCATTTTTGAAGTAAAATATAATGAAGAAGTGATACTTTGGGAGACCTTCACCTTGTTGATGTGTGGGAAATGTGCAAAGCTTGGATATTGGATAGTTTTCACCATGAGATGAGTAAAATTGGATTTATAAGGACAACTATTGTGGGATTCATCCTAATTGTTTAAATAATGGTATTCTCTAATAACTTTCCTATAAATGGGGGAAATGAGATGCATTATAATAAAATATGATTTTTAATAATTAACTTACTATGTTTTGTTGATACAAGATACTTGGTTCCTTGAATTGAACATATTATTGCTTTAGCATCAAATTTGATCATGTTTGAATGTTCTTTCAGAATCTCTAATCAAATAGTCAGATAAGTAACTAGACTAGTGATGTGTATATAACATCAAAAGCGGTGGAAATGAGAGAAAGTTGATATCTAATGATGTATACACATAATTCTAACAAGATTTCTAAATTCTTAAGAATAGTATAAATTGTAGTTATATGACAATTTTAGTAGATACTTATAAGTGAGATTAATATGCAATGGTATCAAATCCTTGAGAAAGATGATGTTGATGACTACATGGTGCCCTAAATTGGGTAGTATCGTATAAGAGAAAGCATGTCTATTTAATGAAATAAGATGGTATATTATGTGACAAGGTATGTAATTGGTAAGTCATATAAGAGATATGTTGGCATATATTATATGTGTTTGTTTGTATTTAATTGGTCGAAAAATTGTTAATGGAAGCAAATTCACAGTTGATAATTGCAAAACATGCCAAGGGGGCCTTATGCCTCAAAGATGAACGAATTGACAAAGTAATTATGTGATAGCCTAATACATATATTTGAATGCCCTAGACATTGTAAGCCTCTCCAAATGTCTATTCTAGGGAGGAGGAACATACCTTGAGTGGATAGAGAGCTAGGAGAGGGAGGTTGGTTAGAAAGGAAAAAAAGGTTAGAATATAGTGGATGGCTAGAAGGTCGCACCTTCTAGGCTAGAGATTTGAGAGGCTACAATTTTGTGGTCTAAGACCATACCACTAGGCTACTAGAGTGGGTCTACTCCTTGAGAAAGGATAGCTTATTTGCACCCAAACAACAGTACAACAAAGTAGGCACATGGATCAGTCGTAATATGATCTCCTCTCTCCTTCCCCCTTCAACCAACCTCTTAATGGTGTGAGGATATGATCACTCGGGGCTGACGATCACATATATAATTTTGATATTACTAACATCATTTTGATATGTTGCCATTTTGTTATTCTTGCATTTCCTCATTCCCCCCTCTTCCCCCTTCCAACCTCTTATTGGAGTGAGGACATGAGCATCTAGGTTGATGATCACCTATATAATCTTGTCATTCCTAGCACCTAAATTACATGTGGTCTTTGGTCATTACTTCCACTAAATCTTGCACATAGAAGCCCTTTTAAAAGAAAAAAATATCATACCATCACTAGGATCTTTGATACAACAAAGGTATTGTAGGGCTACCTAACACCTTTACCATGCGTAACTTGATGCCTTACTCTTTTACCTAGTTTTCTATGTTTGTCTCATCCACTAATTTTACATAGTGGATCTTTGATGATTTTCCTCATTTTTTAATGAAAACTTGTTGGCGACTCTGTTTTCTTGACACGTCTGTCGGTATCCACCCCATAGTTTCCCTAGAGAACTAAATCCATATATATCTATCTTTATGTTCTCTACATTTACAAGTAGCATGAAAATATGCGCTTATCTTCTCTATTACATGGATCATAATAGTGGTTTCTCATTAAGTGGTATACAACTAGTGCAATTTTATGTATTTCTCGATATACACTCAAAATTTTTCATTTGAATGAATATCTATTAGTTTGAGTTATTTTCTTGCATAGCTGTTATGAGACTTGCTAAAACTATATCTTGGGTTGTTCAACTGTCTATCTTGATTTTCATTACCTTCATTGCTTGAACAAGTCCCTTTCAATTTTTCTCCTCTACACCAACCACTTTTTGATATGGAAAAGGGGGAGAAGACATAGTTTCCTAAATGTATGAACACAAGAGCTATCTACTTTGTGTTACTAAGAATGCAAATTTGACATGATATATACCATAAATTGTGGGGAAGCACTTGAACTCAATGGAACTCCCTATTTCTCTAGAGGTGTCATTTGCTTGAAATCATTTAATACATCTATAAATGGTCTCTCATCTTTAAAAGACAGGAGAAAATGTTGACATGAGAGGCTTTAATGCTTAATCCCATGTTTTGATGATAACTAGACCATTCCTTATAGTTGTGTCTGATGCTTCTACTTGAGTAATTTCATGAATAAAGAGCACACGAAAAATGCCCAAACTTGCAAAGCCTAGTTTGGAGAAATCAAATCATACATGAACAAAGATCAATAATGGAAGACAGATAGAATTCTCTTTGGATCTTGTAAGCTCAAACTTGAAACACAATAAACTAGAACACTTGAGAAGTTCTTAAAACCCAAGATAGGAGGTGGCATTGGTTGAGTTTTTCCAGGGAAATGTGGTTGATGCCCATTTCTATTTTGGACTTTCTAGAATTTCCCAACAATCGAATTTCCACTTAAAAAGCTCAGGTTATATCATTATTGTTGCTACTTTTTGTAAAGTGCATTTGTAAAAAACCACACTTTTAAGTGTCTCCCAATTAATAAAGGACCATAAAGTAGAGAGACATTATCTAAAATTGCAGAATCTAAATTTAAAAAACATAAATAATAGCAAATAATTACAATTACTTGAACAAAATGGTTACAAGATGAATAATGAGACTCCTCTAAGGAACTACATGAATTTCTCAACTCTGAAAACTAACTTATACATGAGAAACTAATATATATGATAAGAAGTATCTAAGTAATCATCCTTTAATTAGTGTTAATGTCTTCAACTAATTCATTTGATTCACCAACTCTTCATATTTTCATATATGACATTTACCTAAAATGGAGACAATCAAATACACTGATCAATATATTGCTAAACTGTGTACATGGGGTTCATATAGCACAAGTGATAACAACATATAATCAAACAATTATTTGCAAATAAGAATTGGCATTTTCATTACATATTCTATCCCCTTTTTGGTTTAACATCTCGGGTGTAATCAATATCCACCATTGGATTTATGTACATTACCCTTTGAATGGAGTAAATCAAGGTTTAGAATATTCTAGTTTCATTATATGATATTCATAGTGGCATTATAGTTGAAAATAATGTAAATAAACAACCACCAAATTATTTCATCAATCTTTGAGAAATCCTCCGCAAACATTGGTAGTTGATACTGTGAGTATTCATCAGATAACCATGTACCTTATTCATTTAGATCTGATGCAATATGTACTTCTAGTGTCCTTTATGTAATCAAATCAACAAGGTGTATATTCAAGCAATCATTCAATAGTCATTATCTAAAATGTATATACTACATATGTGTTACCATATACACAAGATATCAATTAGATCTAGATCACATTCTAACTAGGGTTTAGGGTTGTGTCGGGTTTTGAATGAGAATAAGGGTATCAAACCCTACTTCCTTCAAATTGTGAGATATTAGAAACCCTAATCATAGATTAGGTGTAACCCTAATTCCCATATTGGTCCCTATAACCTCTCAACATTAGATTAGATCATCTTAAATCAATTAAACATGATATCAACATCAATTTTATGAAATCTAGGTTTCATATAATCTTCACATCACCAACATACATTAAATAGATTTTCAATCTAGTAGCATAATTAGACATATTAATGTGACCCTATCTCATAGATTACATATATTAGTTCATCATCATTATTCTATATAATATTATACGATCAGAGATAAATTCATCATCATATTATATATCAATGTAACCCTATTTCAATGTATCTTACATTTTATTCATTGACATTAGGGTTCATATCATACATCAAGGTAACCTCTTGATTTGTAAAATATGTCACACACACCTCACATTATTATATTAATAATATCATATTAAGTCACATGTTAATCACTCTTAATGAAAGGTTATCATTAATCCAACAAATCTAGGGTTTCCGTATCATATTCATAAGTATCAAAAGCACTTTTTGAACTAAAAGACGAATTATATTCTAAAATATTTTATTAATAATATACTCATTTTTATGAACAAGATGACTTTTAATTTTAGTATATTTTGAGATACTATTTATTTACTAGAATTAATGAAAATTAATCCTATCATGGCCAACCTGTGCTGACATGTCAACAAATAATTATCATATTACATTACCTTTGCCTTAGCGCAACAAGTGTAGTGAGTTAGATTCTAGGCCTGGTGAAATTGCATCAGCTGGGATCGACGCCCTTGTCCAAGGGAGAAGGCCCTACTACCCTAACACTATGATTTGGAATATCATGTGTGTATGGTCATTTTGGTCAAAATACCATGGGTCTTCTTCCTCACATGAAGGACCGAGGTCTCCATGGCAGGGTCAGTGAATGAGTTGATAAGCTAGGCCATCGGCTCAAAAGACTCAAGGAAGGTTGGGGAACCTCTATATGACCTTTTCAACCCCGTCCATGCCCTATGTATGACCAACTGTGGTTGAATGAGCAACTCGGGTTCTAAAATGCACAGTCTGAAGCAAGAAGAAATCTAGATAAAAGGACTACAACTCCTTACCTGGTATTTTGTGTATGTTTGGATGATCATTGAGGACGTCTACAAAGTCTCATGCCCCTCCTAGGAACTTGGGAAAGTCTTGTCGCACCATGGATCCATCTTTAGGTGATGATCACTTCTTTGAGTAGGTTCAAGGCTACATGTTTGAGTTTGGGGTAGGCGCATGAGCCATTAGGATCGTGGAGAGTTTTTGTGTTGTGAACCAAAGGAGTTGAGGTCTTTATTTAATAAGTTGAGTACTAATTCGGTTTCATAAGTCATCAATAGGTGTTCATGGCGACACTACCATTTTCCTCTATAATACCCAAGATAATGCCAACCATTATTAGGGTGTGAAATTGCTATCGAGTAGGGAGGATGAGTGCATGGTCTCATAATGAGTGGAGAGGTGGAGAAAGGGCTACAGAAGGACCGAAAGCTTAGACACTTGTATTCATGGGACTGCGTCCGAGTGGAGACGATGGTCTCCACTCATGGACCTGCCCTAGATCCAAGAGGTCAAAAGGGGCTCTGTCCCTCTTTTGTTCTCTTTTATACTCTTTTAGATAAAAAATCATTTTCTTATAGTAATTTTCTAGGCAATGTCACTGCCCCTTTTAACACCAAATTTTCAGATAATACACATATCACATAATCTTTCATTGGAATAATGATCAAATCCTATTTATTCGATTCGCTAGCCAAAACTTGGCTTCTAATTAAAAGATAGATAATTACTTTATTAATTACCTAGGTTACACTATAACTTGGTATTTTTTGGAATTTCTCTCATTGTATAATATCTTAACTATCAATCAACTAAAAATATGATTGATATTTATTATTGGCATGAAATATTGAATTATCAATTTGTACATCAAGGACATACTTGTAAACCTAGAAATGCTTTAATTGGGCTTTAGGTTGGATACTTGGGTTCCAAGTATATACGTAGGCCTTCCAATGGATCCATAATTTTTCTGTATTCCAAATAAGAATTTCAAGGCTTTATATGCCATAGTTTCTTATAGGCATATTAGCACATTATTCATAACTCACTTGAATTGAAGACCTAAACTAGTCCAATTCAAAGTCATACACATCATTCCAATATTGATTTGTTTATGTTAACGTGAAAACATTATTATGGAATTCAAATTTATCAATTTTTTGGATCTTACATCCACCCCTCCTTAAAAGGAATTTTTCCCCCAAAATTCAAACATAATTAGGCTAAGGTGAATGATAACTCATATTGTCCTAGACATTAGGACTAGCTTACCTTTCTCATAAAGGTTTTAGCTAGATTAACTTTAAGATATTTTATTGATATGAAAATTTCTCATATTACTAATGTTGGAACAAGAATTCAATTCAAGTATATTCCCATATCCTTATTTATGATGGTGCATTATCACTTGTTGATTTCAATTTCATTTAGCAATTACATTTTTACCTAGGTCTCAAACCTACTAATTCATTATTCACTATATTTCATGGGAGAGTGAGTTAACTCCTCTACCCTAAATCATTACTTCTAACATAGGCTATTAATTTTCATATGTCAATTATGTTTCACAAGTGACTACCCAAAGTCTCCCACTCATAATAATATGAAATAAACATTTAATTGCAGCCCAAATGCAGAGTTCATCCTATTATAGGTGCAAAGATGGTGTATCCACACATTATCTTATAACTCAAATTTTAGGTTGAACTATTCTCAACAATGACTACAATACACACATTTTAAATACACGAATTTACTTAAATTTCATGCACTCAAGGGATAGTGATTTTCTCAACTTTTGAGTTTGTGAACATTCCCCTTCAAGATTCTACTTCAACCATTAACACATGACTTCTTGTATTCTTTATTTGTGTATCTCATATATCCTTACGCTTAGTCATTCCCTTTTGGCCTCAAGGGGTATAGGTACCTGATGCGATGATTTTGAGTCGCATTTATAGACCTATTTCATATGTGTTTTGTGCTCTAATTACTCATTTTCATGGATAATATTGCATAATTCACTTAATTTGGTCTGTGCCATCATATTATATCAAATCCCCTTTGTTTTACTATTGTGAGCATCATTTATCATCTTATTATAAATTGTGTGGATTTACTTGGTCTTGTTGTGAAATTTCAGGAAAAACAAGTATCTGCTTCCGTCGATACCATCGACGGAAGTCGATACCATCGACCAAGCCATAGGTTGTCAGCCGAGAAGAGCAATACAGAGTCGATACCATCGACACCTAAGTCGATGGCATCGAGATCACTTCAGGTTGCTGGCGAGGATGCAGTCGATACCAACGACGAAAGTCGATGCCATCGACACAAGGAGAGCTACAGTGTCACTAGAAGACAAAACCGACGCTACAGGAGTCGATACCATCGTCACCCAAGTCGATGGTATCGAGATCACCACAGGCGCTCAGAATAAAAGAAAGGAAAGCTGCCGCTAATCCGCTGCGTCGATACCATCGACCCGCGTCGATGGTATCGACGCCGGAAGATATGCGTTGGATCTGTTTTGATCTCGATCGGACGGCTGTTGTTATTTGACGACCTAATTAGGGACTTATACCTAATGACGACCGCCCACACGAGAGAAGGATCTCATTTTTGGATTGCACGAGTGCCGAGGAGGAGAAAAAGGAGAACGGAGGCCGAGAAGCTCATCCCGGGTGATTCGGACGCTGCCGAAGACGATTTCCACCACCGACAGGAGGGGAAGCTCGTGTTTTACGCCAAGGATCCATCGGTTCTTCTCCGTTCAGGGATTTTCCCATTTATTTCCCGCTTTTCTTATGAATTCCCCAATTTCTACCATGTATTCGTGTGAGATGAACATGAGAGGCTAAAACCCTCAATCTTTAGGACCGGGAGTAGCCCGGGAATGCATTGTATGACATGTTTATATCAATAATTCATATTTTTCTCTCAAATCCGTGGTATAGATTCGTTTTCTCCATTTCTATTGTTATGCTTGATCACCATAATAATAACTTAATACCCTTAATCACTTCGACAGAAGGATTAACGGTTGAAAAGAGATGAAATCTACATTAATTAATAAAACCCTTGACAAAGGAGTTGTAAAATTAATGGTGGGAACTGAGAGACCATTTTTAATGCGCTTAGTTTAGGGGAATGATTACTACGACGGTGGAATCAACCTAAACCTAAGTAGTGAATTACACCACGACGGTGGGTAATTCTCATTTCAGGCCACTACCCAGATAGAGAGAGAAGTGTGAGGAATTATATGAAACCTAATACAATGTTGACCCGCGGTGAAACCGCCATCCTAAAGATATCCCTTTGAATTGATTAAATTAACCTTTAATCGATTGTTTCCTTTGTTTGATTTTTATTTTCTTTTAATTTCAACAACAAAACCCTACTTTGTTAATCGGTCTAGCTGATTGCGATTAGTTAGTAGAAGTCTCCAATAATTCACGTATCCCTGAGTTCGACTCGGGCCTCACAAGGCCTATATTACTCGACGCGTATACTTGCATTTAAGTGCGTAGTAAAATACACGTCAAGTTTTTGGCACCGTTGCCGGGGATACTGCGAATTATTGGCACTTTGAGTGCTAAGAGCGGCCACTCTAGGCCACATTTTTTTTATTTTAAAACAATTTCAAAAATTCCTTTATTTCTCTATAATTGTGACAACTCGTTCAAAGCATTGTACTGAACCCCTATTTCCATATTTCAGGTACTTTGCATGGTGCACACACGTAGTCGAGACTACGTGAATCGCACACCTGAGGTTCCATCTGTGGGACCAGAGGACGAGGACTACTACGAGGAGGAACACCAAAGTGATATAAATTCTGAATCTGAGCAAGAACAAGAAGAAGAAATGGCTGAAGCACAGACAATATGGGAGAAGATCAAGGCGTCTTCTTCCTCAGCATCAAAGGGGCCTATAAAGAAACAGGGGCTAAACATACCTACATACAAGATCGACCCGACACTGATTAACTTGGTCAAATCCAACGCATTTCACGGGCTGAAAAATGAAGATCCAGTGGCACACATTAGTCAGTTTGTTGAAAATTGTGATATGGTGAAGATCGACAGGTTCCCGCAAGATGCGTTGTATCTCAAGTTGTTCCCAAGTTCATTGGCAGGAGCAGCACGAGAGTGGCTTCATAACCTCAACGACGAGTTTGTTGAATCATGGGATCACATGGTAGAGGTTTTCTTCGAGAGGTTCTTCCCTCCTGAGAAGACCAATGATATGATCAGGAAGATTCACAATTTCACCCAACAGGCGGGTGAAACTTATTCTGAGACTTGGGAGCGATTCCAGGTCATGTTGAGGAGATGTCCACATCATGGATTGGACAAGGAAACCCAAGTGAAGATCTTCTACTTTGCTCTCTCCGAGCACGATAGAAGCAACCTGGACTCGGCTGGTTCCGGATTTTTCTTAAATAACATCGATACAAGATGCTGGGAAATACTGAAGAATATGGCACGGAAGCAATCTTGGGGAGAAAGAGAACGAGGCCCAGTTGAGAAAGCAAGAGTTGCCAGTGAGTCAATGGCAATGAGAGAGCTGAACGAGAAGATGGATCTTCTCACAAAGAAGTTGCTGCAGAAGGAAGACAATGAGTCCGAGGATGAGGCTCAGGTCAAGTATATGAGGCAACAGCAAGGGTACAGGAATAACGATTATTCATGACGGAAGGATAAGAAATTTTCATGGAAGGATCCAAACAATTTTCTGCAGGATCCGGACGCCAAGCCTGCACCGGTCACAGAGGATAAGAGCACGGAGTTGCTCAATCAAGTCATACAGCAAAATCAAGAGTTGATGAACACTTTTGGGCAGCAAATAGAGCAACAAGGTGAATACATGAACCAGTTTGGGCAGACGTTGCAGAGCCACGGGGCTCAAATGAGAACTATAGAGACTTCCATGGTGCAGATGGCATCCGAGATTGCAAGCTTGAAGAAGCCGACACATCCGTGTTTTCCGGGGAACACCAATGTTCCCGGGGGAAACCAACAGGCCAAGGCCATCTTATTGAGGAGCGGTAAGAAAGTGTTAAATCCAAGGGCGGATGACACAAGCACACCGCAGGACATAGTTGAAGAAGCAACAGTCAAAGAGCAGCCCACACCTGTCATAGGGCAAACTGAGGACATAGCTGAAGATGGTAAGGAAGAACAAGCCACTGAGGAGGAACCACAGAAATTAACTCCCTATGTGCCACCTCACCAAAGGGCACATACCGTTCCGGTCCCCTATCCCAATAGTGTAAAAGCAAGAAAGGTGGATGCACAATTTAAGAAATTTCTGGACAGCTTTAGGAAGTTATCAGTGAATATTCCTTTGCTAGAGGCGATTGAACAAATCCCGTCTTATGGGAAGTTTCTCAAAGATGTAATCACCAAGAAGAGCAAGATACCCGACACTGAGGTCGTGGTATTGAAGGAGCAAGTGAGTGCTTTTATTATGGGCACTTTGCCGCCAAAGAGACAGGTTCCCGGTTGTTTCAATATTTCTTGCTTTATCGGGAAGTTCAAATTTGGCGAGGCACTTTGTGATTCCGGGGCAAGCATAAATCTGATGCCCCTTTCTACATTCAAGAAACTTGGATTGAAATAGTCAAGGCCAAGCAACATGACCATCCAATTGGCCGATAATTCTGTGGTGAAACCGTATGGAATCTGTGAGGATGTTTTGGTAAAGGTAGACCGCTTTGTTTTTCCAGCTGATTTCGTCGTTATGGAAATGCAGGACGAGCACGGCAATGAGTTACTACTTGGTCGCCCATTCCAAGCTACAGCTGATATGATCTTGGAGATGGGGAGAGGTCGCTTGACCTTGGGCATTGCGGATGATCGCTTTGAGATGGTCATGCCCAATGGCAATGCATCTAATAAAGCAAAAGCACAGTGCAACATGGTTAAGCATGTGGAACAAAATATCTCACTTTGTCTTGGGAAGCCATTTTTGGATATGGCTCATGTGATGAGCAGGATAGATAATGGGACCCTAGCAGTGGACCTTATGGAGCAAACTAAAGTTGTCTCTTTATGCAAGGCTGTTGGGTTTCCAAATGATGAGAATGAGGACATTCCACCTTCATGGGAGGATGATGCGATTATTACTTCCGTCTTTGATGCATATCCGGAACTGCCTTTGGAGGCGTGTTTGTTAAATGTCACTTATGATTGGATGCAGAGTACTTCACTCAAGGAGTGCGCCAAAATGCTTCAAATGCTTCCATGTTTCTACACGAGGCACTATGAAGATTTGGGTACACTGCCCCCACCGCTACAATCATCTCTTATTTGCCCACCTGATCTGGAGTTGAAGCCATTGCCTCCGCATATGAAGTACGTCTTTCTAGCTGAGGAGGACAAGTTACCAGTGATTGTATCTGCATACTTGAGTGCGGATGAGGAGGAGCAACTACTGATAGTGCTCAAGAACCACCGTGGAGCTTTTGGGTGGTATGTGGCGGACATCAAGGGGATCTCCCCTACACTTTGTCAACACAAGATACGGCTCGAGGAGGGAGCCAAGCCAGTCATACAGCCTCAAAGACGTCTAAATCCAAGCATGATGGAGGTTGTCAAGAAGGAAGTCATAAAGCTTCTTGCTACAGGGATCATTTATGCCATATCCGATTCGACGTGGGTGAGTCCCACACAGGTAGTCCCTAAAAAGGGGGGAATCACTGTCACTACAAATCTTTTGAATGAACCTGTCACCACCCGATTGGTAACCGGGTGGCGTGTTTGCATTGACTACCGCCGATTGAATGCCGCAACTCTTAAAGATCATTTTCCATTGCCATTTATCGATCATATTTTGGAACGTCTAGCTGGTCGGTCGCATTTTTGTTTTCTAGATGGCTATTCGGGGTACAACCAGATTTCTATTGATCCTTTGGATCAAGAGAAGTCTACGTTTACATGTCCCTATGGGACGTTTGCTTACCGCCGTATGCCGTTTGGTTTATGCAATGCGCCGGCGACTTTTCAACGCTGCATGCTCTCCATATTCTCTGACATGGTGGAGCGGTGTCTTGAAGTTTTCATGGACGACTTCTCGGTGTATGGAGCGTCTTTTGATGAATGCCTTTATAACTTAGATAAGGTATTGCAGCGGTGCGAGGACACACACTTGGTCCTCAATTGGGAGAAATGTCACATGATGGTGACGGAAGGAATTGTGTTAGGACACAAGGTGTCTAGCAAGGGTCTTGAGGTAGACCCCATAAAAATTGAGGTGATTTCTAAGCTACCCCCACCAAATTTTGTAAAAGGGGTGAGAAGCTTTTTAGGACACGCCGGGTTTTATCGGCGATTTATCAAGGATTTTTCAAAAATCGCAAAGCCATTATCGGAATTGTTGGAAAAAGACGCAGTTTTTGATTTCAATGAGAAATGTCTTCACGCATTCGAGGTTTTGAAGGAAAAGTTGATTTCAGCTCTGGTTGTTCAAACGCCGGATTGGACAAAGCCATTTGAGTTGATGTGTGATGCGTCCGATTATGCTGTGGGAGCTGTTTTGGGGCAAAGGGTAGATAACAAGCCTGCTGTGATTTTCTACGCCTCAAAAACGCTTAATGATGCTCAATTGAACTACACAACCACGGAAAAGGAGTTACTGGCCGTCGTGTTCGCCTTTGAAAAATTTCGGCAGTACTTAGTGGGTTCTAAGGTGGTTGTGTGGACTGATCACGCTGCAATAAAGTATTTGATGGAGAAGAAGGATGCGAAGCCTAGACTAATTAGGTGGATTTTGCTCCTACAAGAATTCGATATTGAAATCAAGGACAAGTCGGGAATTGAAAATGTGGTGGCTGACCACTTGTCTAGGTTAGAGAGGGTTGATGAACAAGGTTTGCACATACCCATTACCGAGACCTTTCCCGATGAACAAATTTTAAAAATTGATCCTAAAGAACCATGGTTTGCGGAAATTGTGAATTATTTGGCTTGCGGGATCATCCCGGAGGATTGATCCTATCAAGAGAAAAAGAAATTCTTTCATTCATTGAGATATTATTTTTGGGATGACCCGATTCTCTTGAAGCAGTGCAGGGATGGTATTCTTCGCAGGTGCGTGCCGGAGGTGGAGTACGAGAGTGTTCTCCACCACTGTCATGCGTCGCCTACAGGAGGACACCATGCTAGCTCACGGACAGCAGCCAAGGTGTTGGAGAGCGGCCTTTATTGGCCCACTTTGTTCTGGGATGCCTATGATTTTGTTAGGCAATGTGACCCGTGCCAGCGCGCAGGTAACATCTCAAGGAGACAAGAAATGCCCCTGAATGTATTTCAGGAAGTTGAGGTATTTGATTTATGGGGCATTGACTTCATGGGACCCTTTGTGTCCTCAAATTCAAATCTTTATATCTTACTTGCTGTAAATTATGTGTCGAAGTGGGTGGAGGCAATCCCCACAAGGACTAATGATTCGAATGTAGTGTGCAGGTTTGTTAAAGAGAACATTTTCTGCAGGTTCGGGATTCCCCGAATGATCATAAGTGACGGAGGCACACATTTTCGAAATCAGAAATTCGCGACACTTTTAAAGAAATATGGGGTCAAGCACAACATCAGCACCCCATATCATCCACAGACGCAAGGACAAGTGGAGGTATCAAATAGAGAAATCAAGAAGATTTTAGAAAGGACCGTAGCATCCACAAGGAAGAATTGGAGTGTATTGCTACCGGACGCGCTTTGGGCTTATCGAACGGCGTACAAAACACCTATAGGCACCACACCTTTTAGGCTGGCGTATGGCCGGGCTTGCCACCTTCCGGTGGAATTGGAGCACAAGGCCCATTGGGCGCTAAGAAGGCTGAACTTGCGCTATGATGAGGCCGGGAGAAAAAGGATGTTTGAATTGAATGAATTGGATGAGCTACGCATGACGGCATATGAGAATGACCGCATCTACAAGGAGCGCACAAAGCTGATCCACGATCGCCATATTGAGATGCGAACGTTCAAGAAGGGAGACAACGTTCTATTGTTCAACTCCCGTCTCAAACTGCATCCCGGGAAGCTGAAATCCCGGTGGAGTGGACCATTCGAGGTGGAAGAAGTGAGACTGCACGGAGCGATTCTCGTGCGTGATGGAGATGCCACGTTCTTGGTGAACGGGCAACACTTGAAGTTGTATTTTGGTGAGAATTACAAGAGGAAAGTGAATGAGGTCAAACTCATTTCACTTGTGCATGAATGAGATGAAGGGAAGACGTCTAGCCTAAGACGCTAAAGAAGGGCGCTTGTTGGGAGGCAACCCAACCATCGGTACATTAGGATAGTTTAATTTTAGTCATAGATTGCTTTTATTTCGTTTAAATTTTAGTTTAAAAAATGATACCTTGATCCGTTTGTTGAATGTGCAGGCACAGGCAGGGTCGATACCATCGACGGATGTCGATGGTATCGACATGGGTTCAGGTTGACACCAGCAAAAATCGCACTGCGTCGATACTATCGACACCCCCGTCGATGGTATCGACATGGTCACAGACAGGTCGCAATAAAAGTGTCGATGGTATCGACACCCCAGTCGATACCATCGAGATCTCTAGAGATATTCAGACGAATTTTGCTCAGTCAACTCGATACCATCGACGGCCTCGTCGATGGTATCGACATCATCACAGGTTGAATGCAACACAACGGCGGTGTCGCAATAAAAGCAAGTCGATACCATCGACATCCGTCGATGGTATCGACAGACATGTCACCGATCCGCACACAGACATCGACGACGATCGCAACAACCACGTCAGCGATCCGGGTGCTGCGTCGATACCATCGACTTCCGTCGATGGTATCGACCCGTCAGCAATCCGGGTTTCTCGATCCAGCAAACGTCAGCCGTCGATACTCGCGAGGGAGGCGGCTACCCGCGAGATGTGTCGATACCATCGACCCGCGTCGATGGTATCGACGGGTCAACAGGGGCGCCGATCAAGCCTATTTAAGGGGACTTGCAACGTCATTTGACGTCACACCTTCAGAGCAAGTATCCTCCTTTGCGCCGAGCACTCCCCTGAGCCCTCCAAGACTGAAGAGAAGCGTCATCGAGCGGAGATCTTCATCGAGCGGAGAATTTCTTCTCCATCTTCACCGAGCTCTTTTCTTCTAATCCCATCTTCTCGCAACCATGGTGCACGTCGCCGGAGCGTCGTCCTCAAGCGCACACCCTATGGAGATTGAGGAGTTCGTTCCTCCCCCAACCGCTTCCATCCCTCGTCCACGCCTAATTCATGCCAACATGGAGGTGAGGAAGGTCTACGAGGAGATAATGAAGCGAAAGTTCGAGCCCACCCGGTATGTGGACCGGGGCATGATCCAGGAGTTGGGATTCGAGGCCAACTTGGCCTATGTGCTTCATGGACAAGCACGCAACACCAGCAGAAGCCTACGCCCTAACGAGCTGCAGTACCATGCGGATGGGCAGCCGTTTTTCGGCGAATGTCCCACCTACAAGGAACTGGTGGCGGAGTTCATGGCGTCTCTCGACTTCTACGTCGTACCAAACGACGTGGTAGCATCAGACCGGGAATGGATCAAGGGAAGGGTGTTCTTCCGACTCTTCAACAACAACTACAATCTCACACTGGTCCAGTTCAATCAAATCTTCAACTGGTTCCACTCTCCACATGATCACCGAAGGCCGGACTCCCGCACCGACTATGCAAAGATCTTCTCCGAGCTAGTTACAGTGCCGGCGGGGAAGACCGTGAGCTACCACAATGCAGCGGTAGCAGATTTTGAGCACCCGTTCGTCCGGGTCTTGCATAGGATGTTGAGCTTGACATTCTTCGCTCGAAGTGATCTTGCTTTGAGCAAGTTTCAGGAGAGTGACTTGTTCTTCCTTTACGCACTCCTGAAGCGTCAACCATGCAACTGGGGGGCGTTCTGGCTACAGCGCGTCCTGGCGGTGAAGAGGAGCACAAGGAAGGCTCCAATCCATTTTGGTGGTCTTGTCACCAAGTTGGCGCTTTACTTGGGGCTGAACTTTCAGTCCATGACTCCGATCTCTACGAGGAGCAAGGTGAACGTACAACACTTGCACCGTTCAAACCTCATTCTTCTCCGGGACGGGTTGGCGTACGCTCATTGCCACGTCAACCAAGCTTATCAGGAGAGCTCCCTACCGGACGACGTCTTCAACATAGAGGGCAAGCAGCACTTCCGGTGGCCAATCATAGCCATCGAGTCCTCCGAGGAAGAAGGCGGAGGTGACGAGCAAGAAGGCGAGGCTGCAGAGGAAGAGGAGGCTTTCACACCTCTTCGAGCACGTGTGGCACCACGGAAGCGTCCTAGGATGCATCCGGGTGCTTCTTCATCATCTCAACCCCCGCCACCATCACCACAGCAAGAGCAGCCAGCTGCGAATCCCTACTCCATGCAAGGGATGTACACCATGCTACAGGACATCCAACAGACTCAGCAGCAGCACATGGCTATGTATACCGGCATCCACGAGACTACGAGCCGGCTACTTGAAAATCAACGGGCTATGTTCGAGAACGAGCGGCTCATCCTCGCCAACCAAGAGCAAATGCACAACCGGTTGTAGCGGATAGAGACACAACAGGAGCCTTTCTTCGACCATTACTGGAGTCAAGACTACTTTGGAGGCTATCCACAGCCTCCGCCGAGGACCCAATATGATCTAAGTTTCCAGGGGGAGTACCTGTCTTGGGATCCTACGGCACCACAATACCCACCACCGCCTCCGCGGGATTGATCAGGGTATCACTGTTCCACCCTTAAGTTGGTTTTTGACTATGAGGCCATAGTCGAATTCAAGCTTAGGGGGGTGGCTGGAACAGCTCTATTTTTTATCTTTTCTTTAGTTGTTTTTAGTTTTTGCTTTGTTATTTGTTCTTGCAATTTTAGTTTGCTAGGATCCACATCTATCTAGTGTAATCGTGGATGTCTTAAAAATTGTCATCTCACTGTTTTCATGGGAAATTTAAGGGAATTTAAAATTTCTGTGTCTTTTGGATAGCTTAACTTGGTTGTCCTTGGGGAACTTGTCCTATGAAAATGATTGATTATGTCAACTTTGAAGCAATATGTCACACCCACACCCCCATTGACTCATGAAAAGTGGATAGTAACGGTTGTTTGAGCCTAACCTAATCAAATGGTAATGAGACCTTAATTGGATATAAGAGAAAGAACCCTTTGAACTACTACACATGTCAGTAAGGAGGGACACATGATATTTTTCTAAGGTTCAGTAACTTAATCTTGTGATCATTCCACTTCATATTTTTCCATAATCTACCAAAGAATTGGAAGTAAAGTACAGTTTTAATTCCTTCTTGCGTGCATAGCATGTAGATAGGATTTGCATTGTTATTTTCATACTTTTGCATAAAACAAAAAAAAAATGTATAGTGATTCATGCACATTACCTTTAGGTGCATGTCATGTAGTTGCACTCATAACTTTCATGATTTTCACGCATAAGTACACCATGTACCTCAGGTTGTCTTAAAAAGTGATCTAAATTGTTCCATACCCTCGAAATAGTACAAAGATTTCCAATCATGAAGAAAATAGCCTAACACATGTATCTCTAAGCAATTATGGATATGTGGGCTAAGAGAAATTTTTTTTTTGAAAATCTGAAAAAATTGAGAAAAAAAAGAGAGAATTTAGAAGGAAATGGAATAAGAGGGAGAAAGGAACATGATATCACTTGCATAACAAGGAAATTGAGTACATGATGTGGCTTAATTAGATTTCTATCTCTTTTTGAGGTGGAAGGTTAGTGCATGCATCATTCCACCCAATTATAGGCATTAGGGCATTTTTAATGTGCATTCACATCATTTAGGGCATTTTGTTTTATGCATTTTGAAACTGTGTAATACTTCCAAATTCTTCCATGAACCACCCATTCCATCCACCCGTTGCTCGGATTGGTAGGCCACCGTGATTTTCTCCTCACTCATGTTTATCAGGAGAACTGCTTCCATGTAGATGGTAGTTAGGGCGAGCAACATAGTGTAGGCGATCACAAGATGCACCAATGCTGAATCGGAAAATTTTATTATGTTAACTGCCTTATGTGATAGTGTTCATCGGTTTGAAGGATAATTTCTTTTATTGATGATTATTGTCGCCTGTAGGGTAATTACTGTTCTGTGATTAGGAAAGGCCGGTTTGAGAACGTCCAGTGGGAGTCATGTGTGATGTAGGTTGGTATGTTGATTGTTAGTTGACATCTGCAATTCTATTCTAAGGATTAGTTGCTCGAGGGCGAGCAATGTTTAAGCTTAGGGGAGTTTGATGCGATGATTTTGAGTCGCATTTATAGACCTATTTCATATGTGTTTTGTGCTCTAATTACTCATTTTCATGGATAATATTGCATAATTCACTTAATTTGGTCTGTGCCATCATATTATATCAAATCCCCTTTGTTTTACTATTGTGAGCATCATTTATCATCTTATTATAAATTGTGTGGATTTACTTGGTCTTGTTGTGAAATTTCAGGAAAAACAAGTATCTGCTTCCGTCGATGGTTACCATCGACCAAGCCACAGGTTGTCAGCCGAGAAGAGCAATACAGAGTCGATACCATCAACACCTAAGTTGATGGCATCAAGATCACTTCAGGTTGCTGGCGAGGATGCAGTCGATACCAACGACGAAAGTTGATGCCATCGAAACAAGGAGAGCTACAACGTTGCTAGAAGACAAAACCGACGCTACAGGAGTCGATACCATCGACACCCAAGTCGATGGTATCGAGATCACCACATGCGCTCAGAATAAAAGAAAGGAAAGCTGCCGCTAATCCGCTGCGTCGATACCATCGACCCGCGTCGATGGTATCGACGCCGGCAGATATGCGTTGGATCTGTTTTGATCTCGATCGGACGGCTGTTGTTATTTGACGACCTAATTAGGGACTTATACCTAATGACGGCCACCCACACGAGAGAAGGATCTCATTTTTGGATTGCACGAGTGCCGAGGAGGAGAAAAAGGAGAACGGAGGCCGAGAAGCTCATCCCGGGTGATTCAGACGCTGCCGAAGACGATTTCCACCACCGACAGGCGGGGAAGCTCGTGTTTTACGCCAAGGATCCACCGGTTCTTCTCCGTTTAGGGGTTTTCCCATTTATTTCCCGCTTTTCTTATGAATTCCCCAATTTCTACCATGTATTTTTTGTGAGATGAACATGAGAGGCTAAAACCCTCAATCTTTAGGACCGGGAGTAGCCCGGGAATGCATTGTATGACATTTTTATATCAATAATTCATATTTTTCTCTCAAATCCGTGGTATAGATTCGTTTTCTCCATTTCTATTGTTATGCTTGATCACCATAATAATAACTTAATACCCTTAATCACTTCGACAGAAGGATTAACGGTTGAAAAGAGACGAAATTTACATTAATTAATAAAACCCTTGACAAAGGAGTTGTAAAATTAATGGTGGGAACTGAGAGACCGTTTTTAATGCGCTTAGTTTAGGGGAATGATTACTACGACGGTGGAATCAACCTAAACCTAAGTAGTGAATTACACCACGACGGTGGGTAATTCTCATTTCAGGCCACTACCCGGATAGAGAGAGAAGTGTGAGGAATTATATGAAACCTAATACAATGTTGACCCGCGGTGAAACCGCCATCCTAAAGATATCCCTTTGAATTGATTAAATTAACCTTTAATCGATTGTTTCCTTTGTTTGATTTTTATTTTCTTTTAATTTCAACAACAAAACCCTACTTTGTTAATCGGTCTAGCTGATTGTGATTAGTTAGTAGAAGTCTCCAATAATTCACGTATCCCTGAGTTCGACTCGGGCCTCACAAGGCCTATATTACTCGACGCGTATACTTGCGTTTAAGCGCGTAGTAAAATACACGTCAGTACCTTTGGAGTAATTTCCTCTTCATCCCATGGGTCTTATGTGCTTGTGGAGTGCCTTTCCCATTGACCCATTGAGCCTTTTGTACTCATGGAGGTGGCCATTCTCCTAACTCAATGGGCCTTAAGTACTCACAGATTGCTAGCTTTCTCCTAAACCCATGAGACTTATGCACTTAGGACATGATCACCTCCCAAACTCTTAGGTCTTACGTACCTTTTATCATCCCTACTTGACCCTAAGGTTGACTTAAGGCTCTACCCTACCTAGGGATTATTGGGCTCTGTCCTGTCTAGGGTTTATTGAGATTTTATCACTAAGTTTCATTTTTTCATTACTTACACCTTGTTTAGGACAAGGTTCCGATATCATAATGTTTTTATGTCGCATGATTCATCCTTCCCCAGGAGAGTGTATGACTTAGATGTCCTTCACCGGATTTTATTTCAATGTATTAACTTTTCATATCACACATTTTTCTTGATATTTATCATACCAAAGTTTTCATTCTTATATATTTAAGCATCCAAGGCATTAATCCAAACACACACAGTTCTTTTCCAGACTTAGGGGACGTAGGTCTTATATGTCTGAGATGCATGATTTCATTCAATGTGAATTACTTACCATTACATGTTTACCCTTGGATTTCTCTGACCAAGGTTTTCATATTTACATGTATTGGAATTATATTTCACATTTGAAAACTTATTTTGATTAGGTAGGGGTAGAGGCTTCTATACCTTGTTCCCCCATCCCATCACACAGATCACTTTAGGGTTAGGTACTTAGAGCACATCCAAAGTTTTCATAATTCTTAACATGAGATTGGTCAATTGACCTTCCAGGGAAGGTCCTAAACTAGGATGTCTTATTGATCTCCAAGAGGAGGTTAAGCTTCCTAACCACAACCTAGACCCACGTTTTTAGGGTTATGCCTCCCCCATAGGTCTTTTCCCATTCTAGGGTTGACCCACCCCAGGTAGGGACACCACCCCAAAAGGTGAATTGAGGGTATAATCTTCTCCCTTATGTAATTACCGATTTCATATGTTTCATTTGCTTATGCTAAACCCATCATGCACACTATACATGCATGGCTACTGTACTCCACATACTTGCATGCATTGGAAATTGTGGGTATCTAAACTAGGGTAACACAATTGAATTACCCAAACTCATTTAGGTTCTCTCTTTTCTTTACCTATACTTATGGTTTATTCAGTGTAGGGTTGTTATTTGACCCATACTACCATTACCATGGATTAGGGACTACACCCTATATCTTAGGGTTTTAGATACATCTCGACCCACTAATGTTTTCATACCCTACTACGTTATCCCAACCTAAGTTTTTCCTAGATGAATGGGTTTTTCTTACCCATACTTAGGTTCTTCTAGGGTTTACACTCTCTAGAGGGACCTAAGTTACATGTCACACATTTTCACATTTATATATCTCATTAACATTACTTTTAATCGATGTAGAATGCCTTATCCCTCTTCTTCTCAAAACCCTAACTTGAGATGAGGAGGGAAATGCATCTTAAAGTTTATTAAGCATGGATATAAGAAGAGGATGAAATTAGAGATGAGAAACTTAGAGGAAGCATTATTTTAGACAAATTTTAGTTCTGGCCAAGCATGTATCACCTTGGCTAAGGGAGTCTCGTATACCAACTTAATGGTGCGGAGGAAAATATTGCCATCTCCCAAAACCATTATTATTTCTAGACACAATTACTTTTAGGCTATGACATAATAATTTTCCATATATTTCAATGATTTATTAAGAATTATCAACTATTATATATTATATTTGAAAATTTTGGGCTCTGATACCAATTGTAATGATCCACACTTTTTAGTGTCCCCCAATTAAGAAAGGAGCTTAAAATCGAGAGCTATTACCTACAACTTTTAGGTTCCAGATTCAACAAACAATAATTAACATCAAATAATTTCCATCTATTGAACACAATGTCTACAAGAAGAATAATGAGACACTTTTAAGGAACTACATGAATTTCTCAACTATGAAAACTAACTTATACATGAGAAAATAATATATATGAGAAGAAATATCTAACTAATCTTCCTTTACTTAGCTTTAATGTCTTCAACTGATTTCATTTGATCCACTAAGTCTTCATATCTATATATATGGTAGTTACCTAAAATAACGACAATCAAATATGTAGATCAGTATATTGTTACACTTTGTATGTGGGGTGCATACAATTATGCACAAGTAAAAATAAAAACATATAATCAATCAATTACTTGCAAATAATAACTAACATTTTTATTGCATATTCTAACTCATGCTTGGTCTACCATCTCAGGTGTAATCATTGTCCATGTTGGACTTATGTGCATTACCCTTTAATCGATGTAACCCAGAGTTTGATATATTCTAGTTCCATTATATGATATTCATAGTGGTATTATAGTTGAACAAGATGTAAATAAACATCATGCACTTTGTTTCATCAATATTTGAGAAATCCTCAAAAAACATATACATTCGACTATGCGAGTATCCATAAGATAACCACTTACCCTATCCATGTAGATCTCATTAGTATGTATTAAAAGTTTACTTTTATGTAATCCAATAAACCAGGTGTATATTCAAGCAATCATTCAATAATAATTATCTAAAATGTACATACTACATATGTGTTACCATATATTCTTAAGATACCAACTAGATCTACATTAGATTCTAACTGGGGTCAGGGTTGTCTGAGGTTTGGAACAGGAATAAGGTTAAAAATCCTAATCACAAATTAGGTGTAATTGTAATTCTCATATTGGTCACTATAACCTCTCAACATTAGATTAGATCAGGTTACATCAATTGAACATGATTTCAAAATCAATTTTATGAAATCTAGGGTTTCATATAATCTTCACATTACCATCATACATTAAACACATTTTCGAGCTAGAACCATAACTAGACACATTAATGTGACACTATCTCACATATTATGGACATGTGTTCATCATAATTATTCTAGATTAAATTATACAAACCAAGATCGAGTCATCACCACATTATATATCAATGTAACCTTATTTCAATATAGTTAATATTTATACATTAACATTAGGGTTCATATCATACATCAAGGCAAATTTTTAATCTGAAAAATATGTCATCCACACCTCACATTATTAGATTGTTCATAACATATTAAATCACATGTTAATCGCTCTTTATCAAAGGTTATCATAAATAAGAAAAAAAATCGGGTTTCAATATCATATTCATTAGCATCAAAAACACTTTTTAAAATAGAAGAAGAATTAGACTTTAAACATATTTTACTCATAATCTACTCATTATTCTGAACAAAATGACCTATTATTTTAGTATATTTCAAGATATTGTTAATTTACTATTAGTAATGCCAATTAATCATATCTTGACCATCTTATGCTAACACATCAGCAAATAATAATCATATTATAATGACATTGTTGCTCATGGGAGAAGACCCTACTGCCCTGGTGCTAAGATTTGGAATATCACACACATATGGGTATTTTAGTCAAAATACCATGGACCTTCTTCTTCCTAGCAGAAAGGACTGAGCCTATTGTGACAGGGTTAGCGATTGAGTTGACCACCTAGCCCCTGGGCTCCAAAGGCCCGGGGAAGGTCGGGGCACCTCCACATGATCTTTTTGAACCCGTCTAGGCCCTATATATAACCAGAAATGGTCAGAGCTGGAGCAACTCAGGCTCTCAAATGCATAGTCTGAAGTAAGAAGAAAGTTGGACAAAAGGACAATGACTCCTTACCTGGTTCGTCATGTATGCTTGGATGAGCATTGAGGACACCCATGAAATCTCACACGCCTCTCAAGAACTCAGTCAAGTTTATCGCTCCATGGACCCATCTTCAGGCGATGATCATTTCTTTAATCGGGTTCAAGGCTGCATGTTTGAGTTTACAAGTCATCATCCTTGTGGAGAGTTTTTGTGTTGTGGACCGAAGGTGATGAGGTCTTTATATAGAAAGTCGAGTATTCATTCAATTCTACAAGTCATCAACAGGTGTTCATGGTGATAACATCATTCTGTGTTATAATACCTATGATAATGCTCGTCATTATCTGGATTTGAAATGGCTAGTGAGTAGGGAGGAGGAATGCGAGGTCTTGTGATGATTGGAGAGGTGGAGTGAAGGCTAGAGAAGGACTGAAAGCTCATACTCCTATAATCACATGAGAGTCAACATCCGAGTGGAGATGATGGTCTTCGTTTGTGTACCTACCATGGATTCGAGAGTCCGGGGGGAAAGGGACTTTGTCCCTCTTTTTTTTCTCTTTTATACTTCTTTTGGATAAAAATACCTTTTCTTATATGAATTTCCGAAGCAACGTGATTGCCCCAATTAACACCAAATTTTGGGATAATACCCATATTCCCACTATCTCTCATTCGTGTAATGATTGATTCCTATTTACCATTTTAGTTAACCAAAACTTAGCTTCTAAATCAATTTTAGTTATTACTTTGTTAATTACCCAGGTCACACTATACCTTGATATTATCTAGAATATCTCTCATTGTATAATACCTCAACTATATATCAACTAAAAATATCATTGATATTTATTATTGGAACAAAATAGTGAATTATCGATCTATATATCAAGGACTTACTTGGCTCATAGGGTACTTATACCTAGGCCTTCGAAAGGATCCATAGACTTAATTATATTCTAAATTACAATTTTAAGGTTTGGAATGCCATAGTTTCTCAATTGTAGTCTCTAATATGCATATTAGCTCAACATTCATTACTCACTTATATTGAAGACCTAGACTAGGTTCAATTCGAAGTCATATGCATCATTCTAGTATTTCTCTATTTATGTTAGTTTGAAAACATTATTACATATTTCAAATTTATCAATTTTTAGGATCTTACATCATTATCGTCGTTAAAGCGAGTTAAATAATTAAAATATATTTGTCAGAGACAACAAACACAAATAAAGTTTTTCAACTAGTTAGTAGGCACCCTCCGTAAATAGGATCTACATGCAGTCTTCCCAAGTGTCCATGGTGTCCCAGAGGCCCCTATGCTAAAATTGAGATATTGTGCCTCAAAAAGTCTCAATACACTCTCATGGGATTAATCACTTGCTTACATCTATTAGAGTGAATAGAATATTTGTAAGGGAGCTAACCATTATCTTTTGGCACTTTTATACCTCCCATACTCTCTCTTAAATAGGATTTTTTATCTGACTTGGCTAAGAGAAAAATAAGGGTAGATGGACCTTGGGAAAGGAAGACCCCCTTGGTCAAGAAACTATCTCTTGGTAAAGAGGAGTCAGAGGGTACGAAGCCTAGAATAAGGGAATGTGTCCTTTGGTGGTTGAAGCTCTTCCTTGTCTAAGGAAGGTGCAAATGGTACAAGACCTTTAGTTATGACAGATAAGCCCCCTAGTAGGTTTTTTTCCCCTTGTCCTAGTAAAAGGACTCTCGTTAACCCTTATTCTGAAAAAGGGAGGTCTTTTGGTATAACTTGTGAGAGATGAATACAAGGTGGTACTCAAGGTTTGCAAATCCTAGAGGTTGACCTCTCGAAGTAGTGGATCCAGGTCCTATGAGATAGAACTAATATAAAAGTTGCCTTCTCTTTGTATTTGTTTTAATCTCTCCCTCTCCTTCTTTTAATACATGAACTATTTATCTTGTAGATATCTTTAAGGTCTAATGAATTTGTTTAGATATTCATACATAAATTCACTTCCCTCTCTCAAGCCCATAGGTCCAGCAATCCCCACATCCAATAGTGATATTACTAGGCATCACAAGATGAAACCATCATATTTTTATTAATGTTATTATATGTCACAAGTAGTATATTAAACCATTTTTTGGGATAACAAACCTAGTATTAGCATAGTATAGAGTATGCACAAATCATTTTGATAGTCTGTATGTGTACATATAGGTTAATATGATATACATGTCTTGACTCCACACTTGTGCATAATTTGTTTGATTAGTGAAAATAGAGTAACACTTTTGACTATTAAACAAATCACGAAGTTGATCTCCTATATTTTGATTAACTTAGTCACCAAAATGACTATTACATCTATATAATTCTCGACCTAAGTGAGGTGACCATGCCTCAATTGTTACAATACAAAATAATATTATAACTGTGTTTTAGGAATTTAAGAGTAAACCCTAACATAATATCAGGAAACCCATTTTAGTTTTTGATTTTTATTAAACTAAAATTGAGGATAACTACATATTTTAATATGTTTTGACAAATTTTCACAGTGTATTTCATATGGGTTAAATGAGTGCTTTTGAGAGTTGACAAATTTTGGGACAATTAATGTGATTTTCTTCTCACTTCAGCTGCTTGGGCATACCTCCTGTTTTGGCTCTCAATAATTCTCTAAATGAGGCATTGAACCTCTTTTTATATTCTAATTAAATATTGAAACTTGGCTTGGAGAATTTAAAATTTGGATGACCTTCATTATCAATTTTATGAGTTTTTCTCTAGTACATCTATATATTTTTTCCCTAGAGTCTAGCAATTGGTAAAGATTGTACCCTTCCTTACCTTGCTATATTTAAAAGCAACATTGATATCCAACTAGTGTAGTGTAACATGTACCACACATATGTCACTTGTTCACATAAATTTTGAGCATAGTCTCTAAATGTGGGACAGTCTGCAATGTTGCACATGTTCCTTGAGCTTAGTAGCTAAATTTTGAGCATTTCACGATTTTGCACATGCTGCTATGAGAGGGACCCTATATTTGTAGTTTGTCATGGTTGCACCTACCATTTTGTTTCTATAATGTCATATGTTACTAGTTGGAAGTTACACAACATAAAGTTTTGTTATATTTTACAATATTTCAATTCTTTACATGACAAGTGTTGTGCTTTTGGTTCATCCTATTGAAAACTCATTTTCACTCATACATTTATACTTTTATATGCTCAAGTAAATTTGTTGTACACATACATGTGTTGTCTATTTTCATACTATTTTTCTTGTTTATTGTGGGTGTATTTTGCACCCAATATACAGTCAATTCAAGGTATAAATTGACACATGGGATTTGAGTTTTTGGTTATCCTAAGCTCTATGACTTTAGACTTGAGATGAAAAGGTCGAGTTTTGTCCTATGAAAGCTTATGGTTTGTTCTAATTCTATAAGTTGTAAGCATATAACATTCTATATAGCTTATCTTGATTAGGATAAATTTTACAATATTAGTGATGATATATATGAAAACCTTGATAGCATTTCCTTTGCAAAAATCGATTTGATATAGCCTATCTTGTTGATGTTATTACCTATTTTCCCTCATATACCTTTTTTTGTTTCAACTTCATCATTACCATATTCAAGGATGAAATCTCAAACTCTAATTTGATAATTAGATTTTGAGTCAACTATATGCATCGAAATACGCATAACCCTAACCCTCATATAATTATTTACTCACTTGAATAAATTCATCATCTATCTTGGTCAAATTATTTAGACAAAGCTCTTGACTGTAAGATCTAGATAAGGTTCAATTTTCACCTATGTCAGACCTTCCTACAATTTATAATATTTTCCAAAGAAATTGCTTAAAAAACCTCTCCTCTCCCCTTTTCCTTCCTATTCTGTCTTTGTCCCAACTCCCCTTGTGAAACAAACTGCATCCCCGTCGATACCATCGACAGGAGGTTGATGGTATCGAGATTATCACAGCGACATAACATCATTCTGTCAATACCATCAATAGTCATGTCGATGGTATCGACAGTCGAACAACGGCGGAAATTGGCGATCTGCTTCCTGGTTCTATCTTTATTATATTATTTGTTTTATTGTTTTTCTATTATTTTCTCCTTTGTACCATAATGTATCTTGCCCTAATATATAAAAAGAAGAGAGATGACTATTGCCCTCTCAAGAAAGCTGCTCCTTGCATATGACAAATCTCTCAGTGTTTCATCTCCTCTCCTCCTCACCTCTTCTCACATGGTATCAGAGCAAGTTTCGATCTAGGGCATCTCTCTCCTTCTGCCACCACTCCCTCCTCCTCTCTTCTTCCTCTTCTTCCTTTCCTTCCCTCTTTTCTCTCCTTGCCGGCGGCACCGCCGAGAGGCAGCGGCGACAACGGTAGGGCTGTCGTCTGAATGCAGCCCATCTGCCGATCTGGAGTAAGGCATCGAGCATGCAAGGTTATCTCCTTCTATGTTGGGTCTTCGGTAGGTCTCCAACGCTTTCGTAGACTCCACCACAAGTTGCTTGGGGATCTTTGGGTGATCCGACGGCAGTCTAAAATCTAAATCAGAGGACTCGTCACCCAACGGTTGGACTCCTAGCCACATCTCCTCCATGTGTGATTAGGAAAATCGATTGGAGGCTGTGAATGCATCAGTAACGCATTTATTTGTTCCTTTTTTTTGGTTGTGACGTGTATCTCTCTGTCACCCCATCTATCTCTGTGAGTGTATCTCTCCATCACCTCAACTTTCTCTGTGACGTGTATCAATCCGTCACTAAGTTTCTGTCTATAATGGAGGACACCAAGACTCCCTACAACGAGGCGTCTCCTATCCCCTCCATCAAGCTCAATGGCAAAAACTATCTACTATGGATGAATGATGTTTACACTATTCTGGAATCTTGTGACAAGGCAAGATATGTTGACTAGGGTCCCCTAGACTCTACTAATAAAGGATACGTTGAATGGAAGCGTCATGACAATCTTGTGAAGACTTTGTTATGGAATAGTATGGAACATGTAATTGCGGCTAGGTTTATGTTTTATACTACAACTAAAGAGATATGGGACGTAGTGAAGCAGCACTATTCTCAGGAGAAGAATGCTCTTCGACAATTCATGATCTATGATCGTCCGTTTACTGAAAGGCAGGGTGATAGATCTCTTGAGGAATACTTTGGAGCTATTCAGGTACTTGCTCAAGAGCTGAGCTACTATCATCATGTGATTGTTGCTGCATAGATCAAAGATAGAGACAACCTGGTTACTACTAAATTTCTATCTGGGCTTAATCCCATTTGCGGTTCTGCCCGGAGCGTCATTTTGTCATCTGATAAATTGCCAAGTTTAGTGGAAGCCTATTCAAGAATTCAACAGTCTATTTTTTAGTCTGCTAATCTTGTCTCTACTATATCTTTTGGGGAGTCTCATGCATCTGTAGCTACTGCGGTGAGAGGAGGACGGCCTGGTATGGGTAGAGGACGTGGCACACGTCCTAAGTGTACTTTTTGTGACAAACTGAGACATACAGTGGAGAAGTGTTGGAATAAATATGGGAGACCTTCTGCACCTCCTGTGGGGGCAGCACATTGTGCCACCTCTACAGGTTCCTCTCCGTCTTCAGCTGTGGGCACCACTTCTGGTATCAGTATCACTCTCACTCAAGAGGAGTATGATCGGTTCATTCAAGCTACACAACACATGAGTATGGGATCGTCCTCATCATCGTTAGCAAACCTGGCATCTACTGCGGGGAATTAGGCTACATCTCTCATAGCTTCTGGCTCTACTTCATCTTGGGTGGTTGACTCTGGCGTGTCACAGCACATGACTGGTATGAGGAGATTGCTCCACTCTATTGACTCATATATCCCTCACCAATCTATCACACTGGCAGATAGTTCAGTAAGGAGAGTGTTAGCTAGTAGATCTGTCTCTCTAACACCCAAGATTGATCTTAAATCTGTACACATTGTTCCTGAGTTTCCTTTTAATCTTCTTTCTGTTGCAAAATTGATTGACATTGTAAAATGTACGGTAACATTTGGGCCTTCTTGTTTTGTATTACAGGATCTCAAGAGTATGAGGATGATTGGTGGGGGGCCTAAGAAAGGTGATCTCTACCTTTTCCACGGTGACAGTCTGCCTCGCCCAGTATCTGCTCAAGCTCCATCCATCCTGTTGAGTGGTTCCCCCTTACTATGGCATTACAGATATGGACATCCGTCGTTAGAGAGCCTGCGGAAGTTGGAACCTGAGTTGTCCCAAGTGTCATCTTTAGAGTGTCAGTCATGTCAACTGGGAAACATTCATAGGTTGTCTTATCCCAGTCGTGTCAATAAGTGGGCATCTTGTCCTTTTAAGTTAGTCCACAGTGATGTATGGGGTCCTATTAAAGACCAGAGTTATAATGGTTTCCGTTATTTTATTTCCTTTATGGATGATTTTTCCCGCATGACATGGATCTACCTTCTCAAAAGTCGAGAGTCTGTGCTCTCCATTGTGAAACATTTTCATAAAGAAATAAAGGTTTAGTTTGACTACAATATAAAAACTCTCCAATCTGATAATGCTTTAGAGTATGTTCAAAAGGCTATGTCTGATTTTTGTAGTTCTGTGGGCATGATCCATCGCACGTCTTGTCCTCGCACCCCGCAACAAAATGGGGTGGCTGAGAGAAAAAATCGCCATCTTCTTGATATTGCTCGTTCGATCATGTTTCAATCCAATGTGCCTAAGAAATTCTGGTATGAAGCTCTTTTAACTGCTTGCTTCTTAATTAATAGACAACCATCCTTTGTTCTTAAAGGACAAACTCCTTTCTCTGTGTTACGACCCACAAATCAGCCCTTCTCTGTTCCCCTTAGAGTGTTTGGGTGCACTTCTTTTGTCCATAATTTTGACCCTAAGGCTGACAAACTTTCTCCTAGGTCTATTAAAACCTTGTTCCTTGGTTATTATAGTACTAGCAAAGGATACAAGTGTTACTGTCCTAGTCTTCGTCACATGTTTGTGTCTAGGGATGTTACCTTCCATGAGACCACTCCATATTTCTCTGATGCTATGAGTAGGGGGGGGGGCAGTTGAGAGAGGGAGTGCCACCAGTTTTTCAGAGTGAGAGAGTGGCACCATCTGTGCAGAGTGAGGGAGCGCCACCTATCATTCCTGATTATACTTTTATTCAGGACGAGCAGGCAGTTGATATGTCTGTTATTCAATAATACCCATATGTTTATAGTAGGCGAGGAAGACAAGATCCAGAAGAGGTAGTGACACCAGTCCCTGAGCCTTCCTCATCATCTTCTACTCACGAGATTCCTATAGAAGCATCAGATCTTGATCTTCCTATTACTGTTCGGAAAGGTACTCGTTCTTGTACTATTAGACATCCTATTACAAATGTGTGTTGTCTGTCCCACTTATCTAAGTAGGCACACACATTTGCTATTGGGATTGATTCTGTTGATATACCAAGGAATCACTATGATGCTATGAAGGACAGTGGTTGGAAACATGCAATGCAACTTGATATGTCAGCTCTTTTGCATAATGGCACATGGGATCTTGTTGACTTACCTACAGGGAAGAAAGCAGTGGGTTGCATATGGGTTTTCACCATCAAACATAATTCGGATGGATCCGTTGATAGGTTGAAGGCCAGATTGGTAGCAAAAGGCTATACACAGACCCATGGAGTTGATTTCTTTGAGACCTTTTCTCCAGTAGCTCGTCTAAATTCTGTGCGGATTATTATTTCTCTATCTACTACTTTTGATTGGCCCCTATTTCAGCTTGATGTTAAGAATGTCTTTCTACATGGTGACCTACAGGAAAAGGTATATATGGAGCAACCTCCTGGGTTTGTTGCTCAGGGGGAGTGTCAGAAGGTGTGTAAATTGAAGAAAGCCATATATGGGCTGAAACAGTCTCCTCGAGCTTGGTTTGACAAGTTCAGTGATGTTGTACTCCAGATGGGTTTTTCTCACTCCATGACTGATCACTCTTTATTCTACTCTATCTCTTCTTGTGGCTCTATCATTATTGATGTATATGTTGATGACATAGTGATTACTGGCAGTGATTCTACATGCATATCTCGTGTGAAGGAAGAGTTACAGAGACACTTCCAAACGAAGGATCTGGGTAAACTGAGATATTTTCTGGGCATTGAGGTGCTTAGATCTCATGCATGTGTCAATCTATCTCAGAGGAAATATGTGCTTGACTTACTATAGGAGACAGACATGATTGAATCTAAACCGCTATCTACTCCTATGGATTATCACATCAAGGAGACGGTTGATGATGTTGAGTACTCAGATCCAGGATATTACATGAGAACAGTTGGCAAGCTAATATATCTAACTGTTACATGACCTAACATTTCTTTTGTTGTAGGCACCGTGAGTCAGCATACACACTCACCATGACAGTCACACTGGACAGCGGTTTGCCGTATTCTGAGATATCTAAAGAGTGCTCCTGGTAAAGGGATCACATATTCTGAACCCAAGGTGCCTCCATCTACTTTGACTCTCACAGGGTATTCAGATGTAGATTGGGTCGGTGATCATACTGATAGAAGGTCTACATTAGGCTATTGTACTTTCCTAGGTGATCATTTTATTATTTGGAAAAGTAAAAATCAACATGCGGTAGCTAGATCCAGCACTGAGGCTGAATACCGTGCTATGGCCCATGCATGTTGCGAACTACATTGGGTCAAATATGTCCTTTCTGAGTTAAAAATTACTATTATGTCTTCTATGGAGCTCAAGTGTGACAACCAGTCTGCTATACACATTGCTAGGAATCCAATCTTTCATGAGTGTACAAAGCATATAGAAGTTGATTGCCATTTTATTCATGATCAAATAAAAAATGGCACTATTATGACGCCATACGTCAAGTCTGAAGATCAACTGGCGGATATCTTGACAAAGCCTTTAGGTCCTGCAGCTTTTCAGAGATTATGTGGCAAGCTGGGCATACACGATGTGTACTCTCCAACTTGAGGGGTAGTGTAAAACAACCTGCATCCACGTCGATACCATCGATAGGAGGTCGATGGTATCGAGATTATCACAGTGACAGAACATCATTCTGTCGATGCCATCGACAATCCTGTCGATGGTATCGACTGCCGAACAGTGGTAGAAATTGGCGATCTGCTTCCTAGTTCTATCTTTATTATATTATTTGTTTTATTGTTTTTCTATTATTTTCTCCTTTGTACCACAATGTATCTTACCCTAATATATAAAAAGAAGAGAGACTGATATTGCCCTCTCAAGAAAGCTGCTCCTTGTAGTCGACAAATCTCTCAGTGTTTTGTCTCCTCTCCTCCTCACCTCTTCTCACACCCCTTTTTAGTTTTGTGATCAAGTTAGTATGAGAGTTCCTCATGTCCCCTAAACCCATGCCAAGAACACACTCAGAGACTGTCGTGGAGCCTAATCAAGAGGTCGTCTATCGCCAATGTCATTTTCAACCTCCAAATTTTATCAATATTGAGATGCACATGTGGTAGAGGCCTTCCTCCTTTCCCCCTTCCCTTGCGACAGTCCTTCCCTCTTGCTTTCCCTCTCACTCTATTCCTCTTTCCTCCCTAACCCCACTCATGGGTAATATGACTTTTTGCATTGCTCCCACCGTAGGGATTTTATCGCCCTAACTTTCCTCTTATCTTTTTGGCAAGAGACCAAACCCCCAAACCCTAAACCTAGCCCTTGTATCCTATAAAACACCCCCTTAAAACTCACATCATCCCCCTCAACTCCTTCCATGTTTCATCACACAAAAACCAGCCTCTGAATCCCACTTCAATTCCTTTAATCCACCCCATTATCCCTCAGACTCCACAGTCGTTGTTTATCCTCCTCAACTCACATTGCCTCGAGCTTTGGCCATGATTGACCTTGTGAGGTCACGTTACAATTGAATGACTACTTTCCTAGCCTTCTCGAAGACTCCTCCTTCCTTTCCCTTTCCTCTAACAAAGCCATTGTCGTCAGGTCGTTGTACCTCGTGCATGAGCCATCTGTGAGGATGATGATCCTTCAATTGTTGGATCCTAGTCAAGTTAGTCTAAGGACCTAATCCAATGACCGTGCTTCTGCATACTCAAACTAGATCTTATGGGACCAACTAGTGGAGAAGATTAATACCAATCATTTGATCATTGCACGGTACCAATGTGTCCCTCGGTCAACAATCCTTAGATTTCCTAATTAAAGGTAAATAGGATAAATACTCATATATCAAACAAATGCGTATAAAATGATTTGTTTCAATAAATATTATGTTTAAACGCCAAATATTTATGACAAACACAAGTAACCCAATAAAATGATTATTTCCCAATATTAATAATTTAAAGGATTAAGAAAATGAATAATGAAGTTACACGAGGAAAATCTAGCCTTTGTAACAATTTTCCCCTAAAAAACATGATTGCAAAGGATACATTTGCCTACTGTTTTTATGTTTTTCCCTTTCCATAATCCTGTTCATTATAATCATAGAAAATATCAAATTTATAATTTCCCTATTCTAAATCTTGAGTACATCATCGAAAATGTTATTGGAGACCCAAAATTGAATCATGATCTCAAAACCTCTTGATGAGGATAAAGATTACTTTTTTATTTTGAAATTAGAGTTAGTCCTTACGTGTCGTACATTCCATTGATATCGAAAAAATAATGATAATAATGATATAATTCTAGAATAGCATAAAAGTTGATAATGAACTTATAACCACACCTAGGGAAAACCTAGGAACTTATAACCCTCGTCTCAATCTTTGTAACCCAATATGTTTGATATTCCACATTTTGACCCATGAATCCATTTTTCATGCAAAATATCTCTGCCCCAAATATTTTGACCTTTGACTTGTATCTTAATATCAAATATCTTTTAGGCCTATTCCTACTATTGAATCTCACTTAGAAACTGTTCATCCTCATATTTGCCATATTTATGCTATCGTTGGTTGTATTGTGTATGAATGAGTCCCAAAATCGGCATATGTTATTTGTTTGAACTAAGTGTTCTCTTATAATGCCCATTTTAGCTTCTAATATACATTACATTTCAGTAAACCTTGAACATCATGTGATAAATCCATTATACCTTGATAATGAAAATATACATGTAAAAGGCTACACACCTTTGGGTGTAGAGAGGATCTGATGCATATAAAATAAATGTTAAAGAATCCACACTTGTGGGTGTAGAGATGTATAGTGCATAAAACACGTGCCAAGAGATTCACACATGTGGGTGTAGAGAGGATCTAATGCATAGAGAAAGCATCGATGAACCTCTAGGTTGGTAGAGGATTAATGACATAATTGTATAATGGAAACTTGTGGCTTCATAATAAATAAAGTTGATAAATGATGTTTCTAAAATTACAGCCTAGATTTTCTACTATTATAAAGTCCACACCCTTATTGTTGGTATGGTATTCCCAAAGAGAAATCATATGATGATTGACATGGCATAAAGGATCTGATTAATAATAAATAAAAGCAAGCTTCCAATTCATTCTGTTTCACTCAGTTATGAGATAATGTGGAAACATTATGAATGTCTAGAGAATGAGATTACTCAGTGACATATGTCTTCAAGTACATGACTTGAACAATGAGATCATACAGATGTTAAGAGTATGTACATTCTTATTATGTTCCTAGTCGGATGTTACTATGGAAGGCAGATAGACAACAATAACACTTAAGACTAGAGTGTGTGTTGGTTGATGATAGAATCTCATTAGTCATGATATGAAATATCAAACCAAGCACACAGATACTTATTAGGGAACAATATATCGGAGATACCCACCTTGAGAGTAACACATGAAACCATCATTGGTGGTCATAGTCATCTCTCATAGTGGAGGTGGTGATTGTGGTTCTTAGACCTGAAGTCACTACACTCATTAAATCATTCGGTATACTTTGACATTATCCAATGTAACCCTGAATAAGGATTTCCATAAAGGTATGATTGGGTAGTTGTGACACATGGAGATTGACTGTGAGTGATGTAAATAGGATTTGTCCCTCCTACTGGAGTTTGATATCTTGACCACTTGATAAGAGAAACTGAGAAAAGCATGTACATGCACATATGAATCAATATATGATATCGAGACCACATATATCTCAAACAATCTGCTCTGGTTCAAGGAACATGGATCAAACATTGATAGGATGGCGATTCCACGCCTCAAGTTCATTTCGGATATCAGAGACATAGGAATTTTACAATCACTGGAACATCTGACACAGATTGTAGGTTGAAGTTGTTCTCCAACTTTCCATTCACTTGGGCAACACTAATGTGTGGCTACACACCGCTCTTTGCTTGTGATGTCATAAACTAGTTACGAACATTCACTGGCAATGTGATATAGGATCTATAGGGTCACACACATAGAAACTCATCTAGAAGAGGAGTTTAATCATAAATGATGATTGGATTGGTTATCAAAGTGTTTGGGTATTCAATTCAAGCAACAAATCAACTGATAGATCTCCCAACCGATCAACTCATGCGATGAAATGACCATTTGGAGTGTCAAGTTGTTGAATTTTGCTTGAGTCAGGACATCAACCGATCGACTCACTGGGCGAACCGATCAGTTCAGGTTGGTGAGATGACCGATTCACCTAGTGAAGGCCCTGATTTTGCTGGCCACAAAGTGAACCAATAGTCGTCTGAAGGCCCTGATTCTGTTGACCACAAAGTGAACCGGTAATCATTCGTCTCTAAATGGAGTCTCAATCTCGGGGGATCTCTCTTTCCCTCTCACTATAGGCAAGATAGAGGCACGACCGATAGGGAGTGGAAGTCCGGTATGGCTCCATCCTCAAGGGTTGGGTCCACTTTTTATAGGTTAGTGGAATCTTTATGCACAAAACTTGGATTCTAGTAGTCATTGAACCGATCAGCTCAGTCATACCAATCGAAGCTTCTAGTGATTTTCTTGATTCATGAGAATAGTCGATCGTTTCACATGTTCAATTAGATTGGTACAAGGAATTAATGTTGGACATTAATTGGATTCAAATTTACTAATTCATATGTGATTGGAAAACATGGTGAAACAACCAGTTTGGGCTGCAACAAACTGATTCGCATGTGAACCGACCGGTTCGGTGCTCGCATGTTGTGAAAATTTACGATCTTTCGATCCTTTCCAGACTAGGAACCTAGTTCCTAACCCCACCTATAAATAGATAGATATTGGGGGCTTCTCAAAACACAACTCATGTGTCTTTGACAATCGCTGCTCTCTCTGGTTGTGGTAACCAATAGAGAGCCTGAGCAAGTCCTACCCGCTAAAGAAAGGGATAGCAAAGAAGAAACAGTTGTAGGAGAGCATGTTTGTGACTAGTACACCATCGGGAGGGACAACTCCCTCCTATTTGTTCTACTAAAATAATAATAGTTCTAGGTGGTTCGTGTAGACTTCTCTAGAGGCGAGGAGACTATTGTTAGCCGCTAGGAGGACAACGTCAGCCTACAGTATGTGGTAGAGCCGATGCAGACGTTGTTTGAGTCTACTGTCTGTGGTGAAGAACATGAGCTGCATAGACGTCGTCCAAGTGCAACTAGGAGTATTGCACTACTGTAACGAGTTGTAGTTGATGAACTTGCTCCAGGAGCATGTGTGAACTCATTAAACCATCATTTTTATTACATAGTAGTTGACTCGATTTTGATGTTATGGAGAATATGAATAGTAAAAAAATTATTTCTGCTACCTACTCTAATTTGGTATTTCCCAACACTTATATCAACAACATACCATTGCATTCACAATGATGTCTTGATTTTTCCCTATAAGGTTACAGAATGATGGCTAATGAAGACCTATCACATCTATGCTTCCACACCAATTGATGGAATGTTGAAAAGGTTTTAGCAAACAAAAGTCAAGTGTTTTCTTCATAAAATGGGATGATGTAGCTTTAGTTTAGTTTCTTTGAGTATCTTTATTTCTGAGTTGCTTACGATCCTTGGTTGTAAACACTTTTGGTTCACATCAATAAAAGTGAGATTGTGTTTTCTTTATTTCATATGTTGTTTCTGTCAACGAAGTCACTCAGAATCAGCCTCATGAATCCCCTTAACATTATCTACTAAGACTGTTGAATTGGGTTTGGTGGATAAACAGTTCTATGACAACTCGTATTAGAGCCTAACACAAATCTTCTATGTTATAATCAAACTTAACCTCAAATGTCATATGAACCAAGGAACCCTTAAAACCAATGTTTTCAGAACCGAACCGGTGGTCGGACCGGTACTGACCCAGACCGGATTGAGTCGGGTTCAACCGGAGTGGTTGAACCGGTTGGACCGGAAATGAAGTCAGCATGACATACAAAAATATTTGAACCGGAAAAACCGAACCGATCACCATGATAAAAGACAATTAGTGGTCGGACCGGTCAAACCGCTTGAAACACATGTTACATATATATATATATATATATATATATATATATATATATGATGCATATGTTATATATATGTATATATGTATATATATAGTGTATATATATAAATATATGTATATACATATATATTGTTGTGTAGATGTATACATTCATATATATATATATATATATATATATATATATATATATATATATATATATATATATATATATATATATATATATATATACACGTTGTATATATATGTATGTATATAAATATATATATGGATACATATATATTATTATGTAGATGTACACATACATTCACACACACACACATACACATATATATATATATATATATATATATGTATATATATATATATATACAAATATACATATATTTGTACATATATACATATATATATATGCATTCTACCTTATATGTATATTTTCTATATAAATAAATGCATACATATATACATACATATAGATACCATATGTACATACATATATATACATATATGTAAATTCCTATGTGTATTCTACATTCTATTTTTTCTTCTCTTTGAACTACTGGTTCAATCCGGTTCGGTCTGACCGGCTGGTTGGACCGGTTGGATCGTATTTCTGACCGGTTGGATCGGAAAAAGACACATTACCGGTTTTTTAGGCTTCCGGGCCGGTCAGCTACCGGTTCACCGGTCGGACCGGCCGGTCCGGTTCAGTTTTAAAAACACTGCTTAAAACTACAATGGTGAATTGAGGTGTTGAATATTGATAACGCGTGGGGTTCTAACAGAATCACCTCCTATCAATATTGCTATGGTGTTTGAGGTTCCTCTAAGGCCTACTCGGACTTACTGGATCTAGAAATGGACCAAAGGTTCTCCTACAAACCTCGAGAGTTTTCTATAATCTCATATTTTCTTTAAGGACTACTCTAAACCACCCATGTGTGTGTATGAGACTTGAATCTCTCAATTATGGGTAGCCTAAGGACAAGACTCAAACATAATATCAATTCAATCATATATACTATATATAAGGGTGACTTGATTCTCAATTATGGGTAGCGTAAGGATGAAACACAAATAGAATGTGAATTCTATCAGACAATGTTGACTAAAATGATAATGTTTCTCTGGTCTAATTCTTGACTCAAACACTATAATTAAAAACTTATATTACAAGGTCTTTTATATATGTCCGGATAAACCCACAGTAATGAAGATGGAGCAAGTGTTTTGGTGTTAAGAACAAAGGAAACAGAAAGAACAAAGAGACCAAAAATAACAAAGGGATTAAAGGAACAAAGAGGTTGAAAATGGCGTAGGGAAGAAAAGGGGTAGAGGTCCTTAGGAAAATGTTGAGGAACTTATCAATAAATCTATCATCACTAGAGATATGGAAGAGCACTCATCAAAGTTATGCAAAATCTGGAGTTCATACAACATCTTCAACACCAAAGAGAGTCCACATAAACCAACCTTACCTTAACCCAAACCCAAAACCTATTAGCATTGCTGATTTTCTAGAGTTGAACCCAGAGACATTTCATGAAGAGGATGTTTGGGAAGTAATGAATAAGGCTGGTGTTCGTTTAATATCAAAGGAAAATACTTTTAGGGTTCTAAGATGTCTAGAAAAAAAATCTCACATTTTTTGCCTACCAAATCAAGGTCACAACTAAGTTGTGGAGGGAAAATTATCTCCATTCACGACAAGTTGTGCTAGGAAATCGGGATGCCTTCAGTCTCGTCTTCACCAATAGCTTCATGCCCACTTCTAAGAGAGGAAAGGATGGAAACAATTCCTTACCTTCACTCAAGTAAACCTATTTATAGCGAGTATGGCCTAAAATTTTGTCTATTAGAAAGGTGTGCCAAAAAACTTACTAAGGAGTGAGTGGATTGAATTTTGTGGATTGGCTCTACATCACTCTCAAACTTCACTCTTTCTACAAAGCAGAAAATTTCCAAGCTTCCTATGCATGCCTTTTCCATGGAGAGCACCCTAAGGATGGGATAGACAAAAGTCCACAAATAGATATTATGTCTGCCAAACCAATGCATGAGAAGAGACCCCATAATAAAAGTTATATAAATAAGAAACCACGACCCAAGAATTCTCCTTTTCAAAACTACTATGACAATCCCATTCAAAATCACCACTGGGGATTTGATCAAATTATAACGGAGGGTCTAAACTAGACATATGAAGGTGCTTCAACTATGGGAAAAGGCACCCTAAACCCTAATGACATTAGATTCTGGTCAACTACTACTGCGAAGAGGAAGGATTCTTACACTCGAGGAAAGAAAAGATAAAGAGTGAGAAATAGAGGTACTCTTTGAAATTATGCAACTCCTCCATGCCATATTTACATAGGCATCAAAATGTTGTGATATTATATAACTATTGTATACTTCAATAATTCATATTCCATCACCCTACTTTTTTAAACTCAATCCACTCTATTGACTATAAACATGATTTTGTATCAGAATAAATAACCCAATTTTTTTCACATACATGGTGATCATCCCAATTATGAACTAAAGTTGATCTATACAGTCAAATGTGTGTATAATCAAACTACAACATAATGATGATAATATTAAGGACTAAACGATGATATGGAATATGAGGTTCCAAAATGTTTTGAGTATATCTGAATTTTTGGGGAAAATTTCTCTTCGAGGGAAGGATGTGATGCAATAAATCATTTCTATCTTTTGATGGAATCACCTTTTCTCCCATGATATATCTTGCTTTGTCTATACTTTATCATTTCCATAATCAAGGATGATATCTCACTCTCTAATATATCTATTAGGGTTTAAATCAATTATATGCACCTAAATATATGAAGCCCTAACCCTAGTTTAGCTCCTTACTTTGATTTTGTTATGATCTCACTTGCTCAAAATAATCTTAATCTTCTAATACAATATCTAAACTTTGAGGTGTAGCTTGGGTTCGTTTCACTTAAATCACTGCTTCCTGCGATGTTCATGATCTTCCAAAGGATTTTCCTTTTTTATTCCTTATTGTTTCTTCTTCCCAGCTCCCTTTTTCTCAATCGTACGGTCAAGTTTAACTAATGGTTCTCGCACCTTGAACATGCACCAAGAATGTGCTCAAAGCCCGATGCAGAGGTCATTGGATTTTGATCCAACATCACCAATATCATCTTCAAACTCTTGATTTTGTCGAGGGTGATATGCACATGTGGTTGTCACGTTTCTCCCATGCACCCTGTCCTTTATGGCACACATTCTCATCTTGTTTTCTCTCTCTTTCTCATCTTCTTCCCCCCTGACCGCACTCATCGGTGATACAACTTGCTTTGGTGCCCCTACCTTAGACATTTTTTTTCTCCCTGATGTCCCCTCTCTTATTCCAACGTGAGCCAAAACTCCCAAACCCTGAACCTAGACCTTGTATCCTACAAAACACCCCTTGGTGAACTCGTCTCCGTCCCTAACTCATCATGTGCTTATCCACACAAAAACAAGCCCTCGAACCCCACTTTGATTCCTTGACTCCATTCCACTGAACCTCAACCTCTATCATGGTCAAACCCCCTTCTCTCTTCACCTTGACTTGGGCTTTGGTTGTGATTGATCTCACAAAACCTCATTGTAGACGACCGACTACTTTGCTAGCCCTCTTAAGGCCTCGTTCTTCCTTTTCGTTTCCTTTAGTGAGAACCACCGCTGCATATTGTTCCACCTCAAGCACGACCCATCTATCAGGATGAGGATTCCTCAACTGTTGGATTTTGGTCAAGATTGACTGAGGACCATATCTGGCATTTTTGCTTTCACATGGTCAAACTAGAACATGTTGTGCCATCTCATGAAGATGTTTACCCCATCCGTCAGATCTCCGCACTAGACCACCATTCCCCTCCATCCAGGGCCCTAGATTATTCTAGTCTAAGGTAGGACTCTTCTCTCTGATGATAAATAAATACCCATATCTTATAAAAAACTAAAAATGATTCATTTAGCAAAATATTAAATTATAAATATTGAATCTTGATGAAAAAATTGTTATGAGCCCAACAAAAATGATTGCAAAATACTAGATCTTACTCATGTTCCTCTATTATCCCTTTTCATAATTTTTTTTATTAGTAATCTTGGAAAATAATCAAATCTTATGATTTCCCTAAGCAAAATCATGAGTACATCATTGAAAATACTATTAGAGAGCCAAAATCAAATGTTTATCATGAAACTACTAGATGATAACAAAGATGAGTTTTTAATGATGAAATTAGGGTTACTTCTAATAAGGCCTAGGTGTGGTACATTACATCGATATTAATAATGACGATATTGATATTGGACTCGAATACCTAAAAATTTGATGATGTTAATAATTAGATGTGCAACCACACCTAGGGTCAATATAGGAACCCATAGCCCTAATCTTGGTCTTTGTGACCCAATATGTTAGATATTCCATATTTTGACCCATGAATCCATATGCCAAGACCTTTCACTTGACTCTTGACCCCAAGTATCTCTAAGATCTATTTCTACTCTTGAATCTCAACAAGATATGTTTTATCCTCATATGTGACACATTTATGATAGTGTTATGTTTGAATCCCAAACTTAGCATATGGTATTTGTTTGAAATGAGCGATATCTTATGCCACCTTTTTGGTTTCTCAAATATTTTATGTTTCAGAAAACATTAGACATAATGTAATACATTTATTATACCTTGATAATGAATATAGTCATGCCAAAGGGTTTGCACCTTTGTATAGAGAGAGGATATAATGCATATAAAACAAATGCAAAAGGACACATATATGTGGGTGAAGGGAGGGTCTAATGCATGGAAAATAGATGCAAAAGGATTCACACATGTTGGTGTATTTAAAATCTAATGCATAGAAAGGCATCCTTGAACCTTTAGGTCGGAACATGATTAATGGTCACAGTTGTATAGTAGAAAATATGTGACATAATATGATGTGGTTTCATAAAGGATAAAGTTGATTAATGTTGTTTCTCATGTTTATAATAATACTTCCAAACTTATATATTATTATGAAATCCACACCGTCTTATCAGCATTGCAATGACGTCTTGAGTTTCCCCTATTATGTTAAAGAATGACGGTGATGAAAACATGCCACATCATGTTCCACGCTACTTGACGGAATGTAGAACAAGCTTCACCAAACAGATCTCATGAGCTTGAAAAGGACTTCCTTGAAACAACCATCACATGAGCTTGAAATAACCATCACGTGGTCGAAGCTTTTGTGTATTACAGATGTGAAGAAATTAGAAAATTCCTAAATAACTAAACACATCCCTCGATTTCAGCACTTTTTTTGCATAATTATGATGCATGAAGTAAAGGCATAATAAATTAGTTTTGGTCAGAAGTAATTCTGCCCCAGATATGAGTCGTGATGTTTTCCAAACAATGGTGCTGCAGCACTTTTTGGCATTATACCACAATAATAATAAATCCACACATTGTTATAGACATACTGGCATTGAAATAAAATGACTGCCATTTTTTCCAGACACCCAGTGCCAGATTTTGCACTAAAAATTTGAGAAAAGTTCTAGTGGGTATATTCCAACATATCTATAAATAACTGATCATATAATAATGCACAAAGGATTAGAAGAAAATAAAGCATTATCATTTGTGACGCAAAAGTATATGTTGATATAGAGACGAGCTAGCATCAATAGTGTTTACTTGCTCAGCATGTATCCATCTGTAGATCTCAGATAAGTGGTCCTAGTCATTCAGGGGCAACAAAAATCTTGAAAACGACAATGACTGCACTTCAGAGTTCTTCCCTTTCATTAAAACGTGAACTATGATTGATGAGGTAGATATTACTGACTTGTGTATTTATATGATTGACTACCAAGTAACAACCAGCTCAAATTAATATTCAATGACTGCACTTCAGAGTTCTTCCCTTTCATTAAAACCTGAACTATGATTGATGAGGTAGATATTACTGACTTGTGTATTTATATGATTGACTACCAAGTAACAACCAGCTCAAATTAATATTGCACATTCTTTTTCCTATAAAGTTTCTAACTTTGTATGGTTTGGAATTGAGCTTAACTGTCATTGTGAAAAGTAATATGTACACTGTATTGTATCTCTGTAATTTTTGTTTTTATAGAGTGTTATGGTTAACATCTCCTAGATTACCCCAAGCCTCTTCCAATGAAAGAGGAGACGAAAAATCACAGTTCTCCATTTGGTCCTCCCAGCATAGTGTAGCAGAGGTGGCTCCCTCCGTGTGTTGCAGCTTTTCCTGAAAATTTGAAGTTGATCAATTTTCTATACTTTCTAACCAACATAAGAAGTTCTATAGAAACTAACAATTAGATGCTCCTCTTATTGATCAGGATGCCAAAATGCCCTTGGGTATTCGTTGCTGTGCTATGATTTTAATTATTATGTTATGTTAAATACCTATAGATTAAATTACAGTTATTGCTTTAAGAATTCATCTTCCCTGCAATGTGCATGTTACGGATGAAATCGTACAAACGGGAGGGGGGGGGGCAGAACTAGTTAGAATTTCCTAAGTCGAGTTATCTTCCACAAAGATGGGAGCAAGGAAGAGCCCACTAGCACCCTCATACTGCTTTAAAATTATAATTACACTATATAGCACAGAAGTAACATTAGTACTTGTGATCAAGTAAGAAGACAGAAATTAAACAGAGGACAGGAAAACCCCACTCCCTACGTGATTACGGAGAGGGCCAAGTACATGAATTAACTGGACTCCATAACAGACTACTAGTTGAGACCCATACTACAGGATATTGCATAGTATTGCAATAACCACTAGAAAACATACTCTTTACAAACCCTTCAAGCTGGAGCTTTAGATTAAAAGGCATGTTAAACTTAGACATAGACAACTCAAATCAAAAACACATGAAACAAGGTCATACAGATGTGTTAAGTGGCATACAGATGTGTTATGTGGCTCTAATGTAAGCAACAACCAGTGTTTTGGAAAGTGGCCCAGGCGGCCCAGATCCGTGGCTGCTCAGATTTGCCTTTAGGGGGCACTGAGGTGGATCTTTATTAAGCGGCCGCTTCAGGCCCACTCAGCCCGCTTAAGCAGCCGCCTGAGCACTGCTTCTGGGCGCCCGCCTAAGGCCGCTTAAGTGAAAAGCAGGGGCTAGGTTCACTTCCTAAACCCAAAATGGAAACGTCATTAATTGTTAGTATGTAATATTAGGCTATCGATATTGTATGACATTATTTAACACGTTAATATAATACTATTGTAATAAACAACTAAATAGGTATCTACATACTGTACAACATTTAACTAGTGTGCAATACTACACTGATTTTGTTTTTTAAAACATATCTTATGTTTATAAATCAAGGTAAGTATGTGTTTCTAAATATTAATCGAGTTAAATATGTATCAAAATCATTCCCACTTTGTACAAGCTCTGTATGTATGTACTGCTGCACCCATGTTACATCTTTATGTACGAATTACTGCACCTACATAACATATTTATCATTTATGCATGCACTGCTGCTCTGCTATGTAGTATGTACTGAACTACTAATATATAGTGATATATTATACTTGTATCTATGCTACCTATACATTCATACGTTTGTTTCTCTTGTATTGTTATGTGTCCAACAGTGGACTCCAACTAATATACAGTCTATGTAGATTTGCTTTGTAGAATGATATACGTACAAGTGTATAATGTACATAATGTACGGCCTACTTCTGTATAATGTATATCATGTACTATGTAGTATGTATCTCTAAAGTATAATGTATGTACCATGTGCTGCCTGCTACTATATATTCATGTACTATGTAGAATGTACCACTAGTGTATACATATCATGCATCGGTTACTGCTGTATATATCTAAATCTAATAGATTATTACATCGCGTGTGTTATATTGAGTTAATTCAATTATTTTATACTCATCACGTTGTTTATATATGTATAAAAGTTCCTTAGAAATATGATATTCATATACATATATGTGTCATTTTCTAAAAAATTATATATGAATTTAGGCATCCTCTTTTTCAAAAAGCACCCGCCTGACGCTCAAGCGGCCACAAGGCGCTGTCCGCACGCCTCCCGCTTCCCACTTTTTAAAACATTGTCAACAACTATTAAGTGGTAACAAAGATCACTGGCATCTCTTTAGATAGTGATGACAACTTAAAATACTGGTCACAACACACTTCAGGAGCAAAAGAAAAAGCAAAAGCAGCGCCATTGCGATCATGCATAATATGACAAGATCACTAAATGCATAATGCTGATGTGATAGCTTCATGTCACTATATCACTGAAGGGAGTTGAATTCATATTTCAGGTTTTGGCCCTTCTTTCGAAAGAGGAGTTGGGAAAGACACCTATCGATGCGAGTTGGGCTTCGCCTATTCCTATTTGTATGATCTCTCCTGCCTTTAGGGACTGTCTTAGGGATTACCTATCATCATGATATGGCCGAAAGCCATTAACATGCACTATGTAGCATGGACGCAGAAAGGAGTTGATGTAGCTTGAAAGTTGTTCTCCTATCAATTGATGTGCTTAGCAGCTACATCCACCATGAGATCCATGACAAGATATTACACTGTAGTTAATCTAGAATCCAACCGCATCGCTAGATTTCTGCTAGAAGTAATTATTCAAGGATACTAGCACTGCTTCCATGGGCCGAAGAGCTGAGGTAGTGTCACATCTTTGGAAGCTTTGGTGATTTTAACTATTTTTTTAAAAGCTGGGGCTTTGGCTAAATTTTTTGAGCACATTAATACACTAAATGCAAGCATATATAAGTGTTTATTTAGTTATCGGGCTTGACTCCTTTATCTTTGTATATCCTGTTTCACTTTAGTGGTGATCCATTTATGTATATCCTATTTCACTTTAGTGGTGATCCATTTATCACTGAGGATTCATGTAACTACTCACTCCTTTATATAGAGACCATGTACATATGAATAACCCACTAGGAAGCATGGACATGGCATGACGACTTTCAAAAATATAGGACACAGACACAGCGTTGGACACTTCATACACACATATACATATATGTATTTATACAGATATATACATATACATATTTATACAGATAGATTCATAGACATATACATATATACAGATTTACAGATACATAGATATAGATAAACATACACACATAGCATGGAATTGATCGTATAATGTCCATATATCCAACTCTATGAAGTCATAACATGGTATTTTAAGAAACATAAATAAAGAAAATATAAACCAGACCGAAAATTAGCTTATGATGTGAATGATGAAACCACTAGTATGTTTACATTATGAAATAATAAATTATTTATGAGGATAAGTAATCTAAAATACATTTGTAGTATGTAAACAAAAAAGTAGAAATGGAGAATGATGAATTATGTTAAATTTGTGGGTCAAATTCCTAGAACAGTATAAGAATGGTGAATTATATCTACAAAGATGGTGTACATAAGTTATTGTTTAATAACAATTAGTAGTAGGAGGGTAGGAGAACTAATTATAGTGTGCCAGAATAAGAGGTGGGAGACAGGAGACACATAAATTATATTCCTTTTATATACGGAATTGATTTGGGCCTACCATGTCCACAGTGTGTCCAAGCCGTGTCCACGACGTGTCCATGCTTTGGAAAAAAAAGGTGGACACTTCTGACTCGTGTCCATGTCGTGTCCAAGCTTTAAAAAAATGGACACTTTTGAGCCGTGTCCACTGCATGTCCAGCCGTGTCTCTCTGACACGTGTCCAGGACGACCACGGTTGCCCCGAGGAAGTGTCCGTGCTTCCTAGATAACCCATGTTGGATTCATCGAATTGCTCTAAATTCCATGGTATCAAAGAAGCACTAAACCTAACACTCCCCCTAACCCATAGATAAAAATTTACAAATCATTCCTCCTCTTTCTCATTGTTGATTTCTTGACGGTTCATATATTTAAGGTTGAATACAGATTCTGCTTAAAAATTGTTACCTTGGCGAGGCGATAACTTTCAAGCATTCGCCGGTATTGCTGTCTTGCCTCAGGGTCTTCCACCATGGATAATACTGTCGTTAGAGCCTCGTCAAGGGCAGCATCAACTTTTTGCTTACGAAAAACCTTTATTATCTCTTCGTCTTTAATTTCCTCCATGCTCGAAGATGCTTTCTTGAACCCACGAAAGCCAACTCCTCGTCTACGCCACCGCAAGATGACCTTCTCTAGAATACTTACAGTCATATGAAAATTGTAATTTTTCCTGACCTGATAGCCTCTGACATGGGCCTGCAAAAAACAAAACACGAGTCATTGTGACCGTATAAGATGCAATGTAATGCATCGTGCTCAGAGATAAGTGTTAACGTAAACCAACAAAGTGGAATTTTCTACAAGCCCAACTAGATATTTGGTTTTTAGGTGCATAAAATTTTGTTGCTAAGATTAGTCATCATTTTCTGCAGTTTGATACTGGATCAGACCAATTTATAAAGCAGACGTACAATGTACTTATTTGTACGGATCAATGAAATAAGTTCAGTGATTGAGCTGATTTATCAATAGTAATGCGGTCACAGAGATGCTGCGCAAAATGTATCTGCAGTTGATATGGCAATAAAGAAGCCGGTGATGTATAATAAAGGAATGATCACTTGTTAAAGTATACAAAATAGTTTGTGGTGTGGTTTTCTTTGCTCATGAACAAAGGAACTGTTCCAAAGGGAAGTCCTTGCTATGAGATGTAAAATAGGGTTACATCAATAGAATACAAAATGAATAATCAAACATAGGATGATTTTTATTTCTGGGGAATATATAGTTATCTACTCTAACCTCCTGAAATATGGGAAGGACATACTAGAACTGGTTCAGAACAGTAATTGGTTTAGTAGGGAATCATGTGAATGAATATAGTAATATTCCTATGTCTACAATTCCTTACGCTGTGTTTGTTACGTGGTGAAAAGAAAAGATGGGGAAGGGGAAGGGGAAGGGGACGGAGACAGAGAAGGGGAAATTGTTAAAATTGTTGTTTGGTAATATGTGCATGGGGAAAGGGATAGAGATGGGATTTTTTTTAAAATTTTATTTGTTACATGGTTATGGAGACGGCGAGAGGGAATTTTTCTCTTAAAAAACACCATGCACAAATATGAATCATATTTATTTAAAAGTTTTTTACGTATGTGTCTAAACTAGTGCAGTCTTGAAAGAAACTTTTTCCCCATGATTCACCATGCTTTTCCATGGGAACAAAACAGGTCAAATTTCCCCATGGAATATTTTCCCATTCCCCATCACCATGGCAAATAAATAACATTTTTTATTTCAACAGCATTCCCCTCCCCGTGATTCACCATGTAACAAACACACCCTTAGTGACATTTTCAATGTGTAAAGCTTGCAGTTGGTGTCTGTCTTTATGCTCTCAATGCCTACATTTTCAAAGTGTAAAGCTTGCAAGATTTATGCTCTCAATGCCTTTTGGGGCTGTGTTTCGAGTGTGTGGAGACGGGGTCATAGCCATATATATCATACTTGTCAAAGTAACAAGAAGGTGCAGCTAGGACTGTTCCTTCACTTCTGCGTCTTGGATTTTTTGTGGGTCCTAGGGTCTTATGGGTATCAATGGCCCTTTTAGGGTCTTAATAAGACCATATTATTGTTTCAAATAAAGATTGTTATCTTTATATGGAGTCGACTACACTTGCTATACGAGGAGCTTAGTATGACCCCTAATGCTTGTTTTAAATCTGTTCCGTATATCCGGTTTCTATAGGAACTCAGATAGTCTTAATGGACTTTAAATGCAAAGCAAAACTTCAAGGTAGCTATATGAAAGTCCATGTTGCATATTACACGAACCCAACAAAATGATAACCATAAAATGTATGTATAATGAATAGTAAGAACAATTCATCCAGGGCCACCCAGGATCCCATACAAAGTACATATGCACCTTGTCTCCTTAATAAGTATGGTTTACATAAACATATATACATTTATCATGAATACATACGTAACAATTTAAAATTCCATGAGGCAATGAATTGCAAGTTTGCAACATATACAGCTTTCTACATAACATAAACTGCATTGGATGAATCTATCTCAAGCTATATGCATGTGGCCTAGTTCAGCATACTAGCACAGCTACAGAGGCCCATCAACCATCCGTACTGGAAAATACATGCTTGTAAAGGCTATAACATGATGTCCACTTCAGTATTTTCTTATTGCATTTTACCTTCTCCACTGTATTAGAGTTGTCACACTTCCCATTTTTCCCACAAAGAGTGACAGTTTTTGACTAAACAACTTTCCTGACTCTACTGATGAGGTGAGCCCTAGCACTGAACACTCAGTCTACTCCCCCTCTCATCTCATCACCATCCTCTATCTCCTTTCGCACTGACACTTCCTGCAGCCCTATGGGGATCATCCATCAGCACCCTTCGCCCTAGGAGAGCCAGCTACCAACCACCAGCAGGGCATCAGTCCTCTCCACCTCCTTTGGTAGCCAACATAGCATCCCGTCAGCTAGCATTCTTGGCCTGTACAGCAGCCTCCCACCACTGTTAGCAACCTGAATAGAAGCATATCCACCATCTTGGTGACATTCATAGAACCCCCTCCCCAAACAGATATGGCTATGGTCATAGGCATTGCTCGCCAGAAAACACTGCTTTACAAACCTCCAAATCACCACCCACCCATCTAGACGTGGTGGTATAAATCCTTATCCATTGGCATCCCTTTCCTTTTTTTTTTTAAGAAGTCCGCACGCTGTTGTAATCATCCCACTCTCCCCAAGCATGGTAAGACAAAAGCAAAACAGCTGTCATGAACTGAGAGCGGGATGGTTGCAGCCCATCACGCACACACGCTATCCTGACCCACCCATGTCCAAGGTCAGGGCCACCAAAAAACTAAACCTAAACTGTGTTCCAAGATTTCCTAATGCCAGGTATATGATTTCTGTCCATACATATCAAACCATGAATCTGCATTGGGATAGGAAAGACGGTTCGTCATTGTGAGCACAGCCTGCGAGTGACTACCCCATCTGCCAATGACATGAGCTGCCACATGATCTTGTGGTGAATGTGATGACCAAGGTTGCTATTCCAAGGGGCTAAGTGAGAGCTCCATCATCTTCTACCTATCTATTGTGGGTTTTGTTAAATTGAATGGGCCTAATTAAGCTGATAGTGGTATAACTTAGCTTGATTCCCTAGAACATTGTATCTTGGTCCTCTCCTATACTTTGTATCATGGTCCTATCCTATTATAAGGGCCCCTCATGTCATCCCTTCTGCTAGTATCTGAGAATAAGCTTCTATTTAACAACATGGTATCAGAGCACTTCATTTCAAACCTAAATCTAAACAGTCGCTGCTATCTATCTCGCTCCTGGCACCATCAACAATAGAAAGAGCACCAAGCTGATGGCAGTGGCAGTAGTAGTCGAATGCCTGCAGCCAACGGCAATAGGGTCTCGCCGCCGGTCGGCCAATTGTTGCACTGACAACAGGAGCTCCCACCACACATTGTCGGCAACAAGTCAGGACAGTAGGAGCACGAGGCTCCTACCATCGGCTGCCGTAGTAGAACAGGGCAGCCGGAAACTGCCCCAACCACAGGGAGACCCCCTCCCAATGCTAATTGCAACCTAGACACCGTTGTTTGCAACCCTCTACACATGGAGCCAAGGGTATTCTCCAAATTCTTTAACACCATGATTTCTGAGCAATGGAGGTATGATTTTCTCTACCGCAGCATGCACTTTCCCTGTGTGCATTGCTGAGAGCTTTATAAGATGGGAATGCATTTTCTACCTACCATGATGCATCTTACCTATGATAGAGCCTCCTCAAGTCATGTATCTTACAAGCTGAGTATCTCCAACCTTACCGTGCATTTTTCCTCGTGTGATCTACCTGTCATCATGTCCAAGGAAAGGTTGAAACAACGGTCTATAAAGACAATGTGCCAATCTCCATCGTCAAACACAACAGATATAATTACTTGTTTTGGATGATTCCATTACACAATTCTAGAACCTAGAGGAAAATTTCAATACATTGAGAAACCTTCTGAGGATACTCCTAAATAGAAATGGAAAATCGCCAGGTCAAAGGTTTTCCATGGAACAACATGGAGCCAAATGCCTCAAAGTACATGTTTTATTAGACTACTAAATAAGTACGGAAGGTGGCTTGTCGTCAATTTACACAAGAGAAGAATACCATGAACATCTAAAAAATCTGGGACAAATGTTTGCCTAAACATCAGGGAGAAAAGACCCTGGATGACTGCTATGATTCCATCGAGGTACTCATTCTGCAATAGGATTTCTTCCAACCAGTCTGCTCTGATGAATAAACCCAAGAACGTACAAGACTCATTACTACCTAATTTCTCAACGAATTTCACCCATCTCTAGTCTGCAGCATAACCTAGGCAGCTGACAATTCCCTCTACCGGTAGAAGCATACTTAAGCTTGCAAGAATCTAATGTGCATCCACAACTTATCTCTACTAACTCTCCAGATCCTCAAAGCACTATGATAGTTACATACAACACATGGGCAAGAAAGAGTTTGATATTTGAAACCCAAGTGCAACTTTAACAACTAGATTTGTTGGAAAAATGGTGCCATAAGAAGCATGGTTATACATATAGGTGAGGTAGAAGCACTGGTGCGGATCACATAGTCAAGCAAAAAGTTCTTCTCAACTCATCATCTCCTCCGCCAAGTATGAGAAACTCATACAAGCATCTCAAAATACTCAAGTTTTCAGGGAATCCGTGACACCGCAGCCTATTGTGTCATGCTCTTTTGCATATGGCCTCCAACCAAGGTAATATGGGGGCCTTCATGATAGCAACCAACTCATCCTGGATTGTTGACTCAAGGGCCACCCAACCCAACATATGACATGTAAGAGAAATTTTCTCAAACATTATAGAATCCTACATTCCAAATTCTATTACATTGGTTGATGGTTCCATTACAAATGTCCAATAATGGTTGATGGTGTTCTCAGCAGGAATAGTCGGGCCATTAAAGGTGAGATTTGAGTCACGACCTTGAGCTTTGACATAGAGCTCGAAGGATGCAGACCAAGCATGATAGTTGGAGTCATCCAACTTGGCAGTAGCAATGCAGAGCGTGCGAAGTGACTGAGCAGAAGCCATTATAAGAAAATGTCAAATGACAGATCCGGGATCAGGATGCAGAAAAGAAGAAGACTCAATTTCGGGGCAGTAACAGTTGACAGTGGACAACATCAGTAGTCAGCGGGCAGCAGCAGTAGTAACCCAAGTCATAGGCAGTAAAAGTCCTAGATCAATAGTATCCGAAGAAACCCGCAATAGTAGGCAGCAACAATAGATCTGAGGCATCAAATTTGAGAAACCCACAAAGGGCAGTAGAGATCAGAGAAATACCTACTCCACCATGGAGAGAAAGTCACTCCACCATGAGGCGCAAGCAAATAGCAAACATAGACCGGTTAGAACTTCAATGTGCAAAATTTAAAAAGTGCCCAGAGATCACGATAAACTAGGAAGAAGGGAAGGGTAGGAGTTTAGAGGCTAGACGGCAGAGAAGAGATGATAGTGGCTTGTGGGTGGAGGGGACAACAGTGGAGAATGATGGAGGTGTGGTGCTGGCGGTGGTGGGATGGGTGGTGGGAAATTACGACGCGGCAGGGGAAGGGGGGTGGGCAGCGGCGGGCAGGTGGGGGGGGGGACAACAACAACAGGTTGGTGGCACGGGAAAGAGGAAAGGAGGGGGCGGCGACGGTGGGTGAAGTGGAGGAGAGGAGGTGGCGGGGTGGAAGGAGAGAGAGAGAGAGGGAAGGGGGGCAACGGTGAGGAAGAGGGGATAGGAGGGGGCAGCGACGGCTAGGATGGGGTGGCGGCTAGGGTGGAGAAAGGAGAAGATGGCGGCTAGGGTTAGGGAAGGGGATGGTGGCGGCTAGGGTTAGGGAAGGGGATTAAGGGGGATCATAGTGTTTTGATACCATATACAATGAGAAGTCTTTATTTGATCCGTCTAAAATATATACAATGCTCTCTTTTATAGGCTAAGAGAGTAAGATGGAAACAGAAATAAACAATATGGGATAAAAGAAAGGCTAATAGACAAGACAAGCTAAAGCCCATAAAAAAACAAATAAGACAACATAACAAAACAATATAGCATATATACTAATAGTGTGAATACTACACCTAATTTAAACTTCAATCTTATATTATGTTCTGGATTTTCCCATTTAAGCTCCAATTGCTTTGTTGAAACTAGAGTTTCAAAGGAATTCACTTTCTGGGAACTTAAGTTCAATTCTTGGAAATTGATTTTGGGTAATTGGTTTAAAATTTGAGTTTTTTCAAGATGACAACCTCCTTTTGGTTGGTTCTTTTTAATTCTAACAACATTTGTGTTTTGCCAAATTGTACGAGATCCATGTGCTTTTGTTGTCCTTTAGAAATACTATTTCCCTCTAAGTATGATGGTGTAATCTCCTCATTATTATTTTTGATTCAAGTATATTTAGTTCCTATAAAAATTTGGTAGTAGACATATGTTAATCCCACTATTCTACGTATGTGCAAAAGCAAAACAACAAAGTAATTGCAAATGAGTTGTTCTATATAAGCATATGCTAATATACTGACATATAAGTAAACATGATACCTAACGTATAAACGTGTAAAGACATGTAAAGACCATGGGAATTTCCATTACATTAATGTTGAACTAGACATGCAACCTAATATAATATAAATCTAATGAGGATTAAAATTAGAACTTTAGAAGTATAATGATAAATTATATATAGTAAAGGGTTGATGTTAGAGTAAGCATAGTAAATGATATATTCCATGCATAACGTTGAATCAATGTACATTGTAAAGTTTAATTGATTTATTATATGTACTAGAGGACAAACAACAACAAGTTTCCACCCTAAACAAAAAAAAGACATTCTTTTGTTCAGTCTAACAATTTATCTTGTGCAGATTTGTAACACAAATTAAATGGATGCACGAGAGAGTAGTCTTTTGTGATAATATTAATTAACAGTGCAAACATTTTGGTCCTCGGCGGAAGAAATTAGCATGACAAGGGATCTATACCATAATACAAAAGGAAAGCAACTTGGTACTGGCTGAGAAAGGAAGACTGACACTGGCAAATCCAGAGGTTCACCGTCGAAGTCGAGAGAGTGGTTACCAATCGGCTAGTAGGGCAGAGCGGAATCTGGGCAAAACAAAACGAGAGCGTACGCGAGTGGAACGGGAGTGTACACAAGCTGAAGTTGTTTTCACTTGTTTTTCTCTCGGATCTCAGAATTCACACTCAGTTTATACTAATAGAAGGGAAATTCTATTGAATCAGTTTTCTGAAATTGCGGAGAGCCAACTTAATACTAGCTTGTCCAGGATCTCGAGTACCTAAGTTTTTAGACCACTTATAGACAAGGAAGAAAGTGTAGATTTCAACGTCGTTTCGGTGGCCACGGAAACAAATATCTTGACAAAAATTTCAACAAATGCATTCCTGGCATTTCAAGGACCAAATGATCGAATTATTTAGTGAAATTTTACTAGAACAATCTATTGTTGTAGATCTACTCAAATATGCAATAATATTTCATATTGGATATGTGGGGGGTGGGGTTCCTCATGTGTGAGTGAAAGAAGCTAAACTGGTTCGATGGCAATTTTGATGAGAATTTTGAGCTCAAATTTAATCGTTAAATGAAATCATAGTTTGCAAGAACAATATATAGACTTAAAGACAAATTTATGGAAGCATAATATGATCTAGGATGGTAGGACCTCTAGATAGGATGGCAGGACGTAGTACAAAAACATTATTGAAATGGTATGTGAGTGAGTATTGAGGAAGCATGAGATAACTATGGTTTATGTATCTTTGAACGATGATAGTTGACATCCTCCTTGTTGATTATACCTATCAACATATTGGCTCCAATTTATTTTCTTTTATGCAAGCATAGATGTGTCTAAATGTAATATCTATAGGCCTACTAGCGACAAAGTGCATACTCATGGATTAACTCAAGCATTGTTCTTGGTCATGTGCTTTTGTAGTTAGAGCCTATAGGAGGCAACCATGTGGTTAAGAGGTGTAATTGATAACGACATACATACAAAATATCTTGGTGGTCATGCTAGTTTTGCACACTATAATTACAAATCATGTGACCTCAAAAATAAAAGCTAGCGGGACATCATGCCATGGATACAACTCCCACACCCATTTTTAGATAAATCCTTTGTAGATCTTTATAGAAGTGAGAAAAATAGGAGATAAGGGTACAATAAGGCTAAAAAGAGATGAAACATAACTTAGATTGCCCCTAAAAAGCCCAAGGAGTCTTATAGTAAAATCTGCAGACATTGCACCCCATTTCTCAAAATATTACCTATGTTTTTTGAAATTTCACCGAAATGCGGACAGAATAGGTTATATTCAATCAAAATTTACCTAATGTTTGGTTGAAATTTTGAAAAAATCGTCAAAACTTGTTTTTTCCTAATGAAATTCCCTACACAAGGACATGTTTGGTCAGTTTTCTATCTGATGGTTGTCCGGGCATCAAGATAAACGGAAAATGTTAACCAATTTCAACGAAATTTTGATAATGCCTACAACAAACCAGTCAGGGCCTTAGCGTAATGTTTGTTTCCAAACATGTTGACTCCCTAGACTATTACGTAAAGTGTGGTCGCAATGTTTTTGTGGTATAGGATTCCAAGAGTTTTATAATGATTGGCTTGGGTCTAAAGCGGGTGCTCCTTACTACCGTGATAGACATCAGAACCCTGTCTTTTTTGTCTTGCCCGCCCCTTTAGATTCAACGATGCTACGGGCATCCTTCCTTAGAGAAACGTAAATAGCTTGAGCCATCCTCATCTAGTTTAACAAGTTTCTCATGTGATTTTTGCTAACTAGGAAAACACCATAGGGTTTCTTTTCCAGGTTTAACCACTTTATGTACTTCAAACATTTTTTCTCTCTTTCATAGTGATCAGTGAAATGAAAAACGGGCTGAGCGCCCGATTAAACGGCCGTTTAATCGGCCCAATGGCCCAGCCGTTCGATTTTTGGCAAAATCGCCGTTTAACATTTTTGTAATTAATCGGCCGTTTTTCACCCGTTTTTTCTGTTTTTTTGCCCGTTTTTTTCCCGCTTTTTGGCCGTTTTTTGTCCGTTTTTTTTAAATTTTGCTGTACACCTGTAACTTTATATAAACTATATGGTCCCAAGTATTACTGACTATAATATATTAAACTTAAATATCCTATGATAAGCCTAGTCTAATAGAATGCATACTTGTATGCAAGTTGGGATAATAGGGTACTGTTGTAAAGTGTAATTTATACAAGTAAAATATATGTAATGTAACTATTATCTAATTTTATAATGCATACTTTAGTTAATTGTACTGCTGTAATGTATGACTAATTGATGATATGCACATATAACAATAAGTTAGAAAGGTATCCAATAATCAGTCTATTGTTTACTGTATGCAAGTTGGGATAATAGGGTACTGTTGTAAAGTGTAATTTATACAAGTAAAATATATGTAACTATTATCTAATTTTAGAATGCATACTTTAGTTAATTGTACAGCTGTAATGTATGACTAATTGATGATATGCACATATAACAAAAGTTAGAAAGGTATCCAATAATGAGTCTATTGTTTACTGCTTAACTATGTAAACATGTGATGCAAAAATATTTCTGAATCATGTATGTGGGGTATTTTATCTATGTCAAATCTATTATTTATTATATTATGGCTATAATTATTGTCTTATAGCTATCTTATAAACTAATTGGGTGTTTTTACTGTTGGGTAGAGTGTTTAGAATCTTTAGATATATATAAAAGTTTCAAAGAGTATTAGTATTTATATACATATATATGTAATTTTGTATAAAATTATATAGGAAATTAAAACCCGTTTTTAAAAAAATCGGCCGCTTACCGCTTAACCAGTTACAAGGTGCTGTCCGCACGATTACTGCTTAACGTTTTTTAAAACATTGATAGTGATATATATGGGCCATTTTGAACAATGAGTTTCAAAGGATAACATAATTTTATCTCTTTTGTTAATGATTTTTTTCTCAAATGGCTTAGTTGAACTTGATAAAGAGTCGGGTTGAGATGTTTAATTTGTTTAAATCCTTTCATCTCATGATTAAAACCCAATATTAATATTAAAGCCATTTAGACTGACAATGCTCTTGAGTATATATGTAGTTGGATTTTTAGATTTTGTCAATGGGATTATCCATCAACAATGCTACACCTACACTATACAAAAAGCCAGAGTTGCAGAGCACAAGAATTGACATTTTTTGGACATTACTAGACTTCTCTTCCAAGATCGTGGGTCGAGAACTTTTTTGTCTGAAACGGTCCTTATCGTGTATTATCTTAGTAATTGCCAATTGTCTTTTGTCATTCTGTGAAGATTCCTTCCTCTCTTAATATCCTAAGAAAAAAGTCTTCCATCTCCCTCTTTGGGACTTTGGATGTACAACCTTTGTTCATAATTTTGATCCTAAGGCAGTCAAACTAGGTCCATGATCCATTAAGGTTGTTTTTCTCGAATACTCCACCTTTTAGAAGGGTTATAAATGTTACAATCCTAGCACAATAGGATGCATGTCCCATTTCATGTTTCCAACATCTTTTTGCCACTAAAGAGCCATTCTAGAAGTGAGCTAATTGATTGATACATGGAAATCACACTTCCCATATCCACCCCCTCACCATCACATGAAGCTCCCACTCAGCAAAGTCTATGCCTTTTATCCAACAATTTACTCATACCTATCACTGAAGGCCAAATGGAGAAGCATCAATCCAGGCTTGGCCAAGTTCGTCAACCTTTGATGAATATGCATGACCCGTTGCACTCGGTATATGTATTTTCAGCATTAAACATCCAATTTCTCATACCTATTCTAACCAAGCTCACTAAAAAGGTCAAATCCATAGCTATGCATTAGATTCGATGTTCCTAAAAGCCATCATGAGGTTCTCTGACATCCTAGTTGGAAAGCTATGATGCATGAGGAAATGACAACATTGCATGCCAATCATAAGTGGGATCTTGTCCCAGCTTCGCATGACGAATTCATTGTTGGATACTGACGGGTCTACTCAGTAGAATATCGATCAAATGGTATTATGGACGAGCTTAAAGCTCATTTTGTTGCCAAAGGGGTTTCGTTTTGACTTCTTTAGACATTCTCACATGGCATGTGTATTGCTTCATATGGCATTCCTTACAGCTCATCTAGAGTGGCCTTTATTTCAAATAGATGTCAAGAATGCCTTCCTACATGACCATTATGATTTGGCTAGAAACAATTTGATTATTAGGAAATAGGGTTACAATGAGTCCAATATATAGACTCGACTCAAGGTAGGGTGTACATGCAGATAAATGGAACTTTCATTTAAAAAAACAATGTACAGGCGGAAAATTATAAAATAAGCATGATTTATGATAATCAACTTAAGTAAGAGAGCCAATTAGTCCTATTAGACTAGATTGAATATAATTAATTATTATACAAAGGTCTTCCCCTCAAGCTGATGAGTAGACATCATGCATACCCAGTTTGCCACACATGTAGTTGAAAAGAGAGGTGGAAGTGGCTTGGTGAAGAAAATGGTGATCTGGTCTCCAGTCTTTACATACTGTGAGAAATAATATTGATTGTATATTGAGTTGATGATAAAAGACATGCACCCCTGTCTTATATATAGGAGCAAGGGAGAAACCTTGAGACTTGGGATGCAAGTAAACTAAACAGGCTGAGACACAAAATCCCACTAACTAATTAACCTATTAATTAAATAGGCTAATATACTTTCTAACATTCCCCCTCAAGCTGGAGCATGGGTGAAACACATGTCCAAGCTTGAAGTTACATGACTCGATACAACAACAAAAGAAATGATAAAATGAAAGATAGAAATGATAAAAGATAAATACCACTCCTCATACAAAATTTGTTACCCCCCCTTAAACAATACTCCCCCTCAATCATATGATGACGACACCTCTTTTCAATTGTGTTTTGCAGGCTGGAGATCCTCGAGCTTTGAAGAAAGTCTTTTGGAGCGCATCTGGAATAAAGAACATATGATGAATGGAACCTAAATGTCAGTGTTTCAAAAAAAGGACGCACAGGCCGCATAAGCGGCCCGCATATACTTAGCCGCTTATAAGGCCGATTAGTCAGCATTTTTTAGATAGACATTTGTTATCTCAACCCAAACTAGATTATAGTTTTATTGATAACATTCTCTAAAATACTATTTTGTTGATTTTTTACATAAGTGGCATGCTCATTTAATGTTTGTTGTTTTGGACCTCTAGAACATGTAGGGATCTTTTTATATGATTTGGTTAGTCTTCATTATTATGTACTTGTGTGAAACCATTTTGTGCATGCTTCATTGAAGTTTACGCTTAAATAATTCTAGAATGCATTTTAAATGGTGCTTTACTTTTCATTTAAACTTTATTTTTAAATCTATATCAAATTTTAGGATCCAAATATGTAATTGTACAAATCAAATATGCAATTGTGTGATTAATTTATATATAATATTTATATTATTTAAAAAAATAAAATTGCATATACTTCTGCATATACTCTCGCATACCGCATATACTCTACAAGGTGACCTCTCCGCATGCATAACGCATATCGCTTTTTAAAACACTGTTGAATGCTACAACAAAAATTTGCCACTTTAGAGCAAACAATCATTAATACCATGACTACACCATCTTCATTGGAATACATACATAACCGGCACGAACGCAGATACAGTCAATGTAGTAGTAGTGGAATCTTCAAATCGTCTGACAAACGTGCATAATGTGACACGAACACGAATGGACGATGTGCTGACGATATGATGCAGATACCATAACTCCGGTGCATGAACCTTGGGGCTTGACGGGAAAGGAGATCATCCATCAAGGAAAGGCCCATGTTGATCAACAGAAAGTGATGCTAAAACAACAGATGTATTTCAGAGAAGATGTGATGAAAGCAACTCGGTGAAGATAAAACTAGATGAACTATCAACCTTGCAGATGTAGAGTTGGCAGGCTTGAAATTGTTGAGTTTCTGAGAAGTCTAAAGAAGCACCCATCCGTCTCTTGGAGAATACAGAAAGAGTGATCAACTGAACCAGCATTAACACCGAAGGAAGAGGAAACAAGAGGGCTGAAATATGCATAGCAAACTCTTGTACTGACGTACAAAATGTGGTACGAACGCGAGAAGCTCAGTGTCAATGTTGCAAGCAATAGAGATCCTTCAAGGCTGTCTGGAAGTGGAGAACAGATGTGCTGAATAATATGAAGCTCCGTGACGATAATAGGCTGGAATATATATCATTTCTTCTCATCTCTCCTGATGCTCTCTCTTATACTCTCTCTCTCTCTTCTTATACTCTTCCTCTCCTTTCTATCCCCCCCCACAGACCAAATACAACGAGAGTGAGTATATGGTGTGAAGAAAGGAACATATATCCCCCGCACGTGGAAAGGGGATACACACATGAATGGTGGGAGGGTGGGAAAGGAATTGGTGGAAAAGATAGGAATTTGTGAAACCGAGAAGTATTGTATTTAGATGGAAACCAACAACTGGAGAGAAGATGCTAAATGGGTCAATGTAAGATATGATTAGAAAAATTAAATGGATCTAATCCTGACCTAAAAAGGATGGGTGTTACAACCCCAATTTTTGGGTTCCTTTGGTGAGAAATGTAATTTCTCATATTAAAGATATTGGAACAAATAATACAATTTGTTGCGAATAAATGGATTTCGTTTACAATAGCCTTGATGTTTGTGTTGTGGGCTTTATTGGCTATTGGGCCCATTAACAAAGAAATTCAATTAATAAATGAATAATTGAGTTTTGAGGAAAGAAAAGTGTGGAAACCTCTAGAAGGCAAAAGAACTTAATCCAAAGGTGGATTTCATGCCACAGGGGTTCCTTGGATTCCAAGGAATCCAAAGTTGCAAAGAAAATGCAATAAGAAAAGAAAAGATCAATTAAGTATTTCTTTATTAAGAAAGAAATTGAAAATAATGGTAAAATGTGGAAAACAAGTGAAAAGAGGTATAATTGAGTTATCCTTAGTGGAATTTCATATCCTAAGGATTCCTAATGATAAAAGGAATACTAATGAGGAAAATAAAAGAGAAATAAAGAGAAATCTTCAAAAAGAGATATTTTAATGAGAAATAAACAAGATAATGTGAAATAATGCATATTGATGCTTTTAGAAGTATAATGAGTATTCCTTAAAAAGGAATTTCGAATTATTTGAGTTTCTTGGGATCCAAGGAGTCCCAATGAAGAAAGAGGAAAGAGAAAATACCAATAAAGCAAAATAAGGGAATAATATAATACATTATTAATGGTTTTTGTGGTTTTGTTAAAGGAGTGGTATTTTCTACTTGAGGAAATATAAAAATCCGTGGCCAATGAATTAAAAAGGGCAAGTGTAAAGAAAACGAAAGAGGAATTTCGAATTCCTAATATCCATATAATAGGGAATATCCAAAGGGTAAAGAAGAGAGAGAAAACTTGCTTTCTAAAGAAGGAATTGAATTCCTATTGGGACAAGATCTTGCATCTTGGAGGATGCACAACTTGGGGTGCGAAAATCCTCCCCTATATAAGGGGTTGGCCTTCTGGTTCGAGTTCCAAAGAGATCTCACATGTATCCCTTCTCCGTCTTCTTGTTTCTTGCACGCAAAACCCTAACCATGGGAGTTAGTGCAACCCAGAGCGATGTGGAGCTTTGTACAGGAGCTTGATGGGGGCACGATGATCCCAAGTCCTCGGGAAAGGAGCTCGACCATCGTCCCTTAGGCCTAGCACCTGCGCAGCGCCGTAGGATGTCTGCAGGTCAGCCATGGCGGCGGACCTGCTGGGCACATTTCCGGCCGACCAGCCGCGTACCAGGAGCACCATCAGGTGCGTGGAAGCATGGCGGAGTCAGTGCAGCAGTTGTTGAGGGCGATCGAGGTCTGAGGAGCAAGAGAATAGCCGCGTAAAGCACGGCTAGGGCGGCTGAATCGCGCCCTCTGAAGGTTGAAGACGACCTTCGACGTTTGGACGGATCTACCCCTCCGCGGGCTGAAGACCAACTGACTTATGCGGGGGCAAAAACAAAATTCCGTTATGTTTGCAAAGCCACCAAGCAATAATACATGGAAACAACCACGTGGCGCTCCTGGATTGGCCCGAAGTAAGTGATTTTGTTAAAATCATATTTATTTAACCGTAGCTCGGATGGATGTGCATTATACATGATTTTTGCTCAGAAAAACGAGGGGAATCCATTAAAAATATAATTGAAGTTTGATTCTAATTGCAAATCGACAAGTAGTGTAAATTATCAACTTTAATGGATTAAAGGTTAAGAAACCCTATTTTGATATGATTAATGTGATTAGTAGGGTTTAATTGATGATTAGAGTTTATATTAACATGTTAATCATAAAGAGATACATTAAGATTGAAAAAGATGAATTTTGCACGAAATTGGTTTCATGTGCATAAATAGGCTTTAATGGGCCTTGAAACCCTAATGTTAGTAATTAGGACTGCTAATGGCTGTAATTATTTGATTTCATGTATAGAACTGAGTTTTCATGGTTATAAGCTATTTCGAGCATTAAAGTTCCTAATTTGTGGATAAATACCCTAAATGTAGTAATTAGGGTTTTCTCATGAATAAAAGGTGGAGTTAATGGCAAATCGAATTCATATGTGAATTGGACCATAATGAACTATGAATTGATGATAAATGTGTATAATGATCTTGTCATGGATTAAAAGGATTAAAATGGTAGCTTTAATGTAAAAGAAGCTTAATGGACTTAATTGATGGTTATTTTTGCATTAATCTGGAATTAAGGTTACGTGTTTGTAAAAGGTAACCTTAATAACTTTTGTGAAGGATAGAGGAGAAAATTAGGGTTTAAGAGAGTAAGATGGAATAAAACACTAATTGCAAAGTAAACCCTAAAAAGAGGAAGAAACCCTAAAAAGGAATAGAACCATAAGTAGCAAGATGATTTGGATAGATTTTGATAAAAAGGAAATTGAATGTAATTTCAGGATTCTTGCACTTGCTTGATTGGATGACTTGATTGATTGGATTGAATGGATTATTCTATCTCAAATCAGCCTGACAGGTATGTGGTTAATTATGAATAACCGCCTTAGTTTCCCGAGGATTTTCCGGATGGTTAATCGCATTGAATGCAAATTATCAGTTTGGATGTTCATACTTGCAAATCATAAAGTCACTATGATTATCACATTAATAATAGAAGTATGTATTCTCGCACCTACATGCCACCCTGATGGATGATGCCAAAGGTCAGGCCCAGATGGGTAGACCAATGGGCACCATGAGTGGTAACCCCAGGCACCAAGCTCGGGAATGAGAAGGTGGCCTATGATATTGCATGACTAGTGGGCACCATGAGTGGTGACTCCCAGGCACCAAGCTTGGGATTGAGAAGGTGGCCTTAAGTCATTGGCAAAAGAAACCCTAAGGTGGGTATGCCAGGGTTAGGGCAAAAGCGGTGGAGAATGTCATACTGAAAAGCGTAAATTAACTTGTTAATTAACTTGATTGTGATAATTAGATTGTTATCCATACGTGCAAACTTTTGGTTGTCCCCACATACCGGCATATTCCGATATACTAACCGACGTTTTGTTTGTCGGCGTTTTAGGTATAAGCTTGAAAAGGACAAACAGTGAAGTGGCATATGTGAAATTAATTAAGAGTTAAAGTGCAAAGGAGGATTAGTTAGAGTAGACTCCTGACGTGGATAGATGTAGATGTCCCAGATTTGAAAAAGGTATGCAAAGTTTTATTTTAATACCAGATTTCAGTTTAGTTAGTAGAATTCCATAATTATTATTGATTATTTGTTGAACCTTTGATCCGGGTTATTGGATAACGGCTCTGATCTCTTGGTCTTCCTTAAGTGGGGGTTACCGGGAGACGGGGTCGTTACAATTGGTATCAGAGCATAGGTTCCTCATCTAATCTTTAATAATTATTAAATTTTACAAACTCCGTAGAACCCAAGGGAGTTATTAGAGGATTGTCTGAAAGATTGAGGTGTCTAGAAAAGGATCACGTCCGGGGGCTGGCAATATTTTCCTCCGCACCGCTAGTCGGAATACGAGGACTCCCAGATTGTGTGACTGCCTGGCTGATGTCTTAGGATATGACTCAAAATAAGATACCTTTAGGACTCTCTCATCTTGTTCATCCCTTCTCAACTCAAATTCTGTTAAGGACCTTAAGGATTAGGGTTTTCTCTCTTCTTCTCACCCTCTTGAGGTATGGGTAAGGTCAATAAGGTCTATGGAATCCTCCACCAAATAAATGAAGAGCATGTAAATAAGATGTCATGGACATAAGCTTAATAGAGTAAGCGTAAAAGAATAGATACATGCTTAGGTCGTATGACATAAGTCGTCATTGCCCTCAGGAAAGACCTGAGGCTAGACCTTCTTGTCAGGATGATGAGTAGAGAAAGTTAGTCTTGGAGGTAGAGACCTCCATTAAAAGTAGAGACCTAGCACATCCTCTGAGGATGATGTTAACCCTAACCCTAAGTGGAGGTTAGAGAGAGAGATGACATGGTAAGTTAGATGTCATGGTTGACTGGGTGTTTGGATAGACATGCCTTAGATACCATATGAGCCATGAGAGGTTAGATGACCTAGTACCTCTGACAACCCAACCCTGGAAAGGGTTGTGCATGTTAGAGTGAAGGATAGCTCTTTCATGGATAAAGTCAGAACCCTATAGGCTTAGGCAAGTAGGGTATAGCTTGCACCCAGAGTACGTCAGTAGTGCTGACAGTAGGATGAAACCCTGGTCAAGAGATCATGATGGACGACTTATGAAATAAGCATAAAGGGCTATGGATGATCTTGAGCAAACATAAGTTCGAGCACAAGCTTCACCAATGTAGAAGTATGATTGGGAGCTTGATCCTTCATGGAGAGAGGACCTCTGGTAGTAAGGTTGGATGTGGAGTTAGCTCTAGAGAGAGAAAGCAGGACTCAAGCAAGAAGGTTGGAAGCTTAGATTCCGAGACATGAGGAGTAGTGGGGAGTTGAGGATGATGCGACCTAAGTGGATGATAGTGGTTGCCTCGTTCTTGATCCCTGGGAATGGATGATATCTTGGTGTTCTTTAGAGGAACCAAACCCTATAGAGAGAGTGATGCTTCTGGAACCTATGTGCCTATGGTATAGGAGTTTACCTGCTAAGATGAGTCAAAGAGTGCCTTAGACCCTGAGGAGGTTTAAGTAACCAGTTGTGAGGCTTTATACCATATTGGTTGTCCTTGAGGAGGACTTAACTCTGAGGTGTTGCTTATATAAAAGGATCATGGAAGTACATGACATACCTTGGATATGCTTGATTCATGGTTAAGAGATTGAGCATGCAGCTGGATACCCAAAGGTGAACCTAGGGTTCCTAGGCCTAAGAGGGGAAGCAGTGTACCCAATGCTCATGATGAGATTTGAGTCTCGAGCATGGTACTCCTCATGTGTAAAGGTAAAAGAAACCCCTTAAGTTAAGGGTATGTTTGATGAACCCCTCACAACTAAGTTGATCTAATGTTGAGGAAAGAGAACGAGTGTGACCTAGCATGGTTTAGTAAGTGGTCCGCTTGTGCCTTAGTAGCTGCTGGGTTAAGCATGTTCATATGGATGTAAACCCTAGACATAAGGATGTTTGTGACCTTGTTGTCAAGAGTTGTAGTTTCCTCCCATCCTGGGAGAGGGACCCTTTTTGTAGGGTGTATACCAGTTCTGTTGGTTTAGGGTAACCTAAAGAGGTTTCATAGGATCTTGAGAAGCTAAGTGAAAAGTACATGGTATGAGAATGAACCTGTAGACCCATAGATAACCATCTCTAAGTGCATGTGGATGTGTTACCATGGAGGTAACCGGTATGGGGCCTGACCAAGGTAGGCAGGTTGCCATGACCCCCTATGAAGGGATGAAAGTCAGTCATGAATGCAGAGAGAGATGATGAAGGCTTGGGTAAGGTTCTAAGCTAGACATGTACTATGATGGAATTCTAAGTCTATCCTAGGGTCAGATAGGAATAAGACCAATGAAAGTAGGAGTTGCCTAATTCCCTAGTTGCACATGACCATAGGGTCGGGAGGTAACAGCTATCATTGTCTGAGGGTCATGGGTTAGGAGATTGATCACCTTCATGAACTCATGAGACCCAAAGGGAAGATGAGTAGGGAACTCTTTGGATGCATAAGGGAAAAGGGATGACCCCAAAAGTGCCGACACCCTATAGACCTAGAGGAGATGACCAAGGATAGTGTGGTGACCCAAGTAGGTTCCAGATCAGTTTTCCATAAAAGTTACTTCGATATCAAGATGATTGTGAAGTGGAGATGTATGTGGCATGTTTCAACTTAGATTTGAAAGTGTTCTGGCAAGGTGGGTTGTACCATCTCTACTCTTGGAACAGGAAGAACTCTGTATTTGGACTACAGCCAAATGCTTATTTCCTCTTGTTATGGGAGTGAGAGATAGGACAGTACGCATGCCTTACACCAAGGATAAAGATAATGTAAGTTGGAACGTTGCTACAAGGTATGAGGATAGAGATGATAACATACCTTTGTGGAACGAATAATACATGGATGGTTTACAAACACTAAGAGTATTAAGGAGATCATCTTGCGAGGATGTTTTATCTTGAACTGGGTAGATTTTTGCAAGTGTTACAAGGAATCACAAGGTTGAGTTTGATCACCATGAGGATGAGCTCACAGTTTCTTGATGAAGACAAACTTAGAGTTGAGATGAGATAATAAGTGGAATACATCGAGGTGTATGTCTTCAATATTACCTAACACATAAGGAGGTGAAGTGGTAATGAATGCTCTGGTTGAGATATAGTTGCCTAGTTTAACTGGAAGATAGAAGAAGTTGAGGTTGTTAGGCTAACCCTAAGTTTGAAAAAGAGATAAGTATGGCTAACACTCAGATGTAACGATATCGGTTGATCAAGTTAGTGGTTGTTTGGTTAGCCAGTTTTGATGTAGTGAGAGAATGGTGATAGAACCTCGGATACACTTCTTTGGATAGGAAGGTAATAAAACTCTGATGAGAGTGGTTTAGGGTTTCTGAGGAATCAACCTTAAGGAATCATGACAATAAAGGAAATCATAATTGAAGATCACCATACACCATGGTACTACGAAGATAGTAGGTGACAGTAGTACTTTGGATGCTTAAGATGAAGTTGCATGAGGTATGCCGCCATGCAAGCTAAGAGGTGAAGGACGAACACCAATAACCCAATGCATGTATATAAAGTATAAAGAGTTCCCGAGAGGGAATGAGAGTTCTTCACTGTGGATGTTGTGAATATCCCCTAGACCAAGGAAGGTCAATATGCAAAATGGGTTATGGTAGATCACCTTACCTAGATGACATGAGAAAGAAAGAGTACTGTCAAGGAACAGATCCGGTTGGACTACATATGAGAGAGAGATGGTTCAACTACAACATGATGCGAGTTCAAAAGTTCTTGAGTAGGACCTAAAGGTTCACTTCCATAAGGTGGAAGCAGATGCGTGAAGAACTCGATGTTAGTACAGTTTATCACCCCTTACTAATGGTTAGTATGATCCAGACTAGCGGGTATGATGTGAGCATGTGTGCTCATTCAGGGTGATACATAGAGGCAGTTCTTGTCCTTTGAAAGATGTGATGATAACCACCATAGCCTTTATCGGGATGCAAGAAGTTCTAGAAGGAGGTTGTGTCGGTCACCACTTCATTAAGATGATGTTGGTGAATGGACCTCGCGAAGGTCAGAAAAGGACCACAGTGTGTGCAGATGAAGTCGCTTTGATCGTGCAATAGCTGAAAGAGAGCCCAAAGGCGACATGAGTCGTGAGCTGATGCAAAGCAGACTGACATACACTGTGGGAGAGTATGTGACGTGAAAATACGACCCCTCTAAGTTATAGCTAAGAGAGCTGAGTCCTGGTTGCATGGTCCATTTGAGATGGATTGGTGGAGATGGTTGTGTTTAGCCTTGCCCCTCAGGATAACATGATGAATAATGTGTTCCATAAGTCCGATCTAGAGCACTATGTGAGGTACCCAAGCCATGTGTTGAGCCCTGAACCTATTCATCTTTATGAGAGGCTGAAATGTCCTGAGTCACCTATGAGGGTACGATATACCAAGGTAAGAAAGAACTCAGATGGAAGAATATGAGATGATGAAGGTTCTTGGGAAACACCATGGAAAGGGTGAAGCCACATGGGAGCCCTGATGGACTTAAGAAAAGATTATCCTGTTTGTTTGCTTGCTTGATGGAATTTTGAGGACAAAATTCTTATAAGAGGGGAAGGATGTTACAACCCCAATTTTTGGGTTCCTTTGGTGAGAAATGTAATTTCTCATATTAAAGATATTGGAACAAATAATACAATTTGTTGCGAATAAATGGATTTTGTTTACAATAGCCTTGATGTTTGTGTTGTGGGCTTTATTGGCTATTGGGCCCATTAACAAAGAAATTCAATTAATAAATGAATAATTAAGTTTTGAGGAAAGAAAGGTGTGGAAACCTCTAGAAGGCAAAAAAACTTAATCCAAAGGTGGATTTCGTGCCACATGGGTTCCTTGGATTCCAAGGAGTCCAAAGTTGCAAAGAAAATGCAATAAGAAAAGAAAAGATCAATTAAGTATTTCTTTATTAAGAAAGAAATTGAAAATAATGGTAAAATGTGGAAAACAAGTGAAAAGAGGTATAATTGAGTTATCCTTGGTGGAATTTCGTATCCCAAGGATTCCTAATGAGGAAAATAAAAGAGAAATAAAGAGAAATCTTCAAAAAGAGATATTTTAATGAGAAATAAACAAGATAATGTGAAATAATGCATATTGATGCTTTTAGAAGGATAATGAGTATTCCTTAAAAAGGAATTTCGAATTATTTGAGTTTCTTGGGATCCAAGGAGTCCCAATGAAGAAAGAGGAAAGAGAAAATACCAATAAAGCAAAATAAGGGAATAATGTAATACATTATTAATGGTTTTTGTGGTTTTGTTAAAGGAGTGGTATTTTCTACTTAAGGAAATATAAAAATCCGTGGCCAATGAATTAAAAAGGGCAAGTATAAAGAAAACGAAAGAGGAATTTCGAATTCCTAATATCCATATAATAGGGAATATCCAAAGGGTAAAGAAGAGAGAGAAAACTTGCTTTCTAAAGAAGGAATTGGATTTCTATTGGGACAAGATCTTGCATCTTGTTGGATGCACATCTTGGGGTGCGAAAATCCTCCCCTATATAAGGGGTTGGCCTTCTGGTTCGAGTTCCAAAGAGATCTCACACGTATCCCTTCTCCTTCTTCTTGTTTCTTGCACGCAAAACCCTAACCATGGGAGTTAGTGCAACCCAGAGCGATGTGCAGCTTTGGACAGGAGCTTGATGGGGGCACGATGATCCCAAGTCCTTGGGAAAGGAGCTCGACCATCATCCCTTAGGCCTAGCACCTGCGCAGCGCCGTAGGATGTCTGCAGGTCAGCCATGGCGGCGGACCTGCTGGGCACGTTTCCGACCGACCAACTGCGTACCAGGAGCACCATCAGGTGCGTGGTAGCATGGCGGAGTCAGTGCAGCAGTTGCTGAGGGCGATCGAGGTCCGAGGAGCAAGAGAATAGCCGTGCAAAGCACGGCTAGGGCGGCTGAATCGCGCCCTCTGAAGGTTGAAGACGACCTTCGACGTTTGGACGGATCTACCCCTGCGCGGGCTGAAGACCAACTGACTTACGCGGGGGCAAAAACGGAATTCCGTTATGTTTGCAAAGCCACCAAGCAACAATGCATGGAAACAGCCACGTGGCGCTCCTGGATTGGCCCGAAGTAAGTGATTTTGTTAAAATCATATCTATTTAACCGTAGCTCGGATAGATGCGCATTATACATGATTTTTGCTCAGAAAAACGAGGGGAATCCATTAAAAATATAATTGAAGTCTGATTGTAATTGCAAATTGACAAGTAGTGTAAATTATCAACTTTAATGGATTAAAGGTTAAGAAACCCTATTTTGATATGATTAATGTGATTAGTAGGGTTTAATTGATGATTAGAGTTTATATTAACCTGTTAATCATAAAGAGATACATTAAGATTGTAAAAGATGAATTTTGCACGAAATTGGTTTCATGTGCATAAATAGGCTTTAATGGGCCTTGAAACCCTAATGTTAGTAATTACGACTACTAATGGCTGTAATTATTTGATTTCATGTATAGAACTGAGTTTTCATGGTTATAAGCTATTTCGAGCATTAAAGTTCCTAATTTGTGGATAAATACCCTAAATGTAGTAATTAGGGTTTTCTCATGAATAAAAGGTGGAGTTAATGGCAAATCGAGTTCATATGTGAATTGGACCATAATGAACTATGAATTGATGATAAATGCGTATAATGATCTTGTCATGGATTAAAAGGATTAAAATGGTAGCTTTAATGTAAAAGAAGCTTAATGGACTTAATTGATGGTTATTTTTGCATTAATCTGGAATTAAGGTTACGTGTTTCTAAAAGGTAACCTTAATAACTTTTGTGAAGGATAGAGAAGAAAATTAGGGTTTAAGAGAGTAAGATGGAATAAAACACTAATTGCAAAGTAAACCCTAAAAAGAGGAAGAAACCCTAAAAAGGAATAGAACCATAAGTAGCAAGATGATTTGGATAGATTTTGATAAAAAGGAAATTGAATGTAATTTCAGGATTTTTGCACTTGCTTGATTGGATGACTTGATTGATTGGATTGAATGGATTATTCTATCTCAAATCAGCCTGACAGTTATGTGGTTAATTATGAATAACCGCCTTAGTTTCCCGAGGATTTTCTGGATGGTTAATCGCATTGAATGCAAATTATCAGTTTGGATGTTCATACTTGCAAATCATAAAGTCACTATGATTATCACATTAATAATAGAAGTATGTATTCTCGCACCTACATGCCACCCTGATGGACGATGCCAAAGGTCAGGCCCAGATGGGTAGACCAACGGGCACCATGAGTGGTGACCCCAGGCACCAAGCTCGGGAATGAGAAGGTGGCCTATGATATTGCATGACTAGTGGGCACCATGAGTGGTGACCCTCAGGCACCAAGCTCGGGATTGAGAAGGTGGCCTTAAGTCATTGGCAAAAGAAACCCTAAGGTGGGTATGCCAGGGTTAGGGCAAAAGCGGTGGAGAATGTCATACTGAAAAGCGTAAATTGACTTGTTAATTAACTTGATTGTGATAATTAGATTGTTATCCATACGAGCAAACTTTTGGTTGTCCCCACATACCGACATATTCCGATATGCTGACCGACGTTTTGTTTGTCGGCGTTTTAGGTACAAGCTTGAAAGGGACAAAAAGTGAAGTGGCATATGTGAAATTAATTAAGAGTTAAAGTGCAAAGGAGGATTAGTTAGAGTAGACTCTTGACGTGGATAGATGTAGATGTCCCAGATTTGAAAAAGGTATGCAAAGTTTTATTTTAATACCAGATTTCAGTTTAGTTAGTAGAATTCCATAATTATTATTGATTATTTGTTGAACCTTTGATTCGGGTTATTGGATAACGGCTCTGATCTCTTGGTCTTCCTTAAGTGGGGTTACCGGGAGACGGGGTCGTTACAATAGGGGTGTGGGGGCTCGACCCCTCCAAAAGAAAATTTTGAAGATAATGGGCGATGGCTAGGGCCAACCGTGGCTGCAGCGGCGGGATGAAGAGCAGACTGAGCAGTAGATGGTTGGATTATGTCGCTCGGCTACCGTAGGACTTGCCCGTAACGGAGGAGATGATAACAGGCTCCTGTGCGGCTCCACAGATGTTGCAGGTCATGAGGCTACATGCAGAGCCAAGTGCGGAGCCTTCTCCATAAGTGGCGATGAAGGTTGGTGCTGAGGACGTCACGGCGTTGCAGCGAGTATGATTGTTGGGCAGCAACAACAAGGATGATGGCCAACGGAGACAACGACATTGAGGCAGTAGCAACGCAACGGAGGAGGAGACTGCTGATGTTGGCGGCTATGGCGTTGATTGTTATGGCTGGCGGCGACAATGTTGTCTAGTCGGTGATCGGCGGTTGATCTGCTGTGGCTATGGCTGCTGCTGCTGGGGACCAGCGGCGGTGGTTGTATCTACTAGCAGCGGCGCTAGGGCAGACAATGACGGATGTTGTTGGCTGATAACGACTTGATGATGGCGGCTGATAGATTGGTCGTCAGGAAGTATAGCGGCGACAGATGGAATTGAAGATAGCCAGGAAGGATGGCGTCGGCATACGGAAAGAAGATTGGCTCTTTTAAGAAAGAGGAAGAGAAGCCATAGAGGCCGGGATGTGCCTGGCGGGCGGCTGGCCTAAGCCATGGAGATTGCGACAGTCGCCCGCAAGTGGAGACGCTCCCTCTCGGTTTCTCTCTAGGAGAGACGGGCGGCTAGGGTTGCTACTCACGTGGAGAGGGAAGCAGGGCGGCGGCTAGGGTTCTCTCGCACTCTCTCGCTCTGATACCATGTGAGAAATAATATTGATTGTATATTGAGTTGATGACAAAAGACATACACCCATGTCCTATATATAGGAGCAAGGGAGAAACCCTGAGCCTTGGGATGCAAGTAAACTAAACGGGCTGAAACAAAAAAGCCCACTAACTAATAAACCTATTAACTAAATAGGCTAATGTACTTTCTAACACATACGGTGTGACAATCTTCTTGGCACAGATCAAATCTCGCACAAAATGTCAATCTAGCTCAATGTGTTTGGTGCACTCGTGAAAAACAAGGTTACTGGCAATATGAATTGTATCTTGATTGTTGCATTTTAGGGTGGCTGGAGAGGAAGTAGGAAGGTCGTGTTCTTAGAGAACAGATGTCACCCATTAAATCCAATAGCAAGCATGGGCCATGGCCCAATATTTTTCTTTACTGCTTAAGGGAGCAATTACTTATTGTTTCTTACTCAGCCAGCTGACGGGATGATTTTCCAATAGAACACAATAGTCGAATGTGGATCTCCTATCCAAGGAATGAAGTTTTCTCAAAATCGTCAAATTTTGTTGAAAATTTCAATTACGACATCTTCTACGAAACCTTGCAACTGTGTTGCTATGTCAAATTTAGGAAAAATGCCCATACTTTGGAATTTTCCAGGAAACGGGGAAAGAAACCAGACCTCCCACATGAAGGACCCCCACCAATCCCCATATCAAAATTTATTGCATAAAATGTTGCATTTAGGCTTAGAGATCGAGCATTGAAAATTTCATGGCTTAATTCATTCATTTTGGCGTCAAAACTAGTCATGTTGCAATTAGTGATATTTCTGTCAAGATTTTAATAACTTACATTTCCACGTTGTTGAAACGACATCAAAACCGATACTTCACTCCTTACTCCTATCATTGACAAATTCAGCCCAATCAACATTAGCAAAATAGGTTGGGACTTGTTTAGAGGACGTTTTTGTTAATTGAAAGATTATGAGGCAGATCAACTTAAATTTGTATTAACAGGGCACACCTATATATATGGACTTGGTCGGTGATTAATAATCCAATTACACGGTATGGGACTAATCCCATATTAATATAAAGGAATAAAATAAAAGAATAATGGATAGTATTATTCTAACACTACCCCTCAAGTTAGTGCATAGATATCATAGGCACCAAGCTTGTTACATAAGAATTCGACCCGACAACCATTAAGGGATAGTGAATACATCTGCTACTTGATCTTCTGACCGGACTAGAACAAGCATGATTTGCTAATCTTGTATCTTTTCCCGAATGAAATGACAATCAACCTCAATATGTTTAGTTCTTTCATGAAACACTAGGCTGAAAGCAATGTGGACAGCAGCTTGTTATCACAGCAGGGCTCCATTGCCTCAGACTGGGTATACCCAAGTTCTTCTAGGATGTTCCTGGTTCATAAGAGATCACTGGTCGCATGAGCCATGGTTTGGCAAGTTCAGTCATGCACTCTTGGAGTTCAGTCTTCTATGATCTGATCTTGATCATCAATATTCTATCAGCGAAGGTCCTTAGGTGTTGTCCTTATTTTGAATGTTGATGATATTGTTATCACTGGAGATAATCAATATTGTATTTGTTATAACCCCATTTTTCCTAGCCATGTAATGAAAATGTATTTCTCCTTTTAATGATAAATGAAATCAATAATTGCTTTATTTGTTTGAATTGAATAGATTTCGTTTACAATAGCCTTGTTTGGTTGCTTAGTGGGCTTTATTGGCTATTAGGCCCAATAACAAGAAAAAGATAAAGAAATTCAAACAATAAATGAATATATATGAAAAGGAGAAAGGATAAAGAAAAAAGCAAGGGAATATCCCCCAAGAGGGGATTTCGTGCCTTTAGGGTTCCTTGAGGTCCAAGGAGTCCAAGATACCAAGATAATGGCATAAGAAAGAGAAAATACCAATTAAATTGGTTTTATTAAAGGATAACTTGCTTATGAAGGAAATACCCTTTTCCTTTGGAATTTGGGTTTCAAAATTGGTACACGAGTAGATAATACTAATTCATAGCTTCCTTTAAAATTTGGTTGAAAACGGATAAAGGAATAAGGAGTTATGATTTTTCAAAGATTATCCTAAAGTAGAAAGGAAATTATGTCACGATTTGATTTGGGATTAAAATCCCGAATTTTGGTTTTAATCGTTCACTCTTGACCATTGGATCAGCGATCCACGGATTGGGTTAAGTCCCGCTCTCGCAAGGACTGGGACACAGAGTCCCTGTTGCGTGGACTTTCAATCTGAGATTCCTCATATTTGAGGCCATCTGCGGAAACGTGAAGGAGTCCATCTCCTTCAGGAGTTTGTTCCGAACCTAACCACCCTGAGGTCGGTGGGGTTTCGTTGTGAAACGGGGAAGTCCCCAATTTACCAGGAACTTGATGGCTACCCTATATATAGGGGAGGGCTCTCGAGGGCACCGACACATCAACTCTCTAACCTAGAGTCTTCGGAGAGCGACGACGAACGTCTTGGCAAGTTCAATTCTAGAAATAACCCTAATCTTCCCCCTCATCTTCCAGTCGAGCTCGCCGGATCTCCGGCGATCTGTTGGGGGTGGAGGCACGACGCGAGCGTGCAATTGAGGAGCCAGTCGAGTTCGGGCGGCGGCGACGAAGCTTCTGAGCCTCTTAGCTTGCTCGCAGGTGGACGAGATCCCAGAGTCAACTGGGAGTTGACCGCGGAGTCTCGTTGTTCGTTGGCGTGAGGTTGAAGAAGACCCCAAGGAGAATTACTAAACTAGCCCTCCCGTGTCTTTAGCCAAGTAAGGGCATTCTCGCCCTTTTCTTTAGTTTGATCGCGAGTAGGGCGCGCAATCGTGGATCGTTGGATCTCGCGTGGTCCAGGGGACCACGGATCGAGCGGCCGACGATTTTCTGAAAATAGTAGATAATTCAAGAAAATGATTTTTCTTTACGAAATTCGTAGAAATTGCTAGGAAGCTCTGAAGGATAAACTTAATATATGAAATTTGATCAGAAAAGTATGAGGAGCCTGATAAAAATAGTTTTAGAACATGATTTCGTTCCTAATTGCAAAAGTATATTAATTTGATGAAAAGTGCATTAAACTTAGGTTAGAAACCCTAATTGTGATTAAAGATTGAATCTGTTAGTATGTAGGGACTTAAATGTAAATGTTGTGGTCTTGTGTGTAAGGTCAGGGACCTGATTGTAAATGTCTGATGTATCTTCTTTGTATACATGATACGTGAGGGACCGAGAGAGTCGAAGTCTCTTCTCCGTCAAGTCTCTTCTCTGTCACATGGTATCAGAGCTACAAGGGTTGAATCCCTAAGAGAGTCGTCAAGCTCTCCATCCCTGGGAACCAAGGGAGCCGTCAATCTACCTGTTCCCCTTCTTTTGTTCACGATCGCTACAGTAGCGACTGTAGCAGCGGGAAAGAAAAAGGAGCCGTATACTCATCCTCCTTGATCAATCTGCCTCAATCGACCTCCTGCTTTGGGTCTCCTTACCACTAGTGGTCTGTTAGTGGGGAGGAGTATCTGTGCTCGATAGGGGGGTAGTAATCCCCTCCTTTTTCCAAGTGCAGAAACAGGTTGTTTCGTCATCTCCGTTCAAAGGCCTCCAAGTGGCCATAGTGGAGTTTTTCCTCCTTCAAATCAGGTCCTTGTGGGGCGTCCTAGTCCTAGTAACACTGTCCCAGAAGATCAGAAGCAACGGAATCACAAGGAGGGAGCATTGGGCCTTCTTCTCCAACCATATAGAACCGTTGTTACTGTAGCACGACTGTATTTCAGCACTGCTGACCATCAACATCAACTAGAACGTTGTGGTGTTACATGCTTGCAAAGAGGAGCTCAGATTCTTGAGTTTTATTTGCTTCCTATTGATCTAAATCAAGCTGTCAATATGGTCGATAAGAAGGAGTCCACATTCCAGCAATCTACACCTACAATCCAAAGTCAGATGATCACCAACCGGAAACTAAATGAAAAGAACTTCACTCAATGGAGCCGGACAGTGAAGATATTTTTCAAGGGTCAAGGACGCATCAAACACTTGACCAATGAGCCACCTTCAGATCCTGTTGCTTTGGAGACATGGGAACAACATGATGCCAACCTGCTGAATATGATGTGGAACAGTATGGAGCCACATATAGCAGACATGACAAATCACTTTGAAACATGCAAGACATTGTGGGACCATCTACAACTCATGTACTCCAATAATGTGTCACGTATGTATGACATGACTGTGGAGCTATATGGGCTACAACAGGAAGACAAGTCACTCACACAATATTTTGGAGAAGTGACTCGTCTAGCAGATGACTTGCATAGGTTGCTTCCTCTTTCCAGTGATGTTCAGAAGATGCAACAACAACGTGATCAAATGACAGTCATTAAGTTTCTAGCTGGGCTTCGACGTGAGTATGAGGGAGTGCGTAGTCAGATTCTTTCAGGTGCTGAGCTTCCTTCTTTAGCAGAGACTTATTCCAGAGTTTCGCGTGCCTTCCTAGAGCAGGATACTATTATTGTCACTCAGTCACAAAGTGACAAGTCAGCTTTAGTCGGTCAATCTAGCAGAGACACGACACCCAGAGGTCGCGGTCGTGGTAGAAGTTTCATCAGAGGCGGAGGTGCTAGTAGTGGTCGTGGAGTGCCACGCCAACGTCCAGAGTGTGTCCATTGTGGCAGGAAAGGACACACTAGAGAGACATGCTATGAGTTACATGGATTCCCTACAAAGTCTGCCAATATGGCAACTATTGAAGGTGCACAACAGCAGGCTTCACATCAGGTGTCATTGTCTGAAGAAGAATATGTTCAATTGATGCAACTCCGCGCTTCACAACAAGCAAGCTCATCAGTTGCCTCCATTGCACAGAGAGTTGGTTCGTCTGCATGCTTCTCTCAGGCATCTAGGGCATCCTCGTCCAAGTCAGACTGGGTTCTTGATTCAGGTGCAAATGATCACATCACGGGGGTATCTGAGATGTTCTCTACCTATACTAGCAAGCCCAACCTACCTGGTGTTACCCTTGCAGATGGCTCTACGGTCTCTGTTAAGGGAACTGGGGTGGTTCCACTAACTCCGCATATATCCCTTCCATCCACCATGTTCATCCCTCAATTTCCTTTTAATTTATTATCTATCAGCAAATTAACTCGTTGTCTTCAAGCCTCTGTCACATTCTTACCCGATACTTGTGTTATACAGGACTTGAAGACGAGGAAGACGATTGGCGAAGGGTATGAATTGGCTGGACTCTACTACTTGAGGAGGTCTCTCACAACTTGTGTCGCAGCTTCCCCTTTGGTGGTGCACAGTCGTCTTGGTCACGCGTCATTGGAGAAGCTCAAAGTTTTGGTCCCAGGTTTGTCCAACCTAGAAAGGTTGCAGTGTGAGTCGTGTCAGTTGGGAAAACATACAAGGTTTGTATTCAGTTCTAAAGGGAGTCAAAGAGCAGAGTCTTTGTTTGAGTTAGTCTACTCAGATGTATGGGGTTCGAGTCGTGTAACATCTAAGCTAGGTTATAAGTATTTTGTTGTTTTTGTTGATGATTATTCACGTGCTACATGGCTTTATTTGATGAAAGAAAGATCTGAACTTTTATCTATCTTTACATCTTTTTGTATGGAAGTGGAAACCCAATTCAAAAAGAAAGTTTGTATTCTCCGTTCTGATAATGCTAAGGAATACTTCAGCCGTGATTTCACCCATTTCACCTCCACCCATGGCATCATCCACCAGTCATCTTGCCCACATACACCACAACAGAATGGAGTGGCAGAAAGAAAAATTCGACACGTTGTTGAGACTGCTCGTACCCTTCTTCTTCATATGCATGTCCCAAGAGATTTTTGGAGTGATGCGGTTCTCACTGCCACTTACCTCATAAATCGTATGCCATCATCCGTTATTCAAAACCGTATACCTGTTCAGATTCTTAATCCTATAAAGCCATTGTACCATGTCCCACCAAAGGTGTTTGGGTGTGTCTGTTTTGTTCACTCCTTTGGTCCTGGTATGGATAAGTTGAGTCCAAAATCCACCAAGTGTGTCTTCTTAGGCTATTCTCGAGTACAAAAGGGGTACAAGTGCTATAGCCCTACCTTACATCGCTTCTTTGTCTCTACTGATGTCACCTTTTTTGAAGATCAATCATTCTTTGGTGATAGTTCTTCAGTGACACCTGCATGTGTGGAAGAGATCCTGCCTCTTCCCGTTGTTATCGAGTCCTCTGTTCCTACTTGTCTTGGTAATGATAGTCCTCATGATAGTGTGCCACCCATTTCTACTAGACCTCCTATCACCAAAGTGTATACTCGTCGTACAGGCCCAGCCACAGGCACCGATGGTACAGAGTCTCCTGCCAGTTCAACTCTTTCTCCAGCTCCTCCCTCGTCAGAAAGTCAAGTAGATACAGGTATTGATAGCCGTCTTATTGCCTTGAGGAAAGGCACTAGGAGTTGCACTCTCCATCCCATCTCTAATTTTATTTCATATAACCATGTCTCACCCTCATATTATGCCTTTTTATCCTCCATGTCCACTGTCTCTATACCCTCGTCTGTTTCAGTTGCCTTGGATCACCCAGGTTGGCGTCATGCTATGGAAGAGGAGATGGCAGCTCTAGCTCAAAACAATACATGGTCTCTTGTTCAATGCCCATTAGGCAAGTCTGTTGTTGGATGCCGCTGGGTTTTCACTGTCAAAGTTGGTGCAAACGGATTAGTTGACCGACTAAAGGCACGGTTAGTAGCCAAGGGCTACACTCAGATTTATGGGGAGGATTATTTAGAGACCTTCTCTCCCGTGGCCAAGATGGCATCTGTTCGTATCTTCCTATCTCTTGCTGCCATACATTCATGGAATTTACATCAACTTGATATTAAGAATGCATTTCTGCATGGTGACCTTGATGAGGAGATTTATATGGAGCAACCACCAGGGTTTGTTGCTCAGGGGGAGTCTAATCAGTGTGTCGTCTTCACAAGTCTCTGTATGGTTTGAAACAATCACCTCGTGCCTGGTTTGGTAGGCTCAGTAGTGCTCTTTCAACGTTTGGACTCCAAAGATGTACGATGGATCATTCTGTTTTCTACAGGAGACATAATCTGGGAAGTATATTCCTATTAGTATATGTTGACAACATTGTGATTACGAGCGATGATAAACAAGGCATTGCACAATTGAAAACATTTTTACAAGGACAATTCCATACAAAAGACTTAGGCAATCTTAAATATTTTCTAGGTATTGAAGTTGCCAAGTCAAAATCTGGGATAGTGATTTCACAAAGAAAGTATGTTCTAGACTTGCTCACAGAGACAAGGATGCTTGGGACCAGACCTGCTGACACTCCAATGGATCCTAAAGTTAAATTTATCATGGAGCAAGGGGAGGTTCTTGATGATCCTTGGAGATATAGAAGACTTATTGGAAAGTTGAATTATTTGGCAGTCACCCGACCAGATATTGCATTTGCTACTAGTGTTGTGAGCCAATTTATGGATAAGCCTTGTACGGGTCACTTAGAAGCTGTGATGCGCATATTGAGGTACTTGAAGAAGTCCCCTGGAAAGGGACTCTTGTATCAAAATCATGGTCACCTGAAAGTACAGGGGTTTTCTGATGCTGATTGGGCTGGATCAAGCATTGATAGACGATCTATTACAGGCTATTGTGTCTTTGTGGGAGGAAATTTAGTTTCTTGGAAGAGAAAGAAGCAAACAGTTGTATCTAGATCAAGTGCAGAGTCTGAATACAGAGCTATGGCCTTAGCTACATGTGAGCTGTTATGGATTCAACATTTGTTGCGGGAACTTGGCTTTGCCTTAGACACTCCTATGGATTTGAAGTGTGATAATCAGGCTGCTGTCCATATTGCTCAGAACCCTGTCTTCCATGAAAGAACTAAACACATTGAGGTCGATTGCCATTTTCTGAGAGAGAAGATCAAGGAGAGACTGATTTAGTTGTCACCTGTCAGGTCAGAAGATCAGTTAGCTTATCTATTCACAAAGTCCTTGAATGGTTGTCGAGTTCACTTCTTATGTACCAAGCTGGGCACATATGATATGTATGCGCCAGCTTGAGGGGGAGTGTTAGTATGTAGGGACTTAAATGTAAATGTTGTGGTCTTGTGTGTAAGGTCAGGGACCTGATTGTAAATGTCTGATGTATCTTCTTTGTATACATGATACGTGAGGGACCGAGAGAGTCGAAGTCTCTTCTCCGTCAAGTCTCTTCTCTGTCACAGAATCTATGATGTGTAATGGGTTAATTTGAGTACTAATAACCTGTTAAATGATAATGAAAGATTCGAATATGATTTAGATGAGAAATTGCATGTTTTAGGGTTTTAAACGAAGAATCCATGTTAATGCATGTAGAAACCCTAATCTAGGGTAAAAGATGAGATTGATATGTTTAATTTGAAATATTTGGAAATATGTTGGTAATTGTTGATCCTAAGCCTGTTAGGAGAGATAGGACAAGATAATTAGGGTTTATGAGTAGTTTTGCTTATTTAGGGTTTGTAGTGACAAAAGTGATAATGAAACCCTAATAGCAAGTGAAACCCTAAAAGAAAGTAGAAACCCTAGGAAGCAAGTTAGATTTAATAGATCTTGATAACATGAGTAGTGAAGGAAATTGTATGGTTATTTCAGGATCCTTGTTGGGTGAATTGCTTGCTCGCCTGGATTTCATATTTGCTTGGACTGTTCCTATCTTGTTTTGGCTGAATAGGTATGTGGTTACGCTTATGATTAAATCGCTTTAGTTTCTCGGCGATTCTCAAAGTTTTATTGATTGCTTAGAATAACTGCTTGATTGCCTTTTATTTCATGCAATTATAAAGTGACTATGGCTATCACCATAAATATATGTGCATAACTAGCTCAGATCCTAGTCCTCCTCTGTAGCTCTGATGTTGATGAGATAGATGACCTAGTACATGGTCTACCTGTGAGGTAGGACCATCAGGTTATCACGAGTCAGGGATTGGACTACCTTTGGGTAGGGTCATGCGACTCCACAACCCTATGTATTGATTAACCTGTAAGGTAGGATCATGGGGTTAGTTGAGATCTACCATATGAGAGGTAGTATCTATGCCTACTACAGGGACAGCACAGAGGCTAGGGTATGTAAGGATTGAGTAGTCATGTTTAAAATGTAAAATTTGCTTGTTAAACCATATTGCTTGCAATATGTTGTTACAATTAAATGCAAGATTATTGTTTCCCCCACATACCAGTATAATTCGTTATACTGACCGCCGTTTTGTTTGTCGACGTTTTAGGTTATCAAGAAAATGGATATTCCTTTAAAGGGACATTGAAGAAATAAAGCTTAATAAAAGAATTGGAGGATTATAGATAGATATGTTCTTTCTTGGGTAAAGAATTCCAGTTCCCATATTTAGCAAGGTATGAAAAGAACAATTTTATTCCATTAAAAGTTTAGTTGCAGTAGAATTTATTAATTATTGTTGATTATTTGCAAAACCATTGATCCTATTTTGGGATAACGCCTCTGACCTCTTGGTCTCCCGTAACTGGGGGTTACCAAGAGGCGGGGTCGTTACATTTGGTATCAGAGTTGTGGTTTTCCATTTAATCTTCCGTAATTATTAAATTTTACAAACTCTTTAGAGCCCCAAGGAGTTATTAGAGTATTTTTCGAGGATGGAGGTGTCTAGAAAAGGATCACGGTCCGGGGGTTGGCAATATTTTCCTCCGCCCTGCTAGTCGATCACGAGGACTCCCGGATGCAGTGTGATTGCTTGGCCGAAATCCAAAGAATTGACTCAAAATAAAATACCTCTAGGTTTTCTCATCTATCTTCGTCCCTTATTTACCTCTTATTTCTTAAGAAACATTAAGAGCTTAGGGTTTTCTCTCTCTCCACCACCTCTTATGTTTGGGAATACAAAGTATTAAGGATTAAGTAATCCTCCATTAAATTAATAAAAGATACGTAAACAAGATGTCATCGGCATAAGTATAATTAGTTTAAACGTAAACTAAAAGTTTGATTGTATGCTTATGTAGATGGCTCGTGTGAAGACTGTAGCTATCCTCGAGGCCGCTGAGAACCCTGCTAAGGGTTGGCCTCCCCGCAAGAGGAGGGGATATTCCGAGAAAAGGAAGATGAACCATGGTGATGAGTCCTCAAAGAAGAGAAAGAGACCCAAGGGAGCCTCAGAAGAAGGCTCAGATCCTAAGTCGGTTCCCTTCGACAACCCAGAGATGGACCAAGAAGAGGAACACATCTCCAAAGACGAGGCCAAGTTTGAGAAGAACTCGACAGGTGGTCCAGGACCTGCAATGGTAGTCCACACACCTGATGCCATGTGGATGGAACAGTAGAAGAGGCTGACTGAGGCCATTAGTGCCCTGGCCCTCAGGGATATAGCCAGAGACGAGAATGGTGAACCACTTTCCGTCCGTCCCCGACTCGGAGTCACCATTCTGGACTTCGTCAAGCTGAACATTGAGAAATTCTGGGGAGAAGATAAGACCGAAGTGGTTGACAAAGCAGATGCTTGGCTGATAGCGATCAAGAATGGTTTTCGCATGCTGGAAGTGCAGCCGAATAAGAAGGTCCCTTTTGCTGCACATCTCTTGGCAGGAGCAGCCAAGATCTTGGTGGGAGAACCACATCATGGGTCAAGATCTGAGTGCAGACCCAATGGCATGGACTGACTTCAGGACTATCTTCACAGCCAGATTCATTCCTATCTCAGCTAAGTAGGAGAAGGAAAGAGAGTTTACCAACCTAAGACAAGGTAGCTTATCAGTCGTAGACTTTGGCCGCAAGTTTCGCATTCTAGAGCGTTTCGGGCACATGATGGATGAAGAAAGACGAGTGGACCATTTTGTAGAGCGTCTTCATCCTGCCATTAAGCCTCATGTGATGGCAAGTAAAACAAAAACCTTCACCGAAGCCTACAACACCGCCTTGGACATGGAGAGGACAGTGATGCCTGCTCAGAATCCACCCAAAGGATATTTGGGTTTCACTGAAGGTACCCAAGGCAAGAAGAATGATCACAAGAAAGGACAAGGGCGCAACCATACTAAGGGAAGGCATGGAGGAAAAGGAAAACCCCGTCATGAGAATAACTGACCTAGGTGTCGCACCTGCGGAAAATGGCACTCAGGTGAGTGTTGCTACAAGAAGAGGATATGCTACCGTTGTCAGGAAGAGGGACATCTTCAAGCCAACTGTCCTCTGCCAGACCCGAGAGGACCAGGCCCAGTAGCAGCCCCACATGTAGTAGCCCAACCTGTAGCTGCAGCCCCACCTGCTGGAGAAAGAAGACAAGCTCGAGTCTTTGCTATTGACAATGAGGAGGCTCAAGCTAATGCTAATCGGTTGATAGAGGATAATAACCCTTAGAGTTTTCTTTTATGTTTTAAGATAATCATGTAATGGTCTAATGTGTGGTGAAAAACAATGTAGGAATGCTTGAAGTCATGGGACACAATGTAAAAGCTTTATTTGACTCTGGATCTACTAATACTTTCATTTCGAGAAATCTCACAACTATGATTTGTTTGGATATCAAGGATTTAGGGTATATCTTGGATGTCACAACCCCAAGTGGTCGAATCTTTACGTCCCTTTTGAAAACTCTTGTGATACATGTTAAATATTGAGATCATGAGTTCCCTACGGATTTTATCCTCCTTGACATGAATGACTTTGATGTGATCATTGGTATGGATTGGCTTTATACCTATAGGGCCAATATTGACTGTAGGGAGAAGAAGGTAATCATAAAGAAACCAGGTCACCCGCCGTTCATCATTAGAGGTAGGAAGGATGCTACCACCAGCCTGTATGTATCAGCTTTGAAGGCAGAGCGGATGATAACCAAAGGTTGTCAGGCTTTCCTAGCAGTCATTACCGAGTCGGAGCCCAAGGTGCAGCCCTTAGAGGAAATAGAGGTAGTCAGGGACTATGCAGATGTTTTCACAGATGATTTGCCTGGGATCCCTCCTGAGAGAGAGGTAGACTTTTCGATAGAGCTAGCTCCCGAGACAAACCCTATTTCACGAGCACCTTATAGGATGGCCCCTGCTGAGTTGCTCGAGTTGAAGAAACAACTACAGGAACTGCTAGACAAGGGTTTTATCCGCCCTAGCACATCACCATGGGGAGCACCAGTTCTCTTTGTGAAGAAGGACAGTTCGCTCAGAATGTGCATAGACTACCAGATGATCAACCAGGCTACCATTAAGAATAAATACCCTTTACCCCGGATAGATGACCTGTTTGACCAGTTGAAGTCAGCTCGGGTCTTTTCAAAGATTGACCTGAGATCGGGGTACCACCAGTTGAGAGTCAAAAGTGAGGACATCCCAAAAACCACTTTTAGAACTCGTTATGGCCACTACGAGTTTGTAATTATGCCTTTTGGGTTGTCCAATGCCCCGAGTGTGTTCATGAACCTCACGAATAGTGTGTTCCAACCCTTCCTTGACTCGTTTGTCATAGTGTTCATAGACGACATCTTGGTTTATTCCAATGACCTAGAACAACACCGAGTCCACCTGAGTAGAGTCTTTAATATCTTAAGGAAGCAGAAGTTTTATGGGAAATTCTCGAAGTGCGAGTTTTGGATAGACCGTGTCATGTTCCTTGGACACATCATATCTGGAGGAACCATCTCGGTAGATCCAACCAAGGTGTCAGCTGTTCAAGACTGGCCAGCACCAAAGAATCCCTCAGAGATCTGCAGCTTTCTGGGATTGGTTGGATACTATAGACACTTCATAAAGGATTTCTCAAAGACTGTTTTGCCTCTTACCAAGCTCACCCGAAAAGATGAGAAGTTTGTGTGGTCGGACCTATGTGAAGCACATTTCCAAGAGCTGAAGGAGAAGTTGACTACAACCCCAGTGCTGACTCTACCATCCGGTAACGAAGGTTTTATGATCTTCACTGATGCATGGAAGATGGGACTCGGATGTGTGTTAAAGCAAGATAGACATGTTGTTGCCTATGCCTCCAGACAACTCAAACCCAATGAAGTAAATTATCTGACGCATGATTTAGAGTTGGCTGCGATTATACATGCCCTGAAGATTTGGCGACACTATCTGTATGGAGCCACCTTCGAGATCTTCACCGACCATAAGAGCTTGAAGTATCTCCTGACTCAGAAGGACCTAAATTTGAGACAGAGGCGATGGATGGAATACATGAAGGACTATGATTTCACCATTGCCTATCACCCTGGAAAGGAAAATGTTGTAGCTGATGCTCTTAGCCGAAAATAGCTCAGGTGTGCAGCTGTCTTGTCTAGCTAGTGGAGGAAGCTAGAAGATCTTGTGGAGTGGACTCCACAACCGCTAGAAGACCTAGTCTGTTTGGCTAATATACAGATTAAACCAAACCTGTTGACTGAGTTGGTAGTTGCCCAGATAGCCAGTCCAGAGCTTGACAAGATGAAAGGTTTGCTGGAGAAACCTCAGACCCATCTCTCTGTAGGAGTGGATGGCGGGATCCGATACAAGAGTCGTATTTGGGTTCCTAAAAGTTCTCTTTTGAAGGATGGTATCTTGTGAGAAGCTCATGGTTCGAAGTACACAGTACACCCTAGCACTACCAAAATGTTTAAGGATCTGCAGCGGTACTTTTGGTGGCCCAGAATGAAAAGAGATATAGCGGCATATGTGATCAGTTGTCTCACTTGCCAGATGGTGAAGGCTGAACACCAACGACTCAGTGGATTGCTATAGTCGATTGAAATTCCTGAGTGGAAATGGGAACAGATCACCATGGACTTTGTGGTGGGTCTCCCTAAGACCAAGAGAGGTCATGGCGCAATATGAGTTGTGGTAGATCACCTTACCAAGTCGACACATTTCCTCGCACTAAAGACCACTGCCAAGGTGACAGACTTAGCTGAACTATACATCCGAGAGATTGTATGACTACATGGTGTTCCGAGTTCGATCATTTCTGACCGCGATCCGAAGTTTACTTCCAAGCTGTGGAAGCAGGTACAAGAGGAACTTAGCACTAGACTAAAGTTCAGTACAACATATCACCCCCAGACTGATAGACAGTCAGAGAGGACAATCCAAACTTTGGAGGATTTGTTGAGAGCTTGTGTGCTCGATTGGGGTGGTTCATGGGAGCAATACCTGCCCCTCACCGAGTTTGCTTACAATAACAACTACCAAGCCAGTATGGCAGTATCGAGATGCCACCATATGAAGCTCTCTATGGGAGGTCGTGTCAGTCACCACTTCCCTGGGATGATGTTGGTGAGAGGACCTTGTTGAGGTCAGATGAGCTCCAGGTGTATGCGCATAAAGTCGCTTTGATCAAGCAAAGGCTGAAGAGATCCCAGGATTGACAGAAGTCGTATACGGATGCGGATGCGGATGCGAAGCGAACTGACTTGCAGTTCACCGTGGGAGAGCATGCGTTTCTAAAAATCCGATCCCTCTGAGCTATAGCAAAGAATAGAGGGAACTTGAGTCCCCGATACGTGGGTCCGTTTGAGATTTTAGAACGGATTGGTGAAGTTGCTTATCGTTTGGCCTTACCCCCTCTGTATAGTATGATGCATGATGTGTTTCACGTGTCCAATCTTAAGTGATATGTGCAAGATCCGAGCCATGTGTTGAGCATTGAGCCTATTGAGCTTCAAGGGAATTTGACATATCGTGAGTCACCTTTGCGGATTCTAGAAACCAAGGTGAAAGAACTCAGATGTAAGAATATAGAGATGGTAAACGTTCTTTGGAAGCACCATGGAGAGGATGCGGCCACATGGGAGCTGAAGACGGACATAGAGAAAGCATATCCTGACTTGTTTGTTTGATTGTTGAATTTTGAGGGCAAAATTCCTATAAGGAGGGGAGGATGTTATAACCCCATTTTTCCTAGCCATGTAATGAAAGTGGATTTCTCCTTTTAATGATAAATGAAATTCATAATTGCTTTATTTGTTTGAATTGAATAGATTTCGTTTACAATAGCCTTGTTTGGTTGCTTAGTGTGTTTTATTGGCTATTAAACCCAATAACAAAAAAAAGATAAAGAAATTCAAACAATAAATGAATATATATGAAAAGGAGAAAGGATAAAGAAAAAAGCAAGGGAATATCCTCCAAGAGGGGATTTCGTGCCTTTAGGGTTCCTTGAGGTCCAAGGAGTCCAAGATACCAAGATAATGGCATAAGAAAGAGAAAATACCAATTAAATTGGTTTTATTAAAGGATAACTTACTTATGAAGGAATTCCCCTTTTCCTTTGGAATTTGGGTTTCAAAATTGATATACGAGTAGATAATACCAATTCATAGCTTCCTTTAAAATTTGGTTGAAAACGGATAAAGGAATAAGGAGTTATGATTTTTCAAAATTATCCAAAAGTAGAAAGGAAATTATGTCACGATTTGATTTGGGATTAAAATCCCGAATTTTGATTTTAATTGTTCACTCTTGACCGTTTGATCAGCAATCCACAAATTGGGTTAAGTCCCGCTCTCGCGAGGACTGGGACACAAAGTCCCTGTTGCGTGGAATTTCAATCTGAGATTCCTCAGATTTGAGGCCATCTGCGGAAACGTGAAGGAGTCCATCTCCTTTAGGAGTTTGTTCCAAACCTAACCACCCTGAGGTCGGTGGGGTTTCGTTGTGAAATGGGGAAGTCCCCAATTCACCAGGAACTTGATGGCTACCATATATATAGGGGAGGGCTCTCGAGGGCACTGACACATCAACTCTCTACCCTAGAGTCTTCGGAGAGCGACGACGAACGTGTTGGCGAGTTCAATTCTAGAAATAACCCTGATCTTCCCCCTCATCTTCTAGTCGACCTCGCCGGAGCTCCGACGATCTGTTGGGGGTGGAGGCACGACGCGAGCGTGCAATTGAGGAGCCAGTTGAGTTCGAATGGAGGCGGCGAAGCTTCCGAGCCTCTTAGCTTTCTCGCTGGTGGACGAAATCCCAGAGTCAATTGGGAGTTGACCGCGGAGTCTCGTTGTTCGTTGGCGTGAGGTTGAAGAAGACCCCAAGGAGAATTACTAAACTAGCCCTCCCGTGTCTTCAGCCAGGTAAGGGCATTCTCGCCCTTTTCTTTAGTTTGATCGCAAGTAGGGAGCGCGATCGTGGATCGTTGGATCTCGCGTGGTCCAGCAGACCACGGATCGAGCGGCTGACGATTTTCTGAAAATAGTAGATAATTCAAGAAAATGATTTTTCTTTACAAAATTCGTAGAAATTGCTAGGAAGCTCTCATGGATAAACTTAATATATGAAATTTGATCAAAAAAATATAAGAAACCTGATAAAAATAGTTTTAGACCTTGATTTCGTTCCTAATTGCAAAAGTATATTAATTTGATGAAAAGTGCATTAAACTTAGGTTAGAAACCCTAATTGTGATTAGAGATTGAATCTATGATGTGTAATGGGTTAATTTGAGTACTAATAACCTGTTAAATGATAATGAAAGATTCGAATCTGATTTAGATGAGAAATTGCATGTTTTAGGGTTTTAAACCAAGAATCCATGTTAATGCATGTAGAAACCCTAACCGAGGGTAAAAGATGAGATTGATATGTTTAATTCAAAATATTTGGAAATATAATGGTAATTGTTGATCCTAAGCCTGTTAGGAGAGATAGGAAAAGATAATTAAGGTTTGTAAGTATTTTTTCTTATTTAGGGTTTGTAGTGACAAAAGTGATAATGAAACCCTAATAGCAAGTGAAACCCTAAAAAAAAGTAGAAACCCTAGGAAGCAAGTTAGATTTAATAGATCTTGATAACATTAGTGAAGGAAATTGTATGGTAATTTCAAGATCCTTGTTGGGTGAATTGCTTGCTTGCCTGGATTTCATATTTGCTTGGACTGTTCCTATCTTGTTTCAGCTGAACAGGTATGTGGTTACGCTTATGATTAAATCGCTTTAGTTTCTCGGTGATTCTCGAAGTTTTATCGATTGTTTGGAATAACTGCTTGATTGCCTTTTATTTCATGCAATTATAAAGTGACAATGGCTATCACCATAAATATATGTGCATAACTAGCTCAGATCTTGGTCCTCCTCTGTAGCTCTGATGTTGATGAGATAGATGACCTAGTACATGGTCTACCCATGAGGTAGGACCATTAGGTTATCACGAGTCAGGGATTGGACTACCTTTGGGTAGGGTCATGCGACTCCACAACCCTATGTATTGATCTACCTGTAAGGTAGGATCATGGGGGTTAGTTGAGATCTACCATATGAGAGGTAGTATCTATGTCCACTGCAGGGACAGCACAGAGGCTAGGGTATGTAAGGATTGAGCAGTCATGTTTAAAATGTAAAGTCTGCTTGTTAAACCATAATTGCTTGCAATATGTTGTTACAATTAAATGCAAGATTATTGTTTCCCCCACATACCAGTATAATTCGTTATACTGGCCGCCGTTTTATTTGTCGGCGTTTTAGGTTATCAAGAAAATGGATATTCCTTTAAAGGGACATTGAAGAAATAAAGCTTAATAAAAGAATTGGAGGATTATAGACATATATGTTCTTTCTTGGGTAAAGAATTCCAATTCCCATATTTAGCAAGGTATGAAAAGAAAAAAAAATTCCATTAAAAGTTTAGTTGCAGTAGAATTTATTAATTATTATTTATTATTTGCAAAACCACTGATCCTATTTTGGGATAACGCCTCCGACCTTTTGGTCTACCGTAACTGGGGGTTACCGAGAGGCGGGGTCGTTACAGTATTCTACTGCTCGGGCAGTTTCTTCAAAGTAGATTTTAAACTAAAGATTTAGGTCCCCTAAAATTCTTTTTGGGTATTGAAGTGGCTAGATCTCCAAATGGTATTATCTCACAAAGAAGAAATTCACTCTTGATCTACTTGAAGAAATGAGCATGCTTGGAGCGAAACCTACAGATAATCCAATGGATCCTAGAGTCAAGTTATATTAAGGATAAGGGGGAGTCACTTGAAGATCAGTGGAGGTATAGAAGATTGGTCGAAAAACTTAATTATCTTACTTTAACTCGTCAAGATGAATCCTTTGCTACTAGTATTATTAGTCAACTCATGGACAAACCACATACTAGCGCATATGGAGGTTGTCTCCAGCAAAGGTATACGGTACTCAAATCATGGACATCTCAAAGTACAAGGATTCTCGGATGTTGATTGGGTAGGATGCGTTAATGATCATAGATCTATCCCATGATAGTGTATTTGTGGGAGGCAATCTAATGTCATGGAAAAGCGAAAAGCAATGTGGTGACTATTTGAGCCCATTGAGTGACTTATGAAGCCTACAAACAAGATGAGACTCCCCTTGAGCAATGAACCTAGGAGGTTGGTTGCTCCATATAAATTTCCTCTGTCAAGTCACCATGGAGAAAAGCATTCTTAATATAATTGAGTTAGTCTTCTCTATATATGCAGAGGCCAAGAAAAATGAGTCGAGAGTAAATTAAAAGTCGAACATATGACATTTTAGCCACTGAGGAAAAAGTATTGAGGTAGCCTTCTCTATATACTTGTGTATATCACGTGGCTATCAGGCGAGCCTTGAGGCGGTCAACAACACCACTAGACCCTACTTTCACAGAGAAAATCCATATGTACACAATAATAGATTTATCTCATAGAGCAGGGACAAGACTCCATGTGTGATTTTGTCAAAGAGCATTCATCTCATCTTCCATAGCAAGACGCCAACCTGGGTTACCCATAGCAACATATACAAAACTAGGAACACTAATATCAGATATGGATGAGATAAAGGCTTTGTATGAGAGAGGCAAATAGTCATATGAAACAAAGTTGAAAATAGGATGAAGAGTACATGTCATTTTGCTTTTTGGAGTGCAATAGGCATATCAAGAGAATTGTTGCTACTGACAAGATCTCCAGACTGAATGGTGATTGAAGGAGGGTTGCCATTTGCATTGTCTGATACTTGTTATGGATTGTTTGCCTTCGCACGACGTGTGTAGACATGAATAATGGGGGATTGTCCCCTTGATAAATGTCAGAGGCCACGGGTGGAAGTGATTCTCCTTGAACAAGAAGTTCAGATGACAAGAATTCAATGAACATGGGAAACAGGAGAGCTTCCTCAAGTCCCCCCACAGACTGAGATCCTCCAAATATCTTAAAAGAAAGTGACATCAACAGAAACCATACATTTGTGTTTAACAGGGTCATAACATTTGTATCCCTTTAGAGTCTTGGAGTAACCAAGGAACACACATTTGGTAGCCTTTAGCTGAGTAATCACGACCAATCCCAACATTGTGAACAAAAAAAACACACCCAAATATTTTTGGAGAGACACTATAAATGGGATGGTTTGGACAAACGGTTGGAACAGTGTGCAATTGTTTAAGGTGGACAAAGGCATGTTGTTAATGAGATACATCAGTAAGAACAACATCGCCCCATAATTCTTTTGAAAATTTCATATGTAAAAGAAGAATATGGGTTGTTTCAACAATATGACTGTTCTTCCGTTTGGTCACCCCATTTTGTTGAGGTGTGTGTGGACGGGAGGATTGGTGAACAACCCCTTTTGAAGACGTGAACGGATCGAGAGAATGACTAAAATACTCTTTGGGATTATCCGTTTGAAGAATATGAATTTGCTGATAAAATTGGGTTTCAATTTCATTGTTAAACTTTGTATTATTGATAAAACTTCCGAACGACCTTTTATCAAATACAACCAGGTGACTCTAGAAAAGTCATCAATAAAGGAAACAAAATACTTATGACCAAGTTTTAAAGGAACCTGACATGGTCCCCAAATATTAGGATGAATAATCGTAAACTTTGACTTAACACTCATCTGATCCTTGGAATTAAAGGTGGATCGATGATGCTTCCCTAACTGACATGACTCACATTCTGATTTAGCAAGACTAGATAGCTGAGAATGAAGGACCCTGAGTTTGTCCAGAGACATGTGTCCAAATTGACGATGAATATGAAGAGGATTTGTTGCTACACACACTTTGGAAGTCAGACCAAGATAAATGAGATCTGTAAATTCATATCCGCCCCAAATCACCTTCTACGTTCAGAGGTCGGGTATAACACGATCATCAGGGTTAAATGTAATTCAGGGTTGAAGAGAACGAGTTAACTTGCTTATGGAAAGTAAGTTAAAAGGAAATTCGAGAACAAATAAGGATGATGGTAGTGTGACGGTAGGTAAGGGTTTGATTGTTTTTGTCCCTTGTACAAACACTTTAGAACCATTGGCTATGGTGACCGGTGGTGTGGTGATCTGCTGATGTATAGGCTAGATATAAGGTTGCTTGTACCTGTAATGTGTTCTATTGCACCCGAGTCAAGAACCCAAGAAGACGAACCTACATAAGAAGCTTGAGATATGCATGCAGTAGAATCACCAAGATGTTGGACGAAGGAAGCCATTACTACAACAGATGATGAAACTTGTTGGGATGCGTTGTACTGGAAGAATTGAATGTATTCATCATCAGCCACTTGAATTAGGCAAATGGTATCTCCCGGAGTGTCTTCAGTAGATACAATATTTGCATATGACGTTCTTGGAGGATATCCATGAATCTCATAGAAGGTTTCTTTGTAGTGCCCCATCTTTCCACAATGGGTGCATTTTGGGCGACCTCGTCCTCCAGGAGATCTGCCTCGATGCCCTCCTCATCCTTGTCCACGTCCACGATAGAGAAACTAGGATTAGTATGCTTATTTGTGGCGGAAAGCATGGCAGATTTGTCAGAAGAAGTGTGTGGGACTTGATCGATGAAGGCGCGTGAGACCCACAAATATGCTTCAACCAATTTAGGAAGTTCAAGTACAGCAAGGATTTGACTATTGTCATCAAATTTCCCTTCTTCTGGAATTCTTTGAGATCCACAATCAACAGAAGTAAGGAATGAAAATCGTCAGTGATTCGAGTTACTTCTCTAAAGTATTAAGTTGGACACTTATCATCATGCTGAAGAGTATACATCTCCACGGTCATCTCATGCATGTAAGAGATATTTGATTCACACATGAGATTGAGATGATCCAGAACATTCTTGCATCTCTCAAAGTGGTTGGTGATATCGGCGACATGCGCCTCCACGGAGTTCGACATAATAGATAGAAGATTTGCATCATTTTGCTCCCATTATTCTAGAACGTCGTCTTTAGGAGGACCTTCTTTGAGGTGTTTCTACTTGTCGTTTGAACCAAATCTTGACTGTGTGGCTCCATAGATTGAAATTCTTCTCATTGAGTTTACGAGTGGTGATGACTTGGTCACAAACAAGGAGGAGCCATCTACTTCTTTCTTCTCAGACATTATGACAACAGAAGACTGATACGGCGTGTAAGAATACTAGAGACAAGGAACAGACCATTGCTAACACGGCATGTCGAAATATGACACGACGTGTAGTCGTAAACCAGTCTTCAATCAACACAACATGTAACTTGTGAATTGGTTGGAATCATATTGTAACGTCCCTAGATTTGAGGCCTCGGATAAAACAATCTTAAAAGGAATGATTGGACTACCCATAGCACCAAGGCGCATCTCCTTTTCAGGGAGCCCATCACTAAAGAACTCCATAGTTAAGCATGCTCAGCTTGGAGTAGTACTAAGATGGGTGACCAATCGGGAAGTTGCCACCGGCTTACGCGTGAGTGAGGACAAAGCACGCAGTTAAGGCTAGTGGTGATCTGTGGGGCCAGTCGTCATTCCTGAAACTCTACTAGAGCCTTAGGCAGTGGGACCAGGCGTTCCAAATGGTATCAGAGCCATAACCCCTCTAGGAGGTGGGGCCCACATGGGCATGTGGCATGCCAGTCTTGAGTCGTGCGGTCCAGGCATGTTGAAAAGGGTTGTCCTTGGTTGACGTAGCCACCCTTGCGTTGGTATTCCGTGATCGGGAGCTGGGTGTCCATGGGCCATTCTGGGTCTGCACTGAAAGGGGGAAATATTATGAGGCCATATGGTTGAGCCTTGACGAGGACGTCAAGAGTCTAAGTGGGGCAGATTGTAACATCCCAGGATTTGAGACCTCGGATAAAATGATCTTAAAAGGAATGATTGGACTACCCATATCACCAAGGTGCATCTCCTTTTTAGGGAGCCCATCACTAAAGAACTCCATAGTTAAGCGTGCTCAGCTTGGAGTAGTACTAGGATGGGTGACCAGTCGGGAAGTTGCCATCGGCTGGCGCGTAAGTGAGGACAAAGCACGCAGTTAAGGCTAGTGGTGATCTTTGGGGCCAGTCGTCATTCCTAAAACTCTACTAGAGCCTTGGGCAGTGGGCACAGGCGTTATACACATGTTGTCTGATGAAGTCACACAGCATGTTGAGAGTGGAATACGCTCTGTTCTACGCTGCTGGGTTAGGTCTTATGGAAAAACGTTAGAAATGTTTTAACCTAGCTTCAAGGATGACTCTTCTTCCAAAAATAAGCCTCCTGGACATAGATATGGAGGATAAGAAAGAAGATGATGATCCGGATGATCCTTATGAAGAAGATGATCCAGGTAATGGTTATAACTTCCACCACGATAAAGATGGCGATCCGGAAGATGCCTTCCACTACGATGGATATGACAATCTGGACAATTCGGGCGATGGAGATGGCTTCCATCACGATAGGAATGATGATCTGTGTGATGGAGATGACTTCCGCCACGATAGAGATGACGAACAGGACAACGGAGATGACTTCCACCGCAAAGAATAAGAGAAGACGACAGCAGTCAAGATGACTTCCACCTGTGGAGAAGAAGACAGACTAGACGGTGAAGATAACGTTGTAGATGATGGAGCTGCCAGATGTATTTTCTTTTTAGGGAATTAGGGTACCACCCAAGGAAGAAAATATCCGATTTCAATGTCGTTTTGGTGGCCAGAAATTTCGACAAATTTTGAGAGAAATTTTGATAAATGCGTTCCTGGCATTTTGATGGCAAAATTAACGAATGAATTAATGAAATTTTACCAGAATGATCAACTAGTGTAGATCTACTCGAATATGTAATAATATTTCATATTGGATATGTGGGGGTGGGGTTTCGTCATTTGTGAGTGAATGACCCTGAGCTGTTTCGATGGGCATTCCGGTGGGGAATTTTGATGCCAATTTTCAATGGCGAAATCAATGAATTAAGGCATTATAGCTAGGTCTTTACTAAACTGTTATGACGTTTCCACTCGACATATCCTTTATCATCTTTAATAGGTGGGGCTTAATCCAGATATTTCCCTATGCCACAGGACTCCCAACACAATATACACAACATTCATCCAAAGTAGATAATTTTCCGTTTAACTTGATGGAAGTGATTTGTGACTGACCATTATATACTACAACAGTAGTGGTATTCTTTGTGTCTTCCATGATAGACCAACAAGACGGAGGAGATACACATCACTTGGCAGAAGAAAGAACTTGGTGGAAAAAATACACACCAAAAAAGTGAAAACCCGTGACAAGGAGATATATGTTACGTGGAAAATCAATAATGTGTAACTAACGCATCAACATCCCCTAGATCTAATCTCCTTAACCACACAAAGGGGATTGTGTGGAGAAAGATTAACCAGAATCTAGGGTTGCAGCCTGGAGAAACAGAAGAAGATAGAGCTATCCAGGAGAAGAACTCAATTCAACACATAGCAATCACTTGTTGTTGCACCGTACTGCTCACCGCTACAATATGCACGTCTGTTCACGCCGCTGGTGATTAGGTTACGTGTGGCATCCAGGAGCAATAAGTCGCTCTGATACCATATTAAAATGTGTAGAATTCAACTCAAAACCAATTGGCAATGAGTGAAGGGATCACACACCTTATAAGCTCTAAATCATTCTAGAGCTCAACAATGTGGGACTATTCCAACTTCCCCCCTCAAGTGCAGTCACTTTCGTGTGCTTGCACTTGTTATTTTAGGTAGGGTGTGGTCCTCACACTAGTCTCGTGGAGTCCTCTCTGACACCATGTTTGCGTAAAAGTATCCAGGGTCGCTTAGCGTTGTCCCCTTTATATATTTATTGGGAATAATTACAAGTAAGGTCCACATAAACAAGAAATAACATAAAGATATACTGAGAATAAAAAATAGGAAATAAGCATATATCAACAATAACTTTATAAACCACAAACAGATAATTAGGAAAAAGTGAAAATATGTTACCTGTATTTTGACTGCATTTTGACGCAAAATGAGGAAGTTCCTTCGTCCTTTCCAGCCTCTGAACTTCTTTTGAATTACTAAAGCTGCAGTCTGATACTTCTGATCTCGAACCCCATGCGTACTCTTTTGATACTTCGAAATTTCAAGTATTTCTTCCTGGGACATACCAAATTCAAATTGACTTCCAGCTAATTTCTGTTGCCTCTTTCTGAAAGAGTGAGCACGAAAAGCGGATTGTATACGTGCTGCAGCTTGAGCTGCATTCCTAACAGCTGCTAGAGAATCCTCTAAAGACAGCTGTTCATCGGTTGCACCAAAACTTTTGCTTACTGTCTTCTCTGAAATGCCCTCAACTGCTGCATTAGCCTCCACAACTGTAGCTGTTTGGTAATTTTCGTTTCCAACACTTGTGAGAGAAGAAAGATGAGTGATCAGAGCCACTTCAGATAGATATCCTGCAAGACCCTTGTGGCCATGGGCAGCAGCAATTGCAGCTGGAGTTTTCCCAACTGGATCATTTGCAGTGGGATCCGTGACTGCCCCAGCCAGTGCACCAGCAGCTAGAAGTGATGCAACCATTTTTTCCCTGCTAAGAAGTGCTAAAGTGATATCCGTTTCTGCTTTTGAGTTCAATTAATAAAAATCAAATAAACAAAGAACTTGACAGGTACTCAATGCTTATATGTAAATCATTACCAAAACCTACCCACTTGGTAATACTTTAATTAATAGCCTAAAGACTCAAAGTCATCAAAAACATCTCACAAATATGTTAGAATATATAGCCATTTGTAAGAATTTATGAACAAATTATTACCTTCCGAACTGTGCAGCCCAGTGTAGGGCCGTCCATCCTCTAACATCACGGAAGTTCACATTAACACCAAAACTAAGAACAGGATACAAAGCCCACTCATATCCCAAGCCTGATAGAAGGTGTATTATGCAAGATTCTTGCTTTGAGAGGGAGCAATCAGTCTCTTCATAGTTTTCAGATTTCTTCAAAATCCACTGCTGCAATTTTTCTTTTAAAAGCTCCTGCAAAAGCCTATCCATTATCTCTGGTACACTATCATTGCCTATTAAAGCTGCTTCAATGAGTTGGTCACTCCAACCACATCTTCTTTCGATGTGTCTCGAGATATCAGTTTCAGAACCAGAGGGTTTTTTTTCTTTGGCTGATGCTAGATCAGACTGAAGAGTTTGCACAAATCTGAGAAGCAACAACAGTTCTTCAGAACTTTTAGAGTAGTATGAATCTGTGGTAGGGCCACTTGAAAGTGAGATCTTTGGACGAGTTATGTATGTGAATTCTCTCACTTCACTGCAAGCTATCCTATTTTTAGATGTTATGCAGAGTGCAACTTTTCCAGGAGGCTGTTCAGGAGCCTGACAACGGAATACACCTTCCTGGACGATTTCTAGTGGCACTTCAAAATCACCAAACATCACTGACCATGAAGTATCTGAAGATGAAGAAAGAAATTTTCCTGTAATGACAACCTGCATGATTGACATGATAGGCATCATACTTCAACAAGATAATGTCATGTAATAACAGCAAGAAGATGAAATAAATAAAGGATGATACAAAAATGAGTATGCAAGTCCTGTCACCAAACTAGAGCTAACCAAACTATATCTTTTTTTTTTTGTCGCCCAACCAAACTATATCTTAAGCCGGTATTTTCTTCAAATTGAGCAGGCATCACATTGCTGAACAGTTAAAGGAATTAAAGGTGCAGAAAAGAAAAGATACATGGACACCACCACCCCCACCACCCCAAACACGCACACAGTCACACACCAAAAACAAAATCTAGTATGGTCCTACTAGATTTGGATCTTCTCAAGAAGAAAAGGCCTGATGGTCTCTTTCATAAGACATATAGGAACTGAAAACTATGTAAGGAGTCAAAGAAGTTAAGAGGCCTTTACTGCCCTTGATGACTGGCTAACTGTGACAGAGGAGGGCAGTAGCTTACATGCAATGGCAGGGAGAGGTGAAGGTCATAGGAGCTACCAGAAGCCCAAAAGTTGAAGTAGATGGGATAGACAGTTGGAGTAGTGATATGAAGAAGCCCAACAGATCCTTCGCATGAGAGGTGAAGAGATACACGCCATAGCTAGAGATGGGGCACCCTTACTGGGTTATGCTCAGTTACCATGAAATATCTTGTATTTCATAAATAAGAAAAACATGGGAGGCCACTCTATATCGAGAGAGGGAGAGAGAAAGAGATGCCTAACTGTGTAAAAGAAAACCAGAAATGAGCCAAACGGAATAACCAAAAAAGGAAGTGCAAGAAAGAAACCGTCTACATTGCGAATGAAAGACATTCTACATTATTTGAATTATGTTCACTGTTATATCTCGTAATATGGCATTTTACTATTCTATGAGAAGCTAGAAAGGATGGACAGGGCTCTGGACACCAATATAGACCCGTAAGCGGCATAAATGTTAACATATATATCTTGTTTTATATATTTTGTTATTAGTTTTGTTATTTCTATATTATATGTGGACCTCTCTGTAATTGTTCTATTATTATATATACAAGGGTGCACACATTGTGCAACCCTCCGCTTCCAGAAATTACTGACTCTTTTACATGGTACAAGAGCAGTAAGATCCAGGCCAGCCGCCGCCCTCCCTCCCTTCCCTCTCCCCCCCCCTGGCCGGCAGCCCTCCCTTCCGCCGCCAGCCCGCCGCCCTCTCCCCGCGCGGCCGCCCCTGCGAGCCGGCAGGCCAGCCACCTGCGGCTAGCAGCGCCACCACCGGGCAGCCGGGGCCGCGAGCCCACCTAGCCGCCGGTGGCCGGCGTGCCTCCGTGATTGATCGTCGTCGGATCGTTGGCTTCGTGAAGATCCACAACCGTCCGGTGGCCTGAGGTTGTCGTAACGTAGACTGATTTTTCGGTTTTTTGTCTGTCTGCCTGCCCGTGTAGGCGGTTGTGCCACCGGGTTCTCTGCTGCGCTTCAGCGTAGTTTGTATGTGAGAGGTTCCACCAAGTAGATATGTGTCTGCCTCTGCCTGCCTAACGGCGTAGTCCGTCTTCCGCCTGCTCGTGCCTGCATGTGCCTGTTTGTTTCTGTTACTATCATGGCGTCCTCGGGAGATGACTTCCACCGTCAAGTTACGACTGTGAAGCTTGACGGGCGCAACTACCAGCACGGGGTATGCTCCATGGTGATTTATGCAAAATTCCAGGGAAAGTACTCGCACCTGATCCACAACCGTCCGGTGGCCTGAGGTTGTCGTAACGTAGACTGATTTTTCGGTTTTTTGCCTGTCTGCCTGCCCGTGTAGGCGGTTGTGCCACCGGGTTCTCTGCTGTGCTTCAGCGTAGTTTGTATGTGAGAGGTTCCACCAAGTAGATATGTGTCTGCCTCTGCCTGCCTAACGGCGTAGTCCGTCTTCCGCCTGCTCGTGCCTGCATGTGCCTGTTTGTTTCTGTTACTATCATGGCGTCCTCGGGAGATGACTTCCACCGTCAAGTTACGACTGTGAAGCTTGACGGGTGCAACTACCAGCACGGGGTATGCTCCATGGTGATTTATGCAAAATTCCAGGGAAAGTACTCGCACATGATCCATGCCGGTCCGGCACAACCTGCAGAGAACGCCGACTCTAAAGATGTGAAGGCGTATGATGACTAGGTCCGGGACGACTCGACGGTGATGACATGGATTCTCAACAGCAGTGTTGAGAAGATCAGTGTCACACTACTTCACCTGCCTACGGCGAAACAGATGTGGGATCAGCTCGCCAGCACATACTCGCATAGCCAGAACCCCAAGAAAGTGTTTGACATCACCAAGCAGCTGGGACGTCTACAATTCACGGGGTCGGACATTGCGGATTACTTTTCTGACTTTACTGGATTGTGGGGGGGCTGGAGTCCTATCACCCCCTATCCACGGACCTAGCCACCATGCAGCATCAGCGCCAGGAGCTGCAGTTAGTACAGTTTCTTTGTGGACTACCAGAGTCCTATGCCGGTGTAGTGGACCAGATCTTGGCAAGTGGCCCTCTTCCATCACTGCAGAGTGCCTACAAGCGCCTTCAACGCCTGCCTTCTTTGTCACCGTCTTTGTCTACTGATTTTGGGAATCCACTACCCTTACAGCCATGTCGGGTCGTGGCCGTGGTCGCGGTCGTGGTCGTTCTACTGACAGTCGTCCTCCCCTGGGTGCAGGACGAGGACGTGCTACTTCTGGTCGTGGGGCCCCTTCTGCTGCTCCTACTGCTGCTGCGCGTCCTCAGCCAGGACAGCACGTCTGTACTTTCTGTGGCCGGTCCAACCATATCGAGAAAAATGCTGGGAGAAATATGGTAAACCGGCGCGGGCCAATGCGGCCGCTGACTCTACTATTGTTGCATCGGAGGGAACGACTCAGCCTACTGAGCCTGTCACTTCGGGTGCGACTGCGGACTACATCCGTGTTGAGGTGGAGCGCCTACTACTAGAGCGCTCTGGCTCGTCGTCTACTGCATCGACTAGTGGAGCCCATGCCGCCACCTATTTTGATTATGACACTGCCTTCCTGAGTACTCCTTCACCTAGTACAGGTAATACAAAATGGGTTATAGACTCGGGTGCTTCGTCTCATATTTATGGCAATAGATCTTTATTCAGACATTTATCTAAACATGTTCGTAATTCGTCTGTTATGCTTACTGATGGGTCCAAGTCTGCTGTTTCTGGAGTCGGAGATATTCTTTCTAATTTTCCAACTGAAATCTGCTGTATATGTGCCTCGTTTTCCTCTTAATTTATTATCGGTCAGCAAGATATTGAGGAGTCTGCAATGTAGCCTGACCTTTACACCTAGTTCATGTGTTTTTCAGGACCTTCGCACGAGGATGAAGATTGGTGGGGGGTATGAAGGGCCTGATGGACTTTTTTATCTGGATCATTTGTCGAAAGCAGACAGAGCAGCTGTAGCTTCTGCACTATCTACATCAGTTTCAGCTCTACAGTGGCATTACCGACTTGGACATCCGTCTTCTGAAAAGCTCTGACATGTTGTTTCTGATGTTGGCCCTCATAGTTTTCAGTGTGAGTCTTGTCAGTTGGGAAAGAAGACTAGATATGTTTATCCTAAACGCACTCATATTAGCAGCAAAAACATTTTTGATTTAGTACATTCTGATGTATGGGGCCGGTGTCATGTGCCAAGTTTGTCTGGTCATAAATATTTCATCCTGTTTGTTGATGATTTTTCTCAGACCACTTGGTTGTTTATGATGAAAAGTAGGTTTGAAGTTATGTCTACTATAAAATTCTTTTTTACTGAGGTGAAAACCCAATATGGTATGCCTGTGAAAGTTTTTCGTACTGATAATGCACTTGAGTTTGTTCAGAAAGATGTGGCTGTTTTTTGCAAATTTGTTGGTACCTTACATCAGACCTCATGTGCATATACACCTCAACAAAATGGAGTAGCTGAGCGGAAAAATAGACATTTGTTAGAGGTTGCCAGAACTATTATGATGCATACCCATGTTCCTAGGTTGTTTTGGCCTGAGGCTATTTTGACTGCTTGTTTTCTAATCAATAGAATGTTGTCATCTGTGATTGGGAACAAAATACTCGTTCAAATTCTGCAACCTAACATTACTTTATTTACTGTGCCTCCTCGGATCTTTGGTTGTACGTGTTTTGTGCGCTTACTTGGACCAGCTTATGATAAACTGTCTCCTCATGCTGAGAAATGCATTTTTTTGGATTATTCTCGTACTCAAAAAGGATATAGATGCCACAGCCCTACTGCGAAAAAATGGTTTACCAGCAGCGATGTTGTGTTTTTTGAGGATACGCCCTACTATTCTACTAGAGGAGATAGTTTGCAGCCTGATGTTCTTGCTTCTCCACTACATGTTACTACTGAATGTGTGTCTGATAATTCTGATACTGTGACTCATGAGCATACGCCTCCACCTCTTCTTGTCTATCAGTGCAGGAACCGGGTACCAACTGAACAAGAACCCCCCCAGATAAACCAATCTTCACCTCCCGAAGGTTCTGCTACACCTGAGGTAACCTCTGATCTTGATATACCCATTGCTCTTAGAAAGGGTACTCCTTTAGGCACGTCTCACAGCATTGCTCACTTTGTTTCTACTGATCATTTGAACGTCCATGCTAGCAATTTTGTATTTGCTCTGTCTGTTGTTGTAACACCCCGATCTCACAATTTCCTCAAATCATGAGATTAGGGCGTAAGATAGGATTTATACTTAACACAAAGAACACCCTTAACTTTTTCTTTTCTTTTAAACTCTTGTTTCATCGCATTGAACCACATATCATCTTAACAAAGGAATCTGAACATTTCTTCCACTAATCAAACTTTAATAGTAAAGATACATGTATAAACATTCACGATGTCTTTCACACATTATGCACATGAAACTTGCTAATTAGCATATATATCAAAGAGAAACAATATTACACATCATAATTACAACTCTCTCTCTCTAAACTCTTACTGAGGACCTAGAGTGACAAGGACCGACTGACTCAACAAATCTCATACTTGACTCCTGTGGCAGATCTACTCTGATGCTCTGATCATCTTCAAGTCCACGCGGTTAACCCTAAAATGTTTGAGTAGAGGGGTGAGCCTACTCGCTCAGTGAATGAATACTTCATGGAAACAGACTAATGCACTAATGTGATCAAAGATATAATTTGATTAAACGATATGAAATTTAACAACAATAAATACTACACTAAGCAGTTCTAAAGCAATATAATTGAAATAGCAAAGAATATAAATATTGCATTCAAAGAATAACTACTAGAAAACTATGCTCTAGTCATTCTTAACTCTTTCATTTATAAGTAACTCTGTGAACCTATATGATCATATTTTAGATTATGCCCTAAATATATGCAGTGTACTCTGCATATAAAGATCCGTAACAAGTCCATGCTACGATCCCACCGTACAAGACTTAGCGACACACCCGGGAAATGCTAAGTCTGACGCCAGCCCTGTTCTGCCACAGGGACACTGGCTCGCCGGCTAGAAACATAGGCTCTACGGCCTCAAGCACTACTCTGAGTGCACCCGACTCCTCCTTAAACCTGAGTACACCGGCGGAGAGTCACAGGGTTACCTTCGCGACTCTGCATGAATGGTGTTAGATAACCGTGTTTTCTGGTGAAACCGCAGTGCCATTGTGACACAAGCACAATTGTTGTTAGACACTGCCCTTTTTCTCTTTCCTCGTTTGTCCGCGACACACGCACGGATGATGTTGCAACACGAGTTTCACCCCAAAGCTGCAGATACCACTTAGGGGTTCTACGGTGTTAGGGCACTTAGGTCTATACTTGATTAATAATAAACAATTTAACAGAAATATAAGAAGTCCTGCAGTATGTAGATATCATTTCAGAGAGAACAAGCATATAAAGTTAAATGCGCTAGAAACATACAATTCAACAGTTAAGCATCACCACATCTCATATCGAGACCTTTCATATTACCATAGCATGATTCATTGAACACCCTATTCTTAGGGTTTCATTTACCATATTCATTCATCACATGCCAACACCCTACTCTTAGGGTTGCATTTGCATCATTCACTTGTCACATGACTCTTATCATGATCTCATAAGATATAAGCATTCACTAAATAAAGATTATTTCCAACAAATCGTATGCAATCAATATAGACATGAAACCATGGAAATTTAACTAAATTTAGGTTTTCCATATCATCACTGCGATATCTCAATTAGGTCAAACCCTAATTACATAATTTGATATAAATCTAAAAGCATCCTCACTAGGAAGTGTTGTATACGTATCTGATATGAATCTACCATTTAGGAATCATTCAAACAGAGAAGGAATCCATATCATATCAAATTACAATAACTCAAATCAAATGGACAATTCAGGATTTAGAATTTCACATGCTAAGCATTTAGGGATTTGGATGTTATAATCAAATTCGTGCATTAGAATGTTTGAAGGAAGAACCCACTCACCCTAAGGTGTGAAAACACCTTAAAACTGCAGCTCAACTCAGGGAAATCTCGAATTCCCATCAAATCCCTAGCAAATCTCCCAATTCTTCTTCTATTCAACTCGGGAACCTTGAAAAAGAGGGATTATGAAGAAAGGGTGAGAAAAGAGGGAATTTCGACATTATTTTGGATCAAATCAGAGCAAGGACGGAATCTTGACATAAGAGAGAAGATTCACCATAAAAGTCTATGCAAGGAATCCGAACTTACTTGATTTCACCCTTCCTGGAATCGCAAAACCCTAATTCAGCAATTCCCCCACTTTCTCCACTCAAGCCCTAATTCTCCCTCTCTCTCTAGGAGCTCGTTTCTCTGGAATGAATGACGAAGAATGAGAGCTGCTTGTGTGTGTGGTCGTTCATATAAGTCAATTGAGCTGCTTGGGTCAATTGCATATTGACCCAACACTTAACTTTAATTATATAGGCTGAATATTCAGTTATACAAAAGTTACTGTAATTCGTTTATTTCAGAGATCAAACCTTCTCCAACAATTATGGGAATTTAGCAAGTTGTTAATAATTGTTCTATAAGGCTTCAGTTAAAATTTGAGATCATTTGGAGTTACCAATAATAAATTAAAAATCGAACAGTGCACTGCTATATTGCAGTCTGCAGAATATATTCGGCCGAGTTTGTCCTGCACAAACTCGACCGACACCCTTACTGTAGGGATTCAAAAGTCATCTAAAAATTATGCCAATTTAACAGAGTGTCTAAAATTGTATTTATCAAATACTGTTAAAATTTGAGATCAATTGGATATACCAATAAAAAGATAAAATTCAATTACCACACTGCTGTAAAAATTCTGAAATTGTGATCGGTCGAGTTTGAAACTCGGCCGACAAACAGGTCAGAGCATTCTTCAAAAATTCTGATATTTTCCAATGTTGTTCACATTTTATATATCCAATTCATATCCAAATTTGAAGTAAATCAGAGTTACACATAAAATACTAAAAATCATTTAGTGAGACATTTTACTTATTAAATTCTGTATTCATGTATCATCAAAACCCTATTTGGGCCGATTAGGGTTTATGCTTCTCAAACCCTAATTCTCAAGACCAAAGAACATTTAGACTTCTTATCATAGTTAAAACATCCTAATTGTGTTATTGTCATTTATTAGATTTCAAGAATGATTATTCCAATTAATCTTTGCAATTGTCTAGGTAAATCCTAGTTTACCAGTTAAGCTCAGATGGGGTCGTAACAGTTGTAGTTGTTCCAAAGAATATTCATGATGCCTTAAAAAGTACTACGTGGACGTCTTCTATGAAAGAAGAAATGCTTGCTCTTGCTGACAGAAATACTTAGGAGTTGTTGGATCCACCTCCTCAGTGTAAGCCTGTAGGCTACAGATGGGTGTATGTTGTGAAATACCATCCTGATGGCACTGTAGAACGACTAAAGGCGCGCTTAGCTGCTAAAGGGTATATGCAAACTTATGGTATTGATTATTTTGAGACTTTCTCTCCAGTTGCCCGTCTTAATTCTGTCAGAATTCTTCTTTCTGTTGTTGTTAATCTTGATTGGCCACTAATGCAGTTGGATGTGAAAAATGCCTTCTTGTATGGTGATTTACAAGAGGAAGTCTATATGGAGCAACCTCCTGGGTTTGTTGCTCAGGGGGAGTCACACAAAGTGTGCAGGTTGAAGAAGTCTATTTATGGGCTCAAGCAGAGTCCCCGTGCCTGGTTTGACAAATTAAGTAAAATTCTGATTGATTTTGGGTTTCTGAGATCTCAAGTGGATCATTCTGTCTTCACTAAGAAGACCTCTGTTGGCATTGTCATTCTGATCGTTTATGTTGATGATATTGTTATATCTGGCAGTGACTCTCTTGGTATTCAGGCTACTAAATACCATCTTGGTAAACATTTTACTACCAAAGATTTGGACAAGCTTCGGTATTTTCTGGGCATAGAGGTATCTAGAAACTCTAATGCTCTTGTACTGTCTCAGAGGAAGTATGTCTTAGATATTTTACCGGAGACAGGTATGCTTGGAGCTAGACTGGCTGACACCCCTCTAGATCCTAATGTCAATTGGGATGATGAGTCTTCTCCATTTTTCTCTGATAATAAAAAGTACAGGAGGCAGATTGGTAAGCTGATTTATTTGACTGTGACTAGAGCCGATATTTCTACTGCAGTGGGCCTTCTTAGCAGGTACCTTGATAAACCCAGACAGTGTCACCGGGATGCACTTTGTCACATTTTGAGATATTTGAAGAAGTCTCCTAGCAAGGGACTTCATTACAAGAAAAATGGACATTGTTCTCTTGAAGGGTACTCTAACTCTGACTATGCAGGAAGCAAAGCTGACAGGAAATCTACTTTTGGGTATTGTACTTATGTTGGAGGCAATCTTGTCACTTGGAGGAGCAAGAAGCAAAATGTGGTTGTCAGATCTAGTGTTGAAGTTGAATACAGGGCCATGGCCCATACTGCCTGTGAGCTTCTGTGGGTGCGTTCTCTCTTAAAAGAATTTGGAACTAATTCTTCTTCTGCTATACCCATGCATTGTGATAATAAAGCTACTATCTTCATTGCCAACAATCTTGTTTATCATGAGCGCACCAAACATATTGAGGTTGACTGCCATTTTATTCGGGAATCTATTCTTACCGGCAAGATTTGCACTCCTTTCACGCGTTCTGAAGACCAAGTTGCTGATATCTTCACCAAGCTGTTGGCAAAGAAGCAATTCTGCACTCTTATGGACAAGTTGGGCATGATTGACATCTATGCTCCAACTTGAGGGGGAGTGTTAACATATATATCTTGTTTTATATGTTCTGTTATTAGTTTTGTTATTTTTACATTATATGTGGACCTCTCTGTAATTGTTCCATTATTATATATACAAGGGTGCATACATTGTGCAATCCTACGCTTCCAGAAATTACTGACTCTTTTACAAGAAACAACTAACTGATATGGGACACAAACAAGGTTTCTGGACATATATCTATAAGTTATGGTTGTGGAAGGTTATGGAGACAGATGTAGCAAATGTATCGTTGTCAAAAACATTACTGAAATTGTTAAAAAAGAAAAAAGATGTTTCCTCAAATATTAGTTTCTCACCCTTGATTTGAGAACTGAAATTATACCAGACTGAGACATGTTATCTTGTTATCTAGATATATGTTTATTTTGCCATTACGCTTTTAGCTGAATTTCAACCTTTTTTGGAAATTAATCAAGACTCAACCATAAAAAAATGACTTTGCAGACCAAATAACAATTATAGTTACCAGGGTTGTTACATGACAGTTTGATCCTGGATGAATGCCCCTCTAATTTTGAATACTAGCTATGGGCCTACGGAGTGTTAGCCTATACTATTACCCAGTGATCTAAACTTCGGCGAAGTCGGCCGAAACTTCGGCGAAGTTTCGAACTTCGTAGGTTGGCGAAGTCGAACCACTAATACTTCGGCCTCGTCACAACTTCGAGGCGACAAATGACAAACTTCGACGAAGTTGATTTTTTCCTGCACAAAATGGTGTAAACATCGTCGATGTCAGCGAAACTTCGCCGAAGTGGCCGAAGCTGGGCCGAAGTTAGGACGGTCAGGCCCATGAAGCAAAAAAGCCTTAAGTTGGCTATTATAACTTGATGCCTTGTACGAGGTCCCTCTCATATGCTGTTTGCAGACTTTGGACGAGCTGTTGTGGCTGTTGAAGAGCTCCATTGCTGCTGTTGAGAAGGTAAGTCCCAAATCTCCTCCTTTTTCTTTGTTTTTTCAATTCTAAATAAAAACAACTACTACTAACTCTTAAATACTCCATTCTCTACTACTTTCCCTATACATCTAGCTTAGATCTAGCTTAGATCAAGCTTAGATCTACTTAGATCTAGCTTAGATCTACTTAGATCTAGCATAGATCTAGCTAATATTTACTTAGATCTTGTATTATTACAACAAAATATCATAAAACAAATATGAAAAATAATATTTTTATGAATTTCGTTTTACATAAATATTATATACTTTAATTTTGCATTAATTAGATTTAGAGTTAGAAAATTCGTAATATTGTATTATATTTAGTTAATGAGTAATTTTTTGACTTTAACTACAATATTTGCAACATATATAATAATTTCAGTAAATATTAATATTATTTATCAATTTTCAGATATAAATAAATTATCATTTTCAAATTTCAACCTAGATTATTCACTAGTTAGTTAGTTAACTTAATTCGTTAGCTACTTAGCTAGTTAATCCCACTTAATAGCTCGCCATACTATCAATTTACAATATATTTAATAATTTCAGGAATTATTAGTAATTATTTATTACTTAATTAAAAAAATTCAGTTCTAAAAATGTATGATTTTCTACCAAGTTAGTAGTACTCAGTTAGTTAACTTAGTCCCACACTCCCACTTATTTGCCTAATATCTAATAATGAGTTAATCCCACATTCCCACTATTTATCTAATATTTGTTTGTTTTAATTTATTGTGTGCAGGTTTTTGTGACTGAAGATATGGGCATTTTGTGGGTGCTACTTGTTTTAATGGTTGGTTCAGGTCGTGATGGTGGAGGAGGTGAAGGTGGAGGTGGTGAGTCAGGGGGGAAAGTTGACCCTGCATGGATGTATTGTGAAATGGTTGATGGATCTAGGCAAAAAACCAAGTGCAATTTCTGCAAGAAAACTAAAATGAGTGGTGGGATTTCTAGGTTCAAAAAGCACTTGGTGGGAGGGGATAAAAATGTTGCAAAGTGTAAAGATTGCCCAGATCAAATAAGAAAAATTGTTTCCAAGCAACTCAATCAAAAAGATGTAAAACACATGGAAGACAAGATTAGAGATGCAAGGTTCAAAGAGCTGATGTTCGGTGCATCGATACCACGAAATGTAGTTGATTTAGAAGATGATGATGATGATGACGCAATGAGACAAGCACTGAAAAGATCAAGAATGGAGGTAGTTTTCAGACAAGAAGAAGAAAGGCAATTTAATGAAACCCGACGTGGTTTTGGCCCATCTGATTTCAATGTTGGTGGTGGCAGTGGAAGCCGTCCAACAAAATTTTGTCAATTTAGAAAGCCAAGAATTGCAAGGTTTGAGGACCAATAGCATGAGGTACACTTCTTCTGAACCAGGGTTTCGTAAACAAAGTCATAAGCAGAAAACTTTGTCAGGTATGTGGAAGAATGCAAAAGATGTTGTGGGACAGGCAATAGGAAAATTTATATTTGCTAGTGGTATTGCTCCCAATGTGGCACAGGGCCCTTACATGCAACATATGATAGATGTTGTCGCCGAACATGGACGAGGAGTCAAATCACCAACTCCACACGAATTGATGAACAAATATCTTCCACGGGAGAGACTACTGCTAGAGCAGTGGATTGAGGAGATGAAACAAAAAAAGTGGTCAATTTTTGGGTTGACACTCATGTGTGATGGTTGGACAAGTGGTACCAAGACACAAATTATCAACTTCATGGCTTATTGTGACGGTGATACATTTTTCATAAAATCAGTTGATGCATCTCGCCACATCAAAAACCACAGCTACCTTGCAAAATTGATTAAGAGTGCGATAAAATATGTTGGAAAAGAGAATGTTCTTCAAATTTGCACTGACAATGGGCCAAATTTCAAAAAAGCTGGAAAATCAGTTGAAGAATCTTCAAACTACAGCTTATTTTGGACGCCATGTGCCGCACACTGCATTGATCTAATATTGAAAGATTTTGGAAAATTAGATCTGTTTACATATATAATGCCTAGGGCCACAAGAATTACAAAATTTATATATAATCGCTCTTACCTACTTGCAATGATGCGAATCCAAGAGTTTTTTGGAGGAGACATAGTAAGACCGGGCATTACAAGATTTGCAAGCAACTATATCGCTTTGCAAAGCTTAAAGCAAAGGCGACAAGGGTTAAAAAGAATTTTTGTTTCTGAAGAGTGGGCCAAACACCCTGATAGTAAGACTGACAGAGCCAAAGAAGTGGTGAAAATTTTGAATGATGACTACTTCTGGACTAGAGTGACCAAGGCTGTAAAGATAATGGATCCTGTGGTTCATGTCTTGCGCATGGTGGACGGTGATAAGAATGCCACCATGCCCTATATCTATGAGGCAATGCGCCTCATGAGAGATAAAGTAGAAGAAGCTGCGACTAATGCCAAGGCACAATTCCTAAAAGTTATAGATGAACGATGGGATGGAATGCTTCTACACCCATTGCATAAAGCAGGTAAAGATGTGACATTTGCATTTAGCCATTTAGGTCTTAGTGTTTATTAGTCATCTAATATTTTCTAATTTTTGTGTCCTTATATGTGCAGCTTATTTTTTAAACCCAAGATTTCAATACAAGAATGACATTGGGAGAAGAGGAGACTTGGTAATGGGTCTCCAAGAAGTGATTGATAAGCTCTTTGCTAACAACAAAGATGACGCAATTCGAGTTATTGCACAAGTATGGGTTGGATAGTATATAATTCTTTATTACACGTTATTATAAAATGTTAATCTAATTCTCTCACTTTACCAATCACTAGATAAAACCATTCAGAGAAGCATCTGGCCTGTTCACGCTACCGGCGGCTATCTATTCAAGGGATAAACTTTCTCCTAGTAAAGAATTACATGATTGGTTATGTTTGATATCATAATAATGAATGGTTCACTTGTCCACTTATTGATCATTGAACACTCTTTATTTTTTACAGCTGATTGGTGGATGAATTATGGTTGTGAATGTGAAGAATTGAGATCGGTAGCAGTTAAAGTTTTGTCCCAAACAGCAGCAGCAGGTGGCTGCGAAAGAAATTGGTCAACCTTCAACTTGAATCACACAAAAAGAAGAAATAAGTTGTCTGCCTCACGTCTTCATGACTTGGTGTTTGTACACTATAATATGAAGTTGAAGCAAAGACACACACAAGAATCATTGAGGAACCCAACAAGCAATGTCGACATTGATCCTCTTGATTGGGCGTATGTCTACACTGACAGGGGTGACGATGAAGACCCATTACAAGCATGGTTGAACAATACTATTGAGCCTTTACTTGATGAAGGGCGTCCAGGTGGGGGGCCTAATGCCACAATTGCAGGGGCAATGGGGGTTGATGTAGATGAATATCAAGAAAGTGAGGAAGCACAAGCAGATCAGACCACTCTTGGAGTGGAAGAAGACAACACACATATTGATAAAGATGATTTTTGGCAGGGTCTACCAGAGGATGAACCAGATGCCTCATCAGGTTCCACCACTCCAGAGCCCTCAGGTGGTGGTGATGGGGGCAACACTCCTGATAGCTATATAAGAGGAGATACGCCGCCACATAGAACACCATCTCCTCGCCCTCAACCTCAACAACAACGTCAACAACAATATGAGAGTGGTAGTGGTACTCAAAGACCGACAGATCGAACCTACCAAAGAAAGGGAAAGGGTAAAGCTCCACAACAACAACTAGATTCATTGCCAACATGCTACGAGAATTGGTATCCACAGGGTCAAGGACATGTGCCTCAACCTGTTTATCATGCACCTTACAACACTGACAATATCACTGAATCAATTGGAAGTCTCTCATTGGGAGGTCAATCGGGAGCAACAGGAAGCACCTTTGTGGATGATTTATTGGGTTTTACTGGGCCTACTTCTAGAGGATTTTATCAACAAGAACCCGTTCCTGGATATTATGGTGGTGATTCAGAAGGAACTTATGGAAGTCGGGTTTCCCATAGAACTGATAATGAATCATATAGTTACTTAGGCCCTGGATATGCCCCTGATCCTTTTGCAGCTACAACTGACACTACATCAGGTGTTCAGAGTCACTACTATCCACCAATGGCACAACCCGAGCCCCCACCACAACCTAACATATATGTACCCCCTTCTGATTCTGATGCAGAAAGGCCGCCCCATATACCAGAATTTTACAACTTCACACCAGGATCTCTTGCCTCCAGATATCCAACACAGCTTGCATTGTATACAAGATTTGGATATTTGTCAGAAATATCCCATGAAGATTTTGCTGCATATGTGCATGATTATGAGCTCAACCACTCTCAGCACACAACTTGGATGCAATATGCTATGAGAATTGATAACCAAATGTCACTACTGAGACAGACTCAAGAAGCTCAACATTCAGGCCATGATTTTGGAAGGCATTCAGCTTTTTACTGAAGACATTTATTGGGTATGCACTTCATTTTAATGAATTGTAATCTATATTAGTATATTACTATATTTCATATGTAATATACGGAAGTATGAAGGATATTTGCTTGGAAAATGTATGTTGAAGTAGAGAATTGTATAAGAATTTGTATATTTTTATTTGCAAATGTAAAACATGATTATTGACACTTGAGAACATTAGCAAGTGTGCACTGCATCATTTACTACTTTGTAGTTTGTATTATCAACCTACCTAGCACTAGAGAGCCATGAATTGTGTTTTTTATGTCAAATTAATACATATGAATTAGAGTTAGAGCATAATTTGTAAGTTTCCAATCGAAGTTATGCATCATTTTGCTAAAAAAACACCATCGAAGTTTGTCGAAGTTTGCGTCTAAACTTCCTCGAAACTTCCTCGAAGTTTCCACAAACTTCCACTTCCACACCTGGCGAAGTCGAAACGAAGTCGAAGTCCTGCACCATGCTATTACCATTGCAAGCTTTTTACACCATTATGTAATCAGAGCGACTGAAGTGATATCTTTTTGTAATCCTCAGCATTCCTCCATCACTGATAAGCCATGGCTGGCCATGTCAGCCATGTTCCATGGTGTGCTGACAATGTTCACATCCAACTTACGTTCTGTCACAGGTATTTTTGGTAAGTGTTCATGACTACTTCATGCCCAAAAAATAGTAGCACTGGCTTCTCATCACTCCGCTTGCATGAGTAAGACATGCCTACACACATTGACGGCATGGCTGGCCATGGCTGCAGCTTCAAAGGATGTTCTAGATGAGTCTAACAAGGACACCGAAGATTTTGGGAAGTGTGTGCTTCCTGGAAGAGATAGTAAGCACGAAATTCCTCCCTTTATAGTTTATACAGTATAGATGGTTATTGTGTAAAATTATTTCACTAGATGCAATGTAAATTAGAAAGTAGGACAACAAAAAATATTTTTTTACAAAGAAATACCTTTGTACTTCCTGATGAATATGCCCATTCTGGACAAATTTCACGAATGAGGAATTGTTGGCTATCTACCTTAGAAATAGCTACACCAACTGGATCCATATGATGGGCCTTGTGAAGCGGTAAATCCAAATAGACAGAAGCATATATGTTTTCAGAAGTTTTCATGTTAGCACTTCCCATCCAATTGGCCTCAGGGCCAGTGTTCTGCATTGTTAAGGAATTGCTATCAGATTCTGAATTCGATTCTGCCGCTTCTCTAACTCCTAATAGTGCATGCCTTTTAACAGGAGAATCAATGGAATCAGGGCCCAACAGAAATTCTCTAGCTTTTGCTAGATCAAACTGAATATTTCCAGCAACTGTATCTTCATTTCCGACTCGAGATGTTTCCAAGTGTTCCTGCCGCATGTAAGTAGCAACATGTTCAGATAAAGGTAACAAATTTAGGCCATTTAAAATTCTTACATGGAAACATTGTCAAATGTAAACTTGCATTTTTCCTTCTACTATAAAAATGCATCCTAATCAGCTAGAAGAAAATACTTCAAATTAGAGATGTTCTATGTTGGATATCAAATATGGGCACAAAGTTGATGCACAAAAAGGGACAGTAAAGGAAATTATCCAATATAAAACTCTATTATAAATGATTTGCAGATAGTAAGAACTTGTTGATTGACTGATATGCACTTTCAAAATGAAATCAATACTTTTTCATGTCATATTGAGGCCTATTTAAGAGTTTTAAATGTGTCATGCAAGCAAGTACCTGATACTACAAGTGTTTTATTTGAAACTAATATATTCTGAAATATATAAATCTTAGAGATGTATAACCAAACACCTCACATGTCCAAGGGTAGTTATTCCTGGGTCTCTGGTACCTATTGACTATTGCTTATGTCTGCTTGTAACTACCCCGCCTCCCAGTAACCCCCAATTAAGGGAGACCAAAAGGTCGATGTCGTTATCTCAATTAACAGGATCAAAGGTTCGACAAATAATCAATAACAATTAATAAATTTTACTAACTAAACTGAAAACTGGTACAAAATAAAACTTTGCATACCTTTTTCAAAACTGGGATATCTACATCTATTCACATCAGGAATCTACTCTAACTAATCCTCCTTTGTACTTTTATTCTTAATTAATTTCACATATGCCACTTTACTGTTTGTCCTTTTCAAGCTTGTACCTAAAACGCCGACAAACAAAACGTCGGTCAGCATATCGGAATATGCCGGTATGTGGAGACATCCAAAATTGCACAGATATGGCTAACAATTTAATAATCACAATCAAATTATTTAACAAGGTAATTTACATTTTCAATGTGTCATTCTCCACCGCTTTTGCCCTAACCCTGGCATACCCCTCTAGGGTTTCTCTTTTGCCATTGACTTAAGGCCACCTTCTCAATCCCGAGCTTGGTGCCTGGGAGTCACCTCTCATGGTGCTCCATAGTCATGCATCATAGACCACCTTCTCATTCCCGAGCTTGGTGTCTGGGGTCACCTCTCATGGTGTCCATAGGTCTACCCTCTTGGGCGTGACCTTTATGACATCTTCCATCAGGGTGGCATGTAGGTGCGAGAATACACCCTTCTTTATAATTGTGATAACCATAGTGACTTTATAATTTTGCAAGTATGAACATCTAACTGATAATTTGCATTCAATACGAGGAAACATTCGGAAAACCCTCGGGAAACTAATGTGATTAACCATAATTAACCACATACCTATCAGGCTGATTTGAGATAGAATAATCCATTCAATCCAATCAATCAAGTCATCCAATCAAGCAAGTGCAAGAATCTTGAAATTACATTCAATTTCCTTTTTATCAAAATCTATCCAAATCATCTTGCTACTTATGGTTCTATTCCTTTTTAGGGTTTCTTCCTCTTTTTAGGGTTTACTTTGCAATTAGGGTTTTATTCCGTCTTACTCTCTTAACCCTAATTTTCTAATCTATCCTTCACAAAAGTTATTATGGTTACCTTTTTACAACATATAACCTTAATTCCAGATTAATGCACAATTAACCATCAATTAAGTCCATTAAGCCTCTTTTACATTAAAGCTACCATTTTTATCCTTTTAATATATGAAAAGATCATTACGCTCATTTATCATTAATTCGTAGTTCATTATGCTCTAATATACATATGAACGTTATTTATCATTAATTCTACTTTTTATCCACTAGGAAACCCTAATTTCCACATTAAGGGTATTTAACCACAATTAGGAACATCCATACTCGAAATAGCTTAAAATCATCATCTCTTAACTTTATTCACGATTTAGAACTTTTATACTTGAATTAGCTTAGAACCATCATATTTCAACTTAATATATGAATTTAAACAATTAAAGCCATTATGAATCATAATCACTAACATTAAGGCCCTAAATTAAACCAATTAACCACAAAGATCATCTTTCTAGATTTTAATCTCTCTTTTACCAACAACAGGTCATTATCAACTTAACTTGTTCATTGATCTTTACTAAAACTCATTAACATCAAAATCTAGGGTTTTTCCATTAGTAACCATTAAAGATAGCATCTTTACATACTTTTTTAATTGAAATTAGAATTAAGCTCTAATATCATTTTTATCACGTTCTACGCATTTTTCTGATCAAAAAGCACTACTTGCATTTTTCGGCCAAAGGATCTATTTTTAATGATTTATCCAAGATTCTGCCTTTTTCTTTGATTTCTATCCAGAGAGCGAGTAATTACCTTTTTTTTCGGAAAAAGGCTGGCCGTTTGATCAATGACCACACCGACAGGTACACAGATCATGTGGCTCACATCCATTGCGCCCACTATCAGCCTGTTGAAGAACACGATGATCCAGAACCGTTGATCGGCGCCCGGGTCAACGGCTGACTTTGATCGAACGACCATCGTAGCTCACCCCCACTCGCACCAGTAGACGAACTCCGCGGCGGCGCCGCGACTGAAGCTCGCTGGAGCAAGTGCAATCCACGACTCCAGGGCCCGGGAGAACAACTCAAGTGGCCGATCGAACTCGCAAGGGTCTGCATGAGTTGAGTAGGGTCCTATTTATAGGACCTAGGGCCCTTTTTAGGGTTTTCCAAACCCACCGCCACCCTTGCTCTTAGCCCAATTGGGCATTCCTTCTAGATGCATCCACAGCACGAGAAAGTAGGGTATAACCAACTCGGAACTCCATCCCGAATGCAACAAAGAGATTTCCAAGTTTGCGCATGCGTTGGTTTGCGAGAAAAATCGAGGGAAATAACCCTCTGTTCTTGCGGTTCAGTCCTTCTCGGACTCAAGGAAGGCGACGCACAGCTTGCCTCAGATCTCGATCCGACGGCTGGCATTGTTCCTTCTATTTCCATTTAAATCAGAGAAATCGTGACATTTATTATAAACCCAACACTTTAGGGAATCTTGCAAAAGCTATAACTCCCAAACCAAGTATTCAATTAATCCCAAATTTGGAGGGAAAGTCCAATATGACTTAATCTATCTCTCTACCAAAAATGGGTTCATTATCTCAAAGAAAACGTTACTTTTCTTTAATTTCAAGATATCTCTTAATTATATATATTTTTCACCTATTTTCTCTTTCCTTTGCTATTAAATTATTATTTTGAGTTTCTTGAACCTCAAGGAACCTTAATGGCTAGAAATCTCCTCTTGGGAATATTTCCTTATCTTTCATCCCTTTTCTTATTATCTTACTTTTTCTTTATTAAAATATCTCTTTTTGAGAATTTCTCTTTATCTCTCTTTTATTTCCTTATTTGGAGTTCCTTTTAACATTAGGAATCCTTTGGATATGAAAATCCACCAAGATAACTCAATTATACCTTTTTCCACATGTTTTCCACATTTTATCACTATTCTCAATTTCTTTCTTAATAAATAAATATCTAATTGATCTTCTCTTTTCTTATTGCTTTATCTTTACAATTTTGGACTCCTTGGGACCCAAGGAACCCAAGAGGCACGAAATTCACCTTTGGATTACACTCTTTTGCCTTCTAGAGGTTTCTACACTTTTCTTTTCTCCATTTTCTTATTTACTCAATTAATGGAGTTTCTTTCATCTTTTCCTTGTTATTGGGCCCAATAGCCAATAAAGCCCACAAAACAACCATCAAGGCTATTGTGAACAAAATCCATTTATTCAAAACAAATCATATCATTATTTGTTCAAATATCTTTAATATGAGAAATTACGTTTCTCACCAAATGAACCCAAAAATTGGGGTTGTAACACTGCTTCACTAGGGGATCGAACCCCTATTGTCATCACCTGTAGAGCCGACCGTGTTGACCACCTCTGGTTAATGCCATCGCACAATCTCTAGTATGTTGCCATCTACCCCTTTGGCAAATGTCGTCGCCATTTCAATCAGTGTCGTCGAATCACAGCGCAGAAGTTGCCCTCTTGTCTGGCGGTTGCCATTGCCCCTGTAGTGGGGTTCGTTTTTAGCTCCAACTATGGGAACTAGCCTCCTCCTTCCTCCTTATTGTCTTCATCTACATCCACGACGACATTTGGGATTCTGACCCATGTGTGCCTCTGTTACCAGTGATCCTTACCCTGCCTTCTCACCTGTGTGGCAAGGCTCTCGTTATAGTCACTACCTTCTGAAACATCCGTGGACTTTAAAGTCTAATACAACTATTACTGTTGTTGGGCCTCCTTGTATCTGCCTGTTGCTACATGATCTACCCCAGATCTGTTTGCCTACCTATTTCCTTTACCTCAATACAGAACATATGAGTTTCTATTTTACAACTATAATGCGACTGACCCTCACATATGTTTCTTTTCCTTGTTTCCCTTACACTAGCCTATATCTAAGTATGTTTCAATTTTCATCTAAATGATATAAATATAAATGTGGCTCGATATTCGGCATGACCTTATATTACTTGGATATTATGGTGTATTCTTGGAATCATGGAACACAACTTTGTCTAAGTTGGGCGAAGTTTTGCTGAAGTTCCGAAATTCGACCATAGGAGAAGTCAAATACCAAATACTTCGGCCTCGTCCAAACTTTGGGGCGAAGTTTCACTGATGTCGGCAAAGTTGACTTTTTTTGTGTGCATTTTCGTCTCAACTTCTCCGAAGTTGGTGAAGTTTCCTCGAAGTTGGGGTGAAGTTGAGACGGCCCAGAACATAAATCCTAACTAGTGCCCTAATGGGCTATATAAGCCATAAGTGTTGCCTCCAACCCTCTTCACAACTTCTAATATCAACTCCTATGGTTGTTATAGACACTCTTTCCTAGAGAGGGTGTTGTAACTAATGTCTGAATGTATCTTGTATACAATACATACGGTGAACTGGATTTGTATGTGTATTGCACATTTGACCTGTGCAAGAAACACATTGTATTATCAACCTAACTAGGGATAGAGAGTCGTAAATCGTGTTTTTGTGTTAAATTAACATATGTAAGGTAGAGGTACGACATAATTAGAAGTTTTCAATTAAAGTTTCATTCAATTCACATCATTTTCTTCAAAAAAACGGCATCAAAGTTTATCATGTTTGCGTCTAAACTTCCTCAAAGTTTCCACAAACTTCCACTTCCACACTTGGGGAAGTCGACACGAAGTCTTGCGACATGCTTGGAATTTTTAATAACAATCCTTGGATGGAAAACCTTCAATGTCGATATTGTTGGTTCTTGCATTTTGTGTAAATTATATGCCTAACATTTTTAAAATGATAGACCCTTTATTTTAAATGGTGGTAACTTTTTCATTTATAATATGTTAGTAAAATCCTAATTATTTTATTGGGTAATCCAGAGATTATAGGATCAAGATCCAATGGTGTCTGGTTATAGTCCATGTGCGCTTCAGTGTTCAGCATTTGCACTACATTTGAGCAATTTCACACCCTATAAACCCGTCATCCAGTGTTCTCATATGCCCCGCATGAGGCCGCTTATGCGGCCGCATATGCGTATGCGGCCCTCAACCGCTCCGCATATAGCTATGCAGTGCTATTTTTGGACATGGACCGAATATGCGGCTTGTGGTCCGCATATGCAGCCGCTTAGGCCCCACTTTTCATTTGGTGACTTATGTCATCATCATCATCATCATCTAAGCCTCAGTCCCAGCTATGTTGGGGTCGGCTACATGGATCTTTCGTTTCCATTCAACTCTATCATGAGCCATATTTTGGTTGAGATGTAGAGATTCAAAATCTCTCTTTATAGTTCATCCCATGTTAATTTAGGCCTTCCTCTTCTTCTATTTATTGTGCTTGACTCGGTAGCATTGCTTCGTATAGGCGCATCAGTCGATCTGCATTGCACATGTCCGTACCATCTGATTCGACCCTCGCGCAACTTGTCCTCAATGCTCGCCACCCCCACTTTATTCCTGATACAATCATTTCTCAAGCGATCTTTTCTTGTCTTCCCACACATCCATCTCAGCATATACATTTCAGCCACGTTCATCTTGTTGAGACCTTGTTTCTTCAGCGCCCAACATTCACCCTCATAGAGCATGGCTGGCCATATCGCTGTTCTATAAAACTTACTTTTTAACCTGAGAGGGATCTTTCGATCACACAATACTCCAGTTGCACTCCATTTCAACCATCTTGTAGTGATCATGTGACAAACGTCATTTTAGACATCCCCATCTATTTGAATAATAAAATACAAGTAATGAAATTTATCACATTCTAGTATATCTACTCCGTCCAACTTGGCTCCATCATTCACACTGCGGGATTGGCTGAAATTGCAATGCATATACTCAGTTTTGCTCCTGCTAATCATCAGTCCATTTGATTCCAATGCCTCTCTCCACCATTCAACTTTATCATTTAATCCAACTTTAGTTTCGTCAATCAAAACAATATCATCGGCAAATAACATACACCAATGAATATCATCTTGAACATTCTTTGTCAGCTCATCCATAACAAGAACGACAAGATATGGGCTGAGTGTGGATCCTTGGTGTACCCCAACTGTGATAGGAAAAGTTGGTGTCTCTCCTCCAGGAGTCTTCACACTTGTAGTAGAGCTATCATACATGTCTTTGATCAAGTCAATGTATTGGATTGACACCATTTTTCTTCAAAACCATCCACAACACTTCTCTGGGTACTCGGTCATAAGCGTTTTCCAAATCAATAAACACCATATGGAGATCTCTTTTGCTTTCTCTATACTTCTCCATAAGCCTCATTGTCATTTGGTGACTTAAGTAAAATAAATAAATAAAACCTCAAATAAAATCAACTAAATTAAATGGCAACTTCTTCTATATAGTTGGTTTTAGATCAGATGTTGAAATTTTGCTACCTCAGAAATAATTCTATTTTGAATGAGTGGTGCAAAATATATTATTACACTTTACAATTGTCAATGTTTCATTATGCACTTTCCTTTGCTCTTTTTTTCTCTTTTATTTTGCTCTAAGATTAGAACATGTTGCACTTGCAACAGTTCTTATTTTGTCTTGTATATTAGGGGAATCTATTGCAGATATTAATTGGATATGATATTTTCTTTTACAAAGTATCAAATTTGTGTGCTGCCTAGGGAGTAATTTAGACATTTTCTTCTCTATTTATTACTGACTTGATTTCTTCATATCATTTTGATCTTTTGATTTTGTTTTTGATGTTCTTTTCTATTTCTACTTTGAACTACCATGTGTTGTGTTACTGTGGTTATTCTCATTGTGTTCATTCAATAAATGTTCTGCTATGAACTGTATGAGTTAGTGTGTTGTGTTACTTGTATATTCTAGTAAATTATATAAACTTAGGGTTTTTTTATTGATTTTTCTTCTTGATGATTGGAAAATATGTGTTTCTTCTTCCATGATGTAATGATCCATTGGTACATTTTGGGCCATTAGGTTATGAAACTAGATAGTATGAAATTTATGATTATGGTTATATTTTTTAATTAAATATGTGTATAAAATATAGAATTTATTAAAAATTTCAAAAATGCATATGCCCCACTTATGCTCCCGCATTCCGCTTATACTCTATGTGGTACCCTGACCGAACGCATACCGCATAACGCATTTCAGAACATTGCCGTCATCAAGTTGAAATTTAAGTTGAAGCAGCTGCACATGACATGTTCCCTAACCTGATGATAGATGACAATCAGATAGTTTGGAGTTTACATGTTTCCATGTTGTCTTAACATTCTTCTACCTTGTCATGACAATAAATCACGTCACTGCATGATGTTTGATAGCGAGCTTTCTCGCACATTTAGACGGTTCTTAGTCATTGCCAGTTATTTGACATTTTAATCCACCAGCTATAGCAATCTCCTTAGGTAGCCTAGATGCCCTTGTCAGACTATAAGGACGATGAGTGTGGAGGATTGAGTAATGGGCTTGAGGGAAATGTTTGCCTACCTCGTTAGAGTTCTGGAAGCCGCTTAAGGGAACATTCAAGCTCAAAGAAAAGAATAAATAATAGAAGCAAGGTAGTATGAGTTTTCTAACTCAACCACGAGAGAAGTACATCTATATCCTTTAAAATAGGAGATAAAAGAATGGAAATCTGCATTGCATAGAAAACTAACAAGAATTGTCTGAAGTATGAAATGTTTACCCGAGTTCAAGAACAGAATGGTATAGGAATAAAACATGCTATTATGGTGATTTGGGCATTTCTTGTTTTATTCTATGTTTCGAGATTTTGATAAACCTTGAGATTAGCCCCACATTGACTACCACTAGGATTATTCATAGATGCTTATATATAGGCTTTGCAAGCCTCGTCAAAAAACAAACCTTATAATTGGAACATATTTCATATTTTATTTTATTCCATTTATTACGGATGGAGCGTTGTTGCACACTGGCAACGTGAGAGACCCAATAGGGTTCTCCTCTCTATTTATAGTAAAAGGAAAATTACATGTAGGTACAGCAGTAATATGAAATATGAAATAAACACAAAGTAAAGATATAAGTAAAGATATATTAACACTCCCCCTCAAGCTGGAGTGTACACATTGTGGATGCCCAGCTTGCCGCATAAATTCTGGAACACTGCTGGACCTAATGGCTTTGTCAAGATATCAGCTAGTTGATCTTCAGACTTGACATATGGCGTCACCACATTGCCATTCTTTATCTGATCTCGGATGAAATGACAGTCAACCTCTATATGCTTTGTGCGCTCATGAAAGACAGGATTCCTGGCAATATGTATAGCAGATTGATTGTCACACTTGAGAATCATGGGAGTTTGAATCAAAATCTTCAGCTCAGATAAGACAGATTTGATCCATTGCAGTTCACAGCATGCATGTGCCATAGCACGGTACTCAGCCTCAGTACTAGACCGTGCTACCACTTGTTGTTTCTTGCTCTTCCAAGTAATCAGATGATCACCAAGAAAGGTGCAGTAGCCAGATGTGGATCTTCTATCAACTTGATTACCAGCCCAATCTGCATCTGCATAACCTGTGAGAGTCAAAGAAGATAGAGGACTCTTGGGTTTATAATAAGTGATCCCCTTTCCAGGAGCACTTTTCAGATATCTCAGAATCCTGCATACAGCTGTCCAATGTGACTGTCGTGGTGTGCACATGTGTTGACTTACTACTCCAACAGCAAAAGAAATATCAGGTCTTGTGACAGTTAGGTAAATCAACTTTCCAACTATTCTCCTGTAATGACCTGGATCTGAATATGCAGTATCATCTTCCACCTCCTTGATGTGATAATCCATAGGAGTGGATACGGGCTTAGAATCAGTCATACCCGTTTCCTGTAGCAAGTCAAGCACATACTTTCTCTGGGAGAGATTTATACCTGCATGGGATCTAAGAACCTCAATCCCTAGAAAGTATCTCAGCTTCCCCAGGTCCTTTGTGTGAAAGTGTTGTTGTAGTCCTTCCTTCACACGTGATATGCCTGTAGAATCACTGCCAGTAATCACAATATCATCAACATAGACAGCAATAATTATGGACCCACCAGAAGAATTTGAATAAAATAGAGAGTGATCAGTCATGGAACGAGAGAAGCCCATCTGTAAAACAACAGCACTGAACTTGTCAAACCAAGCTCGAGGAGATTGCTTCAACCCATAGATAGCCTTCTTCAATTTGCAGACTTTCTGACACTCCCCCTGAGCAACAAAACCTGGTGGTTGCTCCATATACACCTCTTCTTGAAGATCTCCATGAAGAAAGGCGTTCTTGACATCCAACTGGAAAAGAGGCCAATCAAAGGTAGTAGCTAGAGATATAAGGATCCGCACAGAATTGAGACGAGCAACTGGAGAAAAAGTCTCAAAGAAGTCCACTCCATATGTCTGTGTGTAGCCTTTTGCTACCAATCTGGCCTTCAACCGCTCAATCGATCCATCATGGTTGTGTTTGACTGTAAAGACCCATCTACAGCCCACAACTTTCTTGCCCGCAGGTAAAGTAACAAGATCCCATGTGCCATTGTCAATCAGAGCAGAGATTTCCACCTGCATTGCCTGCTGCCAGCCACTGTCCTTTAGAGCCTCTAAGTGGTTTCTTGGTATCTTAATGGAGTCCATCCCAACAGCAAATGCATGAGCCTGTGTAGATAAGTGCGACAAACAACATACATTTGATATGGGATGACGAATAGTACATGAACGTATACCTTTCCGGACAGCAATAGGAAGATCAAGGTCAGAAGCCTCTGCAGGAATCTCTTGAGTAGAAGATGGCGAGGGAGGCTCATGGACTTGTGTCGCTACCTCATCTGGATCCTGTCTACCTCGCCTGTGATAAACCTGGGTATAGGGTTGAATGGTAGGTGGATCATGCGGTATGTCCTCAACAATGATAGGTGGCACTCCCTCACTTTGAATTGCGGGTGGCACTCCCTCACTCAATTGCTCCCCCTTGCTCATAGCATGTGCAAAATATGGACTGGTTTCATGAAAGGTGACATCCTTAGAAACAAACATACGACGCAAACTCGGGCAATAACACTTGTAACCTTTACTCGTACCAGAGTAACCAAGAAATAAGGTTTTCAAGGACCTAGGAGAGAGTTTGTCTTGTTTGGGATCAAAGTTATGAACGAAGGATGTACAACCAAAAACCCGAAGCGGAACATGAAACGGTTTATCCATAGGGCGTAAGACAGAAAAGGGAGTGCGCCCATGCAAAACAGAAGAGGGCTGCCGATTAATCAAAAAACAGGCAGTGAGAAGAGCCTCAGACCAGAAACGTTTAGGCACATTGGATTCAAACATGATAGACCTAGTGATATCCAAGAGATGGCGATTCTTTCGCTCAGCAACACCATTCTGCATAGGAGTGTGAGGACAAGAGGTGTGATGAATCATACCAACCGAACTGCAAAACTCATTCATCGCTTTCTGAACATACTCAAGGGCATTATCAGATTGAAAAATTTTGATATTGCAGTTAAATTGAACTTGAATTTGTTTATGAAAATGTTTGATAATGGAAAGCACAGATTCACGACTTTTTAAAAGATAAATCCATGTCATGCGAGAGTAATCATCCACAAAAGAAATGAAATAGCTAAAACCATTATAACTCTTGTTTTTAACAGGACCCCATACATCACTGTGGACTATCTCAAACGGACTAGAAGCCCGATTATTGACACGAACAGGATAGGACAACCGATGATGTTTGCCCAACTGACAGGACTGACACTCTAATGAGGACACATGAGCTAGATCGGGTTCCAATTTCTTCAAGCTTTCTAAGGAAGGATGGCCATATCTGCAATGCCACAACAAGGGGGAACCACTCAGCATGGCGGAGGAAACTGGAGCAGGAGGTGGATGGCGAGGTAGATAATCACCAGGAAAGAGGTAGAGATCACCTTTCCTAGGCCCCCCACCAATCATCTTCAAACTCTTGAGATCCTGTAAAACAAAGCAAGAAGGCCCGAATGTTACTGTGCAGTTTACAGTGTCAATCAACTTGGCAACAGAAAGCAAATTGAAAGGAAATTCAGGTACAAAATGAACAGATTTCAAATCAATATCTGGTGTAAGGGACACAGAACCACTAGCTACCACCTTCCTCACAGAACCATCTGCCAAGGTAACAGATGGGTGAGGAATATATGAGTCAAATGTGCGGAGCAATCGCCTCATACCAGTCATGTGCTGGGAGGCACCAGAGTCAACCACCCAGGGAGTTGCGGATCCAGAAGCCATAAAAGATGTAGCCTGATTACCGGCGGTAGAGGCAAGATTTGCTGTGGAAGCAGAAGAGGCGCCCATACTCCAATGTTGAGTTGCCTGAATAAACCTGTCATACTCCTCCTGAGTAAGTGTGATGCCAGAGGAACTCGAGCTTGCAGTAGTAGAGTCAGAAGTAGCACAGTTGGCAACTCCAACAGGTGGGGCGGCAGGTCGCCCATGTTTCTTCCAGCATTTCTCAACAGTGTGTCCCGGTCTGTCATAGAAAGTGCATCGAGGACGAGTCCCACGTCCTCTGCCCAAGCCAGGTCTGTCAGCTGGTGTAGGTGCAGGTCGTCCTCCGCGAACTGCTGCAGCAATGGAGGCATGAGAATCTCCAGAAGGAACAACAGGAGTAGGATCAACAGACTCAAAGGTGGACTGTTGAATCCTAGAGAAAGCTTCCGCAAGGCTCGGTAATTTGTCAGATGCAAGTATCACACTTCGTGCTGAACCAAATGAGGAGCTAAGGCCAGATAGAAATTTAGCAGTGACAAGATCATCTCTATCTTTAATCTGCTCAGCAACTTTCACTGGATGATAGTAGCTCAACTCCTGGGAGATAGCTTGAATCACACCGAAATACTCTTCAAGGGATCTATCACCCTGTTTCTCTGCAAACAGACGATCATAGATCATAAACTGGCGAAGAGCATTCTTCTCCTGAGCATAGTGCTGCTTAACGGCATCCCAAATCTCCTTAGCAGTGGAGTAGAACATGAACCTCGAAGCAATAGAAGGTTCCATGCTACCCCATAGCCAAGTCTTCACTAGGCTGTCAAGACGTTTCCACTCGGCATAGTCTTTGTCAGTGCTAGTGAGAGGTGCAGAATCAACAAACTTTGCCCGATCGCGCGATTCCAAGACAGTATGAACCGCATTCATCCATAGCAGAAAATTCTTCCCATTGAGCTTGATAGGAATAGGCGAGACCTCATAATAGGTCTTGTTCTCCATGATACAACTGAGATATGGGTGACGGAGTGATACACGTCACACAGAAGGCTGAGTGGACGGACAGATACACGTCCCGTGACGGAGAGAGACACGTCACAACAGAAACTGAAAAGAGGATGTGTTACTGACGGATCGACAGCCTTCAAACGAGAAGTTCCTAATCACACATGAAGGAGATGTGATTAGGAAGGCACTGTGGAAGAGACGAGACCTCCGGGTAGGGCTTTAGAAGGCCGTTGGATCAACCGGAGATCCCCAAGAAGCAAGATCGGCGCCCGAAAAAGGAACCGAAAAGGCTGAAAAAGAGCCCGGAGACGTAGACGGAGCCTTTAGATCGTTGCGGCTGGACCTACGGCAGCATGAGAGGGACTACCGAAGTCCAGCAGCGATGGACGGGGGTGGGAACCCTCCCTTAGGCGGCGATCAGCAGCGCCGCAGGGAGGCTCCGCGCTCCTGTCGCGCGCCGGCGGCGAGGAGCAGCAGCCGCTGCTGCTGGCGGCGGCGGCCGGCTGCTGGAGAAGGACCGGCGGCGGCCGGCGGCTGGAGAAGGGCCGGCGGCGGAAGGGAGAAGGGGGGGGAGGGGGGGCGGAAGGGAGGGACGGCGCCGGGCGGGAGGGAGGGCCGGCGGCTGGAGCTTAACCTGCTCTTGATACCATGTGAACGGAAGAGACGGATGGAGCGTTGTTGCACACTGGCAACGTGAGAGACCCAATAGGGTTCTCCTCTCTATTTATAGTAAAAGGAAAATTACATGTAGGTACAGCAGTAATATGAAATATGAAATAAACACAAAGTAAAGATATAAGTAAAGATATATTAACAGACTATATTATCGTCATTAAGTTCCGCATTATAGAATCAACAAATAAATGACTTTTAAGTAGCAGATCTAGCTCAACACAAGTTATCACCACCATGTTTACTAGCGTGTTAGATCATGTTGCAAAAGAGTACACCAAAGGTTGGTTAATGTAATAATTCATCATAATGGTAAGGGAGACAAAAATTTCCTACAGAAGTCGGTGTACAAAAAGAATTAACTTGAAGCCTTTACATATTTAGCCCTTGTTTGTCTAAGCAATGCAAGAGCTAACAAAACATACTCAAAATGGCATTCTTTGTCATATGGTACTTGCCCAATATCATTGCTTTGATCAAAGACACTAATTAGTATATATTAGAAATTACAATCATTAATCTCTGGGTAAGTGGTCTTTAGGTTTAGGACGTCCAGCTGGGCAGGAAAGCCACTTCTTTTACTTTTCAATTAACCACTTCTTTTACTTTTCAATTAATGTGTGTATGTATCTATCTTTCTATCTATGACTGTGTGTGTAATTTTAATTACATGTTTCATATGTTTTACTAAGTTTGCACATTCGATAAAACATGTACATATATACATATACATAGTGTTAGAAAGTATTAGCCTATTTAGTTAATAGGTTAATTAGTCTATTATGAACAAGGGCTTGTTTGCCCTATCCCATTAGGGTTTAGTCTGCTTCTTTGTAAACATATCAATAAGAACAACAATGATTACAGTGTCACACACACACACACAGATACATACATACATACATACATATATATATATATATATAGAGAGAGAGAGAGAGAGTCAGGCTAGAATACACTCAGGTACACAATTCTTTTAGCCTATATATATATATATATATATATATATATATATATATATATATATATATATGGGAGAAGAGGAACTCACAACTTTCCACCCAAACCTAATGCTTCCCCTTTCCTCCACCTAGTCGTCGCCCCCCTTCCCTTTTTTTCTTTTTCCTTCTCCAAGTCTCTCCCTTTCGCCGCTACTCCATCTCCTTTTCCCCTCCCCGTCGTTGTTCCATCTCCTCTACCTTCCACCCACCCATGTGTCATGCTCCACAACGCCCTCACTCCCGCTGCCATTGCTCCACGCTGCCCCTGCTCTACATCACCTACCAACAACCCCCCCGACCCTCCATCTCCACCCGCTGCCATCCCTCCAGCGGTCCAGCCTCCACAACCACCAGCCAACAGTCGTCGCTCTTCCCCTCATCTTCCACCTCTAACACAGCCATTGACCCCCCCCCCGTCTTTCCCATCGACCTCCCCCCGCCACTCAACCATCGACCCCCTAAGCGCATCGACCCGCCGCTAACCCATCGACCTAGCCCATCACCCATCGACCCAACCCATCGACCACCCCCACCCATCGACCTAGCCCATCGACCCCCCCCTGCATATTGGCCAACCCCATCAACCATCCCCTGCAACCCATCGACCAATCCCATCGACCTGCCAACACCCCAACCAGCGACCACCGCCATCGACCAGGATGATGTTGTATATATATATATATATATATATATATATGGGAGAGGGGGAACTCACAACTTGGAATAGCCCTAATGGGCCAAATCAGTTAGGTTGTCGTGCATAATAAACTCTATAAATAATCACTCTAACAATATAGTTATGCCATATTTACATTTCAAGGCCAAGTTTTTGAACAAATGAAAAATCAGCTCTGATACCAACTTAAAGAATTAAAAATGGCTGCTTGTTGTATTGATAAGAGGCAACCCTGATCCTATAAATAGGAAATCAGGGAAGCATACAGACTCAAACTAAACCCTAATGGGCCAAGTCATACTTGGGCCCATATTACAAAGTTACTTAATAACACAAATAAACAGACTCTCTAATAAAGACTAATACCAATTTTGAGCTTCTTTGGATTCTTTTAAGCCATTCATCAAAGGACAACGAGAGTGACTTAATGTCTTCAGTTGCATCATTTTTTTAGCCTTTAGATGCATAACATATATTATCTAAACGAGCTGCGTCAAACATTGTGGATAGGCTATTCATACAATATTGAAAGGAGATGCATGACAAATCTTACGAGAGACAAGTTAAATTGAGAGCACGAAGGACTTTGAATAACTACAAAAGTCGGGGTATATTTCCTAAATTTGAATCTATGGAGGGAGACAACATTGCTTTTAACTTCTCATAAAAAATTGGTAAAATCAAATATCATTTACTTGTCCGTCTATATAGTTAAAAAAAATTGCATTTGATAGTCAACAGCTTCAACCCAAAACCAACATTATACACTAAAAGTTATGTATTAATGTGCATAATCTATATGTTCAATGTGTACAAAACTTTATATATTTTGTACTCTCTTTGGTGTCTTGTCTCTTGTCCCATATTGGTGAACTTTGTATTTACTGACTCCTATCCTATATAAGTAGGGTGTCTAGGCTTGTATTTGTTATTTCATTTATACAAACCTATTCTAATCGCATGGGATGATCCACCCCAAACCTAATGCTTCCCCTTTCCTCCACCTAGTCGTCGCCCCCCTTCCCTTTTTTTCTTCTTCCTGCTCCAAGCCTCTCCCTTTCGCCACCGCTACTCCATCTCCTTTTCCCCTCCCCACCGCTGTTCCATCTCCTCTACCTTCCACCCGCCCATGCGTCATGCTCCACAACGCCCTCACTCCCGCTGCCATTGCTCCACGTTGCCCGTGCTCTACATCACCTACCGTCAACCCCCCCCCCCCCGACCCTCCATCTCCACCCGCTGCCATCCCTCCAGCAGTCCAGCCTCCACAACCACCAGCCAACAGTCGTCGCTCTTCCCCTCATCTTCCACCTCTAACACAGCCATTGACCCCTCCCGGTCCTTTCCCATCGACCTCCCCTCGCCACTCAACCATCGACCCCCTAAGCGCATCGACCCGCCGCCAACCCATCGATCCACCCATCAACCCAGCCCATCACCCCACCACCCATCGACCCAGCCCATCGACCACCCCCACCCATCGACCTAGCCTAGTGACCCCCCCTACGCATTGGCCAACCCCATCAACCATCCCTTGCAACCCATCAACCAATCCCATCGACCTGCCAGCACCCCAACTAGCGACCACCGCCATCGACCAAACCCCATTGACCACCCACATACTTCATTGATTCCCCATTGTTTCACTAAATCCAAGTTGCTCCTGGTATAAAAACACTTTCTTCTCGTTTCAACTTACTTTTTTGGGAGGGACTTGCTCCCTCCCATCAACTGTCATCACATGTCGGTCTAAGTTGACGATGTGACATTGACTTAATAATTACAATTCTTAATGCTCATTCTTTGGGTTTCTAAAATCTTCTTTTGGTGCCTTGTGTGAAGCATCACGCACTTCTGAACTGATTACGTGTGTGGTTGGTCCAAGAATTACTTTTCTCATGGCTTCTACTGATACCTTAAGAACTCTTTGTGTGATTCTAGCTACCATACGTGGGTTACTTCATTTGAGTTGTACGTCAAGGCCCACGCCTGATACTCTCACCTTATCATTAAAGCACATGCTATTGTTGTCGAGAACGTTGATGAGAAAACTAAACTATCCTATGACTTGTGGGTCAAGGATGACTCAGGAGTGATGACCTAGATGGTCAACAGTGCATAACCAAAAATAAGTCAATCTTTGTTACGACTTAGAACGGCAAAGGCCATGTGGGATCAGTCTGCACATGTTTACTCACACCAACAAAACCCTAAGAAAGTGTTCAAAATCTTTCAAAAATGGCTAAAAAGGAATTCTTGAATGATACTTGTACTGAGGATTATTATAATCAATGACGTGGCTAGTGGAACGAATTTGAAGTATACCATCCCCTGACCTCTAATATTACCAAAGTTCAAAGACAACGGAATGAACTTCAGTTGGTACAGTTCCTTGCTAGATTACATGCCTCCTTTGCAGGTGTCATGGGTCAGATGATGTCTAGTGATCCACTACCTAAACTATGTGATGTCCTCAAAAAGGCCCAATGCCTACCCATAGTTGTTAAGGCGGCCAGGTGCTAGGAGTTTCTGAGGGAGCGCCTAGGGCACCTAGGCGGGAGCCCAAGCATTTCCAGGAGTTTTGATTTTTTATTAATTATGATGATTTTTTATATTTACATTCATACTTCCATATATGTAAATATTAAACAATGATATCATTACATAGCATTCCATAGAATTTAGGCTAAATCACACCTATCACTACCTAAACTAGATTTGGCCCTAATTTGAACTCATTTGAACCAAATTTGATCTAATTTGACCTAGTTTACCCTAATTTGGCCTAAACCAGACCTAATTTTGTATAGCATGACCTAATCAAACCTAATTTCCAAAAAAAATCGTACATTGACCTAAAAGAGACCAAATTTGGCCAAATCAGACCTAATCTTTCCAAGTTAGAACTATTTCTCCCAAGGCATACTTGATTTCCCCAAATTATATCTAATGTGCCCAAATTTGACATGATTTGGCCTAAGTGAAGCCTAATTTTGCATATTATGATCCAATCAGACCTAACTTCCCCAAATTTTCCCTATTGACCTAAACAACATCTAGTTTGGCTAAATCAGACCTAGTCTCACCAAATTAGACCCATCTCCCTGAAATCAGACTCGTTTACCCAAATCATACGTAATCTACTTAATCCTAATTTTCCATAACATGAACTACTCAAACCTAATTAGCCCTTATTTCCCTATATTGATCTAAACGAGGCCTTACATGTAATTCCCCGAAATTAGACCTATTTCCCCCAAATCAGGCTTGCTTTCCCTAGATCAAACCTAATTTACCCTGATTTGACCTCATTTGGGATAAATTGGACCCATTTCAACCATAAAATAAATCAATGTGATAAAATACACACCTAATTTATGCTAAAATAGGCTTGAATTGTGGTCCAAAAGGCCTTAGGCAGCCACTTAGGTCATTTAGGGGGTGCGCACCCAGTTTGAGGCAGCATGTCTTAAGCCTAGAGAGCCCTAGGCGGACACCTTGATAACTAAGTGCCTACCGTTTGTCTCTTCATATCATGATGGTTCCGTTGAGGCATCCACTCTTGCAGTCCGATCTGGCAACTCTGGTTCTGGCAGAGGTCATGGTTGTGGTAGAGAACGAGCTCGTTTTGGCTCGACAAGACCTCGACGTGATCAACCCCCTACTGAACCAGGACTCGGTTAGCCTTCCGCTGGACCAAGCAACGCCCCTTCTAATGGACCTCATCATTGCAACTTTTGTGGTTGTGATAATCACAATGAGGATCTTTGTTGGGTGAAACATGGCTACCCTAACACATGGGTAAATTAGGATTCTACTGACTACATCGAGGATGAACCGGCCCATTCCTCTACTACTTTTGCAGATTGGGTCCATGCTGAATCTGAAAAAAATTTTACAAGAACGGCTTCAATCCAACGTCAGCTCCACACTCGGATGGTGATTCTTCCTTTTTAGTATCTCAACTCCATATGGTAAAAATAAATAGGTCATCAACTCTAGTGCGTTTACCCATATTTCTGGCAATTCAAAACTTTTTTCTAAATTGACTTCTTCTATTCTACCTATGACTTTTGTTGATGGCACTCAAGCCTAGTTCATGGGGTTGGTAATATTTAAACTACAAACAACTTTTTGCTCAAATCGACTTTATATGTCCCTCGCTTCCCTCTAAAATCTTTTCTTTAGCAAAATTGTCAAGCAACTTTAGTGTTCTATTACTTTTGACCGTGATGGATGTGTCTTTCAGGATCTTTGTACAAGGATGAATATTGGTTCGGGCCGTGCGGGATCAAATGGCTTGTACCACCTTGATACTTCGTAGAATGTTGCTCTTCTCTCCTCGGTGGTTTCAGGACTTCAGTGGCACTACATATTGGGACGTCCATCAGCTTCCAAGCTCAACATTTGATTCCTACTATTTCCAAAACTTTGTCTAAATGTAAACTTGCTAGTTTGGAAAGCAAACTCGGTGTGTATTCCCCAGGAAAATGACTGTCTTCAAAATCCATTTTTTATATTGTTCATGTTGATATATGGGGGTCGTGTTCAGTTACAAGTATAACTAGATTTATTTACTTTATGACCTTTATCGATGACTTTTCTAGAACCACTTGGTTGTTTTCACTTAAAGACAGGGCACATTTTCTTGACACTGTTACTGTATTCTTTGTGTGATTAAGACTCAATATTAATAAGCACATCAAAATGTTTAGGACAGACAATGCCCTTGAATCCATACAATAGTATGATGGTCATTTCTGTAAAAGCCTTGGCACCATTCAACAATCATCTTGTTCTTACACTCCTCAGCAGAATGGTGTTGTTGAGCGTAAGAATCGTCATCTTCTTGAAGTTGCCTAAACCCTTATGTTTCACTATCATGTACCTAAACCTTTTTGGATTGACGATGTTTGTACTACCGATTTTAACAAACATCTTATTCTTACACTCCTCAGCAGAATGGTGTTGCTGAGCGTAAGAATCGTCATCTTCTTGAAGTTGCCTAAACCCTTATGTTTCACTATCATGTATCTAAACCTTTTTGGATTGACGATGTTTGTACTACCTATTTTATGATCAACAGAATACCCTCATTTGTAAGACCAAGTCCCACTGAATGTCTTGTACCCCGGCGCTCCCCTGTTTTTGGTGCCACCTAGATTTTTAGATAGCACATGTTTTGTACGTAATCTTCATACTGGTTTAAGTTTGATCCACGATCGACAAAGTGCATCTTCTTGGGGTAGTCACGCACTCAGAAGGGGTACAAATATTATGATCCAAATACCAAGAAATGGTTTGTTAGTGTGGGTGTCGTCTTCTTTGAAGATACTCCGTATTTTTCTACAATGGGTTTGACTCTGTCGACAAATCACCTTGATGCCACTCCCCTTCATATTCCCGTTGAATTGGAATCTTCAGAACTTGTTGTTTCTAAGGTCCCTCTTATAGTGTATCAAAGACGTCGCAAGACTAAAATTCCCTCTATGGCCCCTCCTTTAACCAATCCTTCATCATTATTGGCAGATCGTGACACAACTCAAGTATAATCTGACTTGGATACCCCAATTAGCATAAGAAAAGGGGTGTGCTCTTGTACTTTCCATCCTATTAGCAATATTTGTTTAAATCCTACCTTGGTTCAAGTTTTGCAAACTCTACTGCTTCCCTTTCAACTTTTTGTGTTCCTAAAACTACGGTTGAGGCCCTCACACATCCTGCCTAGCGTTGTGCCATAGAAGTGGAGCGGAAGCTCTAGATACTCAACAGACTTGGGACTTAGTAGATGTTCATGCACATGTTTTGCCTGTAGGTTGTCGATGGATCTTCATTGTGAAGTATCAATCTGATGGCACGGTTGAACACCTTAAAGCTCGTCTAATTGCTAAGGGCTACACTCAAACTTATGGGTAGATTACTTTGAGACTTTCTCTCCTATTGTGCGACTTAACTCTGTTTGAATTCTTAGGTCTGTAGATGTCAATAAACATTGGCCATTGTTTTAGCTAGAAATGCTTTCCTATATGGTGATCTACATGAGGTGCATATGGAGTAACCTCCTGGGTTCTAAAGTTTGTCGTCTTAAGAAAGCAATTTATGGACTAAAACATAGTACAAGAGCATGGTTTGATAAATTAAGTTAGACTCTTGCAAATTTTTACTTTTGATGATCGTATTTTGATCAATCTATTTTTGTTAAAAAAAACAACTGTGGGACTTGTTATTCCGATCGTGTATGTGGGTGATAACATCCTTTCTGAGAGTGACCATCGAGATATTCAGGATACCAAGGAATATTTACGAAAACACTTAATTACTAAATATCTAGGAAAACTACCTATTTTTTGGAGATTGACGTATCTCATTCTTCGTCTGAAGTATATCTATCTCAGTGCAAGTATGTACTTGGATTTTCTATAGGAAACTGGCATGGATGCCAAACCAGTCGACACACCTCTAGATAACAATACTAATTGGGATAATTATTCTTCTCCTTACCCTGACAGCAAGCAATATAGAAAAATTGTGGGCTCTGACGGTTACACGTCTAGATATAACTTCAGATGTTGGACTTGTCAGTAGGTATCTTGATAAACCTCGGTAATGTCATTGGAATGTTGTGTGCCACATTCTCAATTACTTAAAAAGCTCACCTGGAAAGGGTCTTCTATATAGGAACAATGGACACTGCAAGATTTGATGTTTCGCAGACTCAGACTGTGCTGGCAGCAAAGCTGATCGTAAATCTACTTCACGTTACTGCACCTTTGTAGGTGGTAACCTTGTCACTTGGAGAAGCAAAAAGCAAATTGTTGTGGCTAGATCCAGTATTGAAGCTGAGTGTCGTACCATGGCAAATACCACTTGTGAGTTGATGTGGGTTCAAGGACTATTAAAGGAGTTTGAAGTTGGTAATTCATCCCCAATTCCTATGTACTGTGATAATAAAGCATCTACCTTCTTTGCAAGTAATCTCACATTCCATAAGCACACCAAATATATTGAGGTAGACTGTCACTTCGCCAGTCTATTTTATCCAGACACAACTACTCCATGTATCAAGATTGAGGGTCAGCTCGGTTACATCTTTATGAAATCACTGCTAAAGACAAGATTCCATTCTATGGTGGACAAGTTGGGCATGCATGATATCCATGTTCCATCTTGAGGGGAAGTGTTACTATATTTATTTTATTTGTTTATCTTGTACTCATGTTTTGTCTTTTGTCCCATATTGGTGAACTATGTGTTTACTAATTCCTATCCTATATAAGGAGGGTGTCTAGGCTTATATTTGTTATCTCAATAATACAAACTTATTCTAATCACATATTAGTAAATAACTTTTTAAGTTAATCAAAACTAGATTTACCTTAAGAAAAGATTGAAAATATCCTAGTTTAAAACTAAGTTACCCTAGTTTGACCTAAACTATACCTATTTTATCAAATAAATATAAATTGATCAATTTGATCTTATTTTATATTAAATGGAATTAAATTCAACCCTAGATTGCCTAAATTTGACTAAAAAGATCAAGATGTCTGCAAACCATCCAATGACCAAGAAACCCAAAATTTGACCTTCCCTCCAATGCCTAGTCCACCTAAGCAGACACCTTAAAAGATTGAAAATATCCTAGTTTAAAACTAAGTTACCCTAGTTTGACCTAAACTATACCTATTTTATCAAATAAATATAAATTGATCAATTTGATCTTATTTTATATTAAATGGAATTAAATTCAACCCTAGATTGCCTAAATTTGACTAAAAAGATCAAGATGTCTGCAAACCATCCAATGACCAAGAAACCAAAAATTTGACCTTCCCTCCAACGCCTAGTCCACCTAAGCAGACACCTTCATAGCTATGACTATAGTAGTAAAGAGATGAATTGGAGCCTATGTTTCATATAGGTAAAAGCAAATATGAATATATGAAGCATATTTTAGCCAACCTAGAGGAGATGAAATAGGTGGAGTCAGGTTGAAAGTGCAAAGATCTAAGAAAACAAGAGTGAGGTGGAAGGTGAAGAAGACATAAGAAAGCAGCAGAAGCTATTGTATCAATATGCAAGTAGTACATCCATCACCACCTTCATATCCCCCACCAATTATCAGCCTCATCATAAGATTCAGTAAAGTGAAGGAGTATGGAAGGGCCACTTGCAATATAGAATTCGGTCAACTCAATAAAGGGGACAAGATTCAAAAATATTTTGATGCAAATAAAATAGGGCTAAAGGCGTAGGAATAGGAGAAATATCCCCAATTCAATCCACCCTTAGGTAGCGACCAAGATGATTGGTGAATGCATCCAGGACCTTATGAGGGTGGAAACATCCATCAATTACCATAGATGTGGGTAAAGGCGCTATAATACGACATCCATAGAGGAGGATCCAAAAGTAGAAGTCTTACAGAAAATGAACTACATGCAGGATGTTGAGCAATATTAACCTGAGGGCCAGAAGTAGAGGTAATGAAATATGTGTATTTATCAACTGGACCCTATTAACAATGTTGAGCATCATGGTGCATTATGAAGTTAGATAGGATAGAGTAGGAGTGGTAAAGGATCCTGGCTTATGATGTTTGCCAAGAATTCTCTCAACATGATCAATACAGATATAGACCATGGTCGCGTCCTTTACCATCACTATCTTTCATGACTTCGCGGTTAAAGCTAAGGAGCATGGAGATGATGTATAGATTTTTTTTTGAGATGTGAGGCAATCTATCAAACACCTCGCAATGTTTCTAAAAGCTTGGCGCCTTGGCTCATATGATGTAGGCGGGGATGCAATTGAACTGGTACAAATTCATTGTAATGTCGTTAGAGAGCTTGCACTCAGTGCTCTAGGGATGGCAGTTTTTGAGTTTATCCTATAGTCAAATGTCAATAGAAAGCATCATAACATGTGGAAAAAATCATATGACCATCCAGCTATAGTAATGAGTTTGGATGTATGTAGATCTCAAATTTTGTGATGCATTTCTCTTATAAGAGTCAACTTATGTCAAGTGAACTCATACTTCCTTAAAAATTGAAAGATATGTTAAATATTAGTCTTATTTAGTCCTTTTATATTCTCTTGTTATTTCTTTATTCTATGTAGAACTACATGTAATTGTTCTCTTAACCCTTTTTATATAAATATATGAGGGGACATACACTATGTCCTCAATGATTCTTGAAACCCTCGTCAGATGGTATCAGAGCGGGACGCCTAGCCCATCTCTGCGCCCGCTGCCCCCTCCTCTCTCTCTCTCTCCCGCTCTCTCCCCGCCACCACCGGCAGCCTCCCTGCCGCCATCCGTCATCGCCCGCCCCTCCTGCGGCCTGGCTGCAGCAGGTAGCGGTGCCGCTAGCCGCCACCAGCAGCCCTTGCTGATGCAGGCGTCGGGCCGCCAACCGCAACCTCGATCGTCGCCTCTTGCGAGGCTGCTAGCCGCCGCCAGCCGCAAGGCTTGAGCTGCCGATTTCGTCTTCTATAACATACTAGATCTCGGACCCGACCCCGAAGTTGACATTTTGGACTTAGCCAAACAAGGTTAAAGGTTAGACCTAAATAGATGTTTAGTATAACCCCAATGAGCTAATGCATGTATAGATCACCTTAATGTAACCTAATGTTCTAATATTAATCTTAGGTTAATAATAGATACATAAAATGTGTCGCATAACTCATTTTGGTGGTAATATGAAAATAAGGAACTTAATTAGATGAATAATTTAGATAATGGGTTGTTAATGGGCCATATAACATATCTCATAAAAAGAAGTCTCAAAAGTGGAAACAAACTTGAAATTCGAAATCTACATATCAAAATTAGCATACATGTCAAATTTCATCTAATTTGGACAACTTTGAAATATTAGGATAAGTTTAGGAGAGAGAAAATGAGTAAAAGGCATAAGTAATGAATAATGTGATTATATAACTTCAAAATATGGAAACAATGACAAATGCATATTCAACACATCAAAGATAACTTGTGGATGAAGTTTGGTCCGATTTGGATGTTGTTTGTGCAAGTTATGAAATTTTAGGTACATTCTGGACTTTTCTGCAATTTACCCAATTGGGAGGTTTTCTTTGCAAATTGTCAATGCATTATAATCCTTATATATTCCCTTACCATTCTTGAGTTTTTGAACCATGGGGAACCTAGTTGCACCTTGGTTTGAAGGTGTTACTTTCCAAGGGCAATTTAGGAATTACCCTCTTTATAAATGAGCTTATCTTTGGAAGCTATCAACCAATGGGGTTATTTCTTTGATTGGAGGTCGGTTGGGATGGCCTATAAGTGTCCATAAACTGACATTTGATATTCAAAAAGCCTCTATGAGTTGTCCTCTTGCATGACCATGAAATCCCTAAGCTAAGGACACATGGAAAGCTCCATGGACACATCATGCTTGACTTCTTCCTTATCCATAAAGGTTTGCATGTCCATAGGCACCCTTAGCATTGGACACATGGAAAGTAACTTGACACCTCGTGCTTGACTTCTTCCTTATCCATAAAGGGTTGCATGTCTATGGACACCCTTATACATGACACATGGAAAATCTCATAGACACCTCATACTTGGCCTCTTTCTTTATATAGTCATATCTACCCCTTCCCAACTCCCAAATCGAAAACTCTTGCTCTCTTTTATTTCCTCTAGCTTAGAGCATCATCTTTACTCTGTTTTCCACGAAGGTGTTGTCCCAAGGTAAAAGGAGGTGCCCACCTTGGTGAAGAAGGCTCCTAGGGTTCCAAATTTCTCTATTTAGGATTTCTTAAGCTCCTCCTTGGTGATTTTGACCAAAACTAGTAAGTATCCTCCTTTCCTTCCCTATTTTCATATTGTTAGTCTTCCTTCCACCTTCCTCTAGGTCGGAACCATGGCCTTCTATGGTGAAACTCCACCTAGACACCATAAACACCTCATCTCCATGTTCTTTTGTTAGGGTTTTTCACCTCTAAAGTGGAGAAGGTGCTTCTTGCTCGATATAGGAGCTTTATTGGAGAAACCAGCCTCTCTAAGCTTGGGAACCTTACTTATTGGACCAGTCCACCTTCCCTAGAGGTTCTTTGGAGGCCTAGGCTTGGATCTAGGACTGACTTGGACTGTTTGGACTCTGAAGTTGAGGTGTGATGTATGCCCTATTCTTCTATGTTGAGCAATTCACCTATGCTTATTCATTCTCTTTGTCCTATGGACATTAGCCTATACACAATGTCTTTTCTTTTGAAAATCATGGTTCATGTGAACTACCTTATTTGATATTGATCATGTGATCATGGATATTCTTTTGAATTCTTATCTTATGCTTTGTTCATGATGGAACTCTAAAAGATGCCATATGATGTCTTTTACCCACTTATGAGGTTGATGTATATGTTGGTCACTTATGTGGTGAATAGTTTATATATTCTGATTATACTTTCTACTTACCTCTACATTTAACATACTATGTGATTCAGTAGCACTAGAGTAGTGTAATTGCATTAGTTTTTATGACAGATGTGTTATTTCCTGCCGAGCAGATGTGATATTTCCTGCTCTTTTGGGATGGAAAGGAACCTCATACCCAGGGCAAGATGTGTGATTCTTGGCCCATGTTTTATATATTTGGGAGATTGGTAGTATTCCTTTCTCTATCAGGTTTCGAATTTATGAGACTTGGCCACCTTTGTGTTTATATTGTTCTAGGACTATGTTTATCTCACATGCATTCAGGATGATGATATGGGGTGTGCACTAATTCTTTACATGTGTTTGTGTGCCACCATCTTTATGTTTTATTAATGGCAAGGATTCTTTTGTTATCATATGATTTCAATTCCTTTTCTCTTAATACCCATTTGGGTGGTCCTTATCCTTTCTATGGGAAGCCTTTTATATTTGATGTCATTTATTCATATATTGCTCAATTTCCTATTTAGTATGCACATACCAGCCTTTACTGATGATATCTATTTTCTCTTCTTGTCGGGGTATGCTTCCAACCCTAGGTGAAGGACTTGGATGATAAGGAATGAAGTTTTGGACTAGCTTAAGGAGTTAAATCTTGGAGACAAACTTGTTATGGTTTAGATTTCCCTCTACTTAGATCCTTATGTTGTATCATACATGTAAACCTGTATGGGATATTATGATGTACTTTTGTAATCTTTTATGAAAATTGAATATAGTCATTATTTTTATTCCGCTGCTATACTTTAGTCTTTTGCATACCATTATAATAAATTTGGAAAATTTATACATATTCCAACATACCTTTGAGTGTGTTTGGAATAGATGTTAATTCTTCAAAAAAAAAATTAGTACGGGGGTGATCCCGCCTCCTTACAGCATGGTATCAGAGTCCATAGTAGTCGGAATCTGACTATTTCAATTTTGTCTCCCTAGTTAGAATACTTGCTTACCTTTAAGTGACATGTTTTCCCTAGAGTTGATCAATAGATGAAGAAGGGTTGATTTAGGATCATATAGTTTCACAGTAGAATAATGATGAACAGATCCCTAAAATACTTACAACTAAAAGATGCATAAGTAACCATAGTAACTTGAGGTTGTTTAGCTTGGCCTTTAGGCAGCTACTAGGACATCAAGTTGAAAGCAAATGTGTCTAGAAAGAATCAGGGTTCGGGGGCTGGCAAGATTTTCCTTCGCACCACTAGCTTGGTTTACGACGACTCCCAAATCCATATGATACCGGCCTGACCTGAGCTGATATGAATTATCCGAAATAGCATGCTTTTAGGCAATAGTAGCCTTAGACATCTATATGATTTACCTTTAGGGACCCTAATATATTGAACTAGTCTCCCATGTGTAAAGACTTGTTTGAGGATGGACAAGAGCAAGTTAGCCCATAGTTCATAGTTAGTCTTTACAAATTACAAATTATGTTTCTTTTTTTTTGCATGATGCTTATGTAGTTGGATGTAAGGAAGTGTAGTTGAACCTTTTGTACCTAAAGAATAATTTTGACTTAATAAGATGAATCCTTTAACGGGTGGTGAATAAGTAGTTTTCTTATATGTGGATGTTTTGATGTCGAGGACGAAATCCCTTTAAGGGGTGGTATGTTACAGCACATACTAGATCTCGGACCCTACCCTGGAAGTTGACATTTTAGACTTAGCCAAACAAGGTTAAAGGTTAGACCTAAATAGATGTTTAGTATAACCCCAATGAGCTAATGCATGTATAGATCACCTTAATGTAACCTAATGTTCTAACATTAATATTAGGTTAATAATGGATACATAAAATATGTCACACAACTCATTTTGGTGGTAATATGAAAATAAGAAACTTAAATTGGATGAATAATTTAGATAATGGGTTGTCAATGGGCCATATGACATATCTCATAAAAAGAAGTCTCAAAAGTGGAAACAAACTTGAAATTCGAAATCTACATATCAAAATTAGCATACATGTCAAATTTCATCTAACTTGGACAACCTTGAAATATTAGGATAAGTTTAGGAGAGACAAAATGAGTAAAAGGCATAAGTAATGAATAATGTGATTATATAACTTCAAATATGGAAATAATGGCAAATTCATATTCAACACATCAAAGATAACTCGTGGATGAAGTTTGGTCCGATTTGGATGTTGTTTGTGCAAGTCAAGGAAGAAAATGTCCGATTTCGATGTCGTTTCGGTGGCCACAGAAACAGAAATTTCGATAAATTTCGACAGAAATTTCGATAAATGCTCTCCTGGTGTTTCGACGGCAAAATAAACAAATTAATTTATGAAATTTTACCAGAATGATCTACTAGTGTAGATCTACTCAAATATGTAATAATAAATCATATTGGATATGTGGGGGTGGGGTCTCGTCATTTTTTAGTGATTGACCTTGAACTGTTTCGATGGGCATTTCGATGGGGATTTTTTATGTCAATTTTCAATGGAAAAATCAATGAACTAAGTCATTATAGTTTGTTGCAAACACAATATATAGACTTAAAGACACAAAACTGTGAAAAAAAATATGCTCTAGCTAGTAAATAGTATATAAAAAAGTAATAAAAATATCGATGATTTGCCTGTTTTGAGAGTTTTGTCAGTCAATTTCGATGTCTGATTGCCACAGAAACAGAAATTTTGCCAAAAATTTCGACAATTTCGTCGAAATTTTGAACATTGGTGCAAGTTATGCAATTTTAGGTACATTCTGAACTTTTCAGCAATTTACCCAATTGGGAGGTTTTCTTTGCAAATTGTCACATGCATTATAATCCTTATATATTCCCTTACCATTCTCGAGTTTTTGAACCATGGAGCACCTAGTTGCACCTTGGTTTGAAGGTGTTACTTTCTAAGGACATTATAGGGATTACCCTCTTTATAAATGAGCTTATCTTTAGAAGCTATCAACTAATGGGGTTATTTCTTTGATTGGAGGTCGTTGTGATGGCCTATAAGTGTCCATAAACCGACATTTGATATTCAAGAAGCCTCTATGAACTGTCCTCTTGCATGGCCATGAAATCACTAGGCTAAGGACACATGGAAAGCTCCATGGACACCTCGTGCTTGACTTCTTCCTTATCCATAAAGATTTGCATGTCCATAGGCACCCTTAGCATTGGATACATGGAAAGTAACTTCACACCTCGTGCTTGACTTCTTCCTTATCCATAAAAGCTCGCATGTCCATGGACACCCTTATACATGACACATGGAAAGTCTCATAAACACCTCATACTTGTCCTCTTTCTTTATATAGCCATATCTATCCCTTCCCAACTCCCAATTCGAAAACTCTTGCTCTCCTTTATTTCCTCTAGCTTAGAGCATCATTCCTACTCTGTTTTGTCACGAAGGTGTTGTCCCAAGGTAAAAGGAGGTGCCTACCTTGGTAAAGAAGGCTCCTAGGGTTCCAAATTTCTCTATTTATGATTTCTTAAGCTCCTCCTTGGTGATTTTGACCAAAACTAGTAAGTATCCTCCTTTCCTTCCCTATTTTCATGTTGTTAGTCTTCCTTCCACCTTCCTCCAGGTCGGAACCATGGCCTTCCATGGTGAAACCCCACCTAGACACCATAAACACCTCATCTCCATATTCTTTTGTTAGGGTTTTTCACCTCTAAAGTGGAGAAGGTGCTTCTTGCTCGAGATAGGGGTTTTTTGGAGAAACCAGCCTCTCTAAGCTTGGGAACCTTACTTATTGGACATGTCCACCTTCCCTAGAGGTTCTTTGGAGGCCTAGGCTTGGATCTAGGACTGACTTGGACTGTTTAGACTCTGAAGTTGAGGTATGATGTATTCCCTATTCTTCTATGTTGAGCAATGCACCTATGCTTATTCATTCTCTTTGTCCTAGGGACATTAGCCTATACACAATGTCTTTTCTTTTGAAAATCATGGTTCATGTGAACTACTTTATTTGATATTGATCATGTGATCATGGATATTCTTTTGAACTCTTATCTTATGCTTTGTTCATGATGGAGCTCTAAAAGGTGACACGTGATGTCTTTTGCCCACTTATGAGGTGGATGTATATGTTGGTCACTTATTTGGTGACTAGTTTATATATTCTAACTGTACTTTCTACTTGCCTCTACATTTAACATGTTATGTGATTCAGTAGCACTAGAGTAGTGTATTTGCATTGGTTTTTATGGCAGATGTGTTATTTCCTGCCGAGCAGATGTGATATTTCCTGCTCTTTTGGGATAGAAAGGAACCTTATACCCAGGGCAAGATGTGTGATTATTGGCCCATGTTTTATATATTTGGGAGATTGGCAGTTTTCCTTTCTCTATCAAGTTTCAAGTTTATAAGATTTGGCCGCCTTTGTGTTTATATTGTTCTAGGGCTATGTTTATCTCACATGCATGCAGGTTGATGATATGGGGTGTGTGCCTAAATTCTTTACATGTGCTTGTGTGGCACAATCTTTATGTTTTATTAATAGCAAGTATTATTTTGTTATCATATGATTTCAATTCTTTTTCTCTTGATACCCATTTGGGTGGTCCTTATTCTTTCTATGGGAAGCCTTTTATATTTGATGTCCTTTATTCATATATTGCTCGGTTTCCTATTTAGTATGCACATACCAGCCTTTGTTGATGACATCTATTTTCTTTTCTTACTGGGGTATGCTTCCAACCCTAGGTGAAGGACTTAGATGATAAGGCATAAAGTTTTGGACTAGCTTAAGGAGTTATATCTTAGAGACAAAGTTGTTATGGTTTATATTTCCCTCTACTTAGATCATTATATTGTATCATACATGTAAACCCTTATGGGATATTATGTTGTACTTTTGTAATCTTTTGTGAAAATTGAATATAGTCATTCTTTTTATTCCGTTGCTAAACTTTGGTTGTTTTGAATACCATTTATTGAAGTTTGAAAATGTTGCACCTATTATAGCATACCTTTGAGTGTGTTTGGAATGGATGTTTTATTCTTCAAAATTTTTTTAGTAAGGGGGTGATCCCGCCTCCTTACATATTCCCTCTCTACTCGCTTCGGCCTTTGAGCCATCGTGTTCTCTACTACACCTCGGCGTAGTCTTTATGTAACCGGTTTGTCCAGTCTCTCTTCTGTGTCTGTTGCAGCCTAGGAGGAGGATCTAGGCAGTTCTCTGCTACTACTTCTATTTGCTGAGTTGGGCTCAGTTTCTATCATGGCTTCCTCCCATGATGATTATCGTCGACAGGTGACGACTGTGAAACTAGATGGGCGAAACTATCACCACTGGGTCTGCTCCATGGAGATCTACGCCAAATCCCAAGGCAAGCATTCTCATCTGATCCGTGATCCACCTCCTGCACCATCCAATACTGCCGAGTCCAAGGATATAAAGGCCTACAATGATTGGGTCAAAGATGATTCTACTATGATGACATGGATCCCCAACTGTAGTGAAACTCGCATCAATATTACACTACTTCCTCTCCCGACTGCCAAGGAGATGTTGGATCAACTGGCTAGTACTTATTCTCACAGTAAAATCCCAAAGAAGGTGTTTGACTTGAACAAGCAACTCACTCGTCTATAATTTTCTGGGCCCGACACTGCTGATTATTTTTCCTCCTTCAAAGGAGTCTGCGTTGAACTTGAGAGTTATCATCCTCTGTCTACTGACTTAGCCACCATGCAATGATGACACAAGGAACTTCAGGTGGTTCAGTTCTTATGTGGACTTCCAGAGTCGTATGTTTGGGTGCTTGATCATATTCTTGCCAGTGATCCTCTGCCAACGTTGGAGAATGCATTTCAGAGTCTCCAACGCCTGTCTGCTTCTTCTGCACCAACTTCAGACACTGGTGACACTACTACTCTTGCTTCCATCGTCGGTCGTAGACGTGGACGGGGTCGAGGTAGGTTTCAGGAGAATCGACCTCCTCCCAGTTCTGGTAGAGGATGTGGTTCCCTTAGACGTGGTTCATCATTTGGACCTCCGGACACTTCTGGGGGTACCACTGGACAGCGGTACTGTGACTTCTGTGGTCGCTCCAACCACATTGAGGACAGGTGCTCCTAGAAACATGGCACACCTGTATGGGCCAATGATGCGTCTGAGGGTGGTTCTCAGACTCCTGTTGTTGATACTTCGAGTCCCTTCTCTGAAGTGGAACGCCTACTGCTAGAGCGAACCGGAGCTTCCTCCTCTACTGTTGTTGATTCTAGGGCTCATGTTGCAACATACAATGGTTGTGATTCTGCTTTTCTGAGTGTCTCCTCTTCCAGTAATGGTAATACCAAATGGGTGATTGACTCTGGGGCTTCTTCACATATTTCTGGAAACCGATCGCTTTTCTTTAAATTATCTAAACCATGTTCTAAATCTTCTGTTATGCTTGTTGATGGATCAAAATCAACTGTGTCTGGCATTGGTGATATTTATACTTACTTTCTTCTGAGATCTTCTCTATATGTGTCGAACTTTCCTTTGAATTTGTTATCTGTTAGCAAAATTGTGTGTATAGCCTGAACTGCAGTTTAACTTGTATACTGGGTACTTGTGTTTTTCAGGACCTTCGCATGAGGATGAAAATTGGTGGGGGGTATGAAGGACCCGATGGGCTCTACTATCTGGATGACTTAAAAAAGATTGGCACAACAACTATAGTTTCAGCTTTATCTTCTTCTGTTTCTGCTTTACAGTGACACTATAGACTTGGGCACCCGTCGGATGATAAAATAAAGCATGTTATTTCTGGAGTAGGAATGCAGAGTTTCCAGTGAGTCATGTCAGTTAGGCAAACAGTCTAGAACTGTCTTTCCTAGAAAGACTCAGATTGGTAGTAAAAGCATTTTTTATTTAGTTCATGTTGATGTATGGGGTCCATGTAATGTTCCAAGTTTGTCTAGAAATAAATATTTTATTCTATTCATTGATGACTTTTCCTTTGCTACTTGGTTGTTTCTGATGAAAGATAGATCACAAGTCTTGCCTACTATTAAATTCTTTTTTTGCTGAAATTAAAACCCAATTCTCTATGCCCATTAAAATCATGCGCACTGATAATGCATTGGGAGTTTATTCAAAAGGATGTTGCATTTTTTTTCCGATCTGTTGGTACCATTCACCAGACATCATGTGCCTACACGCCTCAACAGAACGGAGTTGAGCGGAAAAATAGGCATTTACTTGAAGTTACTAGAACTATTATGTTGCACTCTAATGTTCCAAAACAGTTTGGGCCTGAAGTTGTTCTCATTGCTTGTTTTCTGATTAATCGCATGCCCTCATCTGTTATTGGAAACAAAATTCATGTCCAGGCCCTATAACCCCAGGTTCCCCTTTTCTCTATTCCTCCAAGGATTTTTGGGTCAACCTATTGCGTTCATCTTCTTGGACCGAATCATGATAAGTTGACTCCTAGAGCTTAAAAATGTATTTTTTTCAGATATTCACGTACTCAGAATGGATATCGTTGCTATAGTCCTACTGCTAGGAAGTGGAGTGATGTGGTTTTCTTTGAAGATACCCCTTTCTATTCTACTAAAGCGAAAATTTTGATTTCAGATATTATTTCAGCACCTCTACCTGTTATCAGTGATTCTACTTCTGCTATACAGCCTGTTGAGACTACGTCTCCGCCTCTTATTGTTTATCAACGTAGGAATCGGCCACTACATTCTATTCATGTAGAAGACCCCCCAGAGTCAACCAATCTTCACCTCCTGAAGGTCATGCGCCAGCCGAGGTAACTTTTAATCTACATCTACCTATTGCTCTTCGGAAAGGCACTCGCTCGTGCACATAACATAGTATTGATGACTATGTTTCGACTGCTCATCTTAGTGTTCATGATAGTAACTTTGTTGTTGCTCTTTCTGTTGTTGTTGTTCCCAAAAATATTACTGATGCTTCACAAAGTGTTGCCTGGACACATTCTATGAATGAGGAGATGACTGCTCTTACTGACAGAGGTACTTGGGATTTGGTTGATCCTCCATCTGATTGCAAGCCTATTGGATGTCGTTGGGTGTATACTGTGACATATCATCTTGATGGAACTATTGAAAGACTGAAGGCACGCCTAGTTGCAAAGGGGTACACTCAAACTTATCGTATTGATTATTTTGAAACTTTTTCTCTTGTTGCCAGGCTTAATTATGTACGGGTCCTCTCTGTTGCTATCAATCTGGACTGGCCCCTTATCCAGTTAGATGTGAAGAATGCCTTTCTTTATGGTGATCTCCAGGAGGAAGACTATATGGAGCAACCACCCGGGTTTGTTGCTCAGGGGGAGTCACACAAGGTTTGTCGTCTCAAGAAGCCTATTTATGGACTCAAGCAGAGTCCACGTGCCTGGTTTGACAAGTTGAGCAAGATTTTGACTACCTATGGCTTCCTGAGATCTCATGTTGATCACTCTATCTTTATTAAGAAGACTTCCTTTGGCATAGTTGTTCTGATTGTGTATGATGATAATATTATTTTATCTGGCAGTGATCTTTCTGAAATTCATGCTACGAAAGTTTTTTTTATGAAAGCACTTTGTCACCAAAGATTTGGGAAGGCTAAGGTACTTTCTGGGAATTGAAGTTTCAAGGACCTCTAATGCTCTTGTTTTCTCAGAGGAAGTATGTTCTAGATCTTCTGCAAGAGACAGGAATGCTTGGAGCTTGAGTTGTTGATACTCCTCTAGATCCGAATGTAAATTGGGATAATAATGAATTGACAGCAAACGATTAGGAGACTAGTTGGCAAATTAATCTATTTGACTGTTACTAGAGCTGATATTTCTACTGCAGTTGGTCGTATTAGTAGGTATCTTGACTAACCTAAACAGTGTCACTGGGAAGCATTGTGTCATTCTGAGGTATCTGAAAAAAAAACCCTGGTAAAGGCCTTTTCTATAGGAAACATGGTCATTGCTCTCTTGAAGGCTACTCTGACTATGTTGGAAGTAAGATCGATAGGAAATCTACATCTGGTTATTGCACATTTGTTGGTGGTAATGTTGTTACCTGGAGGAGCAAGAAGCAGAATGTTGTTGCTAGATCTAGTGTTGAGGCCGAGTACCGGGCCATGGCTCACACAGCTTTGGAACTTCTGTGGGTCAAGTCTCTTCTCAAAGAATTTGGTGTGAGCTCTTTTGATCCTATCCCCATGCATTGCGATAATAAAGTAGCTATCTTTATTTCCAATAATCTTGTTTATTATGAGCGGATCAAGCACATTGAAGTTGACTGTCATTTCATCAGAGAAGCTATCTTGACTGGTCGTATCTGCACTCCATTCACTCGCTCAGAAGATCAAATTGTTGATGTCTTCACTAAGTTGTTGGCCAAGAAACACTTCAGCTCTCTTGTGGACAAGTTGGGCATGATTGATAACTATGCTCAAACTTAGAGGGGGAGTGATAAATATTAGTCTTATTTAATCCTTTTATATTCTCTTGTTATTTCTCTATTCTATGTGGACCTACTGTAATTGTTCTCTTAACCCTTTTATATAAATATGAGGGGACACACACTGTGTCCTCAACGATTCCTGAGACCCTCGTCAGAAGATAATTAGATAAAGCCTAATTGATGGATCAATGTTTTTAAGAATCCATGACAGCACTTGGAAATCCTATTCAAACCATGGCTCTAAAGTAAGCAACTTCTTATAAAGTAGTCATTTCTAGCAAGAGAACGCTTGGTTAAGATAATAGGACTATCGACTAAGTGAACATGAGCCCAGTGTGACCAAGAGTATAATTTACACTTCAGGCCATTCAGTTTTGTTGACATAGCACACCACAACTGAATACAATCATATAGACGAGGACACAATATATGCAAGTACAAAGAGAACACACAAAAAAGTTGGCAATCACAAAGACATAAGAGTGTAGGCATGCATGGGTCTGAAACCCTTAACAAGAAATAGCAAGAGCACACCCTGTTATATGAAACACATGGTGAAGAAGAAGAACAAAGAAGATAAAACGAGGTCCGAAATAATCTATTCCTCAAAACATATTCAACTGCCTGGACAAAGGCCCCAACGCTACCTTTTATAACACTACATGACTTTACCCGCAAGTAATGGAAATAAACTCCTGTTTAATAAAATTCAGAACTAAATAAAACCTGAAATAAAGAAAAGCATAGAAGATTTACGAGTAGGTATATTAACTGAAAAGTTTGCATTTAAGTCCCGAAATATAAAAGTAAAGAAAAAATGCATAGAATAAAGCCTTATATGTCCTAGTAGCCTGGAGGCGTTGCTGACGAGGAAGTTAGGAAGTCAGTAAGGTTGGTAGCTTGTTGTAAGCTGCACGATTGAGTGTGGGAGAAAGAGGGCTGGGAACAGGGACTTTTCGGTGAAGTAGGGTATGCTTTTGTTGTTGGTGTGTAGGTACAAAAGCAGTGGTGGGTGCGGATTGCTGGTTAACGGGAGCAGCGAAAGGGAGGGAGGGGCCGACGTGGGGTTGGTAGGGGAAGAAAAGGGGGTTAGGCTTGCGGGGTTGTAGGTGGACGAGATTTGTAGCAGATGACTTGGGGGAACAATGGGAGTGTTGGCGTTGGGGGGGGGACACGAAGGATGATGGGCCTGCTTTAGCGGTTGCGGAAAGACACGTGCGAGCGTCTTTGCATTATCACTGCACGGACTTGGATGTGCCCTCCTGCTGAGATCGGTAGGCGCATGGCCATGGAGGGTGCTTGGGGCTAGGCGGAGACATAAGTGGCAGTTGCCTGTTTGATCGAGATTGGGCTGCAACGTTGTGGTGAGAATAAGATGAGGTGATGAATTGATTGAGGAAGCGTAAAGTGGATAGCCAGCGGGCGATTTGTTGTTCACGGAAGGTTGAAGAAAAACTTGCGGGCATTGGGATGACGAATTTGCTTATGTACAATGCGGAGAGAGTAGAGTGGAAAAGACAATAAGGAAGATGAGGGTGGAGTGAAGAAGATAGAGGGGTCGTACCCTAATGGATTAGGGTTTGTTTCTAATACCACTTGATGTAAAATGGATCGTGAAGAAGAAGAATGAAGACAAATCGAAATAATCTATTTCTGAACAAATTCAATTGCCTAGACAAAGGCCCCAAGGTTGGATTTCATAACACTGCATGACTTGACCCACAAGTAATGGAAATAAAATACTGTTTTCATAGAATTCGGAATTAAATAAAACCTAAAATAAAGAAATGCATAGAAGATTTACGACTAAGTACGTTAACTGAAAAGCTTGCGCTTTAGTCCCTAAATATAAAAGTAAAGCACAAATATGTAGAACTAACCTTATATATCCTACATCAAACTCCCCAGCCCTATAAATCAATTATTTCAAAAAGTAGATAAGGGACAAAGAGACAAACATAGAAGAAAAGAGAGGGTGGCTTGAAATCTATTGAATAACCTCGTAGAGAAATGGTACGGTGTGACGACACACAAAGGAACACCTACAGCTCCAAATGTCAGTTTAGGCCCTCCCAACAAGCACTGGCAACATTGATGGAGGCTACCCAATCGCCAAAGACAGCAAGGGGATGTACCCACTACAAACTTTGAGCAGGACCTAGTTAAATGTCAGCTATTGTCCACAACATGGCCGACTGTCTTTGTTAGTAGAATCAAGGGGGGCAAGGTTCCTACAAGTAATCACGACATTCCTACCTAGAAGGGGACAGCGAGCCAGGACAAGAATCTAATGACGAAAAAGATGGGATAGTGTTTGACAACACACTGGATAGGACTAGGAGAAGAGATGTTTGCAATACCATTAACCCTTTTTCAAAGATTGGGGCTAACTCCTACTATTATACCATGTGGAACGTGAAAAGATGATTAATTCACTAAAGGTACACATCATTAAATGATAATCAAGCATGTAGAAGCCAATTTGTAAGAGATTGGCATAAACGTAAACAAAAATGAAAATTAAAGAAAACGCTATAATATAATAATAAATATATGTCAACAGAGATACGGTATAAATAGTGCTCAACATGGTTGGGTACAAGGCTTTGTTGTTTTTATTGTTGATATAGATGAATGTTAAGCCGGTGAATGGTTTACAAAGGCAAGGCACATCCGTGGAAAGCATCATATGCATTATTGGAGTGATCAATCACTCTATTGTGATGTGTATTAGTCTTTGAATATAAGAGTGGGTCCCACTCATATAAGAGAAATTTTTAAATGCCTATATGGATTAATTTTAGAAAATGCAAACATTGCGTAGAATAAAAAACAAGATTCTCCACATAGTCAGAAGCAAGATATGAAAAAATATATACAACGTATGGTAAAGTAATCTTGGTGAAACATTCAAATTCTATATAAAACATGTGAATATTTTCATGTAAAGGAATTATTAAATCATATATAAAGGAGCTCACATCATGGTGCCCAAGGAATGGTTGTGCTGTTGACGAATAGAATTGTTGAGCCTGGTCAGCTCCTAGAACAAGGAACAATAGTCAGTATTTATAAAGTGCCAATAAATCATAAGTAGATGTTAACTTGCTTCTAATTCTCTTTAGAGGCTAACCATGGTTAACCAAATTATAGTAACAGATTAAAATATGGACAAAGTGGTATATTTCAGCAGTTTGCTTCATTTCTTTATTGTAGAGGGGTAATACGTCCTTAACATCATGCTAGCACTATTCTACACTGGATAACAAAGTGATGTCAATTTACACACTATCTTGGCCAACGAGGTTCTAGCAGCAGTACTTATAGACTGTTGTGCCAATTATATACAGCTCGAGAATCAGAATTTATTTTATTGCAAATATTCCTTAGTAACATGTATCTAGGTATTTCCTTCATAGTAATAGTTAGGTATATGATTGATCCAAGTCAAATCATACTTTTACATGGGCCGACAACCACAAAACATTGTCAAGTCACACTACATATCTTGATGTAGAGTTCCTACAAAGCAGTAGTTTATATTACGAGTAATGGGTAAGTATAGGAAATAAGAACAGATCTTCACATGATATGATAATAGTATAGTTACCAAATAGGAAATTTTGTATTCGTTAAGCAAACCCTTCTCCTATATTATTAATAAGAGGTAACAGTACAGGCTTAAGTAGTACTGGGCAACAAGCCCAAGCCCATAATGCATGGCTCAACAAAATCCAAATTAAGCTAAAATTGTCCTGTAAAACTCTGGTTATGCTGGAGAATCAAAGATTTCCATTTCTTGGACATATAGACACAAAAAAAAAGTAAATAAGTAAATGCTTTGTCCGCTTTAACGTTTGCTTAAGTTTAGGAATTTTAGCTGAAGTGGCGGGCAAAGTGGGAGCTTTGGCCTACTTTATCCCACTTGGGAGTAACCTGCTCAATCCCGTCTCTCAGGATTGCTTAATAAAGAAGGTCTAGCTTGGTCTAACAATTACAGATATAAAAAGACGATTGCTTAATACCCCATATGCAATTATAATACAAGCTATTAACATACTAATTGACTATAATAGGAATCAATACACATTTTCACTTTGGTTTGGCTAATATACCTAATGTATCTCTAGGATGAGACGTGACATGGTGGACCCAAAATATATCAATTGAGTTAATCATTAGCCGTGAAGACCAGGTATGTGCTTTCTCTCCTGATGTTATTTGGGCATTCAGTGACTAAATCCTTATTTGTTAATTATGAGGCACATTTCTATTGATTCTTCTCATTTTGGATCGTCATTGAACTCCCTTTTTTAATATTGCACATTATGATTATCCATTGAATTCTCTCATTTTTTTTTAGTACTGGAAGCATATTTACCTCTTTTATATGAGTCGTGTGACTCCATTTGTCATATTTTGGATGTTCATCCCTTTCGTACGGGAATATTATTTGGATTACATTGTGATCTTGCCTACCTTATTTGCATGTTAGATTTGGACTAGTAATAACTAATAGTAGTTTAACTATGTTTTAGGCACAGAGGTTTTATTCCTCCTTCGGGCACTGGGTTTTATTCCCCTGCCACATGATATTTTTATAGGCACTGAGGTTTTATTCCTCTTGTTAGACGCTTGGGGTTTTATTCCCCCTGTCATGTTTTATGTATGGACACTGAGGTTTTAGTCCTCCTATCATGGCTAGTGGTTTATGGCTCCCTAGCCCTATTTTAGTTTATTCTAGTCTTCTTGTAATCTGCATTCACATTTTATATGTTATTAGTTTTAATAGGCAAGAAATTCTTGGTTTCATGGGATCGTCCCTCTAAGCTCATACTGCCTCAACTTTTATCGCTCATTCCTTGTCCATTTATTCTTTTGATAAAATTCTTATTGAACTTCCCTAAATGCAATGATCCCCTCTTGTGGGAACATCTTATTTTATTCTTAAAGTCCTTAAATGCCCAAATGTCTTTATACTGTGCACATATACCAATTTTTACTGACGCATACCCTTTCTTTCCTATTTTTCTGGGTGTTTTTCCCAAACTATCCAAGTTTAGGTGGTTTAGAGGACAACATGAGGATAGCTTGGAATGACCGGGTTGCCCTCTATATCTACCTTTGTGTACTAGTAGTTGTACCCATCTAGTTTGGAGTACCATCCTTTTATGACAATAGACACTTGTATATGATAAGTTGTAATTTTGTAACAGTTAGTCTTTCGCTGCTTGTTAACTATCATGCTCTGTGTTATATTTACCATATGGGAAATAAACAAAACTTCTCCTTTCTTTCATATGTGGTATAGGATGGTTTTTTATTTCTCTATCTAGTGAGGAGTGATCCCCTCACCAGTTCCACTCTTTACACACTTAATGAATAATAATTCTTCTTTATCAGCTTAGATACCGACAACATCATTAATAGTTAAAATTATCATCAACATATACAACGAAGACAACAACGTCAGGCATCCCTCTTTCAGAAAACAAAAAATAGTTACTTACGATACACCTTGCTCAAGCCAAATGGTAAATGTAACCCGGTTTATCAGATCAAGATGAAAACATTCATCCTAATCAATGCGAAAAAGAAAACATGGCTGCATAAACTCAATTTCCATAGAATCGCAGTAGAGACAAACTCGCCAATACTCCTATAAAAATTTGGAAAAACATTATCCTTGACCCCTTTTAGAATCTGGGTCAAATTCAACTCCTAATTGTGCTTATATTCTACGAATTTAACTATCAACATCTTTTTCAATAGAAGTTTCTTCCCTATAGGTTCTTGTAGTATTGCTAGATATATAAGCCAAAGAAGTGCAATTCAATTAAAGCTAGATACCAAAGACTTAAGAACACTACCTAATGAACATCATTAAGGGTTCCATCACAATGATCATATCTAAGCAAATGATTAACTTAAATAAATGTCATATAAGACTATAATGTACCACAAACGAGACAAAGTAGGGAATGATGTAAGCAAACCTGATACTTCAGTAAACATTGTTCTGGATAACCTATTAAGATTTTCTTCCCCGCCATAGCATGCACCATGATGTTCCCTATGTCCAGAGTATTTATTTTGATATTCCGCTTTGCCACAGTACAAGCTGGTTTCTCCAAATTTAGGAAGCCAAGATTTTTTAGGTGTGCGTGCTTGATTAGAACATTGCTGGAAACCATGTCCAATATTTGCAGACACATCGTCATAATCATCATCGTCCAGACTTAACTGTGCTGCAATTTTGCGCAGTTCATGGGTTATTGCTGCAGAACTGGAGTCGGTCAAATTTTGAGGCCTTTCAGAGAATTCAAAATTCTCCATATGGTTGTATCCTGAGTCAAATGTAGAAGTGACTTCTTCAATAGACCCAGGACTGCAGGAACTCTGATAATGTCCATAACCCTCCTCAGTGGTTTGATTGGAAAGCAAGTCCATAGGCAAGCTTGATCCACTTTGTCTTCCCTTCAGAGTAAGGAAAAAGATAATTTTCCAAGAAACTTTGTAGATATGAGTGCAGAAAGTAAAAAAAAAAAACACATAATAGAAAATAACCAGATTTCAACTCCATATAACAAGAGACCATTTCTCCTGCAACTATAGCCTAAGTATATATGTGAAAGAAATTCTCCCCTATAATATAAATATAATATTTAAAAATCAAGAAGGGATAAATCAGACACTGTTGGAGTTTTTAGACTAGTAACTCACACATTTAAGGTCATAAACATTAGTTTTGGTATACAGAGGGCTTTTGTGACGAAGAAAAGAACGAACATGAATCTACAGGAAATCCCAAGTCAATTGCATGAGTCATCTTTTATGGTAGATACCTCTCCTAAAGTTTACAGCTTTCATGGTTTATCAAATTTACATAGCCTGTGTTTGGACAAAAACATATCAACAAAGATATAGCCTGTGTTTGGATGAAAACATATCAACAAAGAAAATCCAACAGAAACTAAATCCCAGACGTCCATGACCAGTCCATTCCAGCAATACCTGTGGGATTTTGTTTTCCATCCCATGCCCTCTTTTACTAGAGAGCACCGACAACTCTCCCCATCTCAATTTCTGTAATGATTTTCTCTCACTAAATCACAGCCTCCAACACTGCTCATGATTTTCTCTCACTAAACCACAGCCTCCAACACTGCTTGTGAGTTCCATTAAGACACCAGCAATGGTAATCAATGGGCCATTGGATGAGCGCATGACTAAGACAGAGCACACAACAAACGAAAAATTTTGATGCGGTTGTCAGAGGCCTTCAACCTTTATAACTGCAATTGGCATTGTCTATAATGTACTAACGTAGCCCACTGGGTAGAGTCACCCACAAAAAGGGCACATTGCTAATCATTTATGATTGGACGTAAAACCACCAACATGGAAATGACCTCCGCAGGGGTCTCGTTCTTCTGACTTCAACCAATAGGTTTCCATGCTGAAGGGGGCATATTGTCCAGGAAGGTGCAAGCACCTCAGTGCTCTCCTAGGTTCCTCCAATTCTCCTTTGTGAATATCCCTCCCATCATTCATAGAGATATGACGAGAGCAACATGCTCTCCTATAGGTCAAAGCATAGGCACACAAGGTTAGATCGCGTTACATACAAGCACAGATTGTGGTGAACAACGTAGTCATTCAGCAGTGTGCTACTAGATACACTAAGCAAGAGGTCTACAAATTGCACGTAAAGGTAAGATGGGAGAGGGTGTAACCCTGCGACGAACTTGACCTCTTTGGTGATTACGCTAGGGGACCAAATCAAAATCAGAAGAAAGGGAGTCATCACCAGTTTTATTCAGGTACGCAAAATCCGCAGAAAACTCTACACCGACAAAGGAAAGCAATATACAAAACAAAGACTTTGTGTACAATACCATGGCTCAACCCAAGAAGGTGTCAGGTATCCACATTTCTTGTTATAAGACAATATGGTCTCCAGAAATAAAACGAGCCTAAAATCTTTGCTAAAACGTTGAAACATGATAACAAGAGCAAAAAATTACACCAAAAGGTGGGACCCAAGAAAAGTGAAGATCATATCATTGCCTCCTTATCTCATTCACTCTGAATGTGAAGACAAGATCATAAAAAGAAGAGGAAACCATAACAAAATGAAGCATATTGCATACTGTATTACGAAAGGGTCCTTGATGAATGCTTAAATCGCTACTTCATGTGGAAACGGTGAAGGAAAAAAATCTAGACAGTAAAGATATGAATCAGCTTGAAAGGAGAGAAATTTCTGGTGAAGCTGTAAAAGGGGGTGGGTGGGATGGAAATAAATAATGTATTGCTTCTTATTTCAAGCATCAAGGACCTCCCAAGTAGGATGTGGAGGTTTCCATAGAGTTAAGGTGTTGTTTAACGCTTCTCCAATGTTTTGGGTTTCTTGGCAGCATATAGGAGGTAGAATGTCATAATGATGGAAACAAATTTAATGGAACGGGCACTTGGTGTCACAACTCTCAAAATTTCATCCTAAACATAGATCATAGCCTAAAACTCTATTTTTCAAATTTTGAGCTTTAATATCAGGTGAGCACTAAATTCTCAAATACGCCCCAAATCTATTCATTAAATCTTAGTTGCCATTATGTATACAGAATATGTTTATTTACCCTCTTCGGGATCAAATTGATCAAATAAATAAAGTAATGATAACCCCTACATTCAGTTGAATTTGTTTAACCCTAATTTGCTCCACTAATACCCTAATTCACAATAATGTGACTCAATTTGCCTAAGTTCAGCCACTAATGAAATCTTAGGTTTCTAGTAATGCTAGTTGACCCCACAATACCTGTTGGCTTTAATTAGCCACTGACGACAAGATTAGGATTTAGACAATTAAATATCCTTCGTACGGTTTACAAAAATTCTTTAAAACTTTTATAGGAGTAACAAACGTGATCATCAAGCTTTCCCCCAAAACTGGTAGGATAATTCCTTTTAGATATTTACTAGTATATTATCCACCCTAGGACTTTAATCACAAAAACCATATAATCACATAGCTATAGATAAAAAAACTAAGTCGATAATTGAAATCCTCATGTTCATTTTAGTTAACCCACAAATTTCAAATTTTTGGATAATCCTAGATGTTTCTACAATAGATATGAAAATATTCCTCAATAATGCCTAAATTATATGATGTTTCCTTTGTGAGAGTCCTGATTCACGAGATGGGACTGTAGGATCTGCGTACAATCACGAGTGCTCATGTTGTCCTTCCCACACATCACCTATGTCTCCTAATCCCAACTGTAATCAAACTTGTTCCATCTTCTCTCTTCCTCCATGATAACTATCGTTGACGACCAAGACTTCCTCCCCTTCATCGCATCAAAACAAAGAGAATGAGCCCTAATTCTATGGGGTTTTGTCACCCACAGAGTGCTCACAATCTTGGAATGCTTCTCTTCCCCAAACACATATCCCAATAGGAATCCATGCCTCCATCAATGCTCATCATGGAACAAAATTTGGATAGAAATTGCAAAAATTTGGTAGAAAATTCATCTTTTTGGCCATTGGACATCTAAACGTACAATCATACATCGAAACGCACAAATGCAAGGAACATGACGAAATTTCACAAAAATGTCGCCCCTAGGTGCAAAGTCTCGCGAAATAGGGGGATATTTCACAGCAAAAAGCTTAGTTTGGGCGATAATTTTGCAAAATGGCACGAAAACAAACATAGATTTTAAGAAATTTGTTCCTAGGGTAGTTATTACTACATCTTGGGTATTTTGGCAAAAAAAAACGATCTCTTGCTTCTAGAGGCTATTTTTCTTAGTTCTAAGGTATGTTTATCCTATCCCTAGACCACATATATATTACCTTCTTCAATTTGTACACTCTACTATAAGGATCTAGAGAAAAACCGCGAAAATAACAAAGTTTGTCTTGGATCTATGTGTAAATGTCCCATGTAACCTAGTTAACTGCTAACACTAGACTTATACAAGTTGTAGCTTGTAAGTTTGTAACTTGTAACTATAAGTTATAAATTCTAAGTTGTAACTTGAAGTTAGTAAGTCTGTAATTGTATAATAAACTTGCATTTTTATTCATTTGTGCACTCACTCATCAAGACATGGATCCCACCCTAACCTCTAAACATTTATATTTATTATAGAATCGGATGTCAGTAGTAGTGTCTATGTCTAAACATTGTGTTTGCAAAATTTCAAAACATAATATCTACATTTTACCATCAAAATTGTCATAGAAATTCTGTAGAAACAGCTCAGCTTCCTTCACTTACAAATCTGGGAGACCCACACACGCATATCCAATATGAAATTTTATTGCACAATTGAGTAGATCTTGGCTTTTAGAACTTCCCGGTAAATTTTCATGATTTAATTCGCTCATTTTGGTGTCCAAATCGTCAGGGCCATAAATATCAAATTTTCCATCCAAATTTCTATAAATTTTTGTTTCTAGGCCACTAGATACGGGTACCTATATCAAACATCTAATCATAGTTGTCAAGGCAGCTAGGCGGTCGGCATTCCCAAGGGGCGCCTAACCCACCTAGGCGGGCGCCTAGGCTGTTCTGGGCTTTTTTGTTTTTGTATTTTTTCAGTATGTTAATTTGCTTCTTATTATACATATATACTACATATAATACCATATAGGAAATATAAAAAAGAGGGCAGAATGAGGCTATGACAGCAGTAGCAGGAGATGGTAGTAGGAAGAAAAAAGGAAAGTAATATCAACAAGTCTGCAACAACAATTGGAGCAGGAGACGTAGAAAAGAAACAAAAGAAAACAGGGAAAAAAAGTTGGGAAGAGGTTGTAACTCAATAGAGAGGAAATGGAGGATGGGAAAGAAAAGAAAAGAAATATTAACAACAGCAGCAACATCACGAGCAATAGGTGATGTAAAAGAGGAAAGTAGTAAGTACAACATCAGCAACATTACAAAGCATAGGTGATGTAAAAGAGGATTAGAAGAAAAGAGAATAAAAAAAACAGCAGTACTAGGATTTAGGATGGGATATCGGAGGAATATCTCACAAAAAAAACGCAGCAGCAGTAGGATTTAGGAATAAAATGCAGGAGAAAGGATAAGAAAAGAAGAGAAAAAGAAGCAAGAATAACAGACATATAAGGAAGTAATTTTTTTTTTAAACAAACAAGCTATGATGACTTACCAATTTGGCCCAAATCAGACCGGTTTTCCCCTCATTTTTTAAAATTTGACCTGATTTTGCCTAAATCAGACCTATTTCAACCATAAATTGACTCAAGATGATCTAATTTGACCAAGTCCAGACTTGGTTCATGCAAATATCACCTATAATGGCTTAATTTGGGCCTAAATGACCTTAGACGCCCACATAATGCACTTAATAGGCTGGGAGCCTAGTTTGAGGCACCTTGCCTAGCGCCTAGGGCACCTAGGCAGGCGCCTTGATAACAAGCATCTAATTCTATGATTCTCATATGTACATAAAGCCATACAAAAACTGTGAGTGAACCTCTAGAAACCTATTCAGGCCCTTAAATTTATCAGTTCCCATCTGGGCCACCCTCTACGAAAATTTCCTTCTCTATTGTCTCATTGGGGTTTTAGTAGGGAGTCCCTAACCTTAGCGACCTCTGGGAATAGCTGAGATCTTCTCCAAGAGCATTCGAAAGCATTTTTTTAAAGCTAATCATCTTTAAAACTTGTATTTCACTACCTCTCTTTTTCTCCTCTTAGGGACGTTGTGAGAAATTCTCAGTCGACATGGCACATTGCATAACTTTTTTTCCACATTTTGCTCTGTCTTATGATGACGTTGTATTCCCTAGTGTTCTTTTTTACACTAGATTTTTCTTGATTCCAGCTGCTCTAATGGCAAAAGAGCTCGTCTGCCACTCCCAGCCAGTAGGTCCGAAAGGAAAAGAGGTTGACAGCATCACTGTTTGTCGCGGCTTTCCCACTATAGATAGTGAGTTTGATTGCAAGATTTTCTGCTGGTATCGAGTTCCTAAATTAAAGCTATTGTGTTTGCTCGTGCATAATAGGGGATATTTTTTTGGTTCTACCCACTTTATAGTTTCTTGCAATAACACCTCATGTGGGTATATTGAAAATCTTCACATTTATTATAGTTATTTTTCGTGTGTGTCATTGTGGCAAGCCTAAGCCATATGGCAATGGCCATTGGGCCACCTTAGTGGGCCGCCACACAATCATCATCAACATCTAAGCCTCAATCCCAACCATGTTGGGGTCGGCTACATGGATCCTTCTTTTCCAATCAGCTCTATTATGGTCATATTAAGATCAAGATGTAAAGATTCATAATCTCTCTTTATAAGCTCTTCCCAGGTCAAAGTATGCATGCCTCTTCTATGTTTTATTGTGTTTGACTCAATACATTGCTTCACATAGGCGTGTTAGCTGCATATGTCCATACCATCTCAATCGGCCCTCCCGCAACTTGTCCTAAATGCTAGACATCCCCACTTTGTTCCCGATACAGTCATTTCTCAATCTATCTTTTCTTGTCTTCCCACACATCGATCTCAGCATATGCATTTCAGCCACATTTATCTTGTTGAGACCTTGCTTCTTCACCGCCCAACATTCACTTCGTATAGCATGGTTGGTCGTACAGTTGTTCTCTAAGCTTACTTTTTTATCTGAGAGGGATCTTCTGGTCACATAATACTCGAATTGCACTGCTCCATTTTAACCACCCTGTAGTGGTTATGTGACAAACATCATCTTGAACATCCCCATCTATTTGAATAATAGAACCCAAGTAACAAAGTTTATCATATTTTGGCATATTCACCATGCCCAACTTGGCCCCTCCATTCACAATTCTAGATTGGTTAAAATTGCAACGCATGTACTCATTTTTACTCCTGCTAATCACCAATCCATTTGATTCCAACACATTTCTCCAAAGTTCAATTTTATCATTCAGCCCATCTTTAGTTTCGTCAATCAACGCAAGTAACATGCACCAAGGAATGTCATCCTGAACATGCTTTGTCAACTCATCTGTAACAAGAACTAATAGATATGGGTTGAGACTTGATCCTTGATGTACCCCAATTGAGATAGGGAATGTTGGTCTCTCTCCTCTGGGAGTCTTAACAATTGTAGTTGAGCTATCATACGGGGACGCCAAACAATATGAATAAGTTTTGGTTTTTACGTGGCTATTTAGATTCTCGTGATTGGTTAGGACTGGGAAAATCACAGTGATTACATGCTTACATCCTATATCAGAAGATTCTCCAAAAATATGAATTGGAAAGATCTTGAGAGAAGAAACTCTCCTAATCTTGGAAAGATCTAAGTTTCCCCAAAATATCAAATGAATGACTCCAAAAGCAGAAAATAATCTTGGATTTGTAATCTACATAATAAATATAGCCTTTGGGTGAATTTTCATCCAATTTGGAGAAAGTTTGCTTAAAAGGTGAAATCAAGAGAGAGAAAGTGTGTATAACCTTCAAAATATTAAATAAATGCTCAGACAACTCCAACATGTAAAATTGGTGACAAATTTGTATCCAACACATTAAATATGACTTGTGTGTGAAGTTTCATAAAATTTGGAGAATCTAAAAGTCATTAATGCATGCGGAAAAAAAAATAGGATTTGATTTATTTAATACATTAAAAATCCTCAAAAGACATTTCTAATTGCATAATCGGAATCTACGTGCTTTAATTGGCCTCTGTGCAAAATTTTACTTAATTTGGATAATGTTTGAACCCTTAAATGAAGAAAGAGAAAAAGGAATCTAATGGAATATCACTTTATTAAATTATATTGATATTTTCACACCTTGGTTTCCTAATCTGATTATACGCGTGATCTGGGCCGTCGATTTTTCAATCCTACGGCCGTGGCGTCGTCTCCTACCTCGAGTAGAGAGCGACCCGCCATGTACAGTAACAGCAGGTTTTCCTTTTCGTCTAGCATCCCCGTTTCTCATCCGTTTTTCACGATTCTTTTTCGGTTGGTTTCCTTTTTCGATAGCGCACGCAACGAGCATTCACACGAACCCTAACTCCCAATATATGGAAAACCCCCCAATCCCTTCTTCTCCACAGTTTTTGCAGAGACCACCACATTGTACCCCCCTTCACATGTGGGCTCGGAAACGCTCCTCAGCCTCCGAACGTTACTCCTCTACCCTCAATTGCTCCGCGATCGTCTCCTTCCTGCCAGGCCTACTCCAAGTTGATCTTCGACAACTCGCGGCCGTCACTGCTTCCTCTCACCACCGCAGGCCAATTAGAGTCGTGGTAAGCATCTTGGAGTCATCACCTTCAGTTCTGTGTTCTCTGTTTTCCGCTAGTGTTTCCCTATCTCTGTAACCTGTAGCTCGCGGTCTGAACACCGCTGGTGCTTCTCGCCATGGCTGACCTGTGATCACACGACCTTCGTGAGGTGTCGTCCGTGTCCGGCTGACCTTCGAGAGCATGAATTCGATTATTGTTTTGCTTCTTCTGGCCTTCCTAACACTCTGTCAATCGCCGGTCTCCTCTCGACGGAGGAGCTCTCCTGGACTCCTGACCACTGCGAAGACTCAATTTTTGGCTTGACAGGTTCGTTAGCTGATGGGGAGCAACGTAGAGATCTTGGTTCTCTCTGATCGGTGCTGATTTGCAACCTGGCTTCACGGAATCGGAACCAGGATCGCCGAATTTCTCGTTTATATGAGGCAGAACAAAGTCCCTGGTTCATTCCCCGGCTTGCCCTCCATCTTCCTTTGATTTTGGTTTTTCGCACCAAGGGTTAAAAGGTCATTTCACGCCTTTTCTTTCTCTCTTCCGCGCTGATACAACTCGCCCAGCTGGTTGTGGGGCCAGCCGAGTTGGCAAGCCCAGATTGGTCCAACTCGGTCCGCGCGGCCCACTCCCTCTCTTTCTTCCCCTTTCTCCACATGGAATTTAATGATTTTTCGAATCTTGCAAAATTCATAATAATTAACTCACTGATCAGAAAAATATGGAAATATAGTCATTGGATTCGGAAAAATAAGAGCTATCTTATGGTGTTGGTTTTGTCGCCTAAATCCAATGATTAATGATAAGTAATTTTAATGAGTTAATCTAAATAGGTAATAACTTGTAAAATTGCCTGCGAGCAGTAGCTCAGATGGTCGCTACACGGGGCCCCTCACGAAGGGTCCCAGGTTCGAATCCCCTTGGTGTTGTTCGGAATTGTTTCTCCCGTAGCGCAGCTGGCCTCTGCACGACTTAATGGGCTACACTCCTTACGGGATGGGGTTGAGCTCCCCAGGTTGGGCTCGGCGCAAGACTTACAAGTCTCCTGGGTTACCAAAAAAAACTTGTCAAAATTCATTATTAAATATCTATAAGTCAGAAAAATATAATAAAATATGTTTTGGGCTTCAAATTATATAAACTAAAATATGGTGTGGTTTTGATAACCTGATTCAATAATATTAAAAAGGCAATTTTTAGGGTTTGTGAAATCAATGAAAATCTAACCCTAATTTCACATACATGGTTAATAAGTTCTTTGGAGACCTAGAATCGGATCAAGAAGTGACCTTGGACTATTTTGACTTTTAAGAAGGTATGTTTGCATCCCCGATTATTCTTTTGAGCAACTAACCTATGTTTCATCTTTCTCTTGGTCCTATGGGCATTAGCCTATTCTTTTTCATATGCTTGGTGCATGTTGGACTTATTTGATGATATGTATCCACTTTGAGGTGGATGTTTATATGTTTATGTTGTCCATTAGTATGATGGCAACTTTTGTTTAATATGACTATACATGTTTACTTGCCTCTCTATTAAACATGCCATGTGATTTAGTAGCACTAGAGTAGTTGTAATGACCCCGCCTCCCGGTAACCCCCAATTAAGGGAGACCCGAAGGACAGAGCCGTTATTCAATTATAGGATCAAAGGTTCGACAAATAATCAATAACAATTAATCAATTTTACCAACTAAACTAAAAACTGGTATAAAATAAAACTTTTCTTACCTTTGAAAAACTAGGATTTCTAAACTTCTATCCATGAAGATGCTAAACTAACTAATCCTCCTGTGTACGTTATTTCTCATTTAATTCCACATCTGTCACTTTACTGTTTGTTCTTTTCATTTGTACCTAAAACGCCGACAAATAAAACGTCGGTCAGCAAAAGCTGGTATGTGGGGGAAACAATAATTGTGCAACTATGTTAACAATGTAGTCAACCAAATATCATTTAACATCCAAGATTACGTTTTAAGCAATACTACTCAATCCTTGTCTATCCCCTATCTCTGTACCGTCCCTGCAGTGGACATGGATACTACCTCTCTCATATGGTAGATCCTTACCCCCATGGCCCTACCACACAGGTAGCCAATTCCTAGGGTTATGGAGTCGCATGGCCCTACCCAAAGGTAGCCCAATCCCTGACTCGTGATGACTTGATGGACCTACCCCATTGGTAGCCATTTACTAAGTCATTTAATGACCTGATGGACCTACCCCATTGGTAGCCATTTACTAGGTCAATCCATTAGGCTACAGAGGGGACTAGGATCTGAGCTAGTAGGCACATCTCTTATGTGATAGTCATATTCACATTATAATTTGCATGAATTAAAATCATCCAACAATTAATTCAAGCCACGATGTAAACATCGAGAAAATCCTCGGCAAACTAATGCGGGATAATCATAAGCGTAACCACATACCTGATTTGATGATTTCAGAAGCATTACGAAAATCCAACCAAGCATGCAATCCAAGTAATTCAACAATCACATAATTCCTGAAAAGAATATGTACTCTATTTATTACACACTTTATCAAGAACCTACTTTATTAACTTGGATTCACTTTCTAGGGTTTCTGTATCCATTTTAGGGTTTCGTTTTACAATTAGGGTTTCCCTTCATCTTTTACCATATTAAACCCTAATTATCTCGTCTATTCTTCAACATTAAGGTTATCTTAACAACATATAACCCTATTTTCATATTACAGGCACATTAATCATCAATTAAGCTTCTTTTTCATTAAAGCTACTATTTTTATCCCTTTTATTTTGAAATTTTGGTATTATCTCTTTCCTCTTTCTTCATTGGGACTCCTTGGATCCCAAGGTACTCTATTATTTCGAAATCCTTTTTATTGGACACTCATTATCCTTCTAGATGCATCTAAATGCATCGTTCTTCATTATTTCCCATTATCTTGTTTATTTCTTATTAAAATAATTCTCTTTTTGAGAAATTTCTCAAAAAGAGAATTATTTTAATAAGAAATAAACAAGATAATGGGAAATAATGAAGAACGATGCATTTAGATGCATCTAGAAGGATAATGAGTGTCCAATAAAAAGGATTTCGAAATAATAGAGTACCTTGGGATCCAAGGAGTCCCAATGAAGAAAGAGGAAAGAGATAATACCAAAATTTCAAAATAAAAGGGATAAAAATAGTAGCTTTAATGAAAAAGAAGCTTAATTGATGATTAATGTGCCTGTAATATGAAAATAGGGTTATATGCTGTTAAGATAACCTTAATGTTGAAGAATAGACGAGATAATTAGGGTTTAATATGGTAAAAGATGAAGGGAAACCCTAATTGTAAAACGAAACCCTAAAATGGATACAGAAACCCTAGAAAGTGAATCCAAGTTAATAAAGTAGGTTCTTGATAAAGTGTGTAATAAATAGAGTACATATTCTTTTCAGGAATTATGTGATTGTTGAATTACTTGGATTGCATGCTTGGTTGGATTTTTGTAATGCTTCTGAAATCATCAAATCAGGTATGTGGTTACGCTTATGATTATCCCGCATTAGTTTGCCGAGGATTTTCTCGATGTTTACATCGTGGCTTGAATTAATTGTTGGATGATTTTAATTCATGCAAATTATAATGTGAATATGACTATCACATAAGAGATGTGCCTACTAGCTCAGATCCTAGTCCCCTCTGTAGCCTAATGGATTGACCTAGTAAATGGCTACCAATGGGGTAGGTCCATCATGTCATTAAATGACTTAGTAAATGGCTACCAATGGGGTAGGTCCATCAAGTCATCACGAGTCAGGGATTGGGCTACCTTTGGGTAGGGCCATGCGACTCCATAACCCTAGGAATTGGCTACCTGTGTGGTAGGGCCATGGGGGTAAGGATCTACCATATGAGAGAGGTAGTATCCATGTCCACTGCAGGGACGGTACAGAGATAGGGGATAGGCAAGGATTGAGTAGTATTGCTTAAAACGTAATCTTGGATGTTAAATGACATTTGGTTGACTACATTATTAACATAGTTGCACAATTATTGTTTCCCCCACATACCAGCTTCTTGCTGACCGACGTTTTGTTTTTCGGCGTTTTAGGTACAAATGAAAAGAACAAACAGTAAAGTGGCAGATGTGGAATTAAATGAGAAATAACGTACACAGGAGGATTAGTTAGTTTAGCATCTTCATGGATAGAAGTTTAGAAATCCCAGTTTTTCAAAGGTAAGAAAAGTTTTATTTTATACCAGTTTTCAGTTTAGTTAGTAGTAGAATTTCATAATTATTATTGATTATTTGTCGAACATTTGATCATGTTAGTTGAAATACGGCTCTGACCTTCGGGTCTCCCTTAATTGGGGGTTACCGGGAGGCGGGGTCATTACAGTAGTGTAATTGCATTGGTTTTTGGGCAGTACACCCTTGTTGTAATTATTGGGATGGAGGTGGTGGTGTCCCATACCCGGGTTTCAAGTTTTTGAGGCTTGGCCCAACTTATATATAATGGGAGTGGCAGTATGTCATCTCTATCAGGTTTCAAGTTTGTGAGGCTTAGCCGCCTTTGTATTTATATTGTTCTAGGGCTATGTTTATCTCACATGTATGCAGGTTGATGATTGTGGGGTGTGTGCCCTACTATCTTTGTATGTGCTAGTATGGCATGATTTTATTTGCTTGGTTATGGCAAGTATCTCTTTTGTTGTTGTTCTCTTCCTTTTATGCCCTTTAGGGTAGTCCTTGTCTTTTCTATGGGAAGCCTTTTATATTTGATGTTCCTTTATTTCATAATATTGCTCAATTTTTCCTATTTAGTATGCACATACCAGCTTACGTTGATGTTTCCTTTTCTTCTTTTTGTGGGGTATGCTTCCATCCCCAGGTTTAGATCAAGGAGAGGATAAGCAAGTTGGACTTGGACAACAACCTTTGTAGTTGAGCTTTTGGGAGACTTGAAAGAGGTGGTTAGATGATCCTCAGCTAGATCCTTATAGTTTCTTTTATAACTCACCCATGTGCGGTGTAGTGATGTAAAAGATATCAAGCTTTGTAATAGTTGGATATATTTCTTTTCCGCTGCTACTTATTGTGTTATGATACATACATGTTAAATGAATTGGTCTTCATCCCTTTGGTGAAAAAACTTATGTGACGTTTGGTTCAAGGGATGTTGCCTTTTTATTTCTAGTGGGGAGTGGTTCCCCTCTGGGATCTCACTCCTTACAGCATGGTATCAGAGCCACTAGCAGTCGGTTATCTAACTATTTCAATCTTGTCTCCCTTAGGATGTTTACCTTTTTCCAAAGGTTGCTTATACCTAGTATCCTTGCATTGTGCAAGCAAAAACCCTAATGGCGGGAGATAACTCGACTGTTGACAACCAGTACGGTTACGAGACACCCCAGAACCCTAGGTTTGGGATGCCAAGGATGGATCCACCCTTTACCACACCAATGACTCAAGGTACTCCATCTAGAAGTGGACCATCGGTAGGTCGGGAGACCCCAGCCTCTGCTAATATAGGCGTAGTCATCTCTCCAGAGCAAGAGTTGGTCATGTTTCGACAACTTTTTGCAACTACCATGGTAGGAAAGATGAAGGACCCGTCTGTACCTGAAAAGCCTAAAGAGTATTCCATTATGGAATTCATGAAGATGCAACCACCCTCCTTCAAGGGTGAAGGTGAAATAGAGATGGTCGACAAAGCGGATGATTGGGTGCTAGCCATAGAGAGGACTTTTGATGGTATGGCATGTCCTGCACACCAGAAGGTTAGGTTTGCTTCATATGTTTTGGATGGACCTGCTAGAGTTTGCTGGAACGAGATAGCAAGGACTCGTGATATCTCCATCATGACCTGGGAGCAGTTTTTGGTGCTTTTCCCTGGGAAATATATCTGCACTGCTGCCTTGAAGAAAAAGGAAGTTGAGTTCTATATTTTGAAGCAAGGATCAATGATTGTTTCTGCTTATGTGTAAAAATTCATGTTGCTTGAGAGATATGCTTCTGGACTTAGAGAAGAACGTAGAGCTGACCTATATTTACAAGGACTCAACTACAACGTGGATCGTGCTCTTATCCCACAACTGCCTTTGACCTTTCAACAGATGGTTGATAAAGCTTTGACTGTGGAATCTTACCCAGGGTTTCAACCTAGGGAGTTTGACAAGAAGAGGAAGCCCTCAGGAGATGAACTAGAAAAGAGACAAGTGTGCTAACTGCAATGGTTACCATCCTCCAGGGAAGTGTTCTCAGGACAAACCTCATCATGGTGCTCCAGTGATATGTCATTATTGTAATGAACCTGGACACATTCGACCTAAGTGCCCCAAGCTTCATGGACCGGCACCAGCACAACAACAACAGTCTCAGGTACCTCCTTAGAATAATGGAAACAATAATAGAGGAATACATGTGGAAAGGCGAGTTGGAAGAGTTTTTGCTTTAGATGGTGAAGAAGTTAATGAAGATGAATAAGATCAGGATAATCCATAGTTCTATAGTTAGGCTTTACAAGTTATGTTTCCTTTTTGCGTGATGCTTTAATATGGATATAAGGAAGTATAGTGGAACCCTTTGTACCTAAAGAATAGTTTTGACTTAATAAGATGAATCCTTTAAGGGGTGGTGAATAAGTTGTTTTCTTATATGTGGAGGTTTTGATTTCAAGGACGAAATCCCTTTGAGGGGTGGTGTGCTGTAACATACTAGATTTCGAACCCTACCCTAGAAGTTTGATCTTTTGGGCTTAGCCAAACAAGGTTTAGTATAACCCTAATGAGATAATACGTGAACAAATCACCCTAATGTAACACAATGTTCTCACATTAGATTTAGACCAATAATGGAACATAAAAAGTGGCATATGGGGAATACATGATAATTCGAGCTTCATAATCACACATAAACCTTTAGGTGAAGTTTTGAACATAATTAGATGGATAAATATAATAATGATGATAAATGTAAGGATAATAGGCTCAAATATTGATTGTCATAACTCATTAAAGGAAACCCCTAAAGTGGAATCTAAGTTAAAAATTGTGTTCTTTGGGTCCTAACCTAATTGCCTTGGGAGTCAAGTTTCACATTATTCACATAACAATAGTTAATTTAATTCATTTAGGTAAAAAAACATCTAAGTTTCCCCAAAATATCAAATAAATGACTCCAACAAAGGAAAATAATCTTGGATTCGTAATCTACATAATAAATATAGCCTTTGGGTGTATTTTCATCCAATTTGGAGAAAGTTCGCTTAAAAGATGAAATCAAGAAAGAGAAAGTGTGTATAACCTTCAAAATATTAAATAAATGCTCAAAAAACTCCAACATGTAAAATTGGTGACAAATTCGTATCCAACACATAAAATATGACTTGTGTGTGAAGTTTCATAAAATTTGGGAGAATCTTAAAGTCACTAATGCATAAGGAAAGAGAAAATAGGATTTGATTTATTTAACACATTAAAAGTCCTCAAAAGGCAAATCTAATTGCATAATCGGAATCAACATGCCTTAATTGGCCTCTTTGCAAAATTTTACTTAATTTGGATAATGTTTGAACCCTTAAATGAAGAAAGAGAAAAAGGAATCTAATGCAATATCACTTTATTAAATTATATTGATTTTGTCACGCCTTGGTTTCCTAATCTGATTATATGCGTGATCCAGGTCGTCGATTTTTCAATCCTACGGTCGTGGCGTCCTCTCCTACCTCGAGTAGGAGAGAGACCCGACATGTACAGTAACAACAGGTTTTCCTTTTCGTCTAGCATCCTCGTTTCTCATCCGTTTTTCACGATTCTTTTTCGGTTGGTTTCCTTTTTCGATTGCGCACGCAACAAGCCTTCACACGAACCCTGACTCCCTATATATAGAAAACCCCCAAATCCCTTCTTCTCCACAGTTTCTGCAGAGACCACCACATTGTACCCCACCTTCACGTGTGGGCTCGGAAACGCTCCTCAGCCTCCGAACGTTACTCCTCTACCCTCAATTGCTCCGCGACCGTCTCCTTCCTGCCAGGCCTACTCCAAGTTGATCTTCGGCAACTCGCGGCCGTCGCTGCTTCCTCTCACCACCGCAGGCCAATTAGAGTCGTGGTAAGCATCTTAGGTGGCTCCTTTACGTGTTCCACGGGCTATTTTGGAAGGTGTTGGTAGACGAAGGAGTGGAAGATTAAGCGGGAGAGGGGAAGAATGGAGACTACAGTAGGCAGTAAGGAGGTAGAGATGGATCAGGGACGAGTGGCGGTTGCTTGATGGGGGCTAGGTGGTATGTGGGAGGGGTGGAAGCGGATTAGCAAGGGAGAGCAGGCTGACGCATGTTGTAGGGGGCAGGATGGGTTGGTGGGCTGGCTAGAATGGGGGGAAAGGAAACAGCGGCATGGTGAGGAAAGGAGGGGTGTGTGCGGCGGGAGTGCAGGAGGGAGTGGAGGGGTGGCGGCACAACAGGGAGAGAGGGCGGAGGAGCAGCATCAAGTAGGCATTGGTGTGGGGGGCAGTAGTGCGGGCAGGGCCGGTAGGGGGCGGCTAGGGTGAGATGGGGGCGGGAAGCGTTAGGGTCGGGGAAGGGAGAGATTAAGGTGGATCATAAATGTTTGATACCATAAAGAATCTAATATTCATTATTTGATGTGTCTAAAACAAATGCAAGGCGCTTTCTTTTATAGGACAAGAGAGTAACTGAGAAACAGAATTGGTAGATATGGGATAAAAGAAAAGCTAAAGACAAAGACAAGTCTAGAGCACAAACTAAATACAAAGCATAAAGCATAATATGCCAATAATATTGTTTAATGTAATGAGAAACATTCTATCTTTCTATTCACAATCTTTTCTATGTAAAAGCATTTGAAATAAGAATAATAGCTAACCAAATGCTAGATGAATTGCAGTGGAAAGTCCAACCCAAGCCAAGCTGTTGGGCAAGCCAACTACATTTCACGTCTATCCAGGCAAACAATCAGGTGAACCACTAAACACCAATGTTTTAAAAAGTGGGAAGAGGTAAGAAAGCTAAACGAGCTTGTAGCTTCTTAAGCACCAGGCGGGCATTTAAGCAGGCACTTTTTAAAAAGTGGATGCCTAATTTTCCAAATATTTTTTAACTTTTCATACACATATATACTACATAACATCATAAGTTGTGGATGTTTTACATAGTTAAAGCTATGTATTCCGTTAGAGTTAATACTAAGTAACAGCAATAAAGAGTTAATAAATTCAATAATTAACAATCTAACATAAATATGTATATATGAACTATGAAGCATGAACCAATTTAAGGCATGAAGAAATATAAATTGGATTTGGTTTCTTACACACGTGTAGAAGGTATATAAAACATATTGACATATATAAATAGTAGGTCAGTACTCGGTAGCTAATATTATTCCACATATAATATGTATACATAAGCACATCTAGAAAAGAACTATATAATATATTCTATTCATGTCACTGATTAAGTATATTACTATATAGTAAGAAATGAAGTATATTATACAACATACATTAAACAGTAGAAGATATATAATGTATTATACAAGATACAGAAATACAGTGTACAGTAGATATATAATGTATTAATGTAATATAGAATGTATTATACAATAAGTATTATATAATGTATTATACAGGTGTACAGCAGTTTGTTTCATTTCTTTCTAGTAGTGCAAACTAGTATTACTGTATTACATGCTCATATAGTCATGTACATACATAGTTAGTAGGGAAGTCGAGTACATAGCATCATAGTAACAAATTAGGGATTCGACCACTTTTCGGATGGCCGGAAAAAATCGGAATTCGGAAAAAATCGGATAAAATCGTGAAAAATCGATACATTTCAATCAAGGTTCAGTCAACTATTCGGAAATAATCGAGAATAAGTCGGCTATATATACATATAGATACACACACACACACACACACACACACACACAGATATATATATATAAGTATATGTATACATACATATCAGATACAAATGTAACTATTAAGGTCACTAGACATACAATCTTATTGAGTGAAAAAAGTATTAAGAGAATTAAAGAATAGTTGAATAATAACAATGGACTCTCGGGAGAGTTGGATTGGAGGTTTAGTGTATATTAGGAGTTCTCTGTACATGGTTTGCAAAAACAGAACAAACGACTTAAAAGAGAAAAATCGTGAAAAAACGTAAGAAGTCACAAAGAATCGTATAAATCGTGAAAAAGCGAGAAAAATCATGAAAAGTCGTGAAAAATCGGTGACCAACGTATTAATCGTGGTGAAAATTTGGGAGCCTATAAAATCGTGAAAAATTGCCGATTTTTCGTAAAATACGGAGACTTTTGTTACTATGCATAGCATCATCAACAGTATGAACAAACATGTGTCATTTACGGGGTTTTTATAACCCTTGTAGGCTGGCAGTAAGTGGGCCTGAATTTGGGCCTGACTTCAGACACTCAGGCTGAAAGCAGCTCCAAGCGGTCGCTCAGGTCAGGTCGGCTAACTTAAATGTCCAAGCACTCGGGCCGCTTAAGCGGACGCTCGGGGTGCTTTTTAAAACACTGTTGAACAATGTTAACTTTATGAATGTAATTATTTATTTATTGTTTTCAGAATCATTTTGAGTGAGCATTTATTTCAACACTCACAAAAACAATTAGAAATAGAAATGGAATGAAGAGAATGTGTTTTATCTTTTATTTGGGTATTCAAAAGGCATTCATGATGACTTGTCTTGATTTATGTTAGAAAGAGAAAGCACTCTTATTTGATCAGTATAGCAGCCTTTAGATGTCTTTCCAGTTGTCTTTCCCGAGTCAACCTCTATCCCTGTTATAGAAACAAAAGCCCCTTTGTAGAACCTTAATTGTTTCCGTGTATACTGTGGTAATCCCTTGAAGATCCATCACAGTTACCCTATCGATCATTTTTTTTTTTTTCTTAACAGAAACCACTTATTTAACAGAAGAAAAGGAGGCGAGATTGTCATGGCTTTGTTTTTTATCATTTAATAGCCAAAAATAGATGAGATCAGAAGAAAGGACAATAAACAAGTGAGAGGATTGCATTATGAGTGAATATGCAGAAGGAAATGATTGATGACATACAGACCTCAGAAACATCCAGATAATGAACAAGAGCAATATGCTCATAAGCCCTGCCAAAAAAAACAGTTTCAGTTGAAGGGTATAAATTCTTGTAAACAAATGTGTCATCAAGTTATCCTAAGATAAATAAATTAGAAACACACATGGATCTTTAAGATTCAGCACAATCATTGTTTTTCACAGATTTTTTTCGACAACAAAGCAGGTTATGCTAGTTACTTGCAGATAATATGAGTGCATTAGGCAAATTGTATATTTGGGAAAATTACACATAGCCCTTCATACATTATAAACTATGTGATTCTTAAATGCAATAGGATGCTTCAACCCCACTAGTGACAAATTTGGTAAATACTCGTTAGATGGAAATTTGTTTCCCAATGCTCTATACGATAATGACATCAATTTCTAAGACAAGGACTATGAATGGATACAGGTTCGGCAGAATAGAAAGAATTACATAATGAAAAAAAAGAGTATAAACTAACTATATTAACACTCCCCCTCAAGCTGGAGCGTACACATCATGTATGCCCAGCTTATTACTAAGATTCTGAAAAACAGCTGGACCCAAAGGCTTTGTTAGAATATCAGCAAGTTGGTCTCCAGATTTGACATGAGGAGTCACGACCTTTCCATTCTTGATTTGATCTCTAATGAAATGACAGTCCACTTCCATATGTTTAGTGCGTTCATGAAAAAGTGGGTTCTCAGCAATATAGATAGGAACCTGATTATCACATGTGAGCTCTACAGGGGACATCACTAGAAATTTTAATTCAAAAAGAACAGACTGAACCCAGAAATATAAATTCAAAAAGAACAGACTGAACCCACTACAATTCACAGCAAGCATGAGCGATTGCTCTACACTCAGCTTCTGTACTAGAACGAGCCACAACATTTTGCTTCTTGCTTATCCAGGTGATAAGATGATTTCCCAGAAAGGTGCAGTATCCAGATGTGGATCGTCTATCACTTTGATCACCAGCCAGTCAGCATTTGCATAACCAGTAAAAACAAGTGTCGACCTAGAATTCTCTGGTCTGAAGTATGTAATCCCTTTCCCGGGTGCTCCTTTCAAATACCTCAAAATGCAACAAACAGTTGTCCAATGTGATTGTTTAGGTGAACTCATATGTTGACTCATAACTCCTACAGCAAAAGAAATATCAAGGCAAGTGACTGCCAAATATATCAATTTTCCAACTATCTTCCTATAATACCCTGCAACAGAATAGTAGGGATCATCAACATTTCCCTTCACATGATAGTCCATAGGAGTAAATGTAGATTGTGACTCACTCATTCATGTATCATGAAGTAGATCAAGAACAAATTTTCTCTGAGATAAATTAGTACAAGTATGTGAGTGAAGTACTTCAATTCCCAAAAAATATCTCAATTTGCCCAGATCCTTTGTATGAAAATGCTTTTGCAGTCCATCCTTCACATTGGATATGCCTACAGAATCACTGTCGGTGATAACAATATCATCAACATACACTGCAATAATAATGGATCCATTGGGTGAATTGGAATAAAACAAGGAGTGATCAGTGACAGAGCGTGAGAAACCCGTTTGTAATACAATTTCACTGAATTTATCAAACCAAGCTCCTGGAGATTGTTTCAGGCCATAAATGGCTTTCTTCAGTCTGCACACCTTCTGACACTCCCCCTGAGCAACAAACCCAGGAGGTTGCTCCATGTACACTTCTTCCTAAGGATCACCGTGTAGGAAGGCATTTTTTACATCAAGCTGAAATAATGGCCAATCAAAGGTGGTTGCCAGAGAAATGATAATCCTCATAGAACTAAGACGAGCCACAAGTGAGAATCTTTCAAAGAAATCAACCCCATATGTCTGAGTGTATCCTTTTGCCACCAATCTAGCTTTCAATCTTTCTACTGATCCATCTAGATTATGCTTGACAGTGAAGACCCACCTGCAGCCAACGACATTCTTATCTGAAGGAAAATTAGAAAGTTCCCATGTATCATTCTGTATAAGCGCAGACATTTCAGAGTTCATGGCCTGTAACCATCCATTGTCCTTCATTGCATCCATATGCTTCTTTGGAATAATCATAGAATCAATCCAAAAAGCAAAGGAGCGAGCCTGCTTAGATAAATTGGATAGACAACAAACACTCGCAATAGGATGACGAATAGTATAAGAACAAATACCTTTATGAACAACAATGGGAACATTGAGATCAGATGGATCTTCAGGATTCTCTCGAGCAGAGGAAGATGGGGAAGATTCATGAACTGGAGTCGCTACTTCACCACGGTCTTGTCTTCCTTGTCTATGATACATCTATGAGTATTGTTGAATTAATGGAACATCTCTAGATGATTCTTTCTGGATTGTAACATCTCAACTTTCTGGCTTCATTAAGAGAAGCAAATGAAAAGGAAGTAATCCCGACAGTTGTTGTTAAAACACTTAAGCCCATAACCATCCTTGGCATGTAGAATGCACAGGCAGAGGTCTAGATTGATCCCAATTGCCTAATTCGTAAAAAGGAGGGTCATAGTGACATGCACCTCGAAATCAATAAGGACTTAGGTCTAAATGCATAATCAAAACTTCGGGGAGGGAGTATCCATAGCTGGTGTCGCATATTATGAACTAAAAAAACCTCTTCATTTCAAAATAAAATCTTAGGAAAAAACTTGGCACTAATGCCAATAAACAAACAAAAAATATATATCAATAAGCAAACATTGAAAGAATAAAAATTATAAATGGAACATCATGCATGTCTACCTAAAGGATAACACTCAAAGTACTTGGGAGAACAATGTATGGCTAACAAGGAACAAATCACGAGTCAGCTTCTTCCAGTTCAACCACATCCTTGCCACCATCTCGTAAACCTTTTGGGGATCGGTCATCATCTTCTAAAAGAGGAAGCACTTTGACCTAGTACACGCACTGACAACGATTAAATTGCATAACACCAACATATGATAGTGTACGGCACAACGCTCCAAACCCGACTAGATGATCAACCACTAAAAGCTAGGCATGGTAACTCCATAATCTGAGTTGTCAACACGGAACTTCATCCATCCCCAATGTACGTCCACTAATGTTAGATTAGCAAGCCACTAAGTCTGATCGCCACGCAGTTGTAAAGGCTCGCTGACTTGGATATGGTTTGACAAGTACTCCTTTGCAATGATATAAGGAGGATTGGGGGACTCCACAAACGTCGCAGGACCGCTGCGCATTCCCAGATAAATTTATAGCACCTTGAAGGGTCCCCTCATCTTCCCATTCCACAGTGCTTCATCTAAGCACTCATACAACTCAGCCAATATCAAGGAGAGAACTGTTTCCTTCCTTCATATCGCAACCACAACCCTAGATACAACAGTTGTCACTTCGCCAACAGTCTCTCCAAAGAACAGCTCAGCCAGGATGAACAAGGTGTATGCTCGCAAACAAGGCATATATGGAGAATCAATATCACGATGCGCTTCGCTCTTGAACGAATCCCACAGGGAGGCCATTTGAATAAAGCAACCATCTTTAGTCAACCATCAAGCAACTTAGGACTTCATTACACTCATAGTCACAATATACTCCGTGAAAAAGTCGCGTTTAAAACACGAACTTTTCCCTAGACGTATGAAAATCCCGAATAAATCTCAATTCCCAAATATTACGTATTATTCCCATATTTTTCACAAATTAATCACGTTCAATGTTTTTTCCCGTTTTGTACGTTCTTTTCCCGTATTATACTGATTAAGACTCTTAACTTATTTTGAGTGTATATGTGTATGTGTGTATGTACATGCAGATATGTGTGTGTATGTAATATGTGTATACATAAGTAATAGTTATATATATGTATGCAATACATATGTGCATAGTAACAAAAGTCTCCGAATTTTAAAAAAAAAGGCAATTTTTTGTGATTTTATAGGCTCCCGAATGTTCACCACGATTAATATGTCGGTCGACGATTTATTGCGACTTTTAACGATTTTTCCCGTTTATTCACAATTTATACAATTTTTCACCATTCTTCGTGACTTTTCACGTTCTCACGATTTTTTCTCTTTTTAAGTCATTTGCTCTTTTTTTTACCAAACCGTGTACACAAAACTTTTGGCATACATTAAACCTCCAACTATCCACTTTCCGGACAGTCCATTGTTATTATTTAACTATTCTTTAATTCTTTTCCTACTTTTTTCACTGAATAAGATTGTATCTCTAGTTACCTTAATAGTTACATTTGTATCTGATATGTATGTATATACATACATACATATATATCTATATACATATATCTATATATATGTATATATACATATATGTATGCATATGGGATTAAGAGAGAAAGATTCCCCCCTTCTCCCACGCCCGTGGCGGAGGCCGAACGCCCGGGAGGGTGGTAAATCAAGGCGACAACTGAGATATATGTATACATATTAATAATTACATATATGGGATTAAGAGAGAAAGATTTCTCCCCCCTCTCCCCCCTCTCCCACGCTCGTGGTGGAGGCTGAATGCCCAGGAGGGTGGTAAATCATAATTACATATATGTATGTATACATGTATGTATATAAGTGTATATATAAGTATAAATATGAATACATAATGTATATGTATAGCCGACTTATTCTCAATTACTTTCGAATAGTTGACCGAACTTTCACCAAAATAATCATTTTTTGACGATTTTTCTGATTTTTTTCGAACTCCGGTTTTTTTCGGCCAGCCAAAAAAGTTCTCGAATACCGAATTTGCCACTATGTATATATGTACATATATATATGCAAAACATATATATACATGCATCTGTATGCAATATAAGTATATATCCTCCAGTTTTTTCCTAATTTTTTCACGAATAGTTGACCGTACTTTTACCATACTTTGACCACTTTTTACCCAATTTTCCTGCATAATTGTTGAATTCCGAACTTTTCAACTCAAACGAACTTATCCCGAATACCGAATTTATGACTATGTTTACACTCAGAAGACTCGCCAGCTTAGCATTCAACACAATAGGCCAACGGTCATGAACGGAAAGCAGGTGATCTTCGCCACATCTTCCACAGTGGGAGTCAGAACGACATCCCCAAAGTAGGAATGACTGAGAGGATCTCAAAACGGGATCACTACTGACATTCACTCTCTTGCAACATGGATGTAAGCCAGATGACAAAGATGATGAGTCACACCGAGCTCGTCAACTCGACCTCCTCCGTCTAGGAGAGATCTGTAATAAAACAATGCACAAGACACAAATTCAGGGGAGGATGCCTCAGGAGCGTAATCTCACTTATCATCAGATCTCCATGGCTCGGAATCTCAAAAGTCATGATGTGCGAAAGGGACGAAGCCAGGCTTCTTATTTATAGCTTCAATAGGATGGATCCGTCTTCTAGAAACGAGGGGGACACTTTGTCTGTAGCGACATAGTCACAATATACTCTGACTTTTAGAGAAGTCACACTTTAAATGCAAATTTTCCATAGACGTGTGAAACGGCCGAATAGCTCTTAATCCCTGAAAATTACTTTTTACTCCCGTGTTATTTGTGAATGATTCACGTTTATGTTTTTTCTTGTCTTATACGTTCTTTTCTCGTGCTTTACTAATTAAGACTAACTTATTTCATGTGCATATGTGTGTATGTAAACACATGTATGCGTGTATGCATGTAATATATATGTATATTGTATATGTATTTGTATGTAAAAGTTATAGATATATGTATGCAATTTATATGTACATATATATCTGCAAACCATATATGTACATATATGTGTATGCAATACATGTATATATCTCCCTGACTTTTTCCCCAATCGTTGACCATATTTTTATCCTACATTGAACGTTTCTTACCCAAATTTCTTGCATAATTGCCAAATGATGAAGTTTTCATCTCAACCTAACGTACCCTAAATACCAAATTTTGTTACTATGCCTGGCAGAACGGCGCAATCCAACACGGTTACCAACATCGAAGGTCAACATGGACACGCTTCCCAAGGACACTGGACACCTTACCCCATTGCCTCGCAGAGGGAAGAGATCTAACACATCAGCTAGCACGCGAATCGAGGCAATCTACCAGGCTGACCAAAATCTCTAGAAGTCCAAATCCGATTACGAAACAGAAATCTCAAAAAATAGAAAACTACAAATAAAATACCAAAAATTGTAAAACTTTGAAGGTTATAAATGTCTCTTAATTTAATAATTCATTATTTTTCAAGAGTGATAATTCTTTCAAAGATCTGATCCTGTCACTCCATAGTCCTAGATCATGACCTAAAATTGAACCAAGTATTCACCCAATTCCTATAAATCTCCTTTCAGTTGGCTCACGACATAAAACTAAACCAATTTGAAGCTTCATCTCCTATAAATCTTTTAACGGTCCTGAGCTGACCTTAAACTAGACTAATTTTGATTTCCAAATCCTCTGATGGTCCCAGATCATGATCTCAAAATGAACCAATCCTATTTTCTTGATTTTTAAATCTTTTGATGAACTTGGATCATGACCTAAAACTAAACCAAATCTTTGCTCACATTTCCAAAATCCTTTTCTTGATCACGAATCATGACTCAAAAACCAAATGTGGGATCTCAACTTCCATATTTCTACAGTGATCACATACACTCAAACCAAGTGAGAACTAGAAAGTAGGGTTAATCACTTGTCGACAATCTGGGGATATAAATTATAAGCCAGAGGAGGAACACGTCCAGGAGACCACCTTATTACTGGACGATCACATGATGAACATCTTAATATTTTTTTCTGTGAACTTTATGAGATTACAATGGAGCAGATAAGTAAACAATACAGTCACTGACCAAGAAGGTCACCTTAATTCATGGGAATTTGTTTGACATCCAATCTTCAATCTTGAGTGACCAAAGCCCTATCCTAGATAAGCAAGCTCGCCATATTTTACCATTTTAGGGTTATGGTCCTAGCCTTGAATTGCCCACTCTGAAAGAGAAAAAAATAGAAAACTAAAATGCGTAGGAAAAGAAGAGAGACAGTTACTACTTTTTCAAATATCTTTTCACAATTGAGCAATTGCCATGACTTTCAATATTTGTAAAATTTTAATTTAATGTCTTTCCTATTCTACCCGCTTTTCCATAATCTGCCTTTTTCTCACTAAGGCATGAACTAGTAAGAGAATAAGACATGTTGATCTAAGAATTGAAATGGTGATCTTACCATGGTGAAATTCAAATATTTGATCTTCAATCAAGGGGAAGGAACAATTGGTCAAACATGGATAACACGCCTCGGAGGCCACCTTTGTGCTGAAGAAATCATTCATACCGAATCTGATCTTTGCTATCAATGACTATTTCATTAATTCATCCTTTGAAGGAAAAGATATCACCTATGCTTTCCACCCTCCACAAGGTTTGTCTGATCATCCTTGATAGTCCAACCTTTTTGGGTTTTCGTGACTACAAATAAGGGTCAGACTTGGCTAAGCCTGCATTTCTCACTCTTATCTCAAATGTTACATTGAGAGGGGCAAACTGTTGACACCCCGTTTTTGCTCACCGAGCAGAAATGCATGATTAATTTTAATTCTTTGTCTAATAATGGAGCCAATTCAACATTTATCCATATTTTTCCACATTGTATTGCCTATTAAATCCATTCATTTTCACCCAATCTTACCCAGTTCGTGGCTTTAGGAATAGAAATATGTTTTTCAAACTAAAAGTGCAATTTATTCATCAAATCTGCTTTTCTATAAGTATTTTTCAAGAATTGCCCAGTTGATCCTAAATAAAATATTGTTTATTCTCCATTCATATTTACTTGCTTTTTCCTGATAAATCTAAGGGATAATCCTAAATTATCTCTCTTTTATTATTTTATTCAAAATCAACGATTTCCACGATTTTCTTCATAACATTCTTATAATGACTGGAAAATCGAGAAACATGTTGCATCTCGCCCGGGCCACCGAGCAGATCGGAGCAATCCGCCGATGACACGTGGCAGATCGCCTCGATCCGCTGGCCACAATGCGTGGTGCATCGTGGCGATCTGTCGCCTTTTCCAGAAGCTTATGTGCAGTACTCCGAACCCTAAAATCTACGTATAAATACCCCCCCATATACACTGTCTTGTGGGCCCCTTTTGAACCTTCTGAAGTTAAAGGATTGACTATCTCCCTCTTTACTTTTCCGCATTATTAGTGATCAGAAGATCCTTCCTCTAATAGTCACAAATTCGGTATTGGGGATACGTTCGGTTGAGTTGAAAAAGCCGGGATTCGGGAATTATGCAGGAAAAATACGGTATTCACACACGCACGCACACACACACACACACACACACACACACACACACACACACACATATATATATATATATATATATATATATATATATATATATATATATATATATATTGCACATGTATACAACACAACATGTATATATATGTATACATATATTGCATAATATAAGTACATGTCTATACATCTATTGCATACATATATAACACGCATACATATACATGATGCATACATATATGTGTTTGTGTGTCTTTTCATATACACACGCACATATATATACACTCACATTAAGTTCTTAAATAATATAAAATGAGTAAGTACTTGAAAAAAATATAAAACGGAGAGAAAACATCAAACGCAAGTAATTCGTGAATAATACGGGAATAAAACGAAATATATTGTGACTATGCTCAAATTGGGAATTATTCGTCCGTTTGATACGTCTAGGGAAAAATTTGTGTTTTAAACACAACTTTTTCAAAAAGTCGGAATATATTGTGACTATGCTTCCTCTGACACCACCTGCCTCTGAACGTCGTTAGGCTGTGAAAACGGCAATCTAATCGAGCTTCTAACTGCTAATCTAATTATCGATCTTAATTGTTTTGACTGCATGTAAATGTTCATATCTGCTTAAACTACTTATCTGATCTATTTGCATATCTCTGCTCGTCTAATCTCGTAGAAGAATGTCTTGTTCTCTTAATTCATGTCTTCTTATCATCGTGTAAAGCTTCCTACGCATCAGTCCTAACCATCCGTGAGGGATCTTCGCTGTGGGAGGTCCTGAGGCAATTAGGACCCCGACTCACCTAAAAATTAGGGCTTTTAGGGCAACGATAGAAGGACACGGACTTCTTTAGCTCGAAAGGCCCGCCCACAAATACAACGTGGTTTTATTGCTTTTTTCTATTAACATGAAAACACCATTTTTTAAATGCTTAGAAATCGATTTCCCAGACGAGATGGGGATGTTAATCCTTCCCCAGTCGTAAAAAGATCGTCGGATCTGAATTTTTGGTTTTATTTTCTTTTTTTCCATCTATCTGATTCATATGCCAGATCATCCTTCCATCATGGTTACAGCATTTTATTGTGTTTTTCCACGTTTTCCATATGAAACATAGTGGTGACTCCGAACACCTCTTTCCCTTATAATCCATGCGACTGCCGAACTAAGTTTCACTATCAAGGACATATGCCGAAAATGTTATTTTTTGGGCATGGTGCGACACAAAGTAGGTTATACATCATAGACACCCGACCCCGATGTATCATGGGTTGGCGAGTGAAATTCTATTACCAAAATGGTAGGACATAGGTACGACAAAGAGGAAGGAGGGCTTGTCAATTAGTGAATGATCATCATTGATGAAGTATTTTGGTATAGTTCGGGTTAATGGGTTAGCAGGTAGCTAATACACACGACAAATTAGTAGCATGTGTTAGAGGTTCAGTAGGATGGCAAGTGAAATTACTCTACAAAAACCCATGATCAGCAAATCAAGTGAGTGGTTTAGTGCAAGAAACCCGACCCATAGCCACCCCTAACTCTAGGCTTATTAGAATGTGTGGTATTCAACCCAAAACCAATTGGCAATGGGCGAAGGGACCACATACCTTATAAGTTCCAGGACCTCCCCAGAGCTCAGTGGTATGAGACTATTCTAACATCCCCCCCACAAGTGCAGCCACTTTTGTGTGCTTGCACTTGTTCTTTTTTTAGGTAGGGTGTGGTCCTCACACTTGTCTTGTGGGGTCCGCACTGATACCATATTAGAATGTGTGGTATTCAACCCAAAACCAATTGGCAATGGGTGAAGGAACCACATACCTTATAAGTTCCAGGGCCTCCCCAGAGCTCAGCGGTATGAGACTATTCTAACATGTGGCTGTTAGAGAGTCCATATTAGTCTATTAGTTAATAGGCTAATTAGTTTAGTGGGCCTTTATATTCCAGCCCGTCTAGTTTACTTGGATCCTAAGTAATAGGGCGTCTCTCCTCTCCTATATAAAGGAGAGGTCGTCAGTCTTTGTAATCATAACAATTACATTAGTTCAATTCTTATATTTTACAAGGCTCTAGCATGTTTTCTCTCAAAATAAGCATTTTAATCTACCAGTATTGAGCATCCAACAATGCAAAATGTTCAGTAGAATATTGCAAAACAAAGTAGAAAATTGAGTTAGGTGGAGATGAAAAATAAATCATGAAAAATGGCAAACACATCAGTGAAAGGTATAGAGAAGCAATCTAAAACTATGTAAGACATTGGAGTTAATGTAATACAAAAGCTTACATACTGCTAATAAGGGAGAAGATTAGACAGATAGAGATAACTATAGTCGTATACTCATATCAGATGAAATAGGCTCAATTTCCTTGAAATTTTGAATAGATGGTAAGCAGGAAAAATTGAAGAATTGCCACGCAATAAAAATTTAAGCTAGATAGAAAGCTCCTGCTCCTTGTCATCTTTCAAAAGCAAACTGGCATGTTAGAGCATTAAAATAATTTTTTACCCGTAACATAATTGATATGAACTTACGGATCCAACATCCAATAGCATCGTCTTTGAAAGCAAGGATTTTTCTCTCCATGTGCATAGTAACAATTCAAAGTATCAATGTTGCCAACCTGGACATATCAAAATCAAGTAAAAATCATTGTCAAAAACAACCAGTTGTATTTGTCGCAAAATAGCATACTAACAGAAAATGGCATCATACCACCTGATAAATATGTACCAAGGATCATTGTTTCAAAAAAGCAGTTTGCCGTACTCCAAAAAAAAAAAGCAGTTTGCACAGCCACATATACTCCCATTTACGCCTATACGGTCACCCCGCCACACCGCATATCACTTTTCGATCCACTAAGCGGCCATGGGGTGCAGATACTCCCGCTCGGCCGATTAAACCACGCCTTTTGAAAAGCCCACTACACACATACACACAAACATACACATACACACAAACATACAAACATACATAAATATACATGCACATATTATCATATACTTAAATATATAACTATATAGTATAGGTATACAGTTTAATCCATATAGCAGATTACCCCACACATATTTTTAGATTTTATATGTATACATATGATGTATCCATATGTATACATACATACATAACATGCCTACATATACACACGTTTAACACATATATATGTGTATTTATGCATATGTTTTTAATTTTTTCACATATATACACACTCTACACATATATCAATACATTTAACTGTGTATATTTCAAAATTTATACATATATTAGGATATATATACCGCATACACATATAAACATATCATACATCTATATTAGAATGTGTGTGTGTGTGTGTGTGTGTGTGTGTACACACATTCTAATATAGATGTATGATAAGTTTATATATGTGTACGTGGCATATATACTTGGAATGTGTCTAATATATGTAAATGTATAGTTTATAAAGCTCAATAAATGATTTTATGATTAGATTTAACTATATATTAAAAATTAAAACCGTATACTGCATATATGCTATGGAGTACCCTCTCCGCCTGTACACTTCATCACTTTTCCTGAATAATGACAAGCATGACTTCTTCTAAGAATAGCCTTTGTAACTGTAAGCACCTAGCATTTCTACTTTTTAAAGTTTAAATAAAGAATAATCCACATTCTTAATAAAATATTTAGAAATTTGTTTATGGGTTTTTTTCAGTATGCTAACTTAGTGTTCTAAGGTCAAATGCCATCACATGTTCGGTGTCCCCTATTGTTTTATCACATACAATCATGTATGCTCCAACCAAATAAAAAAAGTTTAGGCACGCAGCAGTTCAGTTTTTTTTACAGTGATACATATAAGTGAGAAAGCCTAAATAGAGTTATTGCCATGCAGACTTTATCAATGAAGGACTAGACTAGTTTAATCATGGAAGCTTTGCTCATACAACAAGAATATGTGAATCTGTAGACAAATTCTTTCCTAACATGCACCTGAAAAATTACCTATGTTACTCTGTTGTGAAACTATATGTATTTCTAGATGCTATCCTTGCTTTTTTGGTCCACTTCATGTATTTACTTTTCCATGCCGCTATCATCCTTTTAGTCCCACACCATGTAACTTGGTTTCCCACGCTTCTGAAGCAACTATAAATAAGTGTGGTTTGTATCAATACGACGCACAAACACATTCTCACATAGTATCAGAGGAGGCCTAAAATAACCCCCCTCCATTTTTTTCTTTCCCACTCTCTCCACATGCCCCCCTAACTCTATTGAAGTCGCCATCTCCTACGCTCCCCCCCCCCCTTCTAGCCTACTTCCCTGCACACGCCCTTTTCGCCACCCTCAACCCAGCCCTCATCCCTAGAGCCTTGTAGTTGTCCCCTACTGACATCCCATACCCCACCTCTCCTCATAAATCCTGCCACCCCATTGGTCATGAGCCTGAAGCTGCTCATGTCCATATTTCTCCTCGCAGGTTCCCACTCCCTTTGTTAGCATGCAGCATGTGGATGCTCCCTACACAAATCCTGTTGCCCCTCCCCTCCCTCACGAACCTCGCCACTCTAACCCCACGCCCCTTCCCCCTAGCCCCGCCCTCGACCTTCTCTCACCCTCCCCCATCTATTGGTATTATTCCTACCATTCACTCCAACTTCTCCACCCTCATCTCTTGGTTGCTACTGTTTCCACCCCCCACACACCCACCGCCAACTCTTCTCTTCCACTTTTTGTATCTTGGACCTCATAATCTCCAAGCACCCCCCTCATATAGCTTCTGTGAAAGTATTGAGCCAACATGATGCCATGTTGAGTAGGTTAGCCTCTTATAATATAGGAATAGACCATTTAAATAATAGACCCAATAAAAAAAAAGGAAATAAGAAAAGACTACATGAATAGCTTCTGTTTTCTAACACACACCCTCAAACTGGAGCATAAACATTGTGTATGCTCAACTTGGAACTCGTACGGCTAGAAGTTGAAGGTATAATGGGATTGGTGAAGATATCTGCAACTTGTTGTCCAGTGCGAACAAGAGGAGTCTGAATCTTCTTAGAGAGCACTAGAACACGAACAAAGTGGCAGTCCACCTCAATGTGCTTAGTCCGCTCATGGAACACAAGATTAGGATTCTTTCCTTGTAAAATAAGTGAGACATCTCCCTGGAGATCCTTCAATATAGTGTAGGATTCGGGTGACCTCCAATCAGTACGATATCTTGCTTGCACTCATGAACTAGCTACAACTCCTACTGCATAGGAGATATCAGGATGAGTAACCGTCAAATAGATCAGCTTACCCACAATCCGTTTGTACTTTGTTGGTCCGACAAATCATTGCCATCAGAAATAACCACCTTGGTATGACAGTCCATAGGCGTAGAGACTAGTTTACATGTGTCATGTTTGCCTCTGCAAGAAGATCTAGAACATATTTTTGCTGAGAAAGGTTTGTGCCTTTCTTGGAACGTAGAGCTTCTACTTCAAGGAAGTAACAAAGATTGCCCAAATCTTTCATCTGAAATTGTGTTTGTAGCCACTCTTTAAATCAATGTATTAATTTTTATTAATTTGGAATGATTTACATCGAAGTAGAAGACAAGCGGGAAACAAGCTGCACCGCTAGTCCTTTCTAGATTGGAAAACCAATCTTTTGAAACACTACATCCAGACACTTGGGAGTCATAAAATTACTATTCATCACTTTTTGGACCCTCTTCAGAAGCTCTACAGCCTCTGGTGCTAAGAATCCAAAAGTATCAAATTCAAAAGGGATAAAGGTGCGTTGATTGTTAATACACACTTTCTCATGCTCGACCACTTTAACTGAGGCTGCTTTAAGGGCAGTCTGTCTTGCTATAAAAACATCAGCCCTCAATCCCACTAGTGGAGAAACTCCTGTCAGATCTACACACACATGTTTCCCTCTGAACCGTTCAAAAATAAAAGCATACACACGCATGTTTCCCTCTGATCCGTCCAAAGATAAAAACATTGGCAGGTCTAAGTGTCGATCTCCCCTCTTGTGGATCTGTCAAAAAGTTCACAGGTGCCTCTTTCTTAGCAGCAACACTTGTGTGTCTGAGTACATCAAAGAGAATGTCTCTAACAAGATCATGCATGTATTTAAAACAAGGAAGCTCCCTACAATGAATTGCATGCTCCCCAAAAATATCCAAACATGCCTTATGAAAAATTAACCATATCTCATCAACTGAAACAAAGGAATCATCAGACGATATATGAGGATAGTGTGATACTCTACTGGTGACATGTAGGCCAAGACCATCGTAGGAATAGCAAGGAGAAAATATTGAGCGTGATCAACTTGTAGACATCCAAAATTGCCTTCTGCCTAAAGGTCGTGTCAAATTTAACTTCCATGTCCTCAATTATTTTGCTAAAAAGGGCACTCACCAAGATATTTTGGGCCTTTGGGGGGAGGTGTCCTTGTTAAAAAACAACTAAGGTCGAAAGAAGGAATCATGACACCAAGACGATCGAAGGCATAATCAAAGTCAGAGTCCATACCATGAATCTCGCTACCTCGCAAAATATGGTCCTGAAGCGATCAAGATTGGACTCTAGATGCCACAAAAGTGTATGAGGAAGCCTCAACTGCGAATATAGTCCCAAGCCACCAAGTCGAATGGGCAATGAAGCCACCCTCCGTTGGAGGCCCCCGAAGAAAGGACCTCCGCAAACTACAATGTCTTCAATAGATCCTCGTAAACCTCTATCAAACCATGTGGTTGCATCCTCCATGTGCATCGATTGGCAAGTTCTCAAGTCGAACAAAAGTTTGGCAATACCCATACAAGATCAGAGCAAAAGGAGCTCACTTTGGGGATCACCCAACTGAGGAAGAAAATGCATCAGCTCAATAGCTTTGGAATCCCTTTTAATAGCCAATCCCTTGATAAAAAAATTATGTCTACTAACAGCTCCTCCAAGCAACTTTACTCCTAGCAAAGGCCTCCCAATGTCCTTCGGGAATAACTGCTTGTGAAACTTCCTACCATCGTATGTAGGCCAAAAAAGCTCAATTTTGTGAATATTTAAATTAAGACCCAAAGCTGGTCCATACCGCTGAATGATATCCAGAACCTTGACCACCTCCTTTGTGTCCCCAATGACAGTTCCGTCTTCAAAATACCAAGCATGAAGAAGAAGCTTACAGTTGTTTCTGATCTTATGGATAAGTGGAATACAAGGGAAAATAGAAGTGGGCCCAAAGAGACCCTATTGCACCCCAGTGGCTGACCAAATATGTTTGTCCCCAAGGTATAGTCTTGTTGTGTGGTCATACAAGAACCCCACCCACAAAGAAATAGATGGGGACCTCACCCTCACCTCACAAAGGAATGCCGACCTATCCACCAGATTGAATGAATTGAAAAAGTCCACTGTAAGCATAGACAGAGAACCATCGTGATGCCACGCATTCAACACCCTGTTGACACTATGCAAAATTGCCTCTGCCCCACCAGATACACCTACTCCAATTTGGAAGTCATTAAGATACTAAATATCTTTGCTCACTCCTTCCATAGCAACTTTGGATACTAGACGCCTCCAATTAGTACCAACTGCAATGGGACGTATTCTGTTGTCAGGCTTAAGTAGCGGCCTAAGCGGTGTAGAAGCTATGAACTCTGCCAAACTCAAAGGACACTTTTCTCTCAACCATAGATAAACCACCAGGTAACGGCACGTAAGAGGTCAATGGCCACAACAGACCCCTCTCCATACATAGTATCAAATATGTGTTGTGCCCTCAAGTCGTCTATGCCACATGAAGTCCCTTTTGGAAAGGATTTGATAGATCTAAGAATAGTGTCAACCTCTGCTACCAAGGGCCCAAGGGGGCACTCTTTGGGCTGTAAAATGTCAGTAAGATCATCACTTGTGATGGCAATATCATCCACATATACAGCCAGAAGAATAATGCCACGAGCGGATGTGCACACAAATAAAGAGTGATGATTAGAAGACTAACTGAATATAAGTGCAGCACTAAACTTATCAAACCATGTCCGTGGTGATTGCTTCAGGCCAAACAAGGATTTCTTCAGTTTGCACACTTTCTGACACTCCCCATGAGAAACATACCTAGGAGGTTGCTCCATGTACACTTATTCAAGAAGATTACCATGAAGGAATGTGTTCTTGACATCCTACTGGAAAAGAGGCCAATCTTAATGAGTAGCAATAGAAATAAGATCCATACAAAATTTTGCCGAGCAACGGGAGAAAAAATCTCGAAGAAGTCCACTTCATGTGTTTGAGTGTATCCTTTGGTCACCAATCGAGCCTTCAAGCGGTCAACAGATTCATTTGATTTCTGTTTAACATTATACACCCAACAATAGGCTTCCTAGGAGGAAGATCCACCAAGTCTCAGGTGAAGTTCTCATAAAGAACTTCCATTTCACTATCCATGGCTTGTACCCAACTGTCCGATCAGACTGCTTCTGCATATGAGCGAGGAATAGTTGTAGAATCTAACTAAGCATATGTTTGTGATGTTGGTGACAAATGGGACAAGCAATAGACACTAGAGATCGGATGTCAAATTGTGCAAGACCGAACACCTTTACGAGCTGCAATTAAAAGATGGAAGTCTGAAACATAAGTATTAAGAGAACTCCCAACATGAGAGGTACCTCAGGAGTATCCGATGATGATGAATCGATCTGCTGAACTGATGTCAATACATCTTCTCAATGATGCCCTGCTTGTCTGGTGTAAACCAACAGAGAAGGTTGAACGGGTGGAGGTTTTGGTGGTGGTGGTATAATAGTAGTAGTATTTGGCGCACTCTCATCACTCGGCATAGGGAGTGGTGGCTCTCACTCTCTCATTCTCAAAGGTAAGTTCACTCTCATGGTTGTACTCTCCCTCACGCACACTCTCATCACTCGGCATGTCAAGATAGACTCTTATGAACACGTTGTGTAGAGTTCTAGCACGGCATGTAACTCTCTTGGTCGAAGATGATAGACTTCCGGTAACACGCTGTGAAGATACGTTACACGGCGTGTAAGGTGTCGAAGACAAGGACCAGTCTTCCACTGTCACGCCGTGTGGATATCTGATGCGTCGTGTAAGATGTCAGAGATGAGAAACAGTGTTACATCGAGATGTCGTGTCAAGATCTGACACGTCGTGTAAGATATCAAAGACGAGAAATATTCTTCAGTCGACAAGATGTGTTGAGATCCGACACAGCGTGTGAGATGTCGAAGATGAAAAATATGCCTCCGACGACACGTCGTGAGATAGATCAACACACCGTGTCAAACGATTCTACATCACTATCTGGATGGGAATTTGCACCCTTAAGGGGAAAACAGCCTCGGGAAGACGCATCGGGGAGTGACAGGAACTAGCATTGTCACTTGTGTCAATAGTTGTGAATTTGACGCATCAACAACCCCTAGGAGCTTGGGCTCTCATCTACATATGGGAATATTTGGAGAGGAAGATATATAGGGAGGGGGTTGTTTGTCCCTCTCTATGGAATAGAATGAATGATTCTCCTCCTCTCCTTCAAGTAGCCATTGTGTTGTAACGAAAATGGAGGAGATGGAGAAGTTGACCGCGCCCAGCGGTTAGAAAGAGGTGGTGATGGCGGCAGGTGCGGAGAGAAGGAGAGAGAGAGGGAAAGCAAGCAAAATGGCAGTTATTGTTAGGGTTATGTCCCTATGGTTTTCTCTAATATCATGTGTAAGTATTGAGCCAAAGTGATGCCATGCTGAGCAGGCTGGCCTCTTATTATATAGGAATAGAACATTTACATAATAGACCCAATAAAGGAAATAAGAATAGACTACATGAATAGCTTCTATTTTCTAACAACTTCTATATGTCTGCCATAGATGTCGAATCTATATGTATTTTTACATCTATGGCATCTTTTCAAGTATACTTCTACTCAATGTTTGCCAACTATAGATCCCATATATCTATCTACTACTCTCTACATGTTAGCTTCCTGATGGCATCTTGAGGCACTCGAGATGGTTCTGACATAACTACTCGATGTGTTACAGTTGTGAAGTTAAACATTAATATCTACACCATGTAGGCTAGATCTTTTTAGTTCTATGCCCATCCTAGCAGCCGCCTCAAGCACATTAACGATGCACTGCCAAAGAAGGATGATGATGATCCCACAAAGTGGGATTTGTGGTAACAGCATTAAGCCTTTATTGGTTGCATTATCATTTTCTTTTCCACTGCTAAAGAAGCTTGGGATCATCTTGCTCATACCTACACTCCTAGAGTTAATATTTTCCGCATTTACTCCACTACAAGATCAATTCCACCTTACTAAGTCATCCAATTTTGCCACCAACTATGATAATTGTTTGTGGGCTTAGGTGTGAGATGAATTTATGTCAGTTTTTGTTGATCGATCCACAGGTACTTCAACAACACTAGGATAATATGGGGTTTGTTTGGTTTTTTATTCTCGCTCTCCTCAAAATATGAACCCATTTGGAAATAGATTTTTGGATCTCAACCCTTACCTCCCCTTCATGAAGTCTACAGTCGGCTTTCCCACATTACTCATGTGCCTTCACCTATTGTGTCAGCGGAGTTTTACTCCATTGCACTTGTCGTCGTGCTTGCAGCCAGGGCAGTCTTCCTTTGAAAGGATGTGGACAATCTTTGAAGTATAATTCACACTGACATTGCTCCTATTGTAGCTGCCTTAACCATTCTGAAGACAAATGTTGAGAGAACATAGAAACCTAAGTGGGCCAATCAGTTAACTACCTTTGATGTAGATACTACTTTGGCAAAGTTAGAGATGGTAGTAATGAGCAAACACTAATGCTACTTCTAATGTTCCCCATGAAAACTTTTCATAGCTTGTGTGTGATCCTCCATGTATGCAGGTTTTCAATGCCTTTGAGAAATTTATCTTATATTATGGTGCTACTCAAAATGTTTCTGGGAATTCTATTTTCTTCATCTCTTTAGTCCTTATCTCATCCTCCGGCATGCTTGGTCGGAGGTTCCTATTTTGATGATATTTGCATGGACGATGTACTCACTAACACATTACCTTGTACATCTTTTTATCTGCTCCCAAATTTATACTAAATTTGGTGTCCATTGCAAACCTACTAAAGCTTTAAACTACAGTATTTTTCTCATATTTTGCATCTATGTAGGTGCTAGAAAGTATAATTAGCCTATTTAGTTAATAGGTTCATTTGTATATGGGTTGTGTCTCGGCCCATATAGCTTTACTTGAGTCCCAAGTCTATAATATTTCCCTCTTTCTCCTTGTTAAAGAGTATATATTAGCCTATTTCGTTAAAAGGTTAATTAGTTAGTGGGCCTTTAGTGTCTCGGCCCGTTTAGATTACTTGGGACACAAGTCTCAGGGTTTCTCCCTTGCTCCTATATATAGGACAGGGATGTAAGTTTTTTATTAATCGAATAAGTTCAATACAATATTCTTTCACACTCCTCTATATAGGATAGGGGGTGTTGTCTTATACTCAATCAATAAAGTTTCCCTCACACTTTTCAACATGGTATCAGAGCACTTAACCTAGTCCTGGAGAGAAAAAAAGAGTCTCCGTGTGCGGGAGGCCACTATCTCTTCTTAGCTTGTTTGGCTCTCCATCAGGCATCTTCCTGACCTCCATAGTCATTTCTCTTCTTCTTTCATAAAGATCTTCATCTACGCTTCCTCGATTCATCATCAGAGGCAGTCACCTAAGTTTCCCTCGTGGGCGTCACCCTCGAGTCACGTCGTCATTCCCCGAGGTTGTCTTCTCGGTCATGTTCACCCCAGCCATCATCAACCGTTGTTTGCCCCAGGCCATCTCCAATGTTTAGTCGAACCCAACCAAGTATCGCCGACCAAGCCACCGCGCCGACCACTGAAGCAGTCGCACCAACCCCTGCAAGGAACAACGGCGTTAGCCATAGTCACAAATTCGGTATTCGGGATACGTACAGCCAAGTTGAAAATTTTGAAAATCGAGAATTATGCGGAAAAATTGGATAAAAATTGGTCAACGTTCGGTGAAAGTTTAGTCAACTATTCAGAAAAAGTCGGCAAAAAAACGGATTATATATATATATACACACATATAATGATTGAAAATGACTAAACATCGAACTGATTACCCTAATATTGGAAGAAGGGGAAGAAATGGGAGTAGCAAGCAACGGGCACAAATCAAGGAAGACATGTAGAATGTCGAGGGTTACTCCTCCTGGTGTGTCTGGGGATAGAGGAGGAAGGTTGGACGATTTAGTGGAACCCTGCTACAAGTAAAAAAGGACGTGGAAAGAACAAATGTGAAGGAAAAGTATAGAACTGTTCAAAATGGCAAAAAAATGTATTAAATGCGTTTAAACGCAATACGCAAATAAAACGCAATTTAAACGTGTTTAACACGTATTATCCGGTTTGGAGTTTAAAATAGCCATCATATACGGCATGTGAATAATACGCGTTTTTTTTCAAAAAAAAGTACATTGTGACTATGGCGTCAGCCACTTCCAGGAGCAGCAACATCGGGCATTGTAAGGAGCAACGGCCACCACTCCACCATTGGGCATTGTAAGGAGCATTTGTTGACTGGATCCGATCTGAGGTTGAGAAATTGCTCCAAGCGTGCCTGGCCTCCTCTGCTGAGACCTCTACTGCTGGAAATTCTGCTCTTCTAACACAGTCTGCTCTTCTGACACAATTTGGTAAACATACATGGGTTATTGACTCCGGTTTCACTTCTCATATTACTGGCAATCGGTCTTTATTTTCTACCTTGTATAAAACTGCTTCTATCCTGCCTGTCACATTAGTCGATGGCTCTCAATCGCTTGTTTTAGGGATAGGGAATATCTATACTTCTGGCTGTCTTGCTTTGAACTCAGCACTTTATGTTCCTAAATTCCCTAATTACATTTGACCCGTATGGTGTTATCTTTCAAGATTAGCGCACGAGGATGAAGATTGGTTCGGGCCATGAGGGACCAGACAGACTCTACTATTTGGATGCACCAAAGACGAAGGCTTACCTGACTACTTCTGTGACCAGCATTCAGTGACACTACCGCTTGGAGCACCCTTCGCCAGAAAAATTGAAGAATTTATTACCTGATATTCTTCATTCAGTTTTTCATTGTGAGACATGCTAGTTAGGGAAACAAACTCGATCTACTTTTACTAAGAAAAACTGTATTAGCTCAAAACAGCCATTTGATATTGTGCATGCTGACATTTGGGGCCCATGCTCTATTGATAGTATTTTTGGCTTTCAGTACTTAATGAGTTTAATTGACGATTTTTCTAGAACCACCTGGTTATTTTTGTTAAGAGACAGATCTCATATACTTGACACTATTACATCTTTCTTTGCTGAGATATGTACCCAATTTGGTAAACCTATTAAAAAATTTCGGACTGATAATGCCCTTGAGTTCATGCAAAAGTCATTCAATTTGTTTTGTACCAAAATGGGTATTATTCACCAAACCTCCTGTACATATACACCCCAACAGAATGGCACTGTTGAACGCAAGAATCGTGATCTTCTTGAGGTTGCATGTACTCTTCTCTTTCACTGTCATGTTCCCCATTTTTTTTGGCCAGAAGTTGTTTCCACTGTGTGTTATCTTATGAACCGCATGCCTTCTTCTGTTCTTGGCAATCAAATGCCTTTTCAAATTCTATACCCTGATGCTCCTTTGTTCACCGTGCCTCCTCGTATTTTTGGGGGTACATGTTTTGTGAAAAATTTACATCCTGGCATTACTATATTGGATCCTCGAGCTATCAAGTGTATTTTCCTGAGGTACTCCAGGACAAAAAAAGGGCATCGCTGCTTTGACCCGCTTATTAAGAAATGGATGGTCTCAGTTGACGTTGTCTTTTTTGAACATATGTCGTTCTATTCTTCTGTTGGATCTGCCTTGACTTCTGACTTAATGTCGGAATCTCCTTTACCTCTGTCTGTTGATACTGCCTCGACAGATAACAGTTGCACCTACTCCTCCATTAAAAGTCTACCAAAGAAGACCAAAGGCACCTACTCCCTCTATGGCCCAACCAAGTCTTCCATCCTCGTCAGCAGATCAGCCAACATCTCAGGTATTTTCTGACTTAGACGTTCCTATTAGTTTACGCAAAGGCACTCGTTCTTGCACTCAACATCCTATTGGGAATTTTTACACTACTGCTAACATGGGAAATAATTTTGCATATTTCACTTCTGCCCTATGTGTTGTTACTATTCCTAAGAATGCTACTCAGGCTATTCAACATCCAGCATGGCGTAAAGCCATGGAAACTGAAATGCAGGCTCTCACTGATAGACATACTTGGGATTTGGTTGATGCACCCCATGGTTGCTCACAAGTTGGTTGCAGATGGATTTTCACAGTCAAATATCAACCAGATGGCACTATTGAGCGACTCAAAGCTCGCCTGGTAGCCAAGGGCTACACTCAGACATATGGAGTTGATTACTTCTAGACCTTCTCTCTTGTGGCTCGGTTAAATTCTGTTCGTATCCTTATTTATGTAGCTGTAAATTATGATTGGCCTTTATTTCAAATAGATGTTAAAAATGCATTCTTGTATGGTAACCTGCATGAGGAGGTTTACATGGAGCAGCCTCCTGGATTTGTGAGTCAAGGGGAGTCTTCAAGAGTTTGTCACCTTCGCAAAGCAATTTACGGCCTTAAATAAAGTCCTTGAGCCTGGTTGGACTAGCTCAACTCTATTCTTCAGAAATTTGACTTTCGTCGCTCTCAGTCTGATCACTCTGTGTTTGTTAAGAAAACTACCTCTGGTCTTGTAGTATTCATTGTCTATGTTGATGACATTATCTTATCTGGAAGTGACTCTGCAGGCATCCAGGATACTAAGACATACTTGGAAAAGCACTTTATTACCAAAGATTTAGGCAAACTGAGGTATTTTCTGGGCATTGAGGTCTCTCGTTCATCCTTTGGTCTTTGTTTGTCTCAGTGCAAGTATGTTTTAGATCTCCTATAAGAGACAGGAATGCTTGGGGATAAGCCAGCTAGTACACCCTTGGATCCCAACACTAATTGGGATGACGACACTTCTCCTTATCCTGACCATCATCAGTATCGCAGAATGGTTAGAAAACTCATATACCTTACTGTCATCAGGGTTGATATCACTTTTGTTGTTGGGCTCGTAAGTAGATATTTGGATAAGCCCCGCCAATGCCATTGGGATGTTGTCTGCTATATTCTGAAGTATTTGAAAAGTTCTCCTGTCAAAGGCCTGCTATACAAGAAACATGGTCATTGTAATCTTACTGGCTACATTGATTCTGACTATGCTGGGAGCAAGATAGATTGTAGATCTACCTCTGGTTACTGCACTTTTGTAGGTGGTAACTTGGTAACTTGGCGAAGCAAGAAGCAAACTGTAGTTGCTCGCTCAAGTGTTGAAGCGGAGTATCAAGCCATGGCTCAGACCACCTGTGAACTTTTTTGGGTACGCAGTCTTCTGCGAGATTTTGGTATTTCTGTTGCTCCATCCATTCCAATGCATTATGACAACAAAGTTGATATTTTCATTGCCAGCAACCCCACCTTCCATGAACGCACCAAACACTTTGAAGTTGATTGCCATTTCGTTCGGGAGGCCGTCTTATCTGGTCAAATTTCTACACCTTATACACCTATTGCAGATCAGGTTGCAGATATTTTCACCAAAATTCTCCCTAAGACCAGATTCACTACTCTGATGGCCAAGCTGGGTATGATTGATATCTATGCTCCAGCACGAGGGGGAGTATTAGTATATATATTTTCCTGGCTTTATTTTTCCTTTATTATTGTGTTATGGGCCTTTGTTTATTAGCCCATTAGCCTTTTTCCTTATTCTAGAATATTCTTGCTTCTAGATTATTCTTACTCTCTAATCTCCTATATAAGAGAGTCTCATGTAATTGTTTTGATCATCTAATACAAATCATATTTCATATTTTAGAAGATGGATGTTCTTCATTCTTGTAGCATTTGGTTGTTGGTGGACCTCCCCTTTGGTCATAAGGTGGACAGATGTCGCTAGATTGTCTTTATCAACTACCTCCTCGGAGTCGGTGGTACCATTTAAAGTCTTAAAGCTTGTCTTGTTGCCAAGGGCTACACTCAGGAATTTGTGTGAATTATTTTGAGACCTCTCTAGATTTAGTTGAACTCTTTTTGTATCCTATTTTAGGTGGTTGTCAACAAAGGTTGGCCTTGTCACCAATTGGATGGGAAAAATGCCTTCATATAAGGTTATCTGTGAGTGGTTGCCTATTTGAGTAGCCTCCCAATTATGTTGCTCAGGCGGAGTGTGGATGAAAGTTATGCAAGCTACATAACACTATATATGAACTCAAACAAAGCATGAGTGTCTGGTTTGATAAACTCACAAATTTTATGTGTGTTTGGCTTACCAAGATTACATTGTGGTTTCTCTAGAGTCTCGATTACACTATAATCGCTCTTTTTTACTAGAATAATTGAAAATATCCTTGACCACACACCTCCATCCTCCACAGAGCTTGCTTCTCGTTGCCATCAATGTCTAGGTCATCATGCCTTCTCCAAGTTAAAGCATTTTCTTCAACATCTATTTGTATACAATTTGCAATGCCAGGTCCGTCAACTCGGAAAATATCATTGACCAGTGTTTCCACTACGTCAACATACTCAGGAGTCCCAATCTTCTATATTTCATTCTTTATGACATTTGCAGACCATATTGTGTACCTAATAGTATGGGTGTGCGTTATTTTGTGAGATCCATCGTTGTTCAGCCATGTGCTTCATGGGATTATCTATTACAAGAATGTTCAAAACTTTTGAGTATTTTCCTTTTTAGAATAGAGTATCCAATCAACTTTCTAAATGTATTAAATATATATGCACTAACAATGCTCTAGAGTTTTTGCAACATGGCTTTTGATCATTTTGTGCCTCACTGAATAATTTACCAAACTACTTGCCCCAATAGCCCACAGCAAAATGGTGTTTTTGAGAGAAAGAATCACCATCTCCTTGGTATAGCCCGCACCATAATGCTTGAAACTTATGTTAGCACTTTTGGCCAGATGCTAGCCTTATAGCCAATTACCTCATGAACAGTATACCTTTTTTATCTTTAGTGGTGTTGTTTCGTACTCTCTTTTATAACCGCAAGTGGCCATCCTTGGGTTTCCCTCAACGGTGTTTGGTTGTATATGTTCTCTACACGATCATCAAACCGATCTTGAAAAGTTAGTCCCTAGTTCTATCTGGTGTTTGTAAATCTTGGGTATTCTTGCAAACAAAAGGGGTATGTTTGTTTTGATTTAGTTGCTAAATATATGTTTCTTAGTACAGATGTCACCTTTTTCAGGATCCTTCACTACCAGTCATGAAGTAAATCTTCCACCTAAAGATCTTTCTCTCCCTAGTTTTCTTTTTTCTTTAATCCACAAACCTTCTGCTTAAATAGCTAAACCATCGTGGTTCATGTATATCGTTGTCGTCGCAAGCAACCATCTCAACAGGATTCTTCCCCCAATAATGCAGTCTGGAAAGTCTGTTGATCAACCATTAAGTTTAGGAAACTAGGTGTTCTTATTTGCATTTGCCTATTGCTCTACTCAAATAGCCACAACCATAGACGAAGCATGCCATCTCTCATTCTATTTTTATAGCACACCTCGAGCCACACCAGTCTTGGTTCGGCAGTGCTCTAGCCTCTACTTCCAACCTTATGCCATTGAGACCTTATCTTGCTCAGGAGTCAGGATAGGAGAAGGATGTGGATGTAGAGATGGAAGCTTTTCATTCTCGTGGCACTTGGTCCTTGGTGGATCTCCCCTCTGGTCATAAGGCAAACGGATATCGCTGGGTTTTCTCCATCTAGTACCTCCCTAATGCTACAATTGAAAATCTTAAGGTTGTCTTGTTGCTAATGGTTACACTTACAAATCTAGTGTGCATTATTTTGAGACCTCTCCAATTCCAGTTGAACTATGTTTGTCCTTTGTGGGTGGTTGTCAACAAAGGTTGGCCTTGTCACAAACTAAATGAGAAAAATGTGTTCATGTATGGTGATCTATGAAAGTGCCTACTTGATTAGCCTCCCGATTTTATTTCTCAGGAGTGTGCATGAAAGGTGTGCAAGCCGCATAATGCTATATATGAACTCAAACAAAGCCTGCATGCCTGGTTTGATAAATTTTCTCAAACTCTATGTGTGCTTGGGTTCTCTGGATTACATTGTGACCACTTTTTAATTAAGAAAACTACCATTAGATGGCCATTCTAATTGTTTATGCGGATGATATAGTCCTATCTAGCAATGATAAAGCTAGAATTACTGAAACAAGATCGTATATTTAAATATTATTTATTTCGTCTTCAAGAAAATGAAGAGAATCAACCGTACATGTCGTATGGAACAGCTTTCTCTCCTCTCATGCATCTGAGTTCGTGTAGTGAGCAAGTGAGTAGACAGGGACATTAAATTTTATTACAATTACAGAAATTAAGAGACATGTGATAAATGTTGATATGATGAAATCTCGCTGACATTTTGACATAGGCTTGTGTTCTTGACGTGACATCAGTGACATGGAGCAAATGCCCATTTAGACATCATCGAGGTTAATTGGCATTTGTGATGTGTGAGTGCCCGCACAGATTATTAGTGAAAAATCATTCAACTTCACTGACACTTAGATCCATGCTCCTGATAAGTTGTCATTGCAATCTATTCAGGAATGATAGAGGATGGTTGGGGTGTTTTAGTCAACTCACCCGCATGGTAAACCACTTCTGTTGAAAGCAGTTGAAGTGGTTTAGAAACTAACAAGTATCCAAAACAGATAGTGGTTTATATTGTTGTTTAATTGGAAAAGGTTTTGCATAACATGTAAATGGTCTATATTTCATCTTTTTTAGATTATATAGTATAGTTATTTTGTTTTTCTGTTAGAATATATAGTTGGAATTCTTTGTGCGTGTTATTTCTTGATCTAATATATCCTGGCCTTATGTCTTGGTTCAAGGGAGAAAAACTGCAACAAGAGCGAACATAAAATGCATGCTTGAGCTAATAGACAAATAACACTCACCTAGTTAATTTAGGTGATTTGTTCCATATAAAGGCACAGATCAGGGAGAACATTAAAAAATAGATAATGCAAACAGATGGTGTGAGGTTGAGCTCTTATTAGAAAACATGGGCCAGGGACAAGTCTAATGGGAATTGGAGGACATGAGAAACCTCCAGCCTTTATATTTGAGTCCATACAGGCCATGAATGTGATTGGATCCGGTGTTAGAATGCATCCTTGGTCCCACCCAAATGAGTGAGAGGGGAAAGCTCATGGGATGTATAAGTTTTGAGTACCTGATTTGGCAACTAACCAATAAAGAAGACAAAGTGTGAGGATTTGGCTTCAAATTGGAAAATACATGTGAAATATGCAATTTGGATTGTTGCGTGCATCATGTACCATATGCATCGCAAGATTCATAGTTTCATACCTAACTTAGTTAGAGTTAAAGATATAGAACAACAAAGTGGTGAAACTAAGGATATGCATTTTTAGGTTCAAAGGGGAAACGCATTATGATTTACTTGACAAGATACGGCACTAACATCAGTACTTGCAGGTTTGCATTCTGTTATTTTTAGCTGAAAGGTGCAAACACACTACCTTAAGACGTTCATGCGCTTCACCAACAGTTCGTCCATCTTTTTTCTTCTTCCATTCATGACCATCCCTGCGGAAAAATCTCAGTACTCTTCTGTTAAAAAGAAGCAGGGATCCACCTGTGAAACCGATAATGACTGGTCATTAGATAAAGCAACCGAAATTTACTAGCATTGCAAAGATTTAAAAAGAAAAAAGAAAGAGTGAAACTAATAGAAATTACCAAGTCTACCTACTTTGAGGCTTTATAGCAGCCTTTTCGTTGATTTTGCAGCTTCTGTGATTTTCTAAAATGAAAAGAATTTCTGAAGGTTTTAACCATCGATGTTGTGCTTCCAATTGTAGCTTACTTATATTGAAGCCTGAAATAGACAATTTACACAGTAGGAGTGAGTTACACCATGATTAAGTTAAACATATCAAGGACGTGTTTCTTCTTTTTTGTGGGGGGACGGGAAAAACTTAACAATAACTGCCATTTAATAATTAATATATTAGTTTTAAAAGGTGATAATTCTTGAGAAATCGTAACATGTCTGGGAAAAAGTCAAATAGAATTCATAAAATGTTCACCAAATTATAATTTGAAGTAACTGTAGAGCTATAAACGGGAGCAGACAGTTGACCTAGTAACCAAGAAAAAAGAGTGGTCTACACAACACAAAAAGTTCTTCAAATTATTGTGAATTTCAGATTATAGTTGTCAGTATTGTGTCCTGTGAATTAAAAAAATATTCTATCATTGAGATCGGTGTTTCAAAAAAAGGCCGCACCAGCCGCATAAGCGGCCCGCATATACTTAGCCGCTTATAAGGCCGATTAGCGGGCGCTTTTTAGATGGACATTTGTTATCTCAGCCCAAACTAGATTACATTTTTATTGGTAACATTCTTTTGATGTACTATTATGTTGAGTGTTTTGTACATGAGTCGCATGCTTATTTAATGTTTGTTGTTTAGGATCTCTAGGACATGCATGCATTTTTTGTATGATTTGGTTAGTCTTCATTGTTATGTACTTGTGTAAAACCATTTCATGCATGCTTCAATTGAATTTATGCTTAAATCATTCTAGAATGCATTCTAAATGGTGCTTTACTTTTCATTGAAACTTTATATTTGAAGTTATTTCAAACTTTAGAGTCTAAATATGTAATAACAAAGTAAATATGTAATTGTGTGATTAATTATTACATAATAATAATTTTATTAAAAGAAATCAAAACCGCATATACTCCCGCATACCGCTTATACTCTACAAGGTGACCTCTCCACACGCATAACGCATACCACCAGTATTTTAAAGAGCGTCCTAGGCGGCCGCTTAAGCGCCACAAGGTGTTGTCCGCCTAAAAATACCCTTAAGTGCCGCTTAACAAATTTTGAGAAAAGCGGCCGCTTTTTGCCCGCTTAACCTGCTTTTTCCCTCTTTTTTCCCGCTTTTTGCCCGCTTTTAAAAAAAAACTGATGTAAGCATATAACATTAAGTACATTATATACCTCGATTAGTATTGACTATAATATACTGAACTAGCATAAATGTTCTATGATATACCTAGTTCTAATTTAGAATGCATACTTTGCATGTGATATGGTATTTTTGTGATGTATCCAAGTAAATTATAGGTAACTATTATCTAATTTAGCATGCATACTTTGATTAAATGTACTGTTGTAATGTATGGTTATTTGATGATGTGCAGATGTAATAATATGTTTGTAAGCTAGCTATGATAGGTCTATTGTTTACTGTTTGGCTATGTAAACATGTGATACAAAATTGTTGTTGCATCTTGTATATACACTTATTATTTTATGTGCAGGGTGCTTTATCTATGACAAGTTTACTATATTATATAAATACAATCATCGTTGTATAGTTGTGTTATAAACTATTTGGGTGTTTTACATTGTCTTGTACAATGTTTAGATATGTATAGAAATTTCCAAAATATAACATTTATATACATATGTATGTAATTTTGCATAAAAGATTATAGGAATTGGAAATCCGGTTTTCTAAAAAGCGCCCGCTTAATCGCCCGCCTGGCGATTAATCGGCTACAAGGTCCCGTCCGCACCCTTCCCGCTTCGCGCTTTTTAAAACCTTGCATACCACTTTTTAAAACACTGATTGAGATAACAAATACAAGCATAGACCCCCTCCTAAAATAGGATAGAAGGAGTCACTAACTACAGAGTCCACTAATATGGGATAAAAGACAAGATATTAAAGAGCACAAAATAAATATATAAAAGTAAATATACTAACATGTCCAAAATAGAGCTGATTGCAAAAGGAGGATTCATGTAGCTGACACCCACATGGTTGGAATCGAGGCTTAGATACTAATGATAACAGATGAATGTTTTCAGTATCATGATCTCCAAAAATTCTGTTTTTAAAAGCAGGCAACAGCACATGCAGTGCCCAGCGGACAGAAAGGCATTCAGTTTATGGATCTTTTATAGGAAACTGAGGTATGCCATCCCCTTTTGTTCGTATTCATCATGACGTCAACCTTCACTGCAACATCAATAGTTGCAGCTTATCCGGCAGATCCTTGTTAGTTTCCTTCCTAACATACAATTTTACATCATATGTACCAACGCTTGCAACTCCAACCCCATACAATCATGGATCCTACTTTACCTACTGAGCCCACTTCCCTTGTTGCTTAATCAGGTATAGATCAAGATAGAGATCGATGTGGATGTAACTTAGGAGAACATGACACAAAACAAGGTTGAATCTCTTCTGGGTCTCATCCGTGGACCTTCAGCGGCAGGAACAACCTTGTTGCTGAAATGTCAAGAACATGACAGAGTTGTTTGGAGCAATGTTCTGAAATGCGTTACGCGGTATGCGTTCGGTCAACGTACCGCATAGAGTATAAGCGGAATGCGGGAGCATAAGCGGGATGCGTTTTTGGAAAAAAAATTATAAATTCTTTATTCTATACATATATTGAATTAAACAAATATAATCATAATCATAAATTTCACACTATCTAGCTTTGTATCCTAATAGCCCAAAATGTACCAACGGATGAATACATCATGGAAGAAGAAACGCACATTTTCCAATCATCAAGAAGAAAAATCAATCAACAAAACCCTAAGTTTATATAATGTACTAGAATATACAAATAACACAACACACTAACACATGCAGTTCATAGAAGAACATTTATTGAATGAACACAATAAGAATAACCACAGTAACACAACACATGGTAGTTCAAAGTAGAAATAGAAAAAGAATATCAAAAACAAAATCAAAACATCAAAATGATATGAAGAAATCAAGTCAGTAATAAATAGAGAAGAAAAAGTCATAGGGAATATAAATTACTTTCTAGGCAGCACACAAATTTGATACTTTGTAAAAGAAAATATCATATCCAATTAATATCTACAATAGATTCCCCTTTTATACAAGAGAAAATAAGAACTGTTGCAAGTACAACATGTTCTAATCTTAGAGAAAAATATAAGAGATAAAAAGAGCAAAGGAAAGAGCATAATGAAACATTGACAATTGTAAAATGTGATAATATATTTTACACCACTGATTCAAAATAGAATTATTTCTGAGGTAGAAAAAGTTCAATATCTGATTTAAAACCAACTATATAGAAGAAGTTGTGATTTAATTTGGTTGATTTTATTTGAGGTTTTATTTATTTTTTTACTAAGTCACCAAATGAAATGCGGGGCCTAAGCGGCCGCATATTCGGTCCATGCCCAAAAATAGTGTTGCATAGTATATGCGGAGCGACTGAGGACCGCATACGCATATGCGGCCGCATAAGCGGCCTCATGTGGGGCATATGGGAACACTGTTTTTGGAGTAACCAGTCGCCAGCTATGGAAGATGTTTCTTTTCTATAGTGATTATTTGTGTCTTTAAAGGTTCTGACTATTGAGAGTTATTTAGTTTATGGATTTATTGTCTAGTTTGTAATATGTGTTTAAGTGTATCTTGGCCCATTAGGATTGTGTCTAAGTCTGTTGTTAGATGCTCGAAAGTGTTTTTAGTTAATAGGACATTCGTTATATGGGCCTAATTGTCTTGGCCCATTAGGGTCAAGGCATGCTTCCTTGTACAAACCTCCTTTCCTATATATAGGAGAGGAGTCTATCGTCTCTTAATAAAATATACAACACAGTTCCCATCTTTCCACATGGTATCGGAGCACGACACTCTCGAAAAAACCTAGAGGTGAGAAAAAGAGAAAGCCTCCGCCTACATGCAGTCTGCTGTCTTTTCTTGGCTTGGCCACCCGCCAGGCATCACCACAACCTCCATGGTCGTCTCCCTTCTTCCTTCTTCATAAAAATTCCCTATGTGGGCATTCTTCATCCTGGGCCCCGATCATTACCAACATTATAAGTCTTTCCTAAGTCACATCTAGTTGTCTCCCTCTAGTTCTCCCCTATTCCAACCTCTATATCAACGCCCACATATCTCCTATCAGCAGCAGACCACCGTTGTCACCATCCGGCATCACAGTAGCCGCTGCCACCGGCTGCTACAACCGGCAGCAAGGCCGCCGAATAGGCGCCATCGTCGACCAATAGCAACGTCGCCAGCCACTACAGCCAACAAAAGGATATCACTGTCAGGCGTCACACTCACCGGAGCATCAGCTGCTGGCTCAATCGTGCATCGGCCGCTAACTCAATCGTGTATCAGCCACCAATGGTTGTAGAAGCCACTGTTAGTCGGGGGTGCCACAGGTAGCAACAACCCGCACCGCAGTCACTGTGCAGTAGCACAGCTAGACTAGGCACCCACCGCTGACCCTTACGGTCAACAGCAAAGCCACCAGAATACGGCCCCCACCACTTGTTCGCCGCAACCATCCAACAGAGCACCCCGTCGTCAATGTCATCTGCATGAGCTATTTAGACCTTCAGAAATTCCCTGCTACCGCCCTTTTTTGACAAATTTTATTCTTGATCTCTAATTAAAAACACTAAAGACCTTTTCTTCAAGGGATCTACCCTCGAACCCCTATGAGGGTGGTCTCCCCTCAACTCTCACCTACTGAGGTGCAACAGGACCCCCTAACTTGGGGGGTCACGCGCCCGCAAACCTCCAACAATACGACGGCCATCTACCAAGGAGCCCATTTGCCTCTACCTTCACAAGCTACAACGATCTCTCACTTGAAAATTTATTCCCCCTAACAGCCCTTGTGTGTGCATTCCTTTCAATATGTGGGGGTATTGTCTCTTTTGCACACCAATACTCATTCACTTCGTAGTTGGTATGCGAGGGGAATATACAAGAGAGAGAGATATATAGTATGAATAGGGAGTATGAGAAGAAAGAAATAGATGATATGTATATTCCAGGGTTTTCTGATCTCCATGAAACTTCCTATTCTTTAGCACATTTGTCTTTTTGATGTCTTTGGGCACTTCATTTCCACCAAGCATCGTGCTTCTAGTGATTATTGTTGCAACTCTGTCCCAATGGCATTGTACTTTTTCATGTTTATACCACGATATGCATGTGGGTTGGCTATTTGCGCTTATTCTAGTTAGCCACAATACTCCGACAATGTTGCAGGATCTTAGTTGCAACATCAGAACGCATTGGGAAAGATCCTGATGCACTTATTCAAGCCTCTTGTTATCTTTGGAGTTAGTTTTGTGGCAATCATGCTCATCTCATACGATGGATGGTTACTTTTTAGAAGCTCATTATCAAGCCTACAAAAACTACACCTAGAAGGTTGATGATTCATCCAAATTTTATCATCACTTGGCTATTTTATTTATGTTTTCTTCAAGTTGCATCTTTTGTTTCTCAAGTGCCAAGATGGTTCTTCCATTGATCTACTTGTGCTTTCGTTGACGGTGTCTTTCATTCCCGTCAAGCCCCCGACAGTCACACTCCATATGGATCTCATGTGTTTGAAGATACCTCTACAGCTACATCGTTGGATGTGTTTATTACAGTGACACATTCCTTTCTCGTGAAGATGACGTGTTCGTGGTATTTTAATCATCTGCTCTAGATTGATGGTGATGTTCTTCATTCCGTATGCATTTTAGAAGATCTTCTCCAAAGCTCAAATATTATTGACCTGCATAACATAACTTCAAAGGGAGCGTCATCAAACTTTAATTAGTTGGAGAGTCATGTTTAAGGAGTAAAAATTTGGTATGGGGAGTGACATTTTTTATTTGTTATGTGTTTCATCGTCTAATTAAATCTTGTAAGTCCAAGTTGGATATGTGTTTTCACCATATTCCATCTTGAAGGGGAGTCTTAGATGTTAGAAAGTGCTATTAGTTAATAGGTCAATTGTTGTATGGGCCTAATTATCTTGGCCCGTTAGAGTTAAGTTTTGCTTCCTTGTACAAGCCTCCTTTCTAATATATAGGAGAGGAGTATGTTGTCTCTTAGTAAGATATACAATTTAGTGTTGATCTTTCCACATATGTAATTGTGTCCCCTCCTATATATAGTAGGATTTCTCTAATGTAACAAATCTAGTAGCCATCTATTTACTATCTGACATCGTGGTATTCGAAAAGACATCATAAACCCTAGTTGTCAAGCAAGAGGGAGTAAAGAAGACAGACTCCTTGGTGTGCTGCCCTCAGGCCTCATTGTGTTATCATTGATTGCCCCTAAGCCTTTTACAGCACAAGCAATCATCTTCTTTCCAGTCAACAACTTTTACCTTCTCCTTTTCATCTATTGGTAGCAGCGTCGGTCAATTTTTTTTCTTTGTTTAGTTTTTTTATGTTTCTCTTCCTCTGTCTTTGTCCATTCAATTCTAGTTAAATTTTCTTTTTCCTTATTTTTTTTCTTTCCATGATCATTTTGTTTCTATCTCTTTCTTTCTTTTTTCTTGTTTATTTCATTCTGCTCGTTTCCATATCTGAATTTTTTTATCAACTTCCATCGCTTCCTTTCCTTTCCCCGACAATTCTGTTTTCCTTTGTTTTCTCTTCTTTTTCTTCTCTCTCATTCCATTTGTTTATGAATCCGCTTTTCTTTTTTCTAGTTTCCAATTCCATCATTTACCAAGCTCCTTTCCAATTATTTTCCCACCACCCTTTCTATATCAACCCAATCCCCGTCGTTTTTCTTCCTCTATTCTCTCCCCCTAGATCCCAGCAATTCTACAGCAACTCCCTTTGTTTTGTCTTCATGTAACCTGCTTGACAAACACCCAATACTTGATCTTACAATTTTGTTGCAACTTTCATTCACCCCATATCTCAAGGACATGGTTAGTGAATAAAACCCAGGAGACAAGAGAGGGTCGAGACTCCCAAAAGCCACCGCCACCACGTCATCCCTTTTAGTTGCTCTGCAGGTTTGTAGGAGGCACTACTACTTGTGGTCAACACTCTTTTATGCAACGGCAAGGACTCGTTTCCAAGCACGAGTTGCTAAGAGCGGAGGCTACCCTACGTCATCCACCACTCACACGCAATAGAAAAAATCCACACTCTTTTGCACTATCCAACATATCAGACACTGATGAAAGCAAGGAACCAATGAATGAGCGTGTTATTACAAACATTGCCCAACTTTCCATCCCTAACGAGGGGCGACTTCCCCTCGAATCGGCATTTTGTAGGTAGTGGGACCCCACAGTGCTAGACTAATCTTATGAGGTATTCCCTTATCAATTTCCACCCCTACCACTATGTTGTTCTCTGTGGTTACGTGAGGGGGAGAATAGATGAAAAATGAGAGATGAGAGATGAGAGATGAGATGAAGAGAAGAAGAAATTTATTTTACTATTTGTGTCCTCCTTTTGCTCCACATCTTTTTTGTGGATCCTCCTGCTCAATGTATATTTGTGAATCTTCACTGCTACTTTATGTGCTTCTTAGAGCTTGATTCTAGAGACTCTGCTATTATATTTCTTGAAGTCTGTTTGATACACATATTTTTTGCATGAGGTCGTTCATTCTGGCTACATCATCTCTACATTCTGTTATTTGTTTGTTCTCTCTTATGCACGTTGACTCTTTGCTATATTCCAACACTCTTCGGATCTGCTACCTGTGTTCTAGCCATGGAACTAAACTTCGGTGAAGTTGGGCGAAGTTACGCCGAAACTTCGAACTTCGACCATGGGCGAAGTCAAATACCCAATACTTAGGCCTCGTCCAAACTTCGGGGCGAAGTTTCCCTGTTTTCGTCGAAGTTGAATTTTTTGCGTGTATTTTCATCTCAACTTCTCTGAAGTTGTCAAAGTTGGCGAAGTTGGGGCGAAGTTGAGACGACCCAGAACCTTAATCCTAACTAGTTCCCTAAACGCCATATAAGGCATACATGTCGCCTCCAACCCTCTTCACAACTTCTAATATCAACTCCTATGTTTGTTGTTGCCACTCTTTCCTATAGAGGGCCTTGTAACTACTATTTGGTTGTATATTGTATATAATATATGTGTTCAACACTTGAAATGTATTTGTATGTGTATTGCACATTTGACCATTGCAAGCAACACATTATATTATCAACCTACCTAGGGCTAGAGGGTCATGAATCGTGTTTTTGTATTAAATTAACAATTATAAGATAGAGGTATAACATAATTAGAAGTTTTCAATCGAAGTTTCCTTCAAATTCACATCATTCTTCAAAAATCGACAACGAAGTTTGTCGAAGTTTGCGTCTAAACTTCCTCGCAACTTCCTCGAAGTTTCCACAAACTTCCACTTCCACACCTGGCAAAGTCGACACAAAGTCGAAGTCCTGCACCATGGTTCCAGCACTCTTAGGACTATTGTGTTCTAGCACTCTTTGGACTATCACGTCAATGATTGAGATGGAGACCATTGGACATGTGTTGCTATATACATCTCCATATACTACTTTATTTATTCGGAGGCGCTTTTGCTATCTACCTTGGCACAATTTTCTTCATGCAACCTGCTTTGTTGCTATATGCTTCTAGGGGAGTCATCTTATCAACTTCAAGGGCGACAAGACTTGCTTGATACTTGTGTTATCTTATCTTCAAGGGGGATGTTTGAGCATTTGTATTATGGAATTCAGGGGGGATAAAAGATGCCTATAGTAGGTCGCCCGCCCTACCTAAACCAATCATCATATCGGTCCCTAGGTCATTCGGATATTGATCGGTCTTGGTTTGAAATGACACTTTTTGATCTGATCAAGTAAGGATGAACGTGTATGGGGATTTGTTATCTTGTATGTCTTTCTTTTGATTCAGTCTTGGCAAGCCAGACGTGTTTCGACCACGTTGAGTTATATTTTTACGGATTTATGATCTAGTTTATAATACGGGCACAAGCAATGTTCAAAATTTTGACAAAATGGTCGAAATTTCGCTCGAAATTTCTATTTCGGTGGCAATCGGACATCAAAATTGACTGATGAAACTCTCAAAATAGGCAGATCGTCGATTTTTTTTCTACTTTATCATAAACTATGTACTACCTAGAGCATATTTTTTGGACAGTTTTGTGTCTTTAAGTCTATATATTGTGTTTGCAAACTATAATGACTTAATTCATTGATTTCACAATTGAAAATTGACAACAAAAATCCCCATTGAAATGCCCAACGAAACAGTTCAGGATCATTCACTCAAAATGACGAGACCCCACCCCCCACATATCCAATATGAAATATTATTACATATTTGAGTAGATCTACACTAGTAGATCATTCTGGTAAAATTTCATAAATTAATTTGTTTATTTTGTCGTCGAAACGCCAGGAATGCATTTATTGAAACTTCTGTTAAAATTTTTGTTTCTGTGACCACCAAAACGGCATCGAAATCGGACATTTTCTTCCTTAGGCACAAGTGTATCTTGCCATTAGGGTTATGTCTAAGTCTATAATTGTGTCCCCTCTCCTATACAAAAGATTAGGGTTTATTTAACGTAAGAAATTTTTTAGCTGTCTATTTACTCTCTGACACTGACAAATTATTCTTTCCCACATAGAGCTTATAGATATTGTAGAGTGATTACTCTAATATGCTTCTCACCATGGTAATCATTGGTAGGTGAATGACTTTCAAACTTTTTTACATACCTACATAACATTTCTCTGTGTTTTGTGTAAAGTAGAGGTCATCCAGAGAAAACTTGTGCAATTAGCTAAGCACAAAGAGCTCAAGAAGTGACTTTTCGCCTCTTTAAGCGGAGTGTGTTCCTCTTTCACACCATGTAGGTATACATGTTAAAGATTGTTGTTTATGGAAATGGACTATCAACATCCCTCTACTTTACCTTTGTCTTATATGTTTTATGATGTAGAATTCCCATTTAATTTGACTTCTATCAATAACTCCATTACGTCTTTGAATTGTTCAATGACCTTTCCTTCCTATTACGCTCCAAGAGCTTCCACAAGGATGAAGATTTATGGGGCCACTTAAGGCTCTAATGGGCTCTACTACATGGATTCTACACTACTTGTTAACTTGTCTTCCTATGTCACTTCATTACAGTGGCATTGCCACCTTGAACGTCCATTTGGTGCTAAGTAGGGAGGTAATCATGATCATCATCATCATCTGAGCCTCAATCCCAACCACGTTGGGGTCGGCTACATGGATCCTTCTTTTCTAATCAACTCTATTATGGGCCATACTCTGGTCAAGATGTAAAGATTTAAAATCTCGCTTTGTAAGTTATTCCCAAGTTAATTTAGGTATGCATTTGCTTCTTTTCATTGTGTTTGACTCAATAACCTTGCTTCAAATAGGTGCATTTGTCAGTCAGCGCTACACGTGACCATACCATCTTAGACGGCCTTCACGCAACTTATCGTTGATGCTCACCACCCCCACTTTGTTCCTGATATAGTCGTTCCTCAAACGATCTTTTCTTGTCTTTCCACACATCCATCTCAACATACGCATTTCCGCATTCATCTTGTTGAGACCTTGTTTCTTCACTGCCCAAACATTCACTCCCATAGAGCATGGTTGGTCGTATCATAGAATTAAATGTCCGATTTCGATGCCGTGTCCGATGGCCCAGAAACAGAAATTTTTCGAAATTTCGCACTAAATTTTGATATTTACGGCCCTAACGATTTCAACGACCAAATAAGCAAATTAAATCATGAAAATTTACCAGGATGATCTAAACGCCAAGATCTACTCAAATATGCAATAATATTTCATATTGGATATGGGGGGGGGGGGTCTCCCACATTTGTAAGTGAAGGAAGCTAAACAATTTCGACAAAATTTCGATGGAAATTTCGATGGCAAAATGAAGGAATTAAGCTTTGAAATTCTGCAAACACAAAGTCTAGACATAAACACACTAGATTATATAATAAATCTATATGCTTAGAGGTTAGGGTGGGATCCATGTCTTGATGAGTGAGTGCACAAATGAACAGAATTGTCAAGTACGTTAGACTGTAAACAGCTTACAAACCCACAATTTACCACTTAGACCTTAAAACTTACTGTTGCAAGTTACAAACTTACATGTTACAGCTTATATAAGTCTAGTGTTAAAATTTAGTTAGGTTACATGGGTCATGTATACATAGATCAAAGAAAATGCATTATTTTTAAGTCATTTTATGTATAAATATGTGTATTAATAACAAATTTATTGTAGAATTGCAGACTTAATACTATTATTTCATAGATCCTCAAGTTTGTTTGTAGTTCATGTGATTTTCGAAAGAGAATCGCCAAATTACCTAACATGTAGCAACAACACTTAGAACTTTGTTATTTTTCGTAGTATCTCTTCACATCCTTTAGAAGAGTGTAAACATAGAAAGAGGTATACATGGGCTAGGGATAGGAGAAACGTACCTTGGAATCAAAGAAAATAGCCTCTATAAGCAAAAGATACAAAGAGAATCGCCAAAATACCTAACATGTAGTGGCAGCAGTCTTAGGAACAAATATCTCTAAATTTCTATCGAAATTTTGTGTCATTTTGCAAATTATGGCCCAAACTGGGTGAAATTTGCACTGTTTTGCGAAATTTCACACCTAAGTGCGAAATTTTAGCGAAATTTCAGTCGAAAATTCGCAATTTCGATCGAAATTTTGTACGATGGGTCGTATAGTTGTTCTATAACAGGAGGTATTCCTAATATTTATATCAATTTTTATATTATTGGTATTGTGAACTTGGAAAGCAAGCTAGAACCACTTTCCAAAGCAAGTCCAATATTTTTAGGGGGTTACTTTTTCATAAAGGAACTTAGAAGGTTCACAAAATCTACTTTGGGGCATCCTGTGCTCATTGGAGGAAATCTTGTCATTTGGAGTAGTAAAAAGCAATCTCTAGTTGCCAGGTCCAATGTTGAAGCAGAGAATAGAGTTTTCGCTTTAGGGTTCACTAAGATGCTTTGGATTCAAATTCGTTTGTCTAATACGGGTATCAACCCAAAGACTCCAATGGATTTTGTCAACGTACGGGAGACGGAGTCTGTGTGTGTTGCACAAGGCAACGTAAGAGACCCAATAGGGTTCTCCTCTCTATTTATAGTAAAGGGGAAATTACATGTAGGTACAGCAGTAATATGAAATATGAAATAAACACAAAGTAAAGATATATTAACACTCCCCCTCAAGCTGGAGTGTACACATTGTGGATGCCCAGCTTGCCGCATAAATTCTGGAACACTGCTGGACCTAATGGCTTTGTCAAGATATCAGCTAGTTGATCTTCAGACTTGACATATGGCGTCACCACATTGCCATTCTTTATCTGATCTCTGATGAAATGACAGTCAACCTCTATATGCTTTGTGCGCTCATGAAAGACAGGATTCCTGGCAATATGTATAGCAGATTGATTGTCACACTTGAGAATCATGGGAGTTTGAATCAAAATCTTCAGCTCAGATAAGACAGATTTGATCCATTGCAGTTCACAGCATGCATGTGCCATAGCACGGTACTCAGCCTCAGTACTAGACCGTGCTACCACTTGTTGTTTCTTGCTTTTCCAAGTAATCAGATGATCACCAAGAAAGGTGCAGTAGCCAGATGTGGATCTTCTATCAACTTGATTACCAGCCCAATCTGCATCTGCATAACCTGTGAAAGTCAAAGAAGATAGAGGACTCTTTGGTTTATAATAAGTGATCCCCTTTCCAGGAGCACTTTTCAGATATCTCAGAATCCTGCATACAGCTGTCCAATGTGACTGTCGTGGTGTGCTCATATGTTGACTTACTACTCCAACAGCAAAAGAAATAGCAGGTCTTGTGACAGTTAGGTAAATCAACTTCCCAACTATTCTCCTGTAATGACCTGGATCTGAATATGCAGTATCATCGTCCACCTCCTTGATGTGATAATCCATAGGAGTGGATACGGGCTTAGAATCAGTCATACTCGTTTCCTGTAGCAAGTCAAGCACATACTTTCTCTGGGAGAGATTTATACCTGCATGGGATCTAAGAACCTCAATCCCTAGAAAGTATCTCAGCTTCCCCAGGTCCTTTGTGTGAAAGTGTTGCTGTAGTCCTTCCTTCACACGTGATATGCCTGTAGAATCGCTGCCAGTAATCACAATATCATCAACATAGACAGTAATAATTATGGACCCACCAGAAGAATTTGAATAAAATAGAGAGTGATCAGTCATGGAACGAGAGAAGCCCATCTGTAAAACAACAGCACTGAACTTGTCAAACCAAGCTCGAGGAGATTGCTTTAACCCATAGATAGCCTTCTTCAATTTGCAGACTTTCTGACACTCCCCCTGAGCAACAAAACCTGGTGGTTGCTCCATATACACCTCTTCTTGAAGATCTCCATGAAGAAAGGCGTTCTTGACATCCAGCTGGAAAAGAGGCCAATCAAAGGTAGTAGCTAGAGATATAAGGATCCGCACAGAGTTGAGACGAGCAACTGGAGAAAAAGTCTCAAAGAAGTCCACTCCATATGTCTGTGTGTAGCCTTTTGCTACCAATCTGGCCTTCAACCGCTCAATCGATCCATCAGGGTTGTGTTTGACTGTAAAGACCCATCTACAGCCCACAATTTTCTTTCCCGCAGGTAAAGTAACAAGATCCCATGTGCCATTGTCAATCAGAGCAGAGATTTCCACCTGCATTGCCTGCTGCCAGCCACTGTCCTTCAGAGCCTCTAAGTGGTTTCTTGGTATCTTAATGGAGTCCATCCCAACAGCAAATGCACGAGCCTGTGTAGATAAGTGCGACAAACAACATACATTTGATATGGGATGTCGAATAGTACATGAACGTATACCTTTCCGGACAGCAATAGGAAGATCAAGGTCAGAAGCCTCTGCAGGAATCTCGTGAGTAGAAGATGGCGAAGGAGGCTCATGGACTTGTGCCGCTACCTCATCTGGATCCTGTCTACCTCGCCTGTGATAAACCTGGGTATAGGGTTGAATGGTAGGTGGATCATGCGGTATGTCCTCAACAATGATAGGTGGCACTCCCTCACTTTGAATTGCGGGTGGCACTCCCTCACTCAATTGCTCCCCCTTGCTCATAGAATTTGCAAAATATGGACTGGATTCATGAAAGGTGACATCCTTAGAAACAAACATACGACGCAAACTCGGGCAATAACACTTGTAACCTTTACTCGTACTAGAGTAACCAAGAAACAAGGTTTTCAAGGACCTAGGAGAAAGTTTGTCTTGTTTGGGATCAAAGTTATGAACGAAGGATGTACAACCAAAAACCCGAAGCGGAACATGAAACGGTTTATCCATAGGGCGTAAGACAGAGAAGGGAGTGCGTCCATGCAAAACAGAAGAGGGCTGCCGATTAATCAAAAAACAGGCAGTGAGAAGAGCTTCAGACCAGAAACGTTTAGGCACATTGGATTCAAACATGATAGACCTAGTGATATCCAAAAGATGGCGATTCTTTCGCTCAGCAACACCATTCTGCATAGGAGTGTGAGGGCAAGAGGTGTGATGAATCATACCAACCGAACTGCAAAACTCATTCATCGCTTTCTGAACATACTCAAGGGCATTATCAGATTGAAAAATTTTGATATTGCAGTTAAATTGAACCTGAATTTGTTTATGAAAATGTTTGATAATGGAAAGCACAGATTCACGACTTTTTAAAAGATAAATCCATGTCATGCGAGAGTAATCGTCCACAAATGAAATGAAATAGTTAAAACCATTATAACTCTGGTTTTTAACAGGACCCCATACATCACTATGGACTAACTCAAACGGACTAGAAGCCCGATTATTGACACGAACAGGATAGGACAACCGATGATGCTTGCCCAACTGACAGGACTGACACTCTAAAGAGGACACATGAGCTAGATCTGGTTCCAACTTCTTCAAGCTTTCTAAGGAAGGATGGTCATATCTGCAATGCCACAGCAAGGGGGAACCACTCAGCATGGCGGAGGAAACTGGAGCAGGAGGTGGATGGCGAGGTAGATAATCACCAGGAAAGAGGTAGAGATCACCTTTCCTAGGCCCCCCACCAATCATCTTCAAACTCTTGAGATCCTGTAAAACAAAGCAAGAAGGCCCGAATGTTACTGTGCAGTTTACAGTGTCAATCAACTTGGCAACAGAAAGCAAATTGAATGGAAATTCAGGTACAAAATGAACAGATTTCAAATCAATATCTGGTGTAAGGAACACAGAACCACTAGCTACCACCTTCCTCACAGAACCATCTGCCAAGGTAACAGATGGGTGAGGAATATATGAGTCAAATGTGCGGAGCAATCGCCTCATACCAGTCATGTGCTGGGAGGCACCAGAGTCAACCACCCAGGGAGTTGCGGATCCAGAAGCCATAAAAGATGTAGCCTGATTACCCGCTGTAGATGCAAGATTTGCTGTAGAAGCAGATGAGGCGCCCATACTCCAATGTTGAGTGGCCTGAATAAACCTGTCATACTCCTCCTGAGTAAGTGTGATGCCAGAGGAACTCGAGCTCGCAGTAGTAGAGTCTGAAGTAGCACAGTTGGCAGCTCCAACAGGTGGAGCGGCAGGTCGCCCATGTTTCTTCCAGCATTTCTCGACGGTGTGTCCCGGTTTGTCACAGAAAGTGCATCGAGGACGAGTCCCACGTCCTCTGCCCAAGCCAGGTCTGTCAGCTGGTGTAGGTGCAGGTCGTCCTCCGCGAACTGCTGCAGCAATGGAGGCATGAGAATCTCCAGAAGGAACAACAGGAGTAGGATCAACTGACTCAAAGGTGGACTGCTGAATCCTAGAGAAAGCTTCGGCAAGGCCCGGTAATTTGTCGGATGCAAGTATCACACTTCTTGCTGAACCAAATGAGGAGCTAAGGCCAGATAGAAATTTAGCAGTGACAAGATCATCTCTATCTTTAATCTGCTCAGCAACTTTCACTAGATGATAGTAGCTCAACTCCTGGGAGATAGCTTGAATCACACCGAAATACTCTTCAAGGGATCTATCACCTTGTTTCTCTGCAAACAGACGATCATAGATCATAAACTGGCGAAGAGCATTCTTCTCCTGAGCATAGTGCTGCTTAACGGCATCCCAAATCTCCTTAGCGGTGGAGTAGAACATGAACCTAGAAGCAATAGAAGGTTCCATGCTACCCCATAGCCAAGTCTTCACTAGGCTGTCAAGACGTTTCCACTCGGCATAGTCTTTGTCAGTGCTAGTGAGAGGTGCAGAATCAACAAACTTTGCCCGATCGCGCGATTCCAAGACAGTATGAACCGCATTCATCCATAGCAAAAAGTTCTTCCCATTGAGCTTGATAGGAATAGGAGAGACCTCATAATAGGTCTTGTTCTCCATGATGCAACTGGGATATGGGTGACGGAGTGATACACGTCACACAGAAGGCTGAGTGGACGGACAGATACGCGTCCCGTGACGGAGAGATACACGTCACAACAGAAACTGAAAAGAGGATGCGTTACTGACGCATCGACAGCCTTCAAACGAGAGGTTCCTAATCACACATGAAGGAGATGTGATTAGGAAGGCACTGTGGAAGAGACGAGACCTCCGGGTAGGGCTTTAGAGAGCCGTTGGATCACCCGGAAGTCCTCAAACAGCAAGGTTGTCCGCCAAAAACGAGCCGAAAAGTTGCTGGAAACTTTCTGAAAAACGTAGACGAAGCCCCGGTTCCAAGCGATTGAGCCTACGGTAGCATAGAGATGGCCACCGGAGGCCCAGCAGCAAGAGACGAGGTTGGAGACTCCTAGCCGGGCAAGATCTGCGTCACCGGCAGTCTCCCTGCTGTTGCCGCACGCCGGCGGCTAGCCGAGAAGCCGCCCGGGCAGCGGCGGCGGCGGCGGCCTGAAGGAGAGGGCCGGCGGCGCCCTGTGGTGGAGAAGGGAGAGGGAGGAAGGGGTGTGGCGTCGCTAGGAGGGAGAGGAGCGGAAGCAGCGTCGGATCACGTTGCTCTTGATACCATGTCAACGTACGGGAGACAGAGTCTGTGTGTGTTGCACAAGGCAACGTAAGAGACCCAATAGGGTTCTCCTCTCTATTTATAGTAAAGGGGAAATTACATGTAGGTACAGCAGTAATATGAAATATGAAATAAACACAAAGTAAAGATATATTAACAGATTTATTTTGTGACAATAACCCTGTCATTAACCTTGCCAATAATCAAGTCTTTCATGATCGAACTAAGCATGTGGACTTTGATCACGATTGCATCTATGAAAAGATTGATGTTAGGATTCTCTATCTATCCTACATGAAGACAAGTGAGCAAATTGCATATGTTTCACAAAAGGATTTTTTTCTCCCCCCCCCACTTTCTTTGATTCTATTTGCAAGTTGGGCATGTTTAACCTATATCCACAACATGAGGGGGAGTGTTAAGTTTTTGTGTACGTAGTAATTAGGATTGAGTTGTGGCCAATTACTTGCTTTGTTATGTGTAAGAAGAAATGAAGGAGGAAGAAGATGGGAACACCAATCACATGTCGGCTGCTAGGTGCAGCAAACGTGAGTGGGGCTTGAGCCTACACACTTGTATTTATATATTAGGGTAAATACATGAGGTACTAAGAGAGAAAAAGCATAAAAATAACATTTCATAAATAAAATAGGTCAGCCGCCGGTTTGCCGTTCCGCCACTGTGCCAGTGTCGATACCATCGACTTGTGTCGATGGTATCGACGGAGTATTCCCTTGCGCCTGAACCAATCTCGATACTATCGACATGTGTGTCGATAGTATCGACCGAGATGCAGCTGGCTTCAACATGAACCTGGACAGATCTCGATACTATCGACAGAGTGTCGATAGTATCGACCGAGATGCAGGTTGCTTCACACTCCCCCTCAAGCTGGAGAGTACACATCGTGGATGCCCAGCTTGCCACAGAGTTTCTGAAAAATTGCTGAACCCAAGGGCTTTGTCAGAATATCTGCTAGTTGATCTTCAGACCTAACATATGGAGTCACAATAGTGTCGTCTTTTATTTGATCACGAATAAAATGGCAATCAACCTCTATGTGTTTTGTACGCTCATGAAAGATAGGATTCCTGGCGATGTGCATGGCAGATTGATTGTCACACTTGAGCTCCATAGAAGGTAGAAGAGAAATTTGTAATTCAGATAAAACAGATTTGACCCATTTTAATTCACAGCATGCATGGGCCATAGCACGATACTCAGCTTCAGTGCTAGATCTAGCAACCACATGTTGCTTTTTACTTTTCCATGTGATAAGATGATCACCTAGAAAGGTACAATAGCCTGATGTAGATCTCCTATCAGTATGATCACCAGCCCAGTCAGCATCTGAATATCCTGTGAGAGACAGAGTAGATGGAGGTGCCATTGGTCTAGAATATGTGATACCTTTACCGGGAGCACTTTTTAGATACCTCAGAATTCTGCAGACTGCTATCCAGTGTGATTGTCGCGGAGAATGCATATATTGGCTGACTACGCCCACAGCAAATGAAATATCCGGTCGGGTGACAGTTAGATATATCAACTTACCCACTATTCTCCTATAATATTCTGGATCTGGATACTCAACATCATCAACCACCTCTTTGATGTGATAATCCATTGGAGTATTTACCGGTTTAGATTCAGCCATGCCTGTCTCCTGTAACAAATCAAGCACATACTTTCTCTGAGATAAATTGACACCTGCATGAGATCTAAGCACTTCATTGCCTAGAAAGTATCTTAGTTTGCCCAGATCCTTTGTATGGAAATGTTTTTGCAAACCCTCTTTGACACGAGATATTCCCATGGTGTCACTGCCAGTGATCACTATGTCATCAACGTATACCAAAAGAATAATGGATCCACGGGAAGAGCTGGAGTAAAATAAGGAATGATCAGTCTTGGAGCGAGAAAAACCCATCTGAAGAATAACTTCACTGAACTTGTCAAACCAAGCTCTAGGTGACTGTTTCAGCCCATAAATAGCCTTTTTAATTTGCATACTTTCTGACACTCCCCCTGAGCAACAAACCCAGGAGGTTGCTCCATATATACTTCTTCCTATAGATCACCATGGAGAAATGCATTCTTTACATCCAGCTGAAATAATGGCCAATCAAAGGTAGTAGCAAGAGAAATAATGATCCGCACAGAATTCAGGCGAGCAACAGGAGAAAATGTTTCAAAGAAGTCAACACCATAGGTTTGGGTGTAGCCCTTTGCAACCAATCGGGCTTTCAACCTTTCAACTGATCCATCCGGATTGTGTTTAATAGTGAAAACCCATCTACAGCCTACTACTTTCTTTCCTGCAGGAAGATCAACCAGATCCCAAGTACCATTATTCAAGAGAGCTGACATTTCAAGTTGCATTGCCTGTGTCCAGCCACTGTTCTTCATTGCATCAAAATGGTTTCTTGGTATAGACACAGAATCAATCCCAATAGCGAATGCACGGGCCTGCTTAGACAGATGAGACAGGCAACATACATTTGTAATAGGGTGTTTAATAGTACAGGACCTAGTACCTTTCCGAACAGCAATAGGAAGGTTGAGATCAGATGTCTCTGTAGGATTCTCTTGAGTAGAAGGCGATGATGAGGGCTCAAGGACTGGTGCCGCTACTTCTTCTGGATCCTGCCTGCCTCGCCTATGATATACATGTGCGTAATGCTCAATGGTAGGTCTATCTCCTGCTTGTTCATCCGGAAAAGAAGTAAAATCCGGAATGATAGGTGGCACTCCCTCACTCTGCACTGATGGTAGCAGTCTCTCATTTTGTATTTTCGATGGCTCTCCCTCTCTCAACTGCTCCCCCTTGCTAATAGCATTGGAGAAATATGGAGTGGTCTCATGGAAAGTGACGTCCCTAGACACAAACATGCGGCGAAGACTAGGACAGTAACACTTGTATCCTTTGCTCGTAGTAGAGTAACCTAGGAACAGTGTTTTAATGGACCTAGGAGACAGCCTGTCGGTCTTAGGGTCAAAGTTATGGACAAAGGAAGTGCAACCAAACACTCTAAGAGGAATAGGATAGGGAGAGTCCTTGGGACGCAAAACAGAAAAGGGAGTCTGTCCTTGAAGAACAGAGGAAGGTTGTCTATTGATCAAGAAACAAGCAGTTAAAAGAGCTTCAGACCAAAACTTCTTGGGCACATTAGATTGAAACATAATAGATCGAGCAATATCAAGAAGATGGCGATTCTTCCTCTCTGCCACCCCATTTTGCTGAGGGGTGTGAGGACAAGAAGTGCGGTGAAGCATACCAACCGAGCTACAAAAATCAAACATAGCCTTTTGAACATACTCCAAGGCATTATCCGACTGAAGAATTTTTATATTGCAATCAAACTGGACTTTAATTTCAGTATGAAAATGTTTCACAATGGACAACACGGACTCTCTACTTTTAAGAAGGTAGATCCATGTCATGCGTGAGAAATCATCAAAAAAAGATATAAAATAACGAAAACCATTATAACTTTGGTCTTTTACAGGACCCCACACATCAGTATGCACTAACTCAAAGGGATAAGAAGCCCGCTTATTGACCCGACTGGGATAGGATAACCTATGGTGCTTTCCCAGTTGACATGACTGACACTCTAAGGAGGATAATTGGGATAACTCTGGTTCCAACTTCCGCAGGTTCTCCAAAGAAGGATGTCCATATCTGCAATGCCATAGGAAGGGGGAACCACTCAACAGGATGGATGGAGCAGGAGCAGGCATTTGGCGAGGTAGACTGTCACCGTTGAAAAGGTAGAGATCACCCTTCCTAGGCCCCCCACCAATCGTCTTCATACTCTTGAGATCCTGTAACATAAAACCAGAAGGTCCAAATATTACCCAACATTTTGAAGTGTCAATCAGTTTTGCTACCGAAAGAAGATTAAAAGGAAATTCAGGCACAAAGTGAACTGATTTAAGATCAATCTTGGGTGTTAGGGAGACAGATCCACTAGCTAAAACTCTTTTCACTGAACCATCTGCCAATGTAACAGATTGGTGAGGAATTGATGAGTCAATAGTGTGGAGCAATCTCCTCATACCAGTCATATGCTGTGAGGCGCCAGAGTCAACCACCCAAGATGAGGATGAGCCAGATGCTATGAAAGATGTAGCCTGATTACCAGCTGTAGATGCCAAATTTGCCGATGAAGAAGATGATGATGAACCCATACTCATATGTTGTGTCGCCTGAATGAACCGATCATATTCTTCTTGAGTGAGAGTGATGTAGGTGCCAGAAGATGTACCCACAGCTGTAGAGGATGAGGATCCTGTAGTGGTGGCACAATGTGCTGCCCCCACAGGTGGTGCAGCAGGTCTTCCATGTTTCTTCCAACACTTCTCCACTGTTTGTCCTGGTCTATCACAAAAGGTACATTTCGGACGTGTCCCACGCCCTCTACCCATACCAGGGCGTCCTCCTCGTACTGCAGCGGCAGTGGCAACAGAAGCATGAGATTCTCTAGAAGGTATATCAGGCACAAAGGAAGCAGACTCAAACAGTGATTGCTGGATTCTTGAAAAAGCCTCCACAAGACTAGGTAGTTTATCAGTAGCCAAGATAACACTCCGAGCGGAGCTACAAGTCAAGTTAAGCCCAGATAAGAATTTGGCCTAACAAGATCATCTCTGTCCTTTATCTGTTCTACAACACTCACAGGATGATAATAACTTAGCTCTTGAGAAAGAGCCTGAATAGCCCCAAAATACTCCTCAAGAGATCGGTCACCCTGTATTTCAGTAAACAAACGATCATAAATCATAAACTGACGGAGAGCATTCTTCTCTTGAAAGTAATGTTGCTTCACGGCGTCCCATATTTCCTTGGCCGTAGAGTAGAACATGAACCTTGCGGCGATTGCAGATTCCATACTATTCCACAGCCAAGTCTTCACAAGACTATCATGTCGCTTCCATTCAGCATATCCTTCGTCAGTAGATACCTTGGGACCCGAGTCAACATGCCTTGCTCTGTCACGAGCCTCCAAGACGGTGTGGATGGCGTTCATCCATAGAAGATAATTTTTCCCGTTGAGTTTGATGGAGGCGATAGATGACACCTCATTGTAGATCATAGGTGTCTTGATATCCTTCATTGTAGAACGGAATATATGACGGATTGATACACGTCAAAGAAAATGTGGTGACGGAGAGATACACGTCACACACAGACGAAAAGAAAGAAGAAATGCGTTACTGACGCATTCACAGCCTCCAAAGAATATTCCTAATCACACATGGAGGAGGTGTGACTAGGATGATGATTGAGATGAAACTAGTCCTCCGGCGGTGTTTTTAGATGATCGTTGGATCACCTGGAGATCCTCAACTGCTCTGTGATAGTGGCTACGGTAGAGTTAGATATCTACCGCAGACCCAGAGTAGCCAACGGTGGTCCTTTGCAGCAGGTGGATTACGCCAAGGAGACGGGTGGGAAGCAGTTGGCCGTCAAGGAAGGAGAGACCTGGAGAGATCCTCCGGAGAGAGAGAGAAGAGAAACCCTAGATCGATCTCCGCTCTGATACCATGTAAGAAGAAATGAAGGAGGAAGAAGATGGGAACACCAATCACATGTCGGCTGCTAGGTGCAGCAAACGTGAGTGGGGCTTGAGCCTACACACTTGTATTTATATATTAGGGTAAATACATGAGGTACTAAGAGAGAAAAAGCATAAAAACAACATTTCATAAATAAAATAGATCAGCCGCCGGTTTGCCGTTCCGCCACTGTGCCGGTGTCGATACCATCGACTTGTGTCGATGGTATCGACGGAGTATTCTCTTGCGCCTGAACCAATCTCGATACTATCGACATGTGTGTCGATAGTATCGACCGAGATGCAGCTGGCTTCAACATGAACCTGGACAGATCTCGATACTATCGACAGAGTGTCGATAGTATCGACCGAGATGCAGGTTGCTTCACATTATGTTTATGGTAGGTAGATCTTGGAGGTGGATCCATCTAACACTCAGACTATATTTGTAACATCCCCCAAGCTGCCATAGGCTTAGGGTGTCTCCATATATGGTTTTTTAACTTATACTCCGGAAGGTTTTTTCATGTAAATCCTTTTTTTTGGTATTTGCTCTTGTTTTAGTACATCACATTCTTTATTTTCCTCTAGTTGCTTCCACATACATGCAGGTTCCTCACTAATATACATATAATGATTCGTATTTACCTATTGCCTCATTAAAGTTAGGAGGTCATGCCCAAAACATCACATCGCTTGTTTTATATCTCATGAGAGCATTTCTTCCTCTTACCAAGTTATCATGACTCCTTTATCTTTGGTACATGTTCCTGAATTTGTTCATGAGGCCCTCAAATATTAAGCATTGCATGATGCCACAAAAAATAAAATTTCAGCTTTGCAACAAATGGCACTTGGTCCCTTGTTTCATATTCACCTTTAGAACCTATGGTAGTTGTAAGTGGAGCTTCATTTTGAAAGTTGGCTATAATGATTCTATTGTCAGGATTAAAACTCGAGTGGTAGCCAAAGCATACAGTTGGGTGTATGGAAAAGATTACCCGGAGCCTTTCTGCCATATTGCAAAGATGTCTTCTCTGATGAAGTGAGTTTTTCTAAGACTTTACCCAATATACTTTTCTACCCTTTGAAATCTCTGATATTGCTCTATAATGTCTCACGTCATCATTTCAATGAATTATAGTTTGTATAATCTAATTAGAAATCTGGGGTCTATAATGACATATGTGCACTCAATTGCATGAAACCCTAATCATATCATACTCTTCATGCATTATGATTTTTGATATCTAAACATCATCTAATTGGTCTCAAACTTTGCCTATATGAAGATTACCATTGTCTAGATATATGGTCCAAATCTCCTGAATTTTGGAGTTAAGGAGAGAGAGATGTGACTGATTGAGTTTTGATTACCCAAAATCCCTCTTTCACCTATTTTTCATTTTCTATTTTCCTTTTTCCCTAACACGACTCTAATCTAGACTGTTGGATTTGTAATCCAACGCCGTGCCTAGACACAATAGACCCCAAACCGTGTGCCACAGCCTAAGGGCCAAGGGTTGTTGGATAAGGGTGCCACATATTCCACCTCGACCCTACAATCCCTAGTCATCATCTACCTACGCAATCAGCAGGGTAGACTGGCAGCAGCATCTTTGAGGTCATCCCCCCTCATCTACCATCCTCGACTGTTTTCCTACATCCCATTCTCTCCCTCTCAACGTGAAAAACTCGGGGATAAGCCATTTGACTGCTCCTGAAACCATGAGCGGGAGTTTCAAACTCCCCTCTCCCGCTCTCTCGCACTCCAACAGCGGTTGTAATGTACAACCCTAAACCAAGCCGTAAACCAAATTTTCACGATAAAGCAGAGCCATTAGGACAAAGGTAGGTAGGACCGTATAGGTCCTTTTATCACAGAGACAAAAAGAAGATGGAGTAAAAGTAACAATTGTCTAGATAAAGAAAACTACTAACCAGTAGATTCTTTCACTATTTATGCTATAGTTTTGCGAAGCAACTGAGCATCTAGCATCAAGATTTTGAGCACGCAAAACATTAAAAGAACACTTTCTCTTAGGAGGATGGTTGGGCCCATATAGCCCAATCCATTACACTGCACATGTAAATACTAACCCCAAACAACTTCAAACCCCAAACATAACTCCACCGTATAAATATAGTCCCATACAACCTAATAAGAGACTGGACTAAATGTACATAGGATATAGGAAGCTACTACCTAAAAGACTTGGTTAAGCTATTTGCATAGGCCAATTTTCAGCCCTCAATGTTGTTTGAGGTTAGTAATGGCCTGTGTTTAGTATTAAATTAGGTCATTTTGAGTTGCTTCTGATTTGAATTGGGTCATGACATACAGTAATAGAAAGGGGTCATTTTCTCACTTGTACAGTGTAAAATCACTCAAGGATCTGAGGCATGAAAATCGGCTCAATCAAGTGTATCAAGCCACTTCCCCTAGACTGGAAAAGAAATCAGTTTGATCAAGAATGTCAAGCCGCCAGGGTCAACTATGAGCACAAGATCAGAGGTGAAGTGATGATAGTTCACTATCCTAACCATAACTTAAGGATTGTATGTAACAGAAAATGTAGCATCATTACACCACCTAGATAGAGGTTGGAGTAGATGGATGCAAGACATGGGTATCTATTACTCTAACAGCTTGTGCCTCTATGTTGTGTAGGGTTATACTTGTGTATGTTTAATTATAAATGGAATTCACAAAATGGTACCAAAAAAAGCTCATGCTCGTAATCTATCAAGTGTAGAAAATTCTAAGGACCCAAGGTGTCAAAGATGGCATGGCCAAGTACGCCAAGCCACTTCACCTAGCTCAATGTGAGAGCTAATTAGGTTGAGTGTATAAAATTAATCTAGTAGGCCGTAAACAAGATGATGATAAAAATCCAAAATCCTGACATGGATGTTAATTATGAAGGAAATTATTATATCATCGTAAAAAGGCAGCTCCACACCACCTGAAGACAGTTGGGTAAGATGGACACAAGGCGTGCCTATCTACTACCCAAACAACTCAATCTGAAGAATTTAACATAGGTCAATTATTGAGTTGTCAGGGCTCCATTGGAGTATATGCCTGCGGTTAGTAATGAATTGTTTTTATGAGTGCTTCAGCCCAGGTCATTTGCGAGGTAGATGTCCGTGTGTTATATCCATCTTAACAGTTAGCACAGCTTTAGATGGTGTGGTTCTAATGGGGATATCACTTGCAATTGCCCCATTTGGCACAAACAAATCACAAGTTTAACTGAACTCTGTTTCAAATCTACGAATTCCAGAGCAGCTGGGAAGAGATACCAGTCACAACGAAATGCCTCAAACTGTTCCCGGTAGGGAGGAACAACTCTGTTCTAACTTCTAAGTGTGATTTGCCAACTAAAAGAACAGATTTTCAAACTTGAATTCGCACATGACCATCAAACTAGAGGAAAATCCATACTTTCGCGATAAAAAAGCGGAGCCGTTGGAGAACGGGGCCTTACTGGCGGGTTCGTAAGCCATTGCTGGTGCTGGAATCTGCTTCTGGGAGCTGTTGAGTGTCCGGCGTCAGCTTCGAGGAGCGAGAAAGACTTGCCCGCGAACCCTATAAAGACCGAGTCCTCCAAGGAAGGAAAGGAGGTGGGCAGTTCGAAGAAAGAGCTGCTATGTAAAGTCCACCATGGGATGCTCGTGTTGATGTCGTGGAAGTGGAACGAATATGGGCAAAACGGGAGGGGGCAGAGAAGCTCGCTCGGGTGGTAGGATGGGTGGAGGAGGACTGGAGGAGTAAAACCGGTTTCGGGTGTTGTTGCTGGCGCCCATTCGTAAATCCTCAGTGCAGGCACTGAAGTTGACCGGATACTGTTCATCGATCAAATAAAAAATGGTTGACCGGTTCGTGGTTTTTCCCTCACCATTTCACCGCGTTGACCCGCCATCCCTGACTTGCAGCCTATCGCCATACAGCGCGCGACTGATTTCTTAGAAGAAAAGTTAAAAATAAAGAACAACAATGTCCAATGTCTACCAACCACACAAACTCTAGGATAATCTCCAATAAAACCTTGGTTGCACGCTCATTGTGGAATCACTAGTGTGCACGTGGTTACAGAACGTTTGTTTTTCCTACGTCCCCCCCAAAGAACAATCTAAAATGCTTTATAAGTGATTTATAAAGACAAAGGCTCTCCAACAAAACCGCTCTCTCTTCATAGAGATAATTTGCTTTTGGAATAATTACAAAGAACAGAACATAACGATCCAGATATATAAGGATGAGAACCTACTAACACAATCATGACTTGCTATGTATCTAAATGTAAGTTTTGCTTACTTTCTCTATAGTGACTTTATATCCTTTTTTTGCTTCACATACTACCTAGATTGTACAAATGACTTTCATATTTGATAAGAAATATATAAAAAAATAGTCAATTTTTGGGTGGGCATACATGGGTGAATCAATCATTAAATGACCTTTTGATGATCTCATAGCACCGCTACACAAGGTTTGGAAACCATATCCTCTCTAATAGACAATTAGCTCAAATGGCTCTCCTAAAATTTTATACTCGCGAGGTGTATACACTTATGCCCATTTGTCTTTTTAAAAGGTAAGCTATTGAAACTTCTAATTTTTTTTGGCATGCAAACTAAGCAATAGTCTTCAGGTGAAGTATATCGCCAATATAATCTCTATATAGTTTCTTCGTTGTTGATATTTTTCTTACACCTCTAGGTGTGCATGCCCTACATCTACCAGTTTAGTGGAATATTTTGTATTCAACTTGTCTTTTCTATTGTGGTTGATGATTTCTTGTTCATATGCTTGGGGTAAATATCATTGATCTTGTGTTTTTGTTTGTGTTATGTTAACCATTGTTAGTCTTTGCAATGATATCTATGGTCAACTCCTTTCCACTTCTTGAGAATCGCTCACTCTAAAATTGATTCAGTTAGCATACTAGGTGATATGTATGCAATATAAACGTACTTCTTAGTTGACTGTCAAAAACTATGATAAAATAATTTACTTTTAACTCCTTTTGATCCATTTTCGACTTTGGAGACCACATTTTAAAATCAATATGTAATACCACACTCAATCATAACTGACACTAGTCTTCCCTGGAGGGAAGCCTCGGGCTAGTAGGTACAACCTTTGACTAGTCATTGGTTAACAAGTAGTTGTCTTTATCATTTGTTCTCTGAATTAGTGTGTAATATGGTAAATAATTATAAAATTTACATCTATGTACTTTGTAAGTATGTGGATCATTCTATATTATGTGGTATTACTTTATGAGGAGCAAGTGTGTAACTATATGAGATAACTAGTATCAATTGCACACGAATAATTCATTGTTTGAATATAGTTTAAATGAAACTAGAAGAACACTAGTTTTAAAATATTCTGAGGTATAAATAAACATTTTTTAGATTTCATAGGATTATAGTGTAATGATCAATCTATTTCTTTGTACCTTTGGTGTATTAGTTTTCCATTATATGAAGGACACACTACTTAGTATTTATAAATATGTTTTTGCTCATTTATTGGTTTTTATCTTATTCTATCATCATCTCCCTTAATATTTTGAAAGGTTCTTAATTTGTGTTAGGTTCCACATTTAGTACTTGTGTAAGTGACTATGACTTCAAAATAAATATGAATATTTTTAACATATTCCAATTTTGTAAGTTGCAAGACTAGTTTTTTCTAAAGAAATTCCTATACTACATGTGATTTTCTATGAATCATCTAAAGTTGATTAAAAACATATACACTAAATTCCTTCATTGTCTCAAGCATTTTTCTATTGTTTGTAGGAAGATTACACACTAATCAAACATCCACAACTAGTCCATTAGACTATGACATCCATTTTTTAGTTTTGTATTATGTATCCAAATATCGAAATATTTAATGATAGGCTTCAATATATGTTCAATAATTTGATTCATGGTAAAAACTATATATATTATCCTTCTAGGCCATGTTATTTTCTGACATGTTCTTAGATATATGTATATACATATACATATATATGGGTATATATAATCAAGTATAATTTATGAGTGATTTCCACAGTGATAAATAGAAGGAAACTTTAAACGTGTTCCTTCAGGTGTAGAGTAATGGAGTAGAAATGGACACTCACCTTTATTCAGATGTATGAGGATAAATTTTGAGCATGCATAAATTTTCTACTCAAGTTACAATGTTATATTTTGTAGAGATCATCTTTTATGATGCAAATGATGCCTTGGAAAATATAATAGAATAATAATCATGTAATCATTGCATGATAATGTTCAAATCATCTTCAAAAAAAAAAACAATGCATGCACCTTTACCAATATTGATGAAAATTGGGGTCATAGTGGTGGCTAGACCGGTAATTTCCTCCCCATTTTCAACGTTTCTTTGATGTAGTGGGTGGTTTCGAATGGAGGATTTGATTTGTGGTCCAGATGTGCATTCTCAGTAGCGCAAGATAGCGAGGGAGGCGGAGAGCGAGAAGGTCGTTCTTGTATAAACTAACATTGTTGGTATTGATGGATGATTCTTGTTGCTATGTATCTGGGTTAGGTGGTGCTCTACAACATCATGAAGTGTTTTCTAGAAAGCCACTTTGTAGGATCGGGTAATGAGGAGTTGAAGATCTTGTTTATTTTTAGGAATCGATGGATCCTATAATAAATGTGAACATAGATGGCCTCCAAGGTGTGCCTCCCTCAAAGGTGATTGAAGTTTTCTTTGGTGAGAGATTCAACTAGAACACCATGGTTGAGTGCTTCCATGATACAAAAAACATTAGAAGCATTTTTACCTTTCCCTAGTGTTTGTTGATAGATCACAGACTCGACAATGTATGGGATCCAATTGGAATTTTATATCGACATTTATCCCTAATCAAGAATTTTAATTAGATTAGGGTGTGAGAGTTTTCCTTGCCTCATGGTCCAAAATGTGCATCTTATTGTTAGGAAGCTTCACATTGTAAGTAATGTGCAAATCTGGCTTCAAATCCATCATGTTGAAATTATAGAGGATCCAATGTCCCTTGTGTGAATTTGCAGGGGGGACAATGTTCGTGGTGAGTTTGTTTATTTTGGTGACTAAGGTGTTGGTGCAAGGTGTTTCTTTTCTCTTTCTGAATAGGCAATCAGCTAGGTTTGGCGTAACATTATATAGTTGTCATGGCTTGTCAAAAGTCATTACATGTTCTAGAATTACTACTAGTAGTACAACGAAGGTGCGCTTGTTGATGTTTGTTGGATTTCTAAAAATGGTGTGCAAGTTGTCTCATGTTATAGAGTGGATGCCATTGTTATATGTGACACGAGTGCCCAATTTAGAATTGTCCTAGATATCTTATAAAACAAAGATGTCACATACTATCATGGTATGGATAGAATATGGGTCCATGTCTTTCATTTTTTGTTAAATCAAGGGGTTGTGCAAGTGGAGATTTTAAGGAAAATAGATTTTCCTAGTTAATGCCCAAAATAATAATAGTGGGGTTGTTGTTGTTGTCATTGGAAAAAGAATTTGCACAAATAGGCTTGCCAACTACTTGTACAACATGACCTTTTTCACTAGAGTTGAGGAAGGTAGTATCCTCATTGGTAATGTGTAATGGTGATGTCTAGTGTGGAAGTTTGGCCTTGATATGGCTTCCTCCTAGTGGATCTCATCTTGGTGAACCACATTGGTGTGGTAGTTCACATGTGAAGTTATTTGGAAGTTGTTTGGCCCCTTAAGATATGTAAGTGGAGAGAACAAGGGGTTCTATTATTCATTAAAAATAGCTTGTAATTGATGTATTATTGTAGCATCAATCACAAGGTCTTCTGATTGAGGCAAAATCATGAATCGTATTCATTTCCTCATGATATGTTATGTTGGATTCCTTATTGGGACCGATAGAAAGTGCTTGACAAAATTAGCATTGTGATCAATCACAGAAGGGAAATGGGGTAACGTCAATAGGTGCAGTCAATGGAAAAAAAAAATATTTTAATCAACTCAGCATCTAGGGTTTCACCTTTGTTTAGAACTTCATGTGATTGAGCAAAATGACTGATCATGCACAAATGTGGTTCAGAGTGATGCATTGTTGATTAAGAAAAATGATCAATCGGGTGTCGGTGATAGATCAGTGATAGTGAAACAATCTAGTTGGGCAAAAAGGGTGTCTACTCCAGAGTTAAGGAATTTTTGAGAGCACAAACTTGATATGTGTCCCTCCCCCTTTTATACACAAGATAGGTGATTGGGGCTTACAGAACTAAGTGTGTGACATGTAGTCAATTGAGGTGGTTGCTTGATCAACCAAAAGGTTTATAGTTTAGTTTGTAAGGAAATTTGGTGGATTGAAGTGGTTGATAGGCCGATGCTCGGTAGAACTATCGTACCAAGACTTAATTGTTTACTCATTCAAAATATTCAATTGATGAAGTGTTAAATCGAGTTTGATCAAGCAAAATGGTTGATAGAATGATTTCCTCAATAGTTATTGTGGATAAGAAAAAGAATAACATAAAGCAAAAACTAATTATACTATAATACTAAGAAGGGAACAAGAATTAAGGATTAGGTTGTCTCCAAGAAGGGCTAGTTTAAGGTCCATTTGCTCAAACCTTCTTCTTAGTTACTCTTTATGTTGTGGTATAAAGAATTCCAATTTGACTCTCCTAGTGAAGGCTTTACCACATTATACCTTTTCAAACAATGTTCATTTTTTTATAAAAGTTCTAGACTTCTCTTTGTAAACACCGTCATCCCTAGTGGGTAGATTTGTACAATTTTGAATTGTCCTGATAAATGGAATCTTAATCTCCCTAGGAATAGTCAAATCGCGGAATTGAAAAATAGAACCTTGTCCCCTTTTGAGATATCTTTACACTACATGAGATTCATAACATACCTTTATCTTTTCTTTGTATATTTATAACATTCTCATATGCATGTCGACAGAGATCTTCTAAATTTTAGAGATATCAAAATCTCTTCCTTTTTGTCAATAGATGGTCCATGTTGAGGTTTTTGACTACCCAAAATGCCTTATGCTCGAGTTCTAGCGGTAGACAACATGACTTGTTGTATATAAAATGATATGAGGTTGTGACAATTGGTGTTTTGAATTCTATGTGATATGCCCAAAGAGCATCAACCAGCTTGGATACCTAGTCACTTTTATATCTTGCAAAAATCTTCTCCAAGATTTGGTTTATTTTATGATTTAATACTTCAACCTATATGGATGTCTACGTATGATAAGATGTATATATCTTGTGCTTCAGACCATATTTCTTTAGTAATGATATCAAACTACCATTCAGCTAATTGATCACCACTATCATGTATTACGATCTATGGCACACTGAATCTCGGTAAATTATCTCATTGTACATCTTCATTACAATTTTTGAATAATATGTAGGAGAGGCTAATGCTTTGACCCATTGGATATGTAATCCATTGCAATAAAAATATAACGATTGTTAAAAGAAAAATGGAATGATCTCATGTAATCAATTCCCCATACACTGATGATTTCTACCTCAATCTAGTCATTAAGAGGTATTTTTCGTGTGCCCTGAGATATTTCATATTCATTGGCGTGCATCACGGGCCTTGACGTAGGATTGGAAGTTTTTGAAGATTGATGGCCAATACAATTTTAGGTGTAATACTTTCACTGCAGTCTTTTCTGCGTCCAAATGTCCCACATAATGAGATTCATGGCATTTTTTCCCAGAATTTGTGGCATTTCTTTAGGGACACAACGGAGGCACAAATTATATACACATCTGTGGAAAAGTGATGGGTCATCCCAATAGTAATTTTTAGTATCCAAAAATAAGTTCTTGTATTTTTTGTACATAATATCTAGCTAAAAGTTGTTGGAAAACTAAATCATTACAAAAGTCAGCGAACCAAGGTGCGACCTGTTGATGGCTTGGACTGAAATTAATTATTCATCATTGTAAGAATCATGTATCGGTAAGGATTCATCATCTTCTGTATGGATTCAAGAGAGATGGCCAATGACTACATTTTGTGTACCTTTCCTGTCTACAATCTCATGGTCGAACTCTTGAAGTGAGAGTACTCATCTTATAATTCTAGGCTTTGTATCTTTCCTTGTCATGTGATACTTTATCAAACTGTGATATGTATACATGATGACCTTTTGTAACGTACCAAAATCTAGCATCCAAGCAATAGAAAGACTATTCCCTATGATTAGGAGGATAATATGATTGGTTCATTAGATTTGACCCAATAAGGATGAAGTTATACCTTAATAGTTATTGTATTTAGCATGAATGATTCCATTATAATCCACAATATATAGGTTTGAAAACCAATATAACACATTAGTTGGTATTGGATTTTGTGATCAACATCACATGTCATAATACACTCATATTAACACAATAACATATATGTTTCCTAACATATAAGTGAATGCATGAAATATTTCATATAAAATATCTTTGCTGACTAATATATCACTCTCACTCTCAACTTTTGTATCTCTAATCGAGATGACAGATTATGGGAGCCACTAGGGGTTCTAGGTTAAATATATAGATGAATTGAGATGCTTAGAACAATTGCAAACAAGTCCAAAATCAATTTTCAATATTCTTTTTTTATTTATTCATATTAGTTGGTCGGTCAAGTTGTTATTGATAAGAAACTTGTCTGAAACACATACTATAGAAATTTAATATCATCTAAAATTATGAAAGTTTAAGAATATGTCTGAAATAGATTTACCAAGCTATAATTAACATTTCCTCTTAGTTGGATGTATAAAAAATATAAAATCAAATATCAGATTGTTATATTTCAACCATAATGCATGGTCGGTTGAGTTTGTCCTGGGGAAACTCAAATGACAAACATGTCATCAAACTTTCAAAAAAATGTTTACAAGAAAACTTTTAATTGAGTTACCAAACCATATCCAATTTTCAACTAAATCAAAGTTATATGTAAAATTCTATAAATCGTTTATTACACCACTGCACTTGTAAAAACCTCACTTTTCAGAAACCGTCAATTAAGGAAGGCCAAAAAGATGAGAGCCATTAACTAAACTTTTTCCAAAGATCCAAATGTATCAAATAATAACTAATAATAAATGATTTCAATTAATTCAAATATATTGTTTACAAGATGTTCCTCTAAAAGTTACATAACTTTCCATCATTAGAATTGTACATATGAGAAGAAGTATCTAGATAATTGTACATATGAGAAGAAGTATCTATCTAATACTCCTTACAAATTAACTTTAATGTCCTTAAGTAATTTCATTGATCCATCATATCTTAATATCATCTTATCTAGCATGTACCTAAAATGTCGTGAAACAAAACAACATATTGCATATTGAAATATATTGTGTACTTGGGGTGCATGCAAAATGTGTGCAGGTAAACTAACAACATATATTCCATCAAATACTTGCAAATAAGAACTGAAATTTTAGTCACATAATCTTTCTTTATGTTATACTCATAGTGGCATTATAATTGAATAGAATGTAAATAAACATCCAAGAATTTAGTTGTTCACTCCTCGAGAAAACCTAGGCAAATACCAGTAAACTAATGTAGGTAGTCATAAGAGTAACCACACACCTCTTGTATAACCATGCAGATTATAAAATCATAATTTAAGCATATCATCCAAACAAGCAAGCAAAGGGGAGTCCAATTATTTAATATGCATGTATATAAATCCTAAAGTTTCATCTTCACATTATTCAGATCAAGTTGTACTCGGCCCTAATCTAGGGGTTAGGGTTTAGACAAGGATAAGGGTATAAATCCTATTTCCATCGCATGTTAAACATTAGATGAAGACCCTGATCATTGGATCAATATTATCCTTCCATTACGATCACTTAGATTCAATTAGTTTCATTAACAACATAACAAGTTAGGATCTTTAACCCTAATTACTCATATGCATGATTATTCACATTAGCAACCATAATTCTACATCATTATGATCATGAAAGTGTTAAATCATCATTATATTCCACAATGTCATATTATATCTCAATGAAGTGTATTTAACATGATTAACAACCTAATCTCAAAACTAGGATTATTATGCTTTAAACATCACTTTAACACATATTACTGATTATCCACCTTAGAAAACCTTATTTTAGTAATATATGAACTTTTAGCACTAAAATATGTACAACATGATCTTTTTATCCAAAAAGGTTAACCTTTATCCATTAATATCATTTAGACAAGTGATGACCATTAAAATCACGAAGCTAGGGTTTCTATGCATATTTTACATTAAAGATTGTATTTTTATGTACTTTTGGAAAAGGAAGAATTATCAATTATCAATTATATTTTTATTGCATTCCTCTTGTTTTTCTAATTAATTTTCATATAATACTTGTCTCAATCCGAATTACCTACAACTAATTACATTAATCACAAGGTATATCTTTCTTGGCCAATCAGTGATTGCCACATCAGCTTTTATTCGCAATATTCACCGTATTTGGTATTGACAATGCTCCGGGCCGGCCAATGGGCTGCGACCACCTTGGCAACACGCTCTAGCATGGACAAGTCTAAATATAATGGGGAAAGATTGGATCACTTCTACATCCTTGAAATTCATAGATTTCACGCCTAAATGAAGTTATGGTACAGATAACAATAAAGTGTTTTGAGGGATCTTGGTTGATGATTCCAAACCCTAGAATTAGATTAAATGATCAATTTAAGGAATAATTTGCTTTGAGCATATGTGATCAAATGAGGCTAATATAATATACAATGGTTACCAAAGCCTCAAGTTTGGTAATTAGGAATGTGGTTAAGCTCATGGAACCTTTGGAAGGCCTAAGAGATGATTTGTGGGCCTTAGGTACTTGCTTCAGCCCAATTGGTTAATCAACATTTACAAATGAGTCTCTAGGATATGAAATTGAATATCCCATATATTGTGACTATAATAAATATTAAAGATATTTTTTGTCAAAAGACCATCAAGAGATGAGGTAACATGAGAAGTTTTAGAAGATTCTAAGCTATCCTATGGCCTAAGTAAGGAATTAAAGAATTATAGAGTAATTACTTAAGGATCAAGTTTGATGGATCAGAATGATTCTCCCTGGCTTAAATCATTGCACACAAATAGATAACAACTTGTTGGATGTTGTATCAAAGTTTGGGATCAGGAAGAGTTACGATTTGGCCTATAGAGATAAAAGAAAGTTTTGGAGTTTTATCTAATAATTATTAGATTAGAAGATGAGAAGAGTCATGCCGGATCCGGACTCTGGATCTGTGAAGGGGATCGTCCCCCTGACCCGAGGAAGCGAGGGAGTCCTAGACTCATTTCTAATGGGTTTAACTGGACCATTCTCCCTCTCCTCTCATTCTCTCAGCATGAGATGAATCCTGTTGGATCCAAAAGATTGCACTGAGGTTAAAGACCCCTTGATGAAATAGTATCGTGCCCAGATTGGATAATGCCTAATTGGCAGAGTGGTGTGATGTGAGAACTGATCATGTCAGCCGTCAACTCTATGCTTATTTAAGGATAGCAAACCCCCCACGGAGATAGGGAAAGGTTGCGACAGAATCGGTGGAACATGAAATAGGATCAAGGTGTGTGCGGTGGCCATCAGCCAACCTTCTCTAGTCGCCGTCACCACCGGTCAGTAAATCCATATGTGAGAACTCGAGGATGGATGTTCGGGCCATCCGAGATCTTGACCAGGATGCCTGAGGGTGTGTGAGGCATGGGTGGAGTTTGTACAATCGGCAGAGAAAGAATTTAATATGTAAGGATCTATCTTTCTCCGTCTTCATGTAGGCGATACTCCGTTGGGGTTTCCCAACCTTGAACTAGGCTCGCCGACCTCTCACAGCTTGATCCGAAGACCCTCCCAAGTTTGGGTGGGGGGTGCTAGAGGTGAATCCAACCTTGGATTGCCCTGTCATACCCTGATGGTGAGAGTCAACCTCTCGGTTGACTCGACCCTTCCTAGAGCAGCGGCTGCTTTCTAAAGAGATGACCATCGGGGAGTTTACCCTTGTACCCCAACCCGCGTGATCACCCATGATCACTGCGAAAGGGCAGTATGGTCTTTTATATCGGGATCAAAGACCTCGCTTGTGTGGACAGGCTCTTGACGGGGTGCAAGGCCATTGGTCGGCGTCTGGGCCCGCATGGTGTATAAGATAATAGAAAACAATGATGTGTCAACGCGTAATTGGTCCAAGTATGTTAATCTTGCAATAATTATAGTTAATTATTGATAACTCAGATTTCAATAAGTTATATACAAAAGTTGCTCAGAAAAATGAGAGAAATCCAAAGAAAATATAATTAGAGTCCAATTAAGCTTATGGATCAATGTTTAGATGTGATTAATAGAAAGGAAAAACCTAGATTTTCTTTAATATGATGCTTAATTGAGTAGATTCAATTATGTTGAGTTAATACCTAATCTTGTCATGTATAAAGAGGAAATCCTTATCAAAGATGAATAATTGATGTTTCTAGATTAGTAATCTTATACATGCATATTTAGGGTTTTGAAACTAATGTGGACATCTTGCTATGATCTTAATGCTAGTAATATGATCTAAGTATCATGGATAATCTAATATACTCAATATGATGATTAGGGTTTCCCTAATATGCATAATTAAAGGTTGTAATCATAGAAACCATGATATGATGGAAGTAGGGTTTGTGACCCTAATCCCTAGTTTAAACATGAGACAACCCTAAACCCTAGTTTAGGATAGAATCTAGATCTGATTAATGTAATGTGAATACATAGTGACACATATGTAGTATGTGTGTTTCAGATAATGTTTATTGCATGCTTTGTTGCTTAGATGTTTGGATGCACTCTTAAAGTGCATGAGTTATTTTGCATGGTTTATGTAATTGCATAAGGTATGTGGTTACACTTATGAATACATGTATCGATTTATGAGTTAGCCAAGGTTTCTCGATGAGATTGAATGCATGATAACTGCTTGCTTGTTTATTTACTTCATGCAAATTATAAAGTCCCTATGAGTATAACACCAGGTTAATAAGGATATACTAAACCTTGGGTTAGACTGATCTTAAGGGTAATGCACACGAGCCCGGAAGGGACAGTGATTAAAACTAAGGTAGTAGACCAGATATGGGTTAGAATATGAAAGTAAGTTTATGTTCTTATGTTCGAATAAAAGATGTTTGTTTATGTGTACTTGTAATTATTGGATGAACCCACATACCAGTATAGAAATATATTGATCGCATATTTGTTTGTCGACGTTTTAGGTACCAGATATACTTGATTCATGGACATGGGGTTACAAAATAAAGATGTTGAAGACACTAAAGTAATTCATGAAGATTTTGACATAGTGGTATATCATCATACATGTACAAGTTCATCCTTTCTAAAAATTTATGTAACTCTTTAGAGGAGTTTTTTTTATGTAAACATGCAAGTATTTGTTCATTAATGGAAATTGTTTACTATTATGTATTATTTCTTGAATGTGGTCCTGGAATTTATGAGTAATGATCTATAACTTTAAGGTCTTTTGGACACTCAAAAGTGTGGGTCATTACAATCACCCTTACATGGCCATGTTGAAACCCGAGGGCAATGGGTTACTTTCACCCCCTCCATCTTCTTCTACCTCCTTGGCATGGTCCCTACCGTTGGCAACGCCGTGACTCAGTCAACTTCTAGGTTGACTAGCCATGTCCAGCCACCAATAAAGGTTTTGAGTAGATAGGGAGGTTCATCGCTGCACCCCAGACCTAAAAGACCCCTTCTTGAAATGATATCTGACCAGAGTTGGGCCATCCATAGGTGAAGTTAGGGGGAAATAGAGAGTCGGGGCCAAAGGTCAGATCTTGGGCCTCTACCATTGTACCGGATTCAGAGATGATCCTTTGAGTAGTTGGGATTACCTTAGTGTGCTCTCCTTTCACGGATGAGGGGTGCACTCATTATATAGATTGAGAAACACCCATCGGCCTTTAATCGAGTCCCAACTAGATTGTCATTTGGGAAATGTCCCAATCCCATACAACAATAGGGAAAACTAGGTTTAGCTGAGTTCGTGTCAGTCTCCCCAATCTAGTGGAATAGTTTGTGGGTGCTCACACCAATTAGAGAGAGAGGAATCCAAATCAGAAAAAGGACTAAACTGTCGCTAGTTTCCTAATCTGATTGGAGGAAGAAGATGACGCACCCACTGATGGTCTGAGATCAAATGGTCAGGGCCATGCACATCATAATGGGACGAGCTTATATCCTTAATCGATTTGAGTTACATTTAATACTTCTATCAAAATAATCCTTTCTCTTTAGCGAAAACTAAGTAATCTATATGTCTCTCTTCTTTTATCCAAATAACTCCAAATTTTAAGAGAAAGATTTTAATGATTAAATATTAGTGTGGGCAAGGTTTGATGCCAAAAAGATATTTCTAGATAATCCTTTGATCTCCCTTCAAAAAGAATATAATTCATTTATTTCAAGTAGATCCCTCTCTCTTCTAGGTTTTCTATAGGTCGGTATAAAAGTCCTTTTTCTATGAAATTCAAAGGGAATATCATTAATATCATTCCCAACCTAAATCAACTTTTGGGATTATTTAGAATAACTTGAATAGCCTAATCTTTCTCTTATGGCTAATTATTCAATTAATTACTTACTACACATGGAGAGTATTTTTTCTTTCAAATTCTAGAATTATCTTATTTTCATTATTATTTCAAGTATTCCAAAGGGCAAACTAAGATAACACTATTTGGTGCCCCAAACATTGTATTGTCATTAATGGCTAGATAATTACTCTTATCATCGTATACAACTCTATATGTCATATTTTCTCTTGACAACTTGCATATTATTCAACATTTCAATTATTTAGCAAACCATAAAACCAGTATCCTTCATATATGCACAAAATCTCTCTTTTCTAGAGTATTTCACATCATTCCATATTTAAAATATCAATTTTCCATTACTTTTGTAAATATTTTATTATTGGATTTTCCGCTCTTTCTCTTGCCAAAAACATTATTGGATTATTGCAAACCAAAAAGCACACGAAATTAATTTTATTTCTTTAATTTGTGCCCTAAGGACCTATTTGTAAAGTAATTAGTGTCAAGGGTCTCTATGTGGGCCATGGGTTGCACCCATGCTACAAAGATAATTTTTACCGTTCCATTAATAATAACATTAAATAAATTACAAATCAATTCATGCATTATGTTTATATAATTCAATTTTAATAAAATTGAGGATATTACAATACTTCATGCATTTTAATTAATATTTTCAATTTGGCCAATTAGGATTTTTCATTTCTAAAACCCTTATTATTTGGAACAAAGTATGCTTTGAGTTTCTCATTAGGTCTAAAACATCATAATTAAATTATCTTTATGTCAAGCTTAAGTAATGACCAATCTAATCAAGCATATAATCATCCAAGTAAACCCTAATTAGATGCCTACTTTGAAAATGTGTTGTTACCATGATGGTGATTGATAGACGTCATGTACCATACCTTAGTTATAGATGGACACATTAGTTGTTTTTTTGGGTGGGGGTGTACCAGAGCTAGAAAATTACAGGATCAGGTTTTGAATTGTCATACGGGGGTAACTTAAACAAACTCGTAAAAAATATTAAAAGTAGGAATTAAACCAATAATGCTTGGGATCACTATCCAAGACTCTAATAGAGTTTTAGGAATAACAACTAGCCCCACAAACCAACACTAGTCTTAAATGTATACTTTATCCTCACTCACGTGTAAGGCAGGATAAACATCCTGACTGGTCAGTCAACCTAGTATTACTCCAAGATGAGCATGTGCTTAACTACAAAGTTTTTTAATGATGGCTCTCTAAAAAGGAGGTGCACCTTGGTGATAGAATAGTCCAATAATTCTTTTTAAGATCATTTTATCTGATGCCTCAAATCCTTAGACATTACAATCTCCCCCACTTAAACTCTTGGTGTCCTCATCAAGACTAAACTATATGGCCTCATAACATTTCCCTTTTTAGTATAATGGGCCATGGACACCCAATTCTTGATCACAAAATACTAGCGCAAAGGTGGCTACATCATCATGGACAATCATTTCCAACATGTATGGACTGTACGGCTCAAGACTGGTAGGCAACATGTCCATGTGGGCACCACCTACTAGAGGGATTTTGACATTGATACCAATTGTAACATCTAGGCCCATTGCCCAAGGCTCTAGTAAAGTTTTAGGAATGATGACCAGCCCCACAAGTCACCACTAGCCTTAATTATGTACTTTATCTCCACTCACATGCAATCTAAGATAAATTTCATGACTGGTCACCCATCCTAGTACTACTCTGGACTGAGCACACTTAACCACAAAGTTCTTTAGTGATAGACTCCCTGAAAAGGAGGTGCACTTTGGTGATATGGATAGTCCAATAATTTCTTTTAAGATCATTTTATTTGAGGCCTTAAATCATGGGAAGTTATAGAACCTGAGCCACACTATTAGAAACAAGATCTTAAATCCAATCCAACTAACAAACTATTTTTTTAGTGTACTTAAAATAAATAAATATATATATATATATAGAATATATAGCTATACTGTAGAGGTATAAGTACGTAACTTTGGATTTGGGATGGGAGCTAAAGTCCTAGTTTCCCCGATATAACTCCAACCCTTGGGTGTACAAATTTCTTTTTTGGTTGGGGGATAGTTTTTGTTTCTTTCGTGAAGGGTGTGAAATCATAGTATAGTAAAGTAATCCTTTTGTATGACTCAACTTTTGGGGGATACTTCATTATGAGAATAAACTTAGATAGTAACCAAAAAAGGCAGAAAAAGTCACAGGAAATGTAACTTATTTTATCCCCCAATCGAAAGAACTTCCATGCGAAAACCCCAAATAGAGATGGCAATAGTGTTGTAAAAACATGTCAATGGATAATTGCATCACATTTTAAAATGCACAATCACACCATATGGTTATGGTGTAGATATGATTTAAAATTTTATAATGGTCGCAATGTGGTGTGGTTATGGCTCTAGAGAAAAGAATTGTGGATATTAACTACACCATAATTGATTTATTTAAGTGTGTATAAGTATATGTAGAATGATATTTTAATTATATTGTTTATTGTTGTTCTCAAATAGTTACTAGATCTCTATTTGAAATGGCATTTAATCTATAAATAAATAGTAAATTTCATTGTCTTACCATTCTAAACACATACATTGTCCTCTTTGTACAACTACCAAAATGCATGTGTGCTTAGCATATGAAAATATTATTGTTAATGTTTTACTTTTATATATATTGCAATTCACCTTTACATGTATTTTTAGAAATTTATAAAGTCATATGTATAATGGTGGTAGATAGTTGTTGTCATTGGTGGAATCATCCACTATATTCTGTGTAGCTTTTTTTTACTTGTTTCATAACAATCACAAATAAAAATATACACAAATTAGAAAATAAAAGATAGATAATTAAAAAGAAAATCTATCTTATTACTATAAGTGAACTATTATGCATTAACAAATGGATGTAGTTACTGCTAGAGATAAATAAGGTAAGAAAAATAAAAAAGGTGAAAACATAAAGACATTAAAGAAAGAAAGGGACGGTTCAATAGAGAATGATTACATCTATTATTACTAATCGACTTTCTTATAATTATTCAAATACTTTACCATTCTCTCACACAAAAAGTATTGAGTTTTCCATCTCTCTAAAAATATATCATTACAATTAATTTTAAACTTTATTTTACTTTTCTGTCATTACAAATAAATATATAAAGAAAAAAATCATAGATTACATACTTCAAATGAAGAAGACGACTTAATATGAGAGAGAGACAACTATTTTATATAGGGTAATATCGTTTTAAAAAAAGAACATATATTAGTGGCAGCACTTAATACATTTTAGAAGATGATAGTGTTTGGACTTCGGTTGAGAATATATATATGTAGTTGGAAAAAATGCATTTGTGTTTACTAGTGTTCAATAAGAAATGTTAAAAATACATTCTCATAAAAAAACTTATTATTCTTTAGTATGTAATAAGGACTTGATATTGTTGAATCATATTTTATGTTGTTATTTTATTTGTTGTGTATAATTCCTTGACAAATTGTATGCATTAAGGTCAATAGATAATTTATTCCTAATGTGATGTGGTGTGGTATAGTTAACCATGACTTTTTGACGGTATGAGTATAGTTTCTCATAACAAACCCCGCAATGGATACAATGCAGATATGATATTTGATTTTCAACTATAATGTCGTTGTGATTTTGACAGAAAGCACACCATATATGCACCATTACCATCCATACCCCACTTTCGACACACATTTTACACATATAACTAGGAACAGTATCCAATATAGATAGATGGGTGCAACTAGATTTGTGGCTAATTTATGCTTCACAAGTTTCCATCAGAAGGAATTCTACCTTTTTTTTTAAGTAAACATTGTTATATGAGTTACGCTGCACACACCCAGTGATATCTCCAGTTTTTCACCCAGTTGTTGGGACTTGGGACTCGTTTGTTGTGTAAAACTATCTACTTTCCCTATATTAATGGGAGTAGTCAAGAGGAGAGAGAGAATAGAGAGCAAAAAAAGAGACAATCACAATTGCTATATAAAAATAGAGGAGTCTCGTCTATTAACTCTATTATATATTCTAGGAGAGAGAAATACAATCACAAAATATGGAAAAAGAGAAAATAACTTTAGTCATAACTTTCACACCTTAATGCATTTTTCATCAAAATAAAAATTATTGCATTCATTATAAAAAATACTTTCAACAGAACTAATACTAACATATTTTGAAAAAATAATAATATTAAGGATGTATACTTCTTTCTTCTCTCATGCTATATGAATATTTTTTTTACAATACTAGTGTTCACTTCTCTCATACTGTACGATGTTATTTTAATACAATATTAATATTTACTTTATTCTTCTTTGTTTCTTACTTCTTTTTTTCTATATCTCTCTCTTTTCTTTATACTGTACGAATATTATTTGATATAGAGCTAGGGGAGAAACAAAGAGAAAAGAGAGAAGTAAACATTCATACTGTACTAATGTTGTTAGTACTATACTTAAGTACATAAATAAAAGGGTTCATTGAGGTGCAAATCTTACACTTTTAGGTCAATGCTCGTATTTAAGTACAATACCCAAATTTTGAGAAAAAATACATATCTTACAAGATATACAGAATGAGAGAGGAAAAAATTAGGATATAAAGAAGAGAGAAGTACACATTAGTGCTGTACGAGAAACAAATAGATACAGTAAGAGACATATGGTATGAGAGAGGAAAAGAAGTTAGACATAAAGAAGAGAGAAGTATCCATTAGTATTGTATGACAAATATATACGTACAATCTTTACGAGACGTACGATACGGTAGAGGAAAAAGTAGGACATAGAGAAGAGAGAAGTACACATTATGTTGTATCAGAATCAAATATGTATAGTACGAGATGCACGATACGTGCGTACAGTACGAAAGATGAGAGATGTATGTATGTATGTGTGTGTGTGTGTATATATATATATATATATATATATATATATATATATATATATATATATATGGCTATTCACTCGCTGCCCCCACGGGTAGACAAGCTAAGTTATCCGTGACCAATTTAACGATGTGTCATGTTGACATGGAGTAGCGGTGGCACAATTGTAATTAAGTGTTAAGATGCTTTACATGCATGGATCGTAGCGGTGACACTATTAGTAATTATATTGTAAATAACTAAACATGCATGGAGGGTGCAAGCCTGATCCAAGAGTATAAATAGAAACATCATCTATGTCAATGTGGGATACATACGTGCCGGCATGCACATCAGACAAAGTTGGTGTCTTTCAATATCTTGAAAAGGACAGAAAAACTAACGATATTTCATCATATATCTACAAGTGGGTAGTATAATAATACATATATGGATGCTAAGTGTATGTGCATAGTATGTGTATATGATTTGTGGTCTTGTCAGGTTTAATCAAATATTATTTGTATAGTTAGTAATAAGGGCAAGTAAAGAAAGATGATATTCTGTAATAAGAAGGAAAAGTTTGTAACTAGAATAGATAATTTGTAATAGAGAGAAAACAAATGTAACCATGGATGATATTTTGTAGTACAATTTAAATGTATCGAATTCTACTATCTAAGAAAATGAACCTTGATACATTAATAGTTGTAATAATAAGAAGCACTTTGTAATGAAAATAGAGAACTTGTAATGAGAATGGGAAATAAAAAAAGTTGTAATTAAATATATAGTAAGAAGGAACATTTTGTAATGAGAACATGGAATCAGTAATGAGAATAAAAAAGTTGTAATTAAATATGACATTCTGTATTACAATATGGATCTGTTAAATTATCTATCTAAGAGGATGAGATTAATTGTAATAGGAAGGAACATTATGTATTTTGAATTAAAAAATTCTAATGGGAACGCAAAAAATATAACCAAGGATGACGTCTTATAATACAATCTGGATGTATCATATGATGTATCTATATTATGTACGTTCTGGTATTCACGTAGTAATCAGTTAAATAATATCAAATGGTGTGCATGGAAGCAGCAGATTTTCTAGATTTGATTTACATTAGATGCACTATGTATTATGTACGTTGTAGTCTTCACGTAGTAATCAATTAATTGATATCAATTGACATGTATGGAAGCAACAAGTTCTCGAGATTTAATTTACATTATATGCCACCGCTCGTTGGAAAGATAGTTGAAACATTAATAATTAGCACACATGTCACCGTCCTTTTCAACATTAACTAGAATTGGAAATTATCATATATGCCATCGTGTAATCAAGCCTCGGATAGAAAATTGTAGATGCCCGCGCGAGTATTCAATACAAGCGAGTATATATATATATATATATATATATATATATATATATATATATATATATATATATATATATATATAGAGAGAGAGAGAGAGAGAGAGAGAGAGAGTTAGGCTAGAATACACTCGAGTGTACAGATCACGCCGTATACCCCAATGGTGTTTCCCTTTCTGGACCATGTTTTTCCAAAATCTAATCCATTGATCTTCATGGTTACAATAATAATATGTCACATACAAAATTTGAACTCATTTGGATGACTGTAAGTCACTCATCCAAGGAAAACAAAATCGACGCACAAAACTATATATATATATATATATATATATTATTTTTTCTCTAAAATAAAAGTAGTTTTTGTAACAAATCTATTACTTTTTATTTTAAAAAAAATCATTGTGGATTGAGAATTCTGAACAAAATAATTTTTCTTTCCTCTTGTTTCCCATACTTCTCTCCTTTATGTTTGCAGAAAGAGAATTGTTACTGCAAAAAAATTAGGTTGACTAGCAGCCGTTCCCAATACGAGGTGGAGAAGCAAGCAATAGGTGACCGATTGTGCGAAGAATTTTTATAGACATTCAACCTAAACAACTCATATAATTGACCTGTGAATCGACTTCATACATGTGGAGACAAATGTAAGCAGCGCGATTATTGCTTTCTGTGGATGATCGTTGAGTTAAACGGCTCGCATTGGGATGGGGCACGCGCGTCACGTGTGCTTCTTGGGATTGGTTTAAATCGCGTACTGCCAGCCGTTTAAAATAAAAAAATGTTCGACTAGGGACACATGTTGCATATTGGGCCCAATGCTACGCTGGGTGGCGAATTATATAATTAAACGATTATATTCGACAACGCCCACATGTTGCATGTGGCATGATTAAAGTTACTGGTAACCAACGACCTGACCGAGGGCATGATTAAAGTTACTGCTTATAAACAAGGAACAAACTTAGATTAACTAATAAGACCTGACCGAGGGCATGATTAAAGTTACTAGTAACCAACGACCCACCCACCCACTGATCCAACTACCCAGGCACCTAGCCACTTGTGCGACCGTGCCGGACCATAAACAAACTCCATTATCTATTGTTAAGCGACCCACCAACTCTCATGTGACTGTGAAGAATGGTAAGGCATCGTCCGGCTGTTGTCCTTGTAAATCCTGGTAATTTGTAAGCAAAGTATCTGTTAGCCAAAAATATGCGATTTGTCGTTTGAATAGCTTCTGGGGTAAAATGGACGAACTGCTGTCAGCTTATCCATTCGAAAAAACAAAGAGTTGGCGGAAGAAGGTGGCAATTCTCACTCCCTTTGATCTTGGTGTGATTCAAAGACCGACCATTTTTTTATTATGCTAATTATCAGACGCAATTTATGAGTTAGAAATCTGAATTGATACGCTACTATTTAATATAGTAGTAATTATAGTTTTAAATGCAGTTATCCAAATGTAACATAAGGGAGTTCATTTGCTTAATAGTTGACTATGTTTTTTTTATAGGAGTTGGTTCAGTTTACATCCTCCAGACTATGGCTGTGTTTGTTGCTCCGGTAGAATACCGGCACGGCAAAGAAACTGTAAGCGGCATGCTAGCCGCTGTCTGTTGTGCAGTTTAATTCCCAAGCAAGATGCCGTGAGGTTTACTTAACTAGAAAATCGGCAGATAACGTGCCGGGTGAAATCTTCACGGCAGAAAACTGGTTAATCTGCCGTGGATGTTTATTGTCCACAGAACCCCTCTAACAGATTCTTTAATGCATTTTATGATATTTATGTGTAGGGCATAATAGACTTTGTATACATATAAAAAGATTACTTACCCGCGTACCAAACAAAAAATATTTTACCACCAAATTTATTTGCCGTTGCTTCAAACACCAGTCATCTTACACAAAGTTAACATATCGTTGTTTAATTTGTCTGTGGCAATTAAACGTACCCAACGGCATCCCAAACGCAGCCTATATGCTTGTGCTAAAGTGAAGAACTAAACCGTGGTATCAGGTGTTTCCAACTATACCATGCAACTCAAAATCTTTGCATAATTCAAACATATGTAATCCTACCCAATCTAGTCGTTTACATTGAAAGATCTGAACTTGGTATTGTGAACGAGTCTCTGCTAATAAAGCAATGGCAAGCTTTTTATGATGACAACAATTTTTAGAGAGTACTAATTTTACAATTTATCCCATTGTAACATGACACTAGTTTTATGTAGTCATGCTAATCTCAAGTGTGACAAAGGCATAGATTGGGTATGGGTAGATGGGGGTTGAATCAAATAGTAAATTGTCCCAAATCAAAAAATAAATCAAAATCTAGGATCTAAGAAGTAGCGTCATCCAAGCGATATATTTGTATGTAAAATTGTTAAACGTAACATCATTCTCGACAATTAGGTACACAACATAATATAAAAAATAATACAAAAATTGTTATTCAAAGGTAATTTGATGTTATTTCCTACCAAGAACAACCATGGAGCTTCACATGATTCACATGGAAAATGATATATGATTAATAATGAGGAAATTACCACAAGAAAGTCAAGTGATCGTGTAGTATGGAAACCAATCTAGTTAAAATGCAAAAGTAAAGTTATTAATTACGCCATTCGACGAGTCCAAATTGATTACCTCTTCAACCCTATTTCTCTTTATTTCGATCATATTTATCTAACCTAGCATATCATGTGATGAAGGGTTCTATACTTTCATGATCGTACCACTATGTGTTTGGATCTTATCACATTATACCCTTTGAAGTTATTCAAGGACATAGTGACACTTCAAACTCAATTTTATGCTTCCTAGAAAATAGTATAGGTTTATTTTAAAGGATCTAAAAGTTCAAAGTGAAGAATCATATTGATTTTGTAAGTACAAATTATTGAGTTGAGAATTCTTTGAGATATATTTAAACATCATGTAAGGATAAAAACATTGAGTTCAGAAATCTTTGGGTTATATGTGAATATAGGAGTCTTCAGAGAAGAAGGTATAAAACAATGAATCCAATCATAAAAGAAACAAACACGCTATGTAGTTCGCAAGTTAGAGCACAAAAGGATTCAAGAGAACACCCATATTCAAGTATGAGCATAAATATATGACATAAGGTTACCATGCTTGATCTAAGAAGATCATGGCCCAATTCTCAACTACATGATGGTTTGTTAGCATGAACGTACCAATTACCACTTCCATAAATAACCATGAAAACCTAAATATATGGTTGTTGACTTGTCCTTTTTACTCTCCTCTTGTGTGAGATTTTCCATGATATCCCCAATCTATAAGTAAACTCCACCCAATGACCCCAATGAAAGAACCCCATTTTGACAATCTCTAACAATTCCACCTAATTTTCATCTTCCACTTTCTCTCTCCACCTACCAAACCCCTAACATACCCATTTCATAGGGATTAGTGTGAGTGGGACACACGAGTGTGAAAGAAAAGAGGAAACAATAACGAGAAGCAAAACAAAACTTGTGGTTGCATCTATTTTACAAACCTCATAAGACAAATTCTCTTCCCCGTTGTTCCTATTTTCTTACTTGACATCTTTCTATTCAAGCACTCCATGTTCTTATTTTCATATATAATGAGTACTTAGGTGAGACACACTGCCACACTAATCGATATTACACAAAAAAATGTGGGATCAACTGCTAATTAACCACATAGCCAGAAAAGAGGAAAATTAAAACTAATTTAAACATCACTAACAAGTCCAGAAACATTTACATATAAGTCCAACAACCTGCATATAAGCACATATCATATTAGGTAATTACATATCTATCCAGTGGTTTAGGACACAACCTATATACAAAAGATGTGTTCCACATATGCATTCCATATACAAACATCGAATACTGCCAAAAACCCAAGTCGATAGACATATCATCTATAAAGCATACCTTGCCCGAATTTGAGAGGATATGGATGACTCTAGGACACTCCTAACTACTAGACAACCATATGCTCCTACTTCTCTCCAAGTTGCTCTTCTTCACCTCCATGAACCTGATCACATCACTGACGACCACCTATAAAATGTGGCGATCTACGAGGTGAGACCCATGTCCCAGTGAGAGATATAACTCTCAACAATGGTTATTGATTACAACAAGTTATGTTATTTTAAATAAGTTAAACAGATTAAGCAAATTAAGTAGGATAAGTAATCAAAATAGATTAAACATGATTAGCATAGTATACAGAGAAACATGTAAAGATATCACTTTCTATACAGTTGATTTCTCTTATAGTAAAGCATAAAAGCTAAACATTACTGGAAATAAGGCAAGGGTAAACAACCAATGTGAGTCATTTTTATCCCTAAACAGATATACCACATGACTGGATTACATCTTTTATTTAGCCCTGAGAATTTGAGGTATACCACTCAAAGTCCAACTGATCACTACTTGGTCGCAATCAGTTCTATACAAGATCTAGGAGAGAAGGAATCCTAAGATCTCACCCCTTGATCTGTAGGAGTAAAATGCAATGAAATATCAATCAAACTACCAGCAACAACACATAGTCAAACTACCAGCAACTTAGTCCGTCCTTGGTATATAGGTCATGACACTAGTAACCAGAGTATACAAAAACCCCATCATCTGAGGTACAACAACAACTATCCCCAATCACATCACATATGTACAAGTATCAATTGTTCTTAAACGGAGGCTTGACTGCAGCCATCCTACAAACCTTAAAATCAGGATGACAAGGACACACAATCACTTGCACCCCACATACTCAATAGTATGTGCTCCGAGCTTCCATCAGGAATACTCGTTTCCCCATCTAGTAAGTCCTGACATTAGAATGGTTCTACGACACAAGGCACTACATAATTAGGATTTTACTTGATTAGTTAATGTCGATTGGGTGTCTTTTAACTACATCAATCGAGTTACAAGCAAATCCTAAAAGAGTTCTACAAATCATGGGTATGCACCAATTCTAGAAGATATAAAATGTATGAGATATAATTCTTATCACATCATCATAAGATATCAATCCTTGTCACATCATGAAGAGGGTTACTCCTCCATTAGGGATCACTCTATGCCCAAAGGTCACTATGACCATCACATCATTCCTTATAAGAACATCATTATACATCATCATACTTGTGACACATGGGTGTAGCATAAGATTTTGTTACAAAAAACCAATGATGTTCACTAAGCAGTATTTTAGGGATACCACTACATTAAGAGAGTGATCCTTCATCATATCATGTAAAGAATCTAAGTATGATAAATCACCATCATTTTATTACATTAGGGTTAGGTTCCAAAAAGCAAGTTAAGTTGATGTTACAACTCAACAATCCACTAACCATGTGTTCATAAGCTCGCTCAGGTCAAAGCACAAACCCTAACCCTAGTACCTCAATCAGATCAAAAAGCAAAAGAATAACCATTGGATTGGAAGCATCATGTTATAACCCCAATTTTTGGGTTCAATTGGTGAGAAATGTAATTTCTCATATTAAAGATATTTGAACAAATAATGATATAATTTGCTTCAAATAAATGGATTTCGTTTACAATAGCCTTGATGTCTGTGTTGTGGGCTTTATTGGCTATTGGGCCCAATAACAAGGAAATAACAAAGAAAATTCAATTAGTGAATGAATAATTAAATATTTGAGAAAAGAATAATGTGGAAACCTCTAGAAGGCAAATCCAAAGAGGATTTCGTGCCTCTTGTGTTCCTTGGGTTCCAAGGAGTCCAAGGTTGCAAAAGAAAGCAATAAGAAAAGAAAAGATTAATTAAGTTTTTCTTTATGAAGAAAGAAATTGGAAAATAATGAGAAAATGTGGAAAATAAGTGAAAAGAGGTATAATTGAGTTATCCTTGGTGGAATTTCGTATTCCAAAGATTCCTAATGATAAAAGGAATACCAATGAGGGAAATAAAAGAGAAATAAAGAGAAATACTCAAAAAGAAATATTTTATTTAGAAATAAATATGATAATGCAAATAATGCATATAGGTGCATTAAGAAGGATAATGAGTATTCCAATAAAATGAATTTCGAAATATAGAGTGCCTTGGGATCCAAGGAGTCCCAATAAAAAGGAAAGAAAGAGAAAATACTAAAATTACCAAATAAGAGGATAATATGATACATATTAATAAATTTTGTGAAAAGGAAAGTATTTTCTTTTAGAAGCGAAAAACATGTTGTCATGACAAATAATTGAAAGGCAAGTATAAATGAGGATAAGGGTGAAGATTTTCGTATTTCTAAATATTCAAGAAATAAGGTATATCAAAGAGATGTTTAGGAGAGAGAGAAAGAGGAAACTTGCTTAGTAGTGAAGTAAGCACTTTCCTATTAGAAGAGGGCGTGGTTGCTTGAGGACAAGCCTACTAGGGCATGGATATTCACTCTATAAAAGAGGGTAGAGCCCTGGTCAAGATCCAGAGAAGTTCTACGCAATACCACCCCTTCTCCTCCTTCTTTTGTCCGAAACCCTAATGATGGGGGTATAACCGTATTCTAGGAGCTTAAGGGCCGTGGAGGAGCTACTTTGGGGCCGTACTATTTCCACAACCTCAGGCGAGACACTTGGTAGCCGTTCCACCTCCCAAGCCATGTGCAGCAGTAGTAGCACGGTTGCAAGAGCAACCGCTCTTTGTTGCCTTTGCACGCAGATAGGCGGCCAGCTGGGCCACGGTTCAGAGGTGCCTTAAGTGCGCATGGGCGCGGCAGAGGTAGACGTGGCTTTTCCGGTGAAGATGGGGGTCGGAGCTGGGCGCAAGGGTCGCGCCAAGGCTGCAAGGCGGCAGCTAGGGCAGCCGCAGACCAGCTGCTCGAGGAAGAAGAAGAGCAAAGGGTGCCTGGACCGTTTTGCCCCTCTGGGGTGTGAAGGAACTTTCACTTACGCGAGGGCAATAACGACATTTCGAAATGTTTCCCAAACAAGTCGCACATGGCTGAGATGACGTGGTGCAATCTCATTGGTTGTGGTAAGTGTTTTATTGCAAAAATCATATCCCATGATTCGTAACTCGGATTAAAATAAGTCCTATATGAAAATTGATCCTCATAACGAGAGGAACACAAAGAAATTATGTTTGAATCCTAATTTTGCATGATGTTCAGAAAGTAGTGTAAATTATCATCTTTAATGAATTAAAGATTAAGAAACCCTATTTTGAAATGATTAATGTGTTTAATAGGGTTTAATGGATCTTTAGGGTTGATGATAACCTGTTAAATGTAAAAAGGTACATAATGTTCAAAAAGGAATAACTTTGCACATGATTAGTCTAATTTAGAGTTTATGTGCTTAAATATGCATGAAATTTGAAAAAGGCATAAAGTTGTTATCTTTAATGATTTAGTTAAGGAAAATCCCTTAGTTTTGATGATAGATGATGATATTTGGATAATTCAAGTTGATATTAACCTATTGTTAATAAAAGTGAGAATATGATCTAAAAGATGATCTTTTTATATAATTGGTTTAATTTAGGGTTTTGTGCATGAATATGCACTAATGAGCTTGAGAACCCTAATTTAGATGAATATGTCTTTTAATTGTTTTAATGGTTCAAATCCATGAATAAATAGGGATGTGATGATCCTAAGTCAATTTGGGTATAAAAGACTATTAAAATGAATAGTTGAGCAATTAAGGTTCATATAAATGGAAAAGAGTATTTTAGGGTTTGATGACCTAAAATGGATAAAGTTTGAGAAACTGATCTAAGAAACCCTAATGCATCCTAATGAGACTTAGAAACCTTAGAAAGGTGTCCCAAGTCAATAAGGAGTTGTTTGGGATATGCTTGTGACAATAAGACATTATACATGTTTTCAGGATCAATGTTTGCTTGATTGATTGATTGGCTTGCTTGATTGGACATCTAGTTGGATTTGGATAAATTGTTGCTTGAGATCTCCAAGACAGGTATGTGGTTACTTATGAATAACCGCTTAGTTTTCCGATGGTTTCTCAGACGTTTAATCGCATTGAATGCAACTAAACTGTTTGGATGTTCATATTGCAAATATAAAGTGACTATGACTATCACTTAATGTATATGCCTATAAACTCAGATCTTGGTTCACTCTATGGCATAATAGCTAACCTAGTACATGGCTGTCGGTAGGTCCATCAGGTTAGAGAAAGGCCTAGTACATGGCTACCTATTGGGTAGGTCCATCAGGTCAATAGATGACCTAGTACATGGCTACCTATTGGGTAGGTCCATCAGGTCTATGGATGACCTAGTACACGTCTACCTATTGGGTAGGTCCATCAGGTCTATGGTTGACTTAGTACATGGCTACCATGGAGGTAGGACCATCAAGTCATAATGAGTTAGATATTGGGCTATCTTCGGATAGTGCCATGCGACTCTATTACCTAAAAGAGGGGTGATATTCATGTCCACTGCAGGGACAGCCCAGAGTTCGAGAATATGTATGGATTGAGTTGTATGGCTTAAAATGTAATCTTGATTGTTAAATGATTAATTGAATGATTATATTGTTACCATAGTTGAAAATTATCTATTTCCTCCACATACTAGCTTCGGTTGACCGACGTTTTGTTTGTCGGCGTTTTAGGTACAATGAAAAGTACAAACAGTAAAGCGACACCTTGTAAATTCAAGAATTAAAGAACAAGGAGGAATTAGATAGAATAGTTCAGCTGATGTTAGAAGTTCGTTTGTTCCTAACTTTTCAAGGTATGCAAAGAAAAATTTTATTACCATTTTTAGTATAGTCTGTTAGAATTTAATAATTGTTTATGGTTATATGTCGAACCTTTGATCCGGGATTAATGGGTGCAGCTTTAACCTCTTGGTCTCCCTTAATTGGGGGTTACTGAAAGGTGAGGTCGTAACATTTGGTATCAAAGCTTAGGTTCCTCAGTTAACCATTAATAATTATTAAATTTTATAAACTCCATAGAACCCAAGGGAGTTATTAGAGGAGTATCTGAAAGGCGGAGGTGTCTAGAAAGGGATCACGACCGGGGGCTGGAAAGATTTTCCTCCGCACCGCTAGTCGGAATACGAGGACTCCCGGACCCCTGTGACCGCCTGGCCAAAGTCTTAGGGTATGAATCGAAATAAGATACCTTTAGGACTTCTCATCTTATTCATCCCTTCTCATCACAAAATTCTGATAAGGACCTAAAGGATTAGGATTTTCTTTCTTCTCCTCACCCTCTTGAGGTATGGGTAAGGTTAATAAGGTTTAAGGAATCCTCCACTAAATTAATGAAAGGCATGTAAATAAGATGCCATGGACATAAGCTTAATAGATTAAGCACAAAATAAATAATAGATACATGATTAGGTCGTATGACATAAGTTGTCATGTCCCCAGAAGGGACCTAAGGTTAGACCTTCGTGACAGGAGGATAAGTTAGTCTTGGAGATAAAAATCTCCATTTAAAATAGAGACCTGACACATCCTCTGAGGATGATGTTAACCCTAACCCTAAGTGAAGGTTAGAGAGAGATGAGTTGGACCAGGTGTTTGAAAGGACATGCCTTTGGGATGCCATATGATCCATGGGTGGCCTAGCACCTCTGGCGACCCAACCCTGGGAAGGGTCGTGCATGTTAGGGTAAAGGATAGCTCCTTAGATGACGATGTTAGTGAAGGACCATAGAAACCCTATGGGCTTGTGCAAGTAGGGCATAACTGGCACCTAGGGCACGTCATGGTGCTGACGGTAGAATGAAACCCTGGATAAGGAATTATGATGGAGCATAAAGGGTTATGGATGATCTTGAGCAACCATAAGTGCGAACCTAGGCTTCACCCATGTAGAGAATGCTTTGGAGGTTGATCTTTCATGAAGAGAGGACCTCTAATGGTGAGGTTGGATGTAGGGTTAGCTCTAGAGAGAGCAGGAAACCCAACAAGAAGGTTGGAAGCCTAAAACCCTGAACAATGGATGACAGTGGTTGCCTCATAAGTTGATGATATCTTGGTTGCCTTTAGAGGGACCAAACCCTAGGGAGAGAAGATGAAGCTTCTGGTACATATGTGCCTACGGTATAGGTGTTTACCTTCTTAGGTAGGAAGAAGAGTTCCTTAGACCTATAAAGGTTTAGTAACAGGTTCCGAGGCCTTGTACCTTGTTGGTTGTCCTTAAGGAGGACCCAACTCTAAGTGTTGCTCGAGTTGAAGGATGACAAGAAGTGCATGTCATGCCTTTTGCATGCTTGGTTCGAGCATGCAGTTGGACACCTACAAGTGAACCTAGGGTTCCTAGGCCTAAGAGGGGAAGTGGTGTACCTAAGGCTCATGATGAGAAGATGAGAAGCGAGCATAGTAATCCTCATGAATAGAGGAGCCCCTGAAGTTTAAGGTGTGTTTGATGAACCCCTCACAGCTAGGTTGATGATAAAGAGAGGTATGATCTTGATCCAACATTGAGAAAAGAGGACAAGTATGACCTAGCATGGTTCGGAAGGTGATCTGCTGTGCCTTAATGGCTTGCTAGGGTTAAGTAGACTCATGTGGATGTAAACCCTAGACCTAAGAGCTTTTGTGACCTTAGAGATAGTTTTCCTCCCATCCTGGGAGAGGGACCCCTTTGGTAGGGTGTATATCAGTTATTTTGGTTTAAGGTAACCTGAAGAGGTCTCACATGATCTTGAGAAGCTAAGTGAAAGGTACATAGTATGAGATTGAATCTACAGACCCATATATATCCATCTCTATTGCATGTGAATTTGGTACCATGGAGGTAACCGGCATGGGACTTGACCAAGGTAGGCAGGTTGCCATGATCCCTATGGGAGGATGAAAGTCAGCCCATGAATGCAGAAAGAGAGATGATGAAGACTTGGGTAAGGTTCTAAGTGAACATGTACTATAATGGAGAATCCTAAGTCTATCCTAGGGTCAGGTTAGGATAAGACCGATGAAAGTAGGAGTTGCCTAATTCCCCAGTTGCACATGACCATAGGGTCGGGAGGTAACAACTATCATTGTCTGAGGGCCATGGGTTAGGAGATTGATCACCTTCATGAACTCATGGGACCCAAAGGGCAGATGAGTAGGGCACTCTCTTGATGCATGAGGGAAGAGGGATGACCCCAAAAGAGCCGGTACCCTATAGACCTAGAGGAGATGACCAAGGATATAAACCTCAGTAGATTCAAGACTAGTTTGATATCTTGTTGTTTATGATGAAGAGACATATGTGGCATGTTGCAACTTAGATTTAAAGGTGTACTGGGAAGGTGGGATGTACCATCTCTACTCTTGGAACATGAAGAACTCTGTATTTGGACTGCAGCCAAATGCTTATTTCCTCTTGTTATGGGAGTGAGAGATAGGACATTATGCATGTCATACACCAAGGATAAGAGATGATGTAGGTTGGAGCGTTGCCACGAGAAATGGGGATAGAGAAGATATCTACCCTGGTAAAGTGAATGATACATGGATGGTTTGTAAACACTAAGAGGAATGAGGTAGTTCCCTTATGAAGATGTTTTTATCATGATCTATGTGGAACTTACAAGTTATACCAGGTTGAGTTTGATCACCATGATGATGGAATCAGAGAGTGTTCTTATGAAGATGAACATATAGTTTGAGGTGACATGATAAGTGAAATACATGGAAGTGTAATGTTACCTAAGGATGTGAAGTGGTAATGGATGCTCTGGTTGAGATACATCTGACTTGTTTGACTAGAAGCTAGAAAGGGTTGTTTGGCTAACCTTAAGTTCGAAAAGGAGAGGTGTTTGGATAACACTCAGATGTAACAAGATACATTGGAAAGTTAAGGGTTGTTTGGTTAGCCAGTCTAGTCCTTGATACGATGAAAGGATGGTGGTAGAACCTCAGATGCACATCTTTGGAAGAGAAGGTGACGAAACCCCGACTAGAGTGGTTTAGGGTTTCAGAGGAATTGATCTTGATAGAATCATTACATACAGGAAATCATGGTTGAAGATCACCGTACACCGTGGTTCTACCAAGACAATAGTTGGCAACAACACTTTGGATGCTTAAGATGAATTTGCATGTGATATATGGCCATGAAAACCATGAGGTAAAGGACGAACCCCAGTAACCCAGTGTGTTGACGTAGAGGGTAAAGAGTTCCTGAGAAGGAACGGGAGTTCATCACTATGGATGTTGTGATAGGTCTCCCCTGGTCCAAGGAAGGTTGAGATGCAATATGGGTTATGATAGATCGCCTTACCTAGATGACATGAGAAAGAAAGAGTTCTGTTAAGGGACAGATCTAGTTGAACTACCCATGAGAGAGATGGTTCAACTACACCATGAAGCAAGTTCAAAGGTTCTTGAGTTTGACCTAAAATTCACTTCCATAAAGTGGAAGTAGGTACATGAAGAACTCAATGTTAGTATAGTTTATCACCCCTAACTATGGTTAGTAAGATCCAGACTAAAGGGTCTGATGAGGGCATGTGTGCTCGTTCAGGGTGATATCTAGAGACAGTTCTTGTCCTATGAAAGATGTGACATTGACCACCATAGCCAGTATCGGGTTTTATATGAAGCTCTATAAGGGAGGTTGTGTCGGTCACCACTTCAGTAAGGTGATGTTGGTGAAAATGGCCACATGATGGTTAGAAAAGGACCACATGATGGTTAGAAAAGGGACCACGGTGCGTGTAGATGAAGTCACTTTGATCATGCAAGGGCTGAAAGGAGCCTAGAGACGATGAGAGTCGTGAGCAGATGCAAAGTAGACTGACTTACAAGTTACGGTGGAAGAATATGTGAGAATCCGACCCCTCTGAGCTGTAGCTGAGAAAGCCGAGTCCCCGATACATGGGTCCATTAGAGATGGATGGGTGGAGATGGTTAGGTTTGACCCTACCCCTCAGGATAGAGTAATGGGAGATGTTTTCTATGTGTCCAATTTAGAGAACTATGTGAGGTACCCCGACCATGTGCTGAGCAATGAACCTAGTGAGCCCAAGGGAGGCTGACATGGCCTGAGTCACCTGTGCAGTTTATAGACGCCGAGATGAAAGAACTCAGAGAAAATAATATGTGATGATAAAAGTTCTTTGGAAACGCCATGAGTACGGCAAAGCCACATAGGGGCCAATGATGGACATGGAAAAGTCTTATCCTAAATTGTTTGTTTGCTTGCCTGAATTTTGAGGACAAAATTCCTATAAGAGGGGAAGGATGTTATAACCCCAATTTTTGGGTTCAATTGGTGAGAAATGTAATTTCTCATATTAAAGATATTTGAACAAATAATGATATAATTTGCTTCAAATAAATGGATTTCGTTTACAATAGCCTTGATGTCTATGTTGTGGGATTTATTGGCTATTGGGCCCAACAACAAGGAAATAACAAAGAAAATTCAATTAGTGAATGAATAATTGAATATTTGAGAAAAGAATAATGTGGAAACCTCTAGAAGGCAAATCCAAAGAGGATTTCGTGCCTCTTGGGTTCCTTGGGTTCCAAGGAGTCCAAGGTTGCAAAAGAAAGCAATAAGAAAAGAAAAGATTAATTAAGTTTTTCTTTATGAAGAAAGAAATTGGAAAATAATAAGAAAATGTGGAAAATAAGTGAAAAAAGGTATAATTGAGTTATCCTTGGTGGAATTTCGTATTCCAAAGATTCCTAATGATAAAAGGAATACCAATGAGGGAAATAAAAGAGAAATAAAGAGAAATCCTCAAAAAGAAATATTTTATTTAGAAATAAACATGATAATGCAAAATAATGCATATAGGTGCATTAAGAAGGATAATGAGTATTCCAATAAAATGAATTTCAAAATATAGAGTGCCTTGGGATCCAAGGAGTCCCAATAAAAAGGAAAGAAAGAGAAAATACTAAAATTGCCAAATAAGAGGATAATATGATACATATTAATAAATTTTGTGAAAAGGAAATTATTTTCTTTTAAAAGCGAAAAACATGTTGTCATGACAAATAATTGAAAGGCAAGTATAAATGAGGATAAGGGTGAAGATTTTTGTATTTCTAAATATTCAAGAAATAAGGTATATCAAAGAGATGTTTAGGAGAGAGAGAAATAGGAAACTTGCTTAGTAGTGAAGTAAGCACTTTCCTATTAGAAGAGGGCGTGGTTGCTTGAGGGAAAGCCTACTAGGGCATGGATATTCACTCTATAAAAGAGGGTAGAGCCCTGGTCGAGATCCAGAGAAGTTCTACGCAATACCACCCCTTCTCCTCCTTCTTTTGTCTGAAACCCTAATGATGGGGGTATAACCGTATTCCAGGAGCTTAAGGGCCGTGGAGGAGCTGCTTTGGGGCCATACTGTTTCCACAACCTCAGGCGAGACACTTGGTAGCCGTTCCCCCTCCCAAGCCATGTGCAACAGTAGTAGTACGGATAGGCGGCCAGCTGGGCCACGGTTCAGAGGTGCCTTGAGTGCGCATGGGCGCGGTGGAGGTAGACGTGACATTTCCGGTGAAGATGGGGGTCGGAGCTGGGCGCAAGGGTCGCACCAAGGCTGCAAGGCGGCAACTAGGGCAGCCGTAGACCAGCTGCTCGAGGAAGAAGAAGAGCAAAGGGTGATTGGACCATTTTTCCCCTCCGAGGTGTGAAGGAACTTTCACTTACACGAGGGCAATAACGACATTTTGAAATGTTTCCCAAACAAGTCGCGCATGGCTGAGATGACGTGGCGCAATCTCATTGGCTGTGGTAAGTGTTTTATTGCAAAAATCATATCTCATGATTTGTAACTCGGATTAAAATAAGTCCTGTATGAAAATTGATCCTCAAAATGAGAGGAACATAAAGAAATTATGTTTGAAGCCTAATTTTTCATGCTGTTCAGAAAGTAGTGTAAATTATCATCTTTAATGAATTAAAGATTAAGAAACCCTATTTTGAAATGATTAATGTGTTTAATAGGGTTTAGTGGATCTTTAGGGTTGATGATAACCTGTTAAACGTAAAAAGGTACATAATGTTAAAAAAGGAATAACTTTGCACATGATTGGTCTAATTTAGAGTTTATGTGCTTAAATATGCATGAAATTTGAAAAAGGCATAAAGTTGTTATCTTTAATGATTTAATTAAGGAAAAGCCCTTAGTTTTGATGATATATGATGATATTTGGATAATTCAAGTTGATATTAACATGTTGTTAATAAAAGTGAGAATATGATCTAAAATATGATCTTTTCATATAATTGGTTTAATTTAGGGTTTTGTGCATGAATATGCACTAATGAGCTTGAGAACCCTAATTTAGATGAATATGTCTTTTAATTGTTTTAATGGTTCAAATCCATGAATAAATAGGGGATGTGATGATCCTAAGTCAATTTGGGTATAAAAGACTATTAAAATGAATAGTTGAGCAATTAAGGTTCATATAAATGGAAAAGAGTATTTTAGGGTTTGATGACCTAAAATGGATAAAGTTTGAGAAACTGATCTAAGAAACCCTAATGCATCCTAATGAGACTTAGAAACCTTAGAAAGGTGTCCCAAGTTAATAAGGAGTTGTTTGGGATATGCTTGTGACAATTAGACATTATACATATTTTCAGGATCAATGTTTGCTTGATTGATTGATTGGCTTGCTTGATTGGACATCTAGTTGGATTTGGATAAATTGTTGCTTGAGATCTCCCAGACAGTTATGTGGTTACTTATGAATAACCGCTTAGTTTTCCGATGGTTTCTCAGACGTTTAATCGCACTGAATGCAACTAAACTGTTTGGATGTTCATATTGCAAATATAAAGTGACTATGACTATCACTTAATGTATATGCCTATAAACTCAGATCCTGGTTCTCTCTATGGCATAATAGCTAACCAGTACATGGCTGCCTATGGGTAGGTCCATCAGGTTAGAGAAAGGCCTAGTACATGGCTACCTATTGGGTAGGTCCATCAAGTCAATGGATGACCTAGTACATGGCTACCTATTGGGTAGGTCCATTAGGTCTATGGATGACCTAGTACATGGCTACCTATTGGGTAGGTCCATCAGGTCTATGGTTGAATTAGTACATGGCTACCATGGAGGTAGGACCATCAAGTCATAATGAGTTAGATATTGGGCTATCTTCGGATGGTGCCATGCGACTCTATTACCTAAAAGAGGGGTGATATTCATGTCCACTGCAGGGACAACCCAGAGTTCGAGAATATGTATGGATTGAGTTGTATGGCTTAAAATGTAATCTTGATTGTTAAATGATTAATTGAATGATTATATTGTTACCATAGTTGAACATTATCTGTTTCCTCCACATACCAGCTTTGGCTGACCAACATTTTGTTTGTTGGCGTTTTAGGTACAATGAAAAGTACAAACAGTAAAGCGACACCTTGTGAATTCAAGAATTAAAGAACAAGGAGGAATTAGATAGAATAGTTCAGTTGAGGTTAGAAGTTAGTTTGTTCCTAACTTTTCAATGTATGCAAAGAAAAATTTTATTACCATTTTCAGTATAGTTTGTTAGAATTTAATAATTGTTTATGGTTATATGTCGAACCTTTGATCTGGGATTACTGGGTGCGGCTTCAACCTCTGGTCTCCCTTAATTGGGGGTTACTGAAAGGTGAGGTCGTAACACATCAAACCCAACCATCCAATCATGAACCATCAGGTTCCATACAAGCAAAACCTTGAACTATCCATCTATGAAAATCATCGAATTATGACCTAGAAAAACCATTGAATCATATGCACTCACCACCACTATTAGATCATGAGAAGCCATAGGATTAAGACACCTACAAGGGCCAACATTTCTTGACTTTAAAAGCAACCATCAGTTGTAGACTTCAGGTCCACCATCAATTGCAGAAGTAGTGCCACCATCGGCTGTGAAACTATGAAGACCATCAAATTTCAAACCAGGGAAACCATTGGTTCTTGAATCATCGATCTAGTGTAACCATTGGTTGATGAAACATTGACCGAGTAGAACCATTGGTTGATGAACTCTCAACCCAGTGGAACCATTGGTTGATGAATCATCAACCCAGGGGAACCATTCATTGACGAGCCCATCAACCCAGTGGAGCCATTGGTTGATGAACCATTGACCAAGTGGAACCATTAGTTGTTGATCCATCATCATAGTGGAACCATCGAGTGTTATCACTAGGTGAGAAAATAGATCACAAAAGTATTGTTTAAGGGACCAAGGAAACCATCTTTCAATAGGACTGAAAACCATCAATTTAGCCAACCTGAGAGAGAGCTAAAACCATCAGTTGTGAAAGAAAACATATCCATCGGTTCAAGCACAAAAAGAAAGTCTAAACAGTAACTAAGTCACCCACCATCAGTTGGCACGAGGGGACCAACCATCGGATCATGGACAAGGTAGAAATCAGTCCATAAAACCTGAGGAAAACCATCGTTTAACACCTCAAAGGAAACCTTAATTCCAAGGAACAAACCCATCAAGTTTCACATACAAGCAAGGTATAGAGCACCCATATCCATGGAGGAAACGTGAAAATATCCAAGGAGGGCATCTAGGAAGATCATCTACCCAAGAACTAACATATAAGCATAAACCTTAGGTAAAGATGCTACCTTTCTACTTACAACATTATTTTTAAGGAAGAACTAGTACATGCAAGCTAGGAGTAAGCAAAAAACGTGGAGAAAGTTATATAACTCGCCTATAGGATGAAGATGAAGCTACAAACATCAAGGTAGCTCAAGAAATAATGAAGAAAACCCTATCTTGATCACTCCGCTCTGCCAAGCTAGCTCCTTCTCCAAAGAGGAAGCAAACCCTAGATCAAGGAAGCAAGAAAGAGATGCTCTTCAAGCTCTAGCTTAAGCTCCACCATGGAACACCATGGGTATGACAAGAAGAGAGAGGAAGGTAGGAAATCAAGGACAATGAAAGAAGGAAGGGAGATCTCACATACCTAGGCCAAGAAACCAAGCAAGGAAGTACCAAACGACCTCAACTAGAGTAGATCTAAACCCTAGGTGCACATGCAAGCAGATCATTCACCTTCTTCTACCTTGAAATCCTTCTTCTCCACCAAACAAAGGGGGACGAGATCCAAGCAGAAAGGAAGAAGAAAGAGAAATATAGGAGTTTAAAGAACTCATTTTCATGGGAAGGGGAAGGTATATAAAGCTATGGCTGAGAGAGAAGAGAAGGTTAAGGTATCTAGCTATGTTGGCCATGTATCCCATGGCCAAAGGGTCACGTCCATGCAAACCAGCAGGTCCATATATTGTGGGAGTCAGGAAGACCATTGAGTCTTGACTCCCAGGGTGGAAATTGACCTCCACCATTAGGGGAACCATCAGTTTTGGTCTCCTAGGTCACAAAGGTGAAAAACCATCGGTTGAGCACCTCTCTAGGTAAACCATCGATCAAGGGAGATCAAGAGAGAAAAACATCAGCCCCCACACCTCTAGGGACCACCATCGGATCGTAAAACACAAGGAAGACCATTGTATCTCACCAAACCAAGAGAATCATTGAGTTCTAACACTCAAGGTAGCCCATCTATGAGAGGAAACCCCTAAGTTCAACCCTAAGTAGATGTCACCGCCCAAACCAAGGTGCAACTAGGTGCCCCAAGGCACAACTATCTCAGGAATGATAAGAAAACATATGAGGCACAACAAGAATGTGATGTGAAAATTGCATAAAAGTCCAAAATAAGCAAAAAATTGCATAACTTGCTCAAACAATGTCCAAACTAGACCAAACTTGAAACTTCAGCTTTTTACATGATATCAAAGCACATCTTAGGGTTAGATTAAGGTTATAAGTATGTAATTATGATATGCAATAATGTTCCTCCATTAAGTCGGGTCAGAGGTTTTACATTAGTGATCCTTAGTTGGTGTAACCAATTGAATGTAAATTAAAACTTGTAGATTTAATATTATGCCCATTATTTTATCTTACCAACATTTTCAAAATTTTCTTTTTGTGTGCTTTTTTATGGTTTGCTCCATTTTTCACATTTTAGTACTCTAACATTATTGAGATTTGGGCTTTAAAGGGTATGAATCATTTTTTAGAGACACCCTTTCATTTAACTAGAGATATAATGAGTATACTGGAGGATTTAAAAATATGAGGTGGGTGAGGCCAAGATAAAATAAAAAAAAAGTTGTATACAACATAACAATCAATAACTAAATATAAATAAAAATCATTATAACTGATACTACATGAAAAACACCAAAATGTCATATTTTCTAAAAATGTTTCATAATCACTTTCAAATGAATATTATTATGATATATTAAGTTCCATAAGTGCAGCCACACAACAATTTCAAAATTTTCATTCTTGTTATTCCTTATATGATACCTTCATTATCTTATCATAAAAGACACTCTCCATGATAGAGATCACTATAGCTAATATGATTGCTAACTTTGGCAACATGATTGATAGTAACAATCTCTAAGTCATGTCTTCAGACCAACTTCTTAGCAAGGCTATTAATTCCATCCAAAACACTTTGTTTTTCATAAACTACTAACACTAGAGTATTTTCCAAAGTAGGTACATGGAAATCATATGTGAAAAAGATCTATATTTTAATACTTTCACAATTTGAAGTTCATAAACAACACAAAACTATAAAATCATTATGGGAATTTTTTTGGTTGAATACCAACAAAATATGGATCTCGACATAGATAGAATGTTGGGAGATGGAAGCACCACATTAGAAATCATACTCTAGAAACACTATCCGCATGTTGTCTATGACTATATCTATTTTCAAGAAAGAAAAGATAGAGAGAAGAATGGGTCATTGTTTTGGAACAAGAAAAGAGCAAAAAGTGGTTGGTAATTGTCACCTTATTCTAAACTCATAAGTTTTTTCCGTAGTGGATTTGAATAAGCGTAGGAATATATAATGAAGAAGGAATATATAATGAAGTAAACTAAGAATAAACCATTAAAACTTGAAAAACAAATAGATTCATCGTTATATGACAACTTTATTTAAAAATGATAAAAATAAATTTCATCTAAATGTTAATTAGTACTTCAATTTAATATATTGCATTTGTTTATTATTATTCATAATGAAATTAAAATGGTTGCATGCATGATCTTATTTTCACACAATTGTTTTGTATGCCCCTTTTTCTTAATATGCATCTGGTTCTCTTTTTCTATATACTCATCCCTTTAATTTTTCATTTTATATTCTAGTCATTGTTCTGCTATTCATGAAGTAGAACATTGCATGATCAAATCTTATAGTGATGATCTTATTTCATGGTAGTAGGGAATAGGCAGTCCAACGACTCTTCTGTCCTATATAAGGCGGGTCATGTTAGACTTTTCTTTAGAGTCTAGGTGAGGCCAAGTGGTTCAACATTTTTTTGGTGAGGCCTCAATATGTGGTTTCCACGTGTTTCAACAACTGAGTGAGTGAGTGTGAGTAAACCAATCAATATATTCTTCAACTTATAGGGACTCCTCTATCGAGAGAGTAACTTTGATTGTAATCCTTGGTCCGTTAGAACAACACTGGAATTGGTATTATGTCACCCTCCAAGTAGCATCCTTTTATAGCATAAATAATTCATAATATGTGGATAGCATGTGCAATTGGAACCCTGTCAACATAATGATTTAAATTAATAATACATGTCAATCATCTCATTTTTTATTGTCATATATTTTAGATTTATTAATCTTCCATTTTAGTTGACAAGTCTCACTTTGTGCATGTTAAACCAAATTTCATATAGAACTCAATTTGGCATACACCTAACACTGGTTTCTTGTATTCATACCTAAAGTATTACAGACAATACCATTTAATTGGATTATTCTTGTGTGTAACTCTTAGGTTTTTCACATTTGAACAATACAATTCGACCACTCTCAAAACTATAAAAATAATGAAACAAAAATACATTAAATACATTAAGGAGTATATATGCCCTTTTATTAATTGTATAAATGTTTCTTTGTAAACATGGTTCTTATCTTGTGGTTTGTGTATGTGTGTGTGTTCTTTGATAATTCTTTATGTATGTTGGTTTATTTTCACACATAACTTCCTTTGCATTTAGCACACTTGTGGTGGTGGTTGATAGTTTAGTGGGTTGATTCTAATTCGGTCCTACAATTTACAATCTCCATCTATAGTTCTACATAGCTTAAAAAAAGTTATTGTTTGTTTATCATTACTATATGGGGCATTTGTACTGATCTAGGATAAATTATTCTTACATCTTATCACCTTATGGATGATTTGAACAAGATAACATATGATACTAAACCATTATTACTTGTTGTCTCCATATAAAATGTAGTTTAGGATCAAACTTACTCTAGATATTTAATCCTCTATTATGTTAGTAGAAACCAAAAAATATGATGTTCTGGATAGAAAATTAGAATATGCATGGCATATATATGTAAACTTGAAACAATAACATATTAAGAACCATGCCAAATAATCTACATTAACAAAATCATTGAGGTCTGCATACAAATGAATAACTACTACATTTTGACATATTTTTTCATTATTGGTTGAAAGTACTAAAAATGTAAACCAGGTGGAAACTAAAATTCAATAGGTAGTCTATATGGTTTAAGTTATTATTGTGAATATGATAATATTTATTTAGTTTAAAGGCCAAACAACTTAGGTGGGGCCTAATCTACCCTAATGAACTTCAATGAAATGTATGGCTTTCCACTCATAGAATTGTTAGCATTAAAAAACATTGAATCCCAAATTACAACCCCAAGATAATTCTATGAAGAGGAACATGATATACATTATTCTTTGTAGGATTCAAACAAATATTATTTTGTACATGTGTGTCTATGCAATTCGAAATTAGATTGTATACTGAGATTCACAAGAACCAAAAAAGGCATCCTCTATCTTTCAAATTGAGTCGTAACTCATATAAGCAAATTTTTACATTCTTGAGTTTGAATTTAGTTTGAAAATTCTCTTTTTGATATATTTTACATATTAGTGTTGTTAGTATTTTACATATTAGTGTTGTTAGTAGCCATTTACTTGAATGCACTCGATGAAGAAGTCCCCAGTTCTAATACGAGTTTATGCAATAGGATAGTCTGCTATGTTACATGGATTACTATAGCCTTACAATTAGTTTATAATTCTTAAATTTAGGTTTAATTTATCTACATGTTAAGGTTTTATTCAATGAGTTAAAGAATGATGTCTGTAGATATATAAAAATTAGTGTGTAGGAGATGAGTTGTATCTTTTGGATTGGAGGAATTCCACTAGGATTTTTTCTATATTTGTATTGGAACTCAAATAAGGGTGTATATGTTTCTAAGATATGAAAAAGTTTCATAGTGAAAACAAATTGGACCAAGGAAGAAACTTCGAATTTTTTTTCATCACGGGGTATCTAGATGAATTATATTTATTTTTCTACCTTTATTAACTCTCTGAGTTGATGATATTTTTAGACAATGGATTTACTACAAAACTAGGGATCATGATTAGAGCCCACAAAAAGAAACTATCTTCACTAATATCTATGTCATTGTGGGTTTTTAGTATATCCTATACCATTAAAAAAAATAAAAAAATAGTTAGCCCCATTAATTAAAGCTAATTAAGAATGAGAACGTGTAAAGTTCATTTAAAAAAGCAATATCATATTTGATTTGGAAATTTATATTGTTTATTGCATAACTGGAGTACTCTTATAAAATTAATATTTAATGCACTTACACATAATCTATACAATCTAAGTAAATATTAAACTTATAATTTCAACAGATAATTAAATCTAACATTCTAATATTATCTAACTTATGTACCTCATTATACTTATATATGATACTCTTTCACTATATAACATGTTGTTTCTTGAGTACTCTCATATAAATATTAATACTATAAGTTCCATGTACTTGATCTATTTGCCTATGAACACACATGATTTTTTTGACCTCATGAATGTAACTTTGTAGGTTCAACTGACTCACCTTCCAAATATTAAGATAAAACCAATATATTAGAACTAACTAACTAACTAACTAAATTACCGTGCTCTATCATAAGGTCTATTACATATAGCTATAGAGGATTTCTAGAGTCCGAATAGGGTCATGTGTCCTAGGTACTTGAAGTGTGAGTTTCTAAAACAACAAAAGTAACACAGTGGAGAGGGCCCCTAAAGATACTCTTTCAAGGATACTGAATGGAAAGGATACATATCTCCTCATATGTAAATAAATAGGGTACACTATGATCTATGGTTATCATTAGTGTAATATCTTTGTTCTGATTTACTCATTGAACTTTCTTTGTGATAAGATGACCCCTTTTGTCATGTTTATCTAATTTTTACTAATGCTACATGACACTGGACAATGTCATGCTTATATAAGGATTAGATGCATAATGGATATGTATGCCCTGTTGAATCAAATTTGATAAAATATTGCTTGTGTAATAGAATATGGATGGGTAGACCTACTTTGAGGTAGGGTTTGGGATTTTGGGTTCAAATAAAATTTGATTACATGTGTAACATGTTGAGAGTTATAGATGGACCCTATGAAACATAATAAGTTATGGTGAGACGTAATAAGGTATGATATGATATGTATATGTTTGTTGATTCATTGAAATGTGTATCGATAGCTTTTATGTGTTGTGGGGTGATGTATTTGTACATAACCATACCAATATTTAATGGTGCATGTGTGCATGATTAAGAGAGAGAGAGATAGTTGTTTTTGGTTGAATTCATTTGAGATAGATGATATGAATGATTTTTCAAACCTAAGGAAGTGGTCAATTGTGATATTGACTAAATAAGGTCTATGCAGATTCACTACTACAGAAATAGCATTCAGTGACACTTTTCTGGGCGTTGGTTATTAAGGAAAACCGACGCCTTCTATGTTAGGCGTCGGTTGTTTACGAAATCCGACGTCTATATTCGAAGACCAGCCAGACACGGGTACCGCTTTGTCTTCAGCGTCGGTTGTTTATAACAAACCGACGCTTAAAGTCGCCCGCAAAATCCATATTTCGATCAAAAAAAATAGTGTCATTTTCAGCGTCGGTTATTAAGGTAGAAACCGACGCCTATGTGCGATGAAAATTTGCACGAAAAGTGTCACCTTCAGCGTCGGTTATTCAAGGATAACCGACGCTGAAGGTGGTTTCCGCCAAACAATTTCATGAAAATATCGTCCAATTGGACGTCGGTTTTTTCAAACAACCGACGCTAAAGAGTTTAGGCGTCGGTTGTTTTAAACAACCGACGCTATTTGGGAACTTCATTACCCTCGATCGCCCGACTCTTCCCCTTTCTTCTGTTTCATTGTGAGCGATTTCTTCTCTACTGCCGCCGATTTCTCTCCGGTGATTTCTTCTCCAGCTCCCCTTCTCCGGCGCCCCCTTCTCCGGCGCCCCTTTCTCCGCCACCACTCCTGCTCGCCGCCGCTCCTGCCGCTGTTGGACACCTGCTAGCCGCCGCTCCTGCTCGCCGAAGATCCTGCTGCTCTGCGTCGCCGCCGCCTGCTCGCCGCCGCTCCTGCTCGCCGCCTGCTCGCCGCCTTCTCGCCACCACTCCTGCTCGCCGCCGCCGCCGCTTGCTCCTTCCTCCTTGTTGCTGCTCTGCTCTGCGTCTCCTTGATCACGCCCTAACTCCGTTGCTCACAAGGTACTAGCATCAAGCCCTTCCTCTGCCATTCTTTCCATTCAGTAATAGTCTCATCTCCTCGTTCCACACCATAACTTGGCTGATGTCAAGCCCATGCTCAAAAACATCTACCTATTCTATCCATGTTCGTGTGGCATTCCCATTTTCAGGAGTCAATGACCATCCTTTACAGAAATATCTGCATCTCAAGCATAATTGATCCAAAAAAAATACTACTAACTAACATGATTTAAATTGGCTACAATTAGAATCCCAAAACTCAAGAACACATATGTGTTTATGAATGAAACATTCTAAATAGGAGAATGTAAATTTAGACACATATACTATGTGGATGTGCACACAAGGAAGCATTCTAAATAGGTAGAAGATAGATTATCCTCCCGTGGACCAAGACCCAATGGTAACTATTTGTCGTGCATCAAAACAAAATCAGCAACCAAGGTATGATGCATAATATATATCCATTTTTTTACTTTTGGGGGTGCACCTTATACTATTTGAAATCCTTGATTTTATCTTCTATCCTAAATAAAATTAAGGGACCCATGATTAGAAAACAATTCCAAACTTGGCACCCACACTAATTGGAAGGAAATAAAATATGATTATTGAAATGCACATTTGTGACGTGATACCTTTTTTAGGATGCATATATTAGATTCAACCTTTGAGACATCCTTTTATGAGTTCCAATACAATTAGGGTTTCATTTCATTGCCATTGTATGTATTATAATATTACATCTTTCACATAAAAATTAATTAAATTGAATCCTATTGGAACCCTAATTTAAATCCTAATTTGATTTAAACTTGTCCATTCTAGCATCCTAATTTGATTTGATTAAACCCTAACATTGTTTAAACCCTAACATCAATTGTGATGAAACCCTAACATGTAGATATCTATTATTGTGTTTGTTGGCCTAGAAACCCGTCCAAGATTGACTCATTAGGAGTAAATCTTGGATAGTCCCCGGTTTGGGACTGTTCTTGAACACTTAATCTCACTTAGGATGTAAGTGTATAATGTGTATTGGGTTTTCGAGAAAATTTTGGCAGCATTTCCCCGTTTGTTCTCTAAGTACATATGTACTTAGAGAACATCGGGGAAATGCTGCCAAAATTTTCTCGAAAACCCAATACACATTATACACTTACTAGTGAGATTAGGTGTTCAAGGATGGGATAGGTGGTACACATTTATTATATATAAGAATGACATCACATGTGTTTGTTGGCCTAGAATGTGAACAATCATTGTTTTTTATATTACTTGTACATTGGTATAAATTAGAATGAACAATCACTAAATTATATACTGTTTGTATGGAGTCCGGCTTCATTGTAGATATCTATTATTGTGTTTGTTGGCCTAGAAACCCGTCCAAGATTGACTCATTAGGAGTAAATCTTGGATAGTCCCCGGTTTGGGACTGTTCTTGAACACCTAATCTCACTTAGGATGTAAGTGTATAATGTGTATTGGGTTTTCGAGAAAATTTTGGTAGCATTTCCTCGTTTGTTCTCTAAGTACATATGTACTTAGAGAACAGCGGGGAAATGCTGCCGAAATTTTCTCGAAAACCCAATACAGATTATACACTTACTAGTGAGATTAGGTGTTCAAGGATGGGATAGGTGGTACACATTTATTATATATAAGAATGACATCACATGTGTTTGTTGGCATTTCCCCATTTGTTCTCTAAGTATATATGTACTTAGAGAACAGCGGGGAAATGCTGCCTAATCTTTTCCTAATATATACTTGTTTCCTAATATATACTTGTTTTCTCTGATCATAGAATGGATAGATCATGGATGTCCATTCGTAATCGTTGCACCCCAGAGTTTATATCTGGTCTTGATCAGTTTATTAGATTTGCCGAGGAACATAGGAAAAAACCTAAAGATAGGTTCTACTGTCTATGTAGGCATTGCAGTAACAACTTGAAAGTCAACACTGGTGAGGAAATCAAAAGTCATGTCATGTGCAACGGGATTGTACAAGGCTATACAGAATGGCACTGGCATGGAGAGATTTCAAAATCGAAACCAGTAGATGTCGATAGCAGTGCTTGGGTGGAAGAAGAAATTGCCTCTGATGACGTGAATGTGAACGAACCAGTTCCAGCAGACATCGTTGATGCGATGCTGGATAGTTGTAGGGTAGAGCACACCGATCCACCTCCTATCTTTACAAACATTGTGCATGATGCTGAGATACCGTTATACACAGGCTGTGCTAAGTTTACGAAGCTTAGCACTGTGTTGAGATTGTATAAGTTGAAAGCTAACAATAGATGGAGCGACAAAAGCTTCACTTCATTGTTGACTTTGTTGAAAGAAATTCTTCCTGAAGGAAACGAGCTTCCAATCTCAACATACTAGGTAAAGAAAATGTTGTGCCCAATGGGAATGGAGGCCAAGAAGATACACGCATGCCCGAATGATTGTGTATTATTTCAAAAGGACTATGTAGATTTGAAAGATTGTCCAAAATGTGGTGCGTCACGGTATAAATTGACGACTTCGGGGGAGTCCAAAACTGGTTCTCCTGCCAAGGTGTTGTGGTATCTACCTATAATATCACAGTTTCAACGCTTGTTTGCAAATCCGAAAGATGCGAAGAATTTGAGGTGGCATGCAGATGTTAAGAAAAATAATGATGGGATCCTACGACATGCGTCTGATTCCCCACAGTGGAAGAAGATTTATCTATTGTACCCTAAATTTGGTGAAGAAGATAGGAATCTAAGACTTGGGCTTTGTACAGATGGGATGAATCCGTACGGGACATTGAGCAGCCAACATAGCACTTGGCCAGTCATGCTTGTTATATACAATCTTCCTCCCTGGATGTGTATGAAAAATAAGTACGTTATGTTGTCATTGTTGATATCGGGCCCTAAACAACCTGGAAATGATATCGATGTTTATCTTGAACCTTTGATTGATGACTTAAAGAAACTTTGGGCTGAAGGTGTGATGACCTATGATGCTTCAGCAAGAGAGACATTTCGTTTGCACGCTATGTTGTTTTGCACTATTAATGACTTTCCAGCATATGGGAATTTGTCTGGATATAGTGTCAAAGGAGCTAAAGCGTGTCCTATATGTGAAGAAAACACTGATTCAATAAGACTAAAACATGGCGGCAAGACTGTATATCTTGGTCATCGAAGGTTTCTTTCAAAATTCCATCCGTATCGTAGGAAGCGCAAAGCATTCAATGGATGGAATGATGAACGGAGTGCACCTAAACCTATACCAGGGGATGTTGTTTATGAAAGAGTAAAAGACATTGTCAATGAATTTGGTAAGAAATCACAATGTAGTATGGCCACACAGAGTGACAATTCTTCATTCAAGAAGAAGTCAATATTTTGGGATCTTCCTTATTGGAGTTCTTTGACAGTCAGGCATTGTATCGATGTAATGCACGTTGAGAAAAATGTCTGTGATAGCATCATTGGTACTCTATTAAATATACCAGGTAAGACTAAAGATGGGATAAAATCCAGACTGGACCTACGTGAAATGGGAATAAGGTCAGAATTAACAGAATTACGTGAAATGGGTAATAAAAGAACATACTTACCTCCCGCTTGTTACACGTTGTCTAGAAAGGAGAAGAAAACTTTTTGTGAATGCTTGGTAAATGTTAAGGTGCCACATGGTTACTCATCCAACATCCGTAGATTGGTATCAATGAAAGATCTGAAGTTGATAGGTCTTAAATCTCATGATTGTCACACTCTAATGCAACAAATATTACCCGTGGCAATTCGATCTATATTGCCGAAGCATGTAAGGTTTGCAATTACCAGACTTTATTTCTTTTTCAACAGTCAATGCAGCAAAGTTATTGACCCTGATACTCTCGATAATTTGCAAAGAGAAGTGGTTGTTACCCTATGTCAGCTTGAGATGTATTTCCCTCCTTCGTTCTTTGATATCATGGTACATCTTGTTGTCCACTTGACTAGGGAAGTGAAAATGTTGGGACCAGTTTTCTTGCATTGGATGTATCCCTTTGAACGATACATGAGCGTTTTTAAAGGTGATGTTCGAATCCGTTATCGGCCTGAAGGGAGTATTATTGAAGGTTATGTGGCGAGAGAGGTTATGAATTTTTGCAATGACTTTCTCAGTGGTAATGACACTCCTGATAATGACAAGAATATTGAGGAGGGCAAAGGAATTTTGGGATCACGGGTGAAAGTAATCAGCCGTGAGCAGTTGGAACAAGCTCACTTGTATATTTTACACAATATGGATGAAGTGAGTGTTTATATCGAGGAACATACCAATTTCATAAAGAGACAACATCCTCGAGCAAGTTCAATGTGGCTTGCTAGAGAGCATAATAAGACTTTTACTAAGTGGTTTGAAGATAAAGTCTTACATCAACTATCTCAAACACCAAATGATATTACAAAACTATCAAATGCCTCGCCTTTAAACCAAAACCGAATGTTATGTCTTATGAAGGGTTTGACATTAATGGATTCACATATTACACAAAGCGCCAAGATGATAAGAGTGTCGTCCAAAATAGTGGGGTCACTCTTCAAGCGTCGACTATGTACTTTGCAAGTGCAAAGGATAAGAGTCCACGTGAAGCTAAAATGTCATATTACGGTGTCATTGAGGACATTTGGGAGTTTGACTACATAGATTTCAAAATTCCGCTCTTTAAATGTAATTGGGTTGATAACACCAAAGGAGTTATGGTGGATGAATTGGGTTTCACTTTGGTGAACTTTGAAAAGATTGGCGAGAAGGGTGAACCATTCATATTGGCATCACAGGCGAAACAAATATTCTATATCGATGATCCTGCAAATGATAAATGGTCGGTTGTTCTTCATGGTAAAAGACAGTTCATTGAAGATCCTATAGATGAAGAAGAGTACTATGATAAGTATGATGACTCCAGTCCATTCTCAGTTGGGTTGCCAACTCCACAAAATATTGAAGCTAATGATGACTTATATGTGCGCGGAGATCACAATGAAGGATTGTTAATTGATAAAAGATCACAATTTTAGAGACATGTATGTTTATACAAATGCTAAATGTTTGCCTTTTTCTAGTTAATACAAATGCTAAATGTTTGCCTTTTTCTAGTTAATACAAATGCTAAATGTTTGCCTTTTTCTAGTTAATAGAAATGCTAAATGTTTGCCTTTTTAATGACATTTTCAGATGGCTGACCATGATGAGCATGATGTCCATGATGAGCATGAAGTCCATGATGAGCATGCTGTCCATGACGAGCATGGCGAGGATACTAATGGAAGTTCTAAAAACATATCCTGTATTTCTATAAAATTCATTATCTTCTAGTTATGTCATATATCCTATATTTCTATATTGGGCTAAGTTAGTGTGTTTTATTTTTGTCAAATTTTAGGTTGATGCACCTGTACCCACTGAAGCACTGGAGCAACTTGATGTGCAACACCAGACACTAAGAAAAGGGGCATCACTCTGTTGAAGAAGTTATTAGCGCTAAGTGGTAGTGGATCCAAATTGGTGGTGGAGTTTGATAATGGAGGAAATCCAATTGGAGTGAACCGCAATAATTTTGTGAACTATCTTGGGTGTACCACTCAGAGCCATTGTGGTATTAAGTATGACAATTAGCATAAAGTTCCTCAAGGGAAAAAAGACTTGATATGGAAGGATTTATGCGTGAGTTATTATTATTTGCAATTCTATTTTGTAGATTACAAATTCTATTATTTGCAATTCTATTTTGGATACTAGTTAATAACATTTCTATTTTACAGAATCTGTTTGCATTGGATGAGAAGTTGCATCGTAAAAATGTGATACAACGCGCTGGAAAGATGCTTAGGAATTATAGGACAAATCTGAACAGAGAATACATAAAAGAGGGTGATAAGAAGAAGAAGTCAGCCCTTGAACAATGGAACTTCTTGGACAAAGAAGATTGGGATAATTTTGTTGCTTCAAGAAAATCTGAAGAATTCAAGGTATTAGGCGTCACTCCTAATTTAATTAATATACATTGTATTCACCTATTCAAGATTAGCATTTAGTGCTACTAACCAAATCATTAATGTACATACTAACTAGGCCCTCAGTGACGCACAAAAAGCAAGGCGTGCACTGAATGTGCATGACCACACTATGGGTCCAAAAGGCTATGCAAGCGTTCGCCAAAGACTACAGGCGGAGTCTGCGGCTACTCAGGAGTCTGCTCCTACTCAGGAGTCTGCCACACCCATGCCTCGCCATGATATCTGGATAGCTGGCAGGAAAAACAAGAAGGGTGAAATAAAGAAGCATGTAACTGCTGAGGCGGCTGCAAAAATGGTAAAATACAACTCTTAGAGAAATCCTTTGAATATTGATTATTTGTGGTGTTAACTTACCAATTTCTATTTATGGTGATTAGCGGGAGCTCCACGAGCAGAGGAAACAAGGCACGTTCATCCCTTAGGGCACAAGGGATGAATTGACAGTTGCTCTGGGTAACCCAGAGCATCCTGGACGTGTTAGAGGTGCCGGCGCTGGTGTTGGCATCAAAGCATTCTTTGGGCCATCCCAGCGCAAACCCAGAGCGGGACTTTCTCAAGAAGAGGTAACATATTCTTTTTTTAGAATGTTACTGCAAAAGGAAATTCATTAATAAGAAGCTAATGTTTCTTTTATCCATGTATAGGAGAATAAGAGAGTTGAGGATTTAGTTGCTAAGAAGATCAACGATGTAGTTGCTGAGAAGGTCAAGGAAGAATTGCTGCGGTGGCAGGCATCTCAGGCTTCCAATACGCCTATGGCGACCCACTCTTCTCCTGATGCACAGACTGCGAGTAATCCTGGAGACCCATCGCCTAACACGTCTGCTGTAAGTATTGTTTATGGCATTGTAGTTAGTCTTTTCAAGTTGTTATGTTTTCAAGATGATATGTATATATGTATAATATTCTTTACGTAAATTTGTAGGCATTGAAGCCATGCCGCTTAAGAATGCAAGACTACGTTGTTGCAGAGGCGCAAGCTTACCCGTCCCTTCCTGGGGAAAGGTTTCACGGGACTCCAATGCCACAGGGCTATGTTCGTGTGGGCCCATTACGTGTGTTACCCGATTGGAGGGAAGTTGCGTTGCCATATGCCCACCTAGATATTGATACACTTGGTGAGGCAAAAGGCGGGGTGATATTGTGGCCCAAAGCAGATGTCGTCTACATGACTGAAATTGTAAGATAAATTTACATTGATTTAGACTGTTAATGTGTATATATGATGTCAACTGATCTGAAATTATATGTACAGGTTAAAAAGAAGACACCAGGAGCACCTAGGCCTCCACTTCCACTTCCCGCATTACCCGATTGGGTTCCAACTGACCTAACATACCCGTTAGGTCCTGCTTGTAGGGGAATGGCATGTTGGCTACAGGCACATAATGTACATTGCCCTATAATTATTTCTTTAGATGCAGATTATGCAGGTCAATCATACGATAGATCTTTATTTATACAAGATATTATTGAGATGTTTATGTATGATTGGCTGAATACATCAATGATAGAGACATGGATAAGGTGAGACCTTGTGTAAGATCCGGTGATCTGGTTTCTTATATATTAATGCATACGCCTATATGTTTTGCAGCTACCTAGTCGAAGATCATTGCAAACAATTTGCATTTGATCATGTGGGATTTTTGATTCCATCATTGATTAGTTTGGTAGCTAAAGACCCTGATAATGTTCAACAATACTGTATAGATGCTTTTACAATTTTTGGTCAGCAAAAGAAGACGATAAGAATAGCTCCATTCAATGTCAAGGAAGTTTACTTTATTTATAATTTGGACTTAAGAAAATTCCATTTTTATTTTGCATTTTGAGTTATTAATGGTTAACTTCTTACTTCTAGCGGTAGACATTGGGAGTTACTAGTTATTGTCCCCGGGTCATTCACTGTTTATTATCTAGATCCTGCGGGGAGTACATTGAACACTAAAATTGGACACGTAATGAGAATGCCATTATTCTGGTGAGAAATATTTCATTTTTATATCCGTTAACATCTTTTATTACATTACTATTTACTTATGCAATTTATTGTGTTATATTAACATGTAGGGGTTTAGATGCATTCAAAAAGGCTGGAGGAACGGTCCCAAGGAAAAAGAACCAGCCAATAAATTGGCAGAACGTACAAGTAAGTTCCCGACTCGAATATATATATTATTGATGTGAATTGTGCTTAGTTGTATTATTTTGTATGTTTCAATTTATAGTGTGCTACACAAGACAATGGCTGGGCATGCGCATACTATGTGATGCGATTTATGCATATGATTATCAAATATGCCGCATTGGACATCGATACCATACATGAGGTATTATATATACTCTCATTAGTTAGTATGCAATATATCAATCTTATCTTATTTTTATATTATTACTTATATATATACATCATTCTCTTTGCAGGTGTTTAAAACTGACAACACTACATGTAAACGCTTAAAAAATATACATGCTCCATATACGATGGAAGCATTAAATGAAGTAAGAGAAGAATGGGCAAAAGCCATACAAGCAGTGGCAACTGTAAGATATAATTGGGATGTTGATAGCGATAATGAATGATACTTTGTAAATGAATATTTCTGAATGTTAATACATGTATTTGAATGTTTCTATATGTGTGAATGTGAGAATTGAATTGATGTCTGAATGTATGTACTTGTGTGAAATTTTGCTTATGACTTTTGCAGGTTTGCGGCCTATTTGTAGGCTGATATCAATGGATGTCGTAAACCTGCAGTTTAGTTACTGAACTACAGGTTCTCATCCTGCTGACCAGCCACAGCAGGCCTGCAAACTGATATGAAAAAAAAGGCGTCGGTTATTTATAAAAACCGTCAGCAAAGATCTACAGCGTCGGTTATTTATAGATAACCGACGCCTTATGTGGCCAAAGCAGTCCTCGAAATGGCGTCGGATATACGTATCAAACCGACGCCTATTTAAATTAGAGGCGTCGGTCTTTTGGTATATAACCGACGCCAAACGTGTTCGCGCCACAAAAAATGGCGTCATTTAGGACACTTTATGCGTCGATTATCTACTAAAAGACCGACGCGATAAGTAGTATAGGCGTCGGTCCGTTAGTAAATAACCGACGCAGAAAGTGCCCTAGCTGACGCCATTTTATGTGGCGCGAACCCCTTTGGCGTCGGTTATCGACTAAACGACCGACGCTGATAGTTTAAATAGGCGTCGATTAAACAACCGACGCCGAAGTGTCGACCTTTAGCGGCGCCCACATAGGCGTCGGTCGAAAACCGACGCCAAATGGGGTTAAACGACCGACGCCAAAGGCCACTTTTGTAGTAGTGATTAGTGAATTGGTTCTTGAGAGATTTCTGAGTTAGAGTTGTTGGACGGGCCTTGAATCCCAATATAGGCCAAATATTTGTTTTATGAGCCTAGTTTAATAGATTATGATGCATGCTTGATGGATTTTGACCCTTTGTTTTTTGGACATGAGTTGGTGAAGTTGGGCCATTGTAAAGAGGCAGAATCACCTCCTTACTAAAATTTAAAGGAAGTACAAAACATCCATTTTTTAGAAAGACAAAAGATATTAAGGGATGCATGTATAATATTCCAAGTAAATAAGCATGCACCAGATACATTATAAAATGTCAATAGAAGTGGAAATAAAAGTACTAAGCCTATTACATGGCTTTCGTTGTTCATTACATGATTGTTCCCAAAAGAAAAAGATAAGAGAAAAGGATCTAGCTATAGCAACCTAGACATCCTTTCAGATAGCTTGAGATCTACTCCTGAGATGACTTCCTTCAAACTTATCCTTCTCCTTGCTCAGCACCAGCACCTGGGTGGTTGGGAAAGCACCCAACAAAAGGGGAAAGAAAACAAGGTATGTGTCAAAAAACTAGTCCATGATAACAAGATAAGTAAAACAAATAAGAACATACTAGGGTTCATCATAAGATGAAGATAACAAGAGTATGAGGCTATATTCAAAATTAGCTTGCCATTAACAATTATATTAAAAAGGATTTGCATGTAAGATAATTATGTCTACCTTACTAAGTAGGGTTGTGGCACCTACCGGACCTCTAACCTATAGGTGAGGGGAGAATAAGACATTCCCAGTCACCTACACAATTATATAGGGGAGAATAAAAACATTCCACAGGGCAATTAAATACATGCCCTCTGTGGGTGGTTGTACATAAGTACCGCTACTTTAAATTAAATAGAACATAAATCTACATGCTAGAAAAATAGTCATGGCAAGAGTAGTCATAATATTCAATAAGCATGGCAGTGGGGTATAAGACCCAAACAAGAAGAAATTATAATCTGATTTGAGGCATGAACAACATTAGGATTCAATAATAGAATATTTAGGGTTCATTTAAGCCTCATTAGGGAAATATAGGGTTTGGCTGCTATTATCCCAACATAGGGTGTAAGGAATGCACATACCTCTCTTACTGATATGAATTACTAACTTTCACCACTTTAATTGAGTCCAAGTTCTACTTTGCCTATTTTCAATATATTAACATGTATTAGAGTATATAGCGCACATTAATGTATAGAAACCCTAATTTTAGAAATTATTAGCAAAACTCGGATTTAAATTTTGAAAATATCACCAATGAACTTATTAGGTTCTCTTGATCAAGAAAACACATTTTATGTTAATTTTGGAGTTATGATGATTAAGATGTAATTTTTATGGATTTTATGCATCAAATTCATTTTAAAAAAACCACCCTTCGTCAAACCATGAAATAAGACCTTGAAAATATTTTTATTAGATGCATATTAATTTTCCAATTCCAAAACATATTTATTTGTCAAATTTGGATAGGCGGATTAAAAGATATGAATTTTTCAATACTGACCAATAGAAAATTGCCACATCATCAAACCGACTGAGATAATTGAAGAGAGAGGGAGAGGGAGAAAACACCATTTGACCCAATATCAGGTTTGAAGTTCCATAGGTAACCAAACTAGAGCTTCTAGAGAAGGTAAAACAGCAAGAAACCCAAACCCTAGAAGAACATGGTAAAAAGAGATGGAAATCATCGATTTTAAACATAGAAGCATGAGTTTTTAGCATGTAGTAAGAAATATATGAGAAGGGGGTTAACAAAACTCACCTCCAAGAAGGTAAGAAGGTCCAAACAACAAGGATCCCGAGATTATAAGGTCTGGTTTCTCCAAGCCAATCTCCTTTCTTGAGCAAAGATCACCTTCTTCACTTTAGAGGTGCAAACCCTAGAAAAAGAGCATGAAGATGAGATGTTTTAGGGTTCTAGGTGGAGTTTTACCATGGAAGGTCATGGTTTAGACCTTAAATAAGGTGGGAGGAATACTAAAAACATGAAAACAGGGAAGGAAAGTAGGATTCTTACTATTTTTGGTTAAAATCACCAAGGAGGAGCTTAAGAAATCCTAAATAGAGAAATTTGGAACCCTTGGAGCCTTCTTCACCAAGGTATGCACCCTCTTTTACCTTGGGACATCAACTTCACGGAAAAACATAGAAGGTAAGATTATATAAGATTGGGGAAAGAGAAGGAGAGGATTGCTACTTGGATTGGGAGGTGGGAAGGGGTAAGCATGGCTTTATAAAGAAGGGGGCAAGCATGAGGTGTCTATGGGACTTTCCATGTGTCCTTAGGCTAGGGCTTCATGGCCATGCAAGAGGACAACTCATAGACTCTTCTTGTATATCAAAAGTCAGTCCTAAAAGCCTATAGAGACTTCTAGGCCATCCCCACCATCCTTCAAATAAAGAAATAACCCCATTGGTTGATAGCTTTTAAAGATAAGCACATTTATAAAGAGGGTAATCCCTATAATGCCCTTGGAAAGTAACACCTTCAAACCAAGGTGCAACTAGGTTCCCCATGGTTAAAAAATCTCTAGAATTGTAAGGCAATATCTAAGGATTAAAATTCAGGTGATAATTTGCAAAGAAAATCTCCCAATTGGGTAAATTGCATAAAAGTCCAGAATGTACCTAAAATTGCATAACTTGCACAAACAACATCCAAGTCAAACCAAATTTGAAACTTAGGCTCATTTTATGTTTTCAAATCACATAAAAAAGTTATATTAAGGTTTATAGCACTTAATTATGGTAATTAAGCTTTCACTGAGGTATTTGTGCATAAACCCTTATATTGGTACAATTAGTGAATAAATGTTCACTAAACCACTATAAATTCCACTAATTAAACATAAATGACATAAATGATAGAAATGAAAGGGAAACTTGGGAAAAAGGTTTATATGGAGATTACATCTAAGATTCATTATGTTACAACACTCCACCCCTTTAAAAGGATTTCATCCTCAAAATCTCAAGCAAAAAGAGAAGGGTGAGTACGTAACATTTCATCTCTCAACTCCCAAGTGTTTCTTCTAGACCATGATATTTCCACAAAACTTTTACCAGCTCAATCTCTTTATTCTTTAGCTGCTCTACTCAAGAGTCAAGGATCTTCACAGGAAGCTCTTCATAGGTCAGATTCTCATGTATCTCCAAAGGCTCAACAGTAAGCACATGAGAAGAGTCCTTCACATACTTCTTCAACACAGAGACATGGAACACATTATAAATCGTATCATAGGAAGGAGGTAAAGCTAAGCGGTAAGCACAGTCTCCAACCTTATCTAAGATTTCAAATGGTCCAGCATAGCGGGGACTCAACTTGCCTTTAACTTTAGATCTAGCAATAGAACATATAGGCTTGATCTTTAGAAATGCATAGTCACCCACTAGGAAGTTAATATCAGACCTTTTCTTGTCAGAATACATCTTCTGTCGGTCTTGAGTAGCTTTCATGTGTTTCTTTATCAACTATACCTTTTCTGTCATTATTTGCATGTCATCGGTCTTTACTAGAGAACACTCACTAACATCATCTCAATGCAAAGGTGAACGACATGGTCTACCATAGAGAAATTCAAAATGTGGCATACCAATACGAGCTTGGTAGCTATTGTTGTAAGCAAACTCAGCTAATGACAGATACCGATCCCATGCACCACCCCAATCCATCACACAAGAATGAAGCAAGTCCTCCAGAATGTGAACTGTTCTTTCAGATTGACCATCAGTCTGCGGGTGGTACTAAAACACAAGTCAGTACCCATCTCCTCCTGAATCTAACCCCATAAATGAGAAGTAAACATTGGGTCACGATAAAAAACTATTACCTCAGGTACTCCATGCAGGCGTACGACTCACTCAATGTACAACTGAGATATATCTGCAACTTTGTAATTGGTTTTGAAAGGCAAGAAATGAGTAGATTATGTAAGCCGATCAATAACCACCCAAACAACATCGTAACCTTTCTTGGACTTGGGGAAACTAGTAACGAAGTCCATTGTGATCTACTCCCACTTACATTCTAGAATTTGAAGAGGATGAAGAAGATCACCAGGTCGTTGATGTTCGATCTTGACTTGCTAACATGTAAAGCACTTCGCAACAAACAAAGCTATATCATTCTTCATGTTCTTCTACCACACGCTTCACTGTAAGTCCGTGTACATTTTTGTTGTGCCAGGATGAATAGTACTTGGACCCATGAGCTTCACTTAGAATCTTCTGTATCAAATCACCTACGTTGGGAATCCATAACCTTTGTCTGAAGTAGACAACACCATCCACTCCGACAGAGAAGTCAGGTTGCAGTTTCTTAGTCAAGGCCTTCATCTCTTCCAGCTCGGAACTTTCCAACTATGCAGTAACGACTTTTGAGATCCAGGTCGGCATAAAAATAAACTAGCCATATGAACAAACAACTTGTCTTTATCCACTGAATCGACAGGCTGAGGTCTCCAACTAGTCACATGTTCGATGTTTTCCCATAATAAACATCTTAGAGTGGCACAAACAACATCCTTCTTGCGACTTAAAGCATCAACTATGACGTTTGCTTTACCGAGATGATAGGTGATGGTGAAGTCATAATATTTGAGATATTCCATCCACCTTCGCTATCGTAGATTCAGATCCTTCTGTGTTAACAGGTACCTCAAGCTTTTATGGTCAGAGAAAACTTCAAACTTCACACCATAGAGATAGTGTCGCCAGATTTTTAGAGCATGAATGATGGCAACAAGCTCGAAATCATATGTAGGCCAATTAGCTTCATTCAATTTCAATTGACAGGAAGCATAGGTGATCACCTTTTCATCTTGCATAAAAACACACCCTAAGCCTTGTTTAGAAGCATTAGTGTAGATGACATAGGGTATGCCTTCAATAGGCAAGGCATGAACAGGAGTAGAAGTCAAACACTCCTTCAACTTTTGGAAACTATTCTCACATTCTGGTGTCCAAGAGAACTTGACCTCCTTTCGCGTCATCTTGGTTAAAGGCAAGGCCAACTCAGAGAAGCTCTTGATAAACCTTCGATAGTAACCTGCTAATTCGAGGAAACTACAGATCTCTGAGGGATTATTCAGAGCTTTCCACTTGGTCACAACTTCTACCTTTGCAGGATCAATAGCTATATGTTCGGCAGAAATCACATGACCCAGAAACATCACTTCCTTTATCTAGAACTCACACTTTGAGAATTTTGCATAGAGTTGATTTTCTCATAGTGTGTTGAGTAAAATCCACAGATGCTCACGATGTTGTTCTAATGTCTCAGAATAAACCAAAACATCATCGATAAACACCACCACAAACTTGTCAAGGTATGGGTAGAACACTTAGTTCATCAAGTCCATGAAGGCAGCAGGGGCATTTGTCAATCCGAAAGGCATGACCATGAATTTGTAATGCCCATAGCGAGTTTTGAATGACGTCTTTGGGACATCATCATCCTTCACACGCATCTGGTAGTAGCCACTTTGCAGATCCATCTTGGAGAACACAATGGCTGATTTCAGCTGGTCGAACAAGTCGTCGATGCGAGGCAAAGGATAATGGTTCTTCACCGTCATTTGGTTAAGCATGTGGTAGTCCATACACATCCTCATCTAACCATCCTACTTCTTCATGAACAGTACATGGGCTCCCCAAGGTGAAACACTGGGGTAGATGAAGTGCATGTTGAGAAGCTCTTCTAGCTGCTTCTTCAGTTTGGCAAGCTCGGCTAGGGCCGAGCGGTAAGGCTGCTTCAATATTGGTGAAGTTTTGGGTACAAGCTTGATGGAGAACTCCACCTGGGTCGTAAACTAGGTAACTCCTCGGGAAAGACGTCCGAGAAGTCCTTCACCACATCTATGTGGTCAAGAGAAGGAGGTGTTGCCTCGAGGACTATAGAGGCTAAGAAATCTCTACACCCTTGTAAGACTAGCTTTTCAACTTTGATGGCAGAGATAAAAAATTTCCAATCCTCTCGTTGCCTATGCTTGACACAAAATCTTCCCTCAACAACATGTGACAAACTAACCTTTGATTCTTCACAAAATAAATCAGCTTTGTACATCTTCAACCAATCCATTCCCAAGATGACATCAAAGGCAGTTTTGTTGAGCAAGATGAAATCTGAGGGAAACATTATATCATATATATAGTGGTCCATGGTTGGAGTTTGGAGTTACGAAGCGTAGATCTTACCAATAGGGGTTTTTACATCTAATATATTATCCATATGCTTAGATTCTATGTTAGATATTACCACTAGGGGTTTTTACATCTAATACATGATCCATATACTCATTCTATTTCTAACATAGAACCAAGCTGACAAGATATGAAGGTATTGGATGAGCCAGAATCAAACACTGCCTTTATAGGATGCATATTAAGATGCAAGGTACCTTCTATAACTTCATTATCTTCGCCTGCTTCCTCAACATTAAGAGAAAACACTCTCCCATTCTGCCTCTCTACTGGCGGTCGCCTGGGGTTCTAGTTGTTGTTGTTATTATTATTCTGCAGAGGCAGATTCTTCCTTGGCTACTGCAACTGCTGGGTATTATTCTATCCCTGTTAGAAATGGGGGCAGAGTGGTCGGATATGCCCAACTTGGCCACACTCATGGCAGGTCAGAGGAGTCCGGTTATCTCTACGAGCATGTGCATTTTTGGCAGGACATCTCCCCAGAGGATGGTGGTGAGAGCACCTATTACACTGATCACGTTCACGATTCTCATTCTAGGTAGGGTTCTTCCTCTTGTTTTTGTTGTATCCATTATTGTGTCCATAGGATTGGAATCCTAGGTAGGACTCAATGAGTAGGGCCTTATCCACCATCTGCTGGAAGGTGAGTGGAAGCTGCGGAACAAGACTTCGACCCACTTGGTAGTTCAGGCCCTTCAAGAACAACGTTGCCCTTCTCTCGGCTCCAAGGTCAGTGGTGTAGCATTCCAGAAGTAGGAATCATTGGATGTAGTCGGCCATACTCATGTCCCTGCCTGAGGCTATAGAACTCATCTTCCTTATTCCTCAGGAAGGAGGGACACATGTACTTCTCCCTGGAGAGCTTCAAGAACTAGTCCCACTCCATGGTAGAAGTGTCTTGAGTGCGGGTGACACCATTCCACCAGACACGTGTCAGTCCTTCCAGCACATATTTTGCGAACCGAACCTTCTGGTGGGGAGGGCATGCCATACCCTCAAAGGTCTGATCCAAATCCAACACCCAATCATCAGCTTTATCCACCATGTTGTGTTCACTTTCACCCTTGAAGTAGGGTGGTTGCATCTTTATGAAGTCGGTGAGGGTGAACTCCCTCGGCTTATTGGCGTTGGCAGCCACTATGTCGAGCTGCTCATCATGGTGGAGAGCAACTGGCGTAGCATTGCTAGCTCTTGCTCTGGTGTGAAGGCAGGGGTGCCCAGAGTAGTAGGGTTGACCACACTATTGCCGATAAGAGTCATAAGAGTGTTTCCCACATTGGAGTCATTATGGTTCGACTCCTTTTCCTTGATCCTGCTGTCGAACAAGTCACCTATCCTGAAAGGTAGGGTTAACATATTAAGTTCCCACGAGTATTTGAATCATAGATGAGAAAAGAATAGAAGCATAGATGAGAAAAGAATATCTAGAATGCTATTGCCTAAAAGCATACTATTTTGGGAAATTCGTATCAGCTCAGGCCAAGCTGGTATAATATGGGAACGGGAGTCCTCGTAAACCAAGTTAGTAGTATGGATGAAAATATTGCCAGCCCCTGAAACCCTGATCCATTTTAGACACCTTTGCTTCAACTTCATGTCCTAATAGTTTCCTAAAGGCTCTGATACCATGTTGTAAAGAGGAAGAATCACCTCCTTACTAAAATTTAAAGAAAGTACAAAAAATCCATATTTTTAGAAAGACAAAAGATAATGAGGGATGCATGTATAATATTCCAAGTAAATAAGCATGCACCAAATACATTATAAAATGTTAATAGCAGCAGAAATAAAAGTACTAAGCCTATTACATGGCTTTCGTTGTTCATTACATGATTGTTCCCAAAAGAAAAAGATAAGAGAAAATGATCTAGCTATAGCAACCTAGACATCCTTTCAGATAGCTTGAGATCTACTCTTGAGATGACTTCCTTCAAACTCATCCTTCTCCTTGCTCAGCACCACCACCTGGGTGGTTGGGAAAGCACCCAACAAAAGGGCGAAGAAAACAAGCTATGTGTCACAAAACTAGTCCAGGATAACAAGATAAGTAAATCAAATAAGAACATGCCAGGGTTCATCATAAGATGAAGATAACAAGAGTATGAGGCTATATTCAAAAGAAACTTGTCATTAACAATTATATTAAAAAGGATTTGCATGTAAGATAATTGTGTCTACCTAACTAATTAGGGTTGAGGCACCTACCAGACCTCTAACCTATAGGTGAGGAGAGAATAAGACATTCCCAGACACCTACACAATTATATAGGGGAGAATAAAAACATTCCCCAGGGCAATTAAATACATGCCCTCTGTGGGTGGTTGTACATAAGTACCACTACTTTAAATTAAATAGAACATAAATCTACATGCTAGAAAAGTAGTCATGGCAAGAGTTGTCATAATATTCAATAAGCATGACAGTGGGGTATAAGATCCAAACAAGAAGACATTATAATCTGATTTGAGGCATGAACAACATTAGGATTCAAGAATAGAAGATTTAGGGTTCATTTAAGCCTCATTAGGGAAATATAGGGTTTGGCTACAATTATCCCAACTTAGGGTGTAAGGAATGCACATACCTCTCTTACTGATATCAAATTCTAACTTTCACCACTTTAATTGAGTCTAAGTTCCACTTTGCATATTTTCAATGTATTAACATGTATTAGATTACATAGTGCACATTAATGTATAGAAACCCTAATTTCAGAACTTTTTAGCAAAACTCAGATTTAACTTTTGAATATATCACCAATGAACTTCTAGGTCCTCCTGATTAAGAAAACATATTTTTATGTTAATCTTGGAGTTATGATGATTAAGATGTAATTTTTATGGATTTTATGCATCAAATTCATTTTACAAAAACCACCCTTCGACAAACCATGAAATCAAATCTTGAAAAAAATTTATTAGATAGAAATTAATTTTCTAATTCCAAAACATATTTATTTGCCAAATTTGGATAAGCAGATTAGAAGACATGAATTTTTCAATACTGACCAATAGGAAATTGCCACATCATCAAACTGATCGAGATAATTGAAGATAGAGGGAGAGGGAGAAAACACCATTTGACCCAAGATCAGGTTTAAAGTTCCATAGGTAACCAAACTAGAGCTTCTAGATAAGGTAAAACAGTAAGAAACCAAAACCCTAGAAGAACATGGTAAAAAGAGATGGAAATCATCGATTTTAAACATAGACGCATGAGTTGTTAGCATGTAGTAAGAAATATATGAAAAGGGGTTAACAAAACTTGCCTCTAAGAAGGTAAGAAGGTCCAAAAAGTAAGGATCCTGAGATTAGAAGGTCTGGTTTCTCCAAGCCAAGCTCATTTCTTGAGCAAAGATCACCTTCTCCACTTTAGAGGTGCAAACCCTAGCAAAAGATCATGGAGATGAGATGTTTTAGGGATCTAGGTGGAGTTTTACCATGGAAGGTCATGGTTCTGACCTGGAAGAAGGTTGGAGGAATATAATAGCATGAAAACAGGGAAGGAAAGGAGAATTCTTACTATTTTTGGTCAAAATCACCAAGGAGGAGCTTAAGAAATCCTAAATAGAGAAATTTGGAACCCTAGGAGCCTTCTTCACTAAGGTAGGCACCCTCTTTTACCCTGGGACAACAACTTCATGACCAAACATAGAAGGGATGATGCTCTAATCTGGGGGAAAGAGAAGGAGAGGATTACTGCTTGGATTGGGAGGTGGGAAGGGGTAAGCATGGCTTTATAAAGAAGGGGGCAAGCATGAGGTGTCTATGGGACTTTCCATGTGTCCTTAGGCTAGGGCTTCATGGCCATGCAAGAGGATAGCTCATCGAATCTTCTTGTATATCAAAGGTCAGTCCCAAAAGCCCCTAGATCCTTCTAGGCCATCCGCACCATCCTTCAAATAAAGAAATAACCCCATTGGTTGATGGCTTTTAAAGATCAACATATTTATAAAGAGGGTAATCCCTATAATGACCTTGGAAAGTAACACCTTCAAACTAAGGTGCAATTAGGTGCCCCATGGTTAAAAATCTTGATAATGGTAAGGAAATATCGAAGGATTAAAATTCAGGTGATAATTTGTAAAGAAAACCTCCCAATTGGGTAAATTGTATAAAAGTCCAGAATGTACCTAAAATTGCATAACTTGCACAAACAACATCCAAATCTAACCAAATTTAAAACTTAGGCTCATTTTATGTTTTCAAATCACATAAAAATTTATATTTTGGTTTATACCACTTAATTATGGTAATTAAGCTTTCACTGAGGTATTTGTGCATAAACCCTTATATTAGTACAATTAGTGAATAAATGTTCACTAAACCACTATAAATTCTACTAATTAAACATAAATGACATAAAGGATAGAAATGAAAGGGAAACTTGAGAAAAAGGTTTACATGGAGATTACATCTAAGATTTATTATGTTACAACCATGTTTCATGAACTCAATGAGTTCGTGTCTATGTTTTCTAAAGATGTTCTAATGATTTATGAGATGAGGAATTTGGTCCATGTTGTGGGTTGTGTTCCCCATGGAGAAAACTTGGGTCGGGTTGGTTTGGCTCCAGATGAGTTGAGTGTCCAGGACCAAAAGTCAAGATGGAGATATCAGAGGAAATTGTATTGTATTGTTTAGGCTTTGTTGAGTCAACTCGGTTGGGGTGGTTTAAACCTAGCCAGGTTGAGGACCTATAATCGGGTTGAACTAGTCAAATGAGAACATATGTGTTTGAGCTCTGCTAGCACAAACCCAGTTGGGGTGGAAAAAATTAGGGTGGCATGATCATGGTTAGGGAGGTACCAACATAGTTGGAGTGGTGTGAATTCAGTCGAGTTTGTGATAGTCAGTATTGCCTAAGTCAAAACTATCTATTTTGTGGTTTGTGGGCTAAATGTTAACCCATACTCCCTTTATTTATGTATTAATATCCCATTATCTCCCATGTATAAGAATACTACTCCCTAGAGTGGTGGATATGTGATTTAAGAGCTGTTGAATCCTTGAAGAGCGATAGAGGGGGCTCTCTAGCCCCAAACATAACATATACATGACGTACCTTGGGTAGAAACCCCCGTTGATGTTGGAACATTTGTTCTAGTTGATTTTCTTCCTCCTTTTTCCTTATTATCACCATGAATGACTATTCTTGACCGGTCTTGAGGATAATGGGTTGTTCTTGCTTCTTCTACCTATGTTCCATATTCTATTGTTAGGAACAAGGAAGATTACTATCATTTGGAAGTTTTTGGTGCATGTGTAGGCCTTGGCTAGATGTGAGAAGGTTGTATTATTGCTATGTTAAATCTTAGATGAGGATGAAGAGGTTGAAGCTTGTTTTCTTGAGAAAAGATTTCTTCTTAGTGGCCGATATCACAAGTAGAAGCTCCATCACCTTTGTTTTTTGTTGTTTATCCTTGTTCAACCATCTCATGGTGACTAGAAACACCCTTATTGGTAGATTCATTTAGAATTGAAATGAAAGAGAGGTAAAGATGCACCTTTCTTGTTTTATTGCTTTATCTTGATATTTGTAAGACAATTTCTTGAGCTTTTGACCATACTTGTCCTGTTTCTTGGCATGATTATGGAAAATTTTCCCTAGTTGCTTTTACATATGTTCCCTCTCTAGCATATCATATGATGATCTAAGCTTGATTAAGTTCATGCTATGTCTAGATTTCAAGTTGAATGATGCTTTAAAGTTTGGATGAGGTGAAATGATAATGATATCCCCCTACATGTGCTACTATTATATATTGAATCTGTAATAACATACATTTTACCTCCTTTTATATTATTATTACAACTAAACAAGGTTGTATTACGTAGTGGTACTTTAATTTAATATGTTAAGTGGTAGTTTTGCAATCAAGCCCCTGAAAGAAAATACATGAAACAAGTGATCCTTTGATATAAAAATAGTTAATGACTGTTATTTTATGCAAACCGTTGACTCATAAAGCCATACAAGAAGTGTGAATGAATCTGAATTTTCTTGTAATATAAATACCCATTTTGTGGACTCAATCAAGTATATCTTGGGGAACAAGTATTGGACAACAAAATTGTCTATTAAACTCTATCTTTTTCGGATCACAAGGGATAGTAATTAGGAATTTCTCCTAAAAAAATTTAAGAGTAGGACACTCCTATTGGTGTAGAGAATATCTAGCATAAATTTTATCCTTTTATTTAGATGGGAAAACAAAAAAAGCAATTAATTGACTATTTTGATGTCCACAACATTAGGGGACCTAAGACCTGGGCCAATCATACTTGAAACATTCAATCATGGATCAATGATCCATGGATCATCTTTCAACTCTCAACAATGATGGAAAGAACATGCTTTGTCCCCTCTTCCCTCACCCTTCTGGTTCCTTTGACTTCTTTATTGTGAAGAGTGAAAAAACATGTAACAAATGTGCAATCTCTCTCTCCCCCTGCTTAAACTAGGGCATGCCATTGTGGAGGGATAAGGCTCTTCCCAAACTTATATAAGGGTATGGGAAGCACCTAGAGACCTTGAATGATCAAAACCCACATTTAATTGAGCCTCAAACACCCTATGCCACCCTCCTAAATCTCCCTATTCATCTCTGACCACCCGACTTTGCATCGGCTAACCCCACCAGCTCTAGTCAATTAACTTGTCCTAGAGAATCATAGGACTAGGACAAATATTTTCCCAGCTCTACTAGTAGCTCATTTGGGTGTAGCCCTCCCCTAAAACTAACCATTGAGATTGTCTTCTAACATCAACAAGAAGTACTAGATGCCCCCATGCATAGTTGGGACCCCATTTAAACTCCTCAAGGACCCAACAACCCCCCCATGATCCTTATGTGGCATCAAAGAGAGGTAATTTATTTTTATTATCTTCTTATTCCTCTTCCTTTGTCCCAACCAACCCGACCACCCCTTTGGATTTTTCTACCATCATTGGGCTCGAGAAATTCACTGGCCCCGACATGGAAGAACAAAGCCATCCATTACCTTGCCAATGACCTTTGCAGCCTAGGGTGGAGTGTCAACCCTCACATTGACCTCCATGGTCAAGTAGCTTGCACTTCCTGGATGAGGAACATTCCCCTTGGGTCAATGACCACCTTGCCCTCCAATACTTGCTAGTCCAATCTATAATGTGAGGACAAGGGGGTATTTACCCATTTTTCACTTATGAAACTAGACTTTAATTAAGAGATGGGTTAGAGGATTATGTGGAAACTTGTTGGTCCACATAGGATTAATTTAATAAAAATTAACAACTTTTTATTCCATCCTATAAAGACATTCAATATATATCTCTTTGCACCTAAAATTATGAAGAGTTCAATGGACATGGATTTAACACTTCATTTCATCTCTAATTCTGAAAGTAATTTTGATACCACATTATATGGATCACTAAGTACACAACCTAGTTTGAGTAATGATCATGTATGTAACACATACCTAAATATAATGATGAATCATATGTTCAATTAATGACATCCTTAATATAATTTACTTTCCCCTTAGTTTGAAAAAGGAAAATATGAATAAAAGGATTTAGGTCAAAATGATGATTAGAGTTTTTTACCCCAAATTAGAGTTCCATGGAAACAAACCTTAATCACACAAACACTAAAATCTAATATCCTTTCCTAATCTCAAAAACCAAAGCAAAGGACTTTTTGAGAAAGTTAGTAGCACCTTAGTATGGAAATTATTGATTTTTAGATCAAACTTGTATGGAGTAGAGTCTTGAGTGAGTAGACATCACCTCTCCTATGAATAAGGTATGCGATTTAATTAGAAGTAACCTCTCACAATCATTCTTTATTTTTTTATTCTTCTAGTTTACTCAATATTTGCCTTTGTACAAACTTCCATGGTCGATTTAACTCCTACAATTTTATAGACATTTATATGCATCACATATATAGCCTAAATGATATTTAAATCCAATAAAGAATCTCACAAGGGTAGTTTAGGTAGATAATCACTTATAAAATCTAAGTTATGATATATAATAAAGTAACTACAAAACATTTTGATTAGGTGAAAGGAGTTTGTTGTTGGACAATTACCGTGGATCAATTGCTAGAACAAACTCCATTAAGCCCATTGCTAGAATAAGGATTGGTACACCAAATGAGATGAAATAGGTATGGTTTAGATTTTTTTTTTTGAATATGATAAGTTCATTACTTACAATCACTTGATGTTTTACCATAATATATGTTTTTTTGGGGATCACGAGAATATTTATTCAACATGTACTCCTACAGGCAAACTGGAAAACTCTAAATTATTGTGGTACAATGAAGCTTTAACACCAACTAGGTTGTATATGAAATCTGAACACTGCTTCCACCTACAAAGAAAACCATCTTCGGACATGGTCCACTTTGCCAAAGTACCAGTCACCTTGTTATAATTCCTCCTATTGAAATTAAAGATAAGCAACTCAAATCTTCTGATATTCCTATCTATTAAACTCCACCAAGTTTTATATTTGGTAGGGGTTTTTGCCTTGTTTGTTAACATGTTAAAGGCTTGTTGGAAGTTCGTTGAGACTACCACTCTCCTAAAATTCTAAATTCACTCATGTTTTCCCAGTGAAATAGCTTTGAGTTCAACTAGTAAAATGTCCTGGCCTTGCTCCTTATGAGACCCTCCCCAACACTAGTGTCCATCTTGATTCCTCACCATGAAGCTAATAGTCACAATATTCCTCTTTCTATTCATGGATGCATCCACATTCATCTTGACCCATTTTGGGCCTGGTGGATGCTATATACTTTCCTATATAATGGGTGATTGGACCTTGCTTTTTTATTGATGAAAAGTCACGATACCAATAATAACTTCTTTCTTTGTATCTTTGACCATCCGTTCATGGGTTGCCTTTGTGTTTTGGAACACCAGTTGGCAACAATACCACCACAACTTCTATATTGTAAATTCAAACCAAATGGGACAACCTCCTTGCTTCCACTTTTTCCTCATATATGTAGTAATATGTGTTTGCCATGGCTGGGTTCTGATCATAGAAACCTTTGCTTCCAATTGTACTATTCACATACTTTTGGGACATCTTGATATTGTACGAGAGAATGTGACATACTTTCTATCTTAGTGATGCATCTTTGGCGTCGATCATTTCCTGTAAATCCCCTTATCGTTCGGTTGTGGTTTGTCATGAGTCAATCATGTATTGCTAGCCACATGATGGTTTTGGTTTACTGGGGTACCTCTAAGTTCCATATAGTCCTTCATCTGTTGGGTGTTTTTAGGGTGCTACTATGTTGTAGTCTGTGGTAGATGCTCCTTGCCAAGAAACTCCATGTGGTTCCATTTAAGTAGATGAAGTCATCCTGCGCTTCTTGTTGACAAGGTGGTGGCATTGTGTTGATAAGCTTGGATGTCTCCTCTTCAAACCACTCCTAAATGAACTCCTTGTCCCAGTTCCCTTTCATATCAATCATTGATCCAACTTTCAAAACTTGTAGTCTTGATGGTACTTCTTTATGCGCCTTTATTTTTGGGATTAAGTGTCCATCTATCCATCTACCGCTCAACACATTTGTATCGGCTCCAGATAAAATTGATTTCCCCATATCTTTTTGAATTCTTTCCAGGAATTTCCATAGCCGTGAACCATTTGAGGTTCCAAAGTTGATTTGATGGGAGTACTTCTCTCTCATGACATCTTTCTAGGTGGTCTTCCTATGGGAGATGAGGCCCCAACGAACCTTAGGTAGGAGTGCCTCATTTTGTAGCCTCACCCTCTTAATATCTAATCCTCCTTCTTTTGTGGTAGCAGTGATTTTGTTCCAAGCAACTTCATGGATGCCTCCCGAGATCCTAGTTCCCTTCTAAAGAAAGGTTCTAACCAACTGCTTGATGTTGTCGTAGATTGAAATGGGAAGGTGTGTGGTCTGCATGGTGTAGACGGGTGTGGAGTTGAGCACTGACTTGATTAATGTCACTCTTCCTATAATGGATAAGGATTTGTTGACCCAAGAGGAAATTCTAGCTTCAATCTTCATGATGGTGTCAAGATACATCTCTCTGTTGGCTCTTCTATGGATTATTGTAACCCGAAGGTGTTTCTTATATTGTCAGTCTGTTGAATGTATGTGATTCGTGTAATCACCCGCTTGGTTCTGCTGCTTGTGTTCTTGGAATGGAAGATCGATGATTTTTCTTTTACCATGATTTGTCCTGACACCCTCTCAAACCTTTTCAAGACTTTCATCATGCATCTAGCTTACATCTCTATGGCCTCACTGAATAGAGTTAAGTCATCAACTAAACAGACATGGGAGATCATGGGGTTTCTTTGGGTGGCTTGGAATGATTTTTAGCTTCCAGATGCCTCCTCAATGACAATGGATTGACTTAGTTTGTCTAAGCATATGATGAATATATAGGTATATAGTGGGTCTACTTGGCGCACACCTCTTGATGCCTTAAACGGTAGTAGAGATTCCCCTTGACAAGCAATTACAATTTCTCTTGATGTGAGCATGTTTGTGATTAGAGTGATCATGTTATTTGAAATTTCTATCTTCCATAGTGTGTCCAGTATAAACACACAACTCATTTTATCATATGCCTTTGACATATCCATCTTCACTGCCACTGCTTCCTTTTTCCCTAATTGCATCCACATATAGTGGACAATCTCCTGCACTAATATGTTGTTGTCAGTGATATGTCTTTTGGGGATGAAGTTTCTATGTAGAGGCAAGATCCACTTCGGTAGGTAAGGCTTGATACGTTTCACTATGATCTTTGACACAAGTTTGAGACTGACATTGTTTAGGGCTATGGGTCCCATGATGCTACATGACTCTGGCATCTGTGTCTTCAAGATCAACACTAAGGTGGCATTCTCTAGATTTTCTTAAATAGGTTTACCTACAAAATAATAAGCTATCATCAATAGTAGGGATTTTTTCAGCCACTGGCAGTTCTTTTGGATAAATCCGACATATACTCTATCAATTCTCGACACCTTGATGTAGTTCATCTTCATTAATGTATCATATGTTTCTTCTTCAAAAGGGATCTCTCCAATTCAAAAAGTGATAGGTATTGGCAGACAAGAAAACTTGTTGATGTACTCTCATGCATCTTCTAGTCTAGCATCCCCATTATATTCAGTGAATAGTTTTGGAAAAAGTTTTGCACCATTTGTTTGATCACCATTTTGTCTTCCACCCATTCACCAATGCGTGCCTTCAGTCTTGAAATAACACTCTTCTATCTTTTAAACTTCACTATAGAATGAAAGTATTGGGTGCTAGCATCCCGCAATCACATCCAATTGCATCGATCATGTTGCCTACATTTCTTAGTTTCCTGAAAGATGATGTCATTGTACTCCATCTGTAGGTTAACTAACCTTTCCTCCATCCCCTCAGACTGACTGACATCTATAACTTGTCTGTGATCAATTTCTTAGAGGATATGATCCTTTCTGGAATGTGTCTTGCATCTCTCCTCTTCTTATATAGCTTGATGATAAATCACACCTTCATCCCAGTTCTTATGAAAGAATGAGATAAACAACGGTGGTGTATTCCAAATCATGCTAGATTTAGGTATATAGGCTTGCTTCTCCTTGATGCCCCCAGTGTGCACTATGAGAGGAGAGTGATCCAAATTAATTCTAGGTAAGACCTATGCAAATGTCAAAGGGCATTCCTTGATCCATTCTTGGTTGGTTGTCACCTAATCTAACCTCTCCTGAAACCAACCTCATTTGAAAGTTATATTTGGGCCACTAGCACCCGGGCCTTCCAGCCCTGTATTAGCTAGTCCCATGGCAAATTCCCTACAACTTCTCAAGTGTATTAGTTCACCCCCATCTTATCATCTGTGTGTAGCACCACATTGAAGTACTCTAGTGCCAACCATGGTAGGGTAGAAGCTGATGCAAAAGTTTGAATATGATCCCACAACAAGTGTCGACCTACTTATTTTACACAACATATACAAATGTGATTAGGTTGCATTGGTCTATCTTGTAGTGAACCAATTGCTTGTAGCTCTACAGAATTTCCACTATCCTAATCCTGTTCTTCCACATCACCCAACACACAAAGCCTTCATCTTCCACTCTATAGGATGAATTGTATCATAGGCTGCTGACTACTTTATCTACACGTTCCCCGCTCGTGTCAGATTTAGTAATAGCAAAAACGTCAACTCTATATAACTGTGAGAGATCTCTCATTATGTTTTGGGTATTTGTTACTCAGATCCCTTGGATGTTCCATGCAACAATCAATATTAACAGGACAAATCTTATGGTCTCGGGGTCTCCTTGCCTAGTTCTACACAATCATTCCCTCGATCCATCTCCCTCATATTCTTTTCCTTAGATCATTTTTGGTAAGATCCTTTAAATTAATGATTTTCCTATTTATTAAGTGTATCCCCGTCGATGCCCCAAAATTTCTTCAACCCTGTCTCTTCATCTTCTCCAGATCTATTCTTCAACCCTGTCTCCAATTTACTGTATCTCAAAACTCATGTTTTACATCTTTTCAATTTACAGTGATACCATGTCATCTATTTTCGGCTAGAAACATATTCTTTAGGATCTGGGAGTAGCCCGGATATGCATTGTATCTGACTTTTATGCATTAATATCACTCTTACTCTTATTTTGTAGATATATATCTATGAAATTGTCTTGTTCTATTTATGCTTGATCACCATAGATAGATTATCAGACCCTCAATCATTTTGGGAGAGAGATTAAGGGTTGAAAAAACATAGATTTACCCATTTATTGCACCCACTTGGGAAAGAGGGAGAATAAATGAGAGGAGAAACCCATAGATTAATCGTAAAGCACCTAACTAATCAATCAATTACTATGGAAATGGGATTGGCATTAGAATAGGTAGTAAACTACACTGCGGAAGTGGATAGTTCTTGCTACATGATCTTTATCCAGAGATAGAGGTGATAGATGTTAGTGTAAAGTTGTTAGTTGTTGTGTTGTCCATGGTGAAACCATCATCCTAAGGAATCTATTCCACTATGATTTACCCATTCTTGATCACAACAACCTTAGTTAGATTTACTTTTTATTTTTAGTTAATTAAACAATCAATCAACTCTTTTTTTAGGTCTAGCTGATTTGGTTTCAGAAAGTAGTAGTTTCTGGTGTACGATTCCCTGTGTTTGACAACTTGGGCCTCTTTTAGCCTATATTACACGATACGTGCAACTTGCATTTTACACACACATTTTACGCGTGTCAAGTTTTTGATGCCGTTGTCGGGGAATTGCCGACAGCAGCACTATGAGTGTTAAGAACGACCACTCTAGGCCATTGTATCTATTTTCATTTTTTCATTTTTTTTCATTACATAAAACTTCACTATTAATTTAGGCATTATTCATATTCATCTAGATATTTCTTTATAGTTATTCTTTTTTCCTTTTGAAAATAAAAATAAAAAAAGAGGCACATGGCTCCTATTTGTCCTGAGTGTGGAAATGCACATGTAGGTTATAGATGTCTGAGTCCACCTTCATCACATCATGGGAAAACCTTCAAGGAAATTAATCGTGAGCATATTAGGATTATGGTTCAATCTGTTTTGAATCGCCGAAGTCTGAAAATGGAAGAAGTTGAGGTGGAGGTTAAGGAACTAGAGAGAGGAGAACATACTGGAAGAATTTTTAGAATAACCTCTACCACATCCTTCCATTGAGTCCACACCCGTACCATCGACTCCTATGATTGATCTCGAATATGATTGGGGAACTGATGAGGACAATGAGGAGAATGATGCAAATAAGGTGGAACACAATTTTGATGCATGTGTTTGGGATATGAGTGAATGAGAGGATTATCCAAAATGTGATTTATTTGATAGTGATCTTAGAGAGGAGGAAGAGAGTGAGGAAGAGGATATTGAGAGTGAAAAGGTGGAGGAATTTCCCATTACCCATCACATAATTCCTTCACCACAAGGCCCATCTCTTCATCTCCTTATGGAGGATCCTATATGGGATATATATCCAAATGATAATTTTGAAATTTTGTGTGAGGATATTAATGAATGCGGGGGAATTGAATTATTAGAAGAGGAGGAGGCACATGAATTCACCTTTGATATAACCCCTCCATTATGTGTGGATAGGAGTGATCCATTGGGGATGGTCATAGAAATTAAGGAGCAATCATCATTATACCTTTCACCTCATGGATACCTATTTCTACATGTGTTCTCATGTCAAGACTTGGTTGTGATTCTATCCATGATCATTATAATAGTAATTTACTTTTCAAATTGAATTTCAACCATGCATGTTGGTCTTCTAACTATTTTTTTTTTTATCATCATGTTGGTCTTCTAACTATTATTTGTTTTTTATCATTGTTGCAAGGAACCAAAAGTTTAGAAGGAAGAGGTGAAGAGAGCTTCACCCCCCTCCACGACCACCTGATTATTATTGATTGACATGTGTTCAACCTAGGACGTTAAACAAGGGCGCTTGTGGGAGGAAACTCACCAAATAGATTTATTTTGTCAAACTTTCAATTTTATATTTACATTCATGTTTGTAGATTGTTGATATCTAGTTTTGATGTAAGTGAAAAGGGTGCCTTGATATGTATATTCAGTGTGTAGAAACACACTGAGTCGGTACCACTGACACTCTATGGATGACACTGAGTCAATCATTTATTGTTATAGGAAATGAGTTTGCAAACTCAAAGGCATCGATCAATTATTCAGTACCACTGACACTACATTGATGAGTTACAGGACATTTCTGACTTCAACTCGATACCACCAACTTCATAGTCAGTGACATTGACATAGGTTGCTTTATCAATTTGTAGACTATCAGAAGGAGAGTTTGAGGAGGTGTTTCTTCATGCTATCACCTACACTCCTCAAACATGAGCTCATAGATGACAACAGATACTTCACCGAGCTCAAGTTCTTATTGGAGGGCATACTTTCATCTGGATCCCACACACTTTTTTTTGCCCTAGATCTCATCTCACATATTGGTACAACCATTACATTTGTCTTCTTTTTCTTTTGACATTGAAGATAATGTCATATTCAAGCTTAGGTGGAGGAATGGACCAGTGCTTCTACCTTTATCTCTTACATCTTTACTTTTTATCATATATATGCATGCTTTTGTTAAAAAAAAAACAGATCTTCCATATTTATTTTTAGGGTCCGCTTCTATCTAATGTAATTATGGATGAAATATAAAATTTTAGTTAGGATTAGTCATTTGTTGATGATGTGGTACCAATTCTAAAAATTGTTGAAAACTGAATGTGCTCTTATGCTTTAAGCTAAATTTGCTATGTTTAAGAGTACAAAACTAGATGAAATGTTTGGATTAGTCAACTTGAAGAAATACTGAATGAATGAAAAACCTAACTCACCCCTATGGCTTGTGTTATGACGATGATGTTTGAGTCAAAACCAACCAAACAATAACATGGTATTTAATGTGAATTATAGAAATAAACTCTAAGGTTACCCTGTTACACAAGTTGATAGAAGAGGGACATATCATGGTTGAGAAAGACATTGTCTCTTAGTCATGTGATCTCATCCACCTTCCATTCATCTTCATTCACCACCATAGGATGATCAAGTTTAATCCAAGTTATTTTCTTCTTGTTTGCATTACATGACATGTTAGGAAGCATATAGTTAGTTTATCTTATTTTGCATATAAAAATAAAAAAATCATACAACCTCTTTTGAGGATTTGTAGTTTGCATAACAAAATTGCATATAGTTGCATTTGCATTGCATATTTCATAAGGTGTTACATATTTGTTATCTTCTACGATCTTCTCTCATGAAAGAGTATAAAAAATTTGTATCTCCTTACTCCTTCTCCAAATAAAAAAAAATAAAAAAGCCCAAGCATGAACTATTTATCTTTCTAAAATAAAAGGGTAGGAAAAAAAGAGTTATTGAAAAAGAAAAAGAAAAAAGAGGAGAAAAGGAGGAAAAGGATTTTTAAGTTCAATGCCATATTTGCTCTAAGCAACAAAGAAGGGGGTTGTGGATTTTTTTTATAAACACCTTTCCACCTATACTCATCATTAGGATGAGACATCCATTGCATGCATCATTCCACCAAAAAAAAACAGTCATCAGAAGTCATACATTCACATTTTATCCATCATATAGGTGCATCATATGTTTACTTCTTGCTTAAATAATTTGGATAATTCTTGTGAATCCTATTTTCATAGCTACTTATCTTTTTCACCCATTGCTCTGCAAGGTAGGCCACCATCATAATCATTCCCCTCATCCATGTTTATTTGGGGATTTACTTCCAAGTAGTTTATTTAGATAGATTAGAGCAATGTAGATAGGGAGATCGCATGATACCTCAAGCATGTGTCCTACTGGACATGATATTATTGATAGTGTTTTTCATTGATGTTATTGTGGACATCTATTATGAACATTATTCATCACTTTAGAGTAGTTACTTGTTCAGTAGTTGGCAATGACCGGTTTGAGACCGACTGATGGAGGGTGGTTAGAAAACATAATTCATAGATACTTGTCTTCTTGTTGACTTTTTCAAACAAATCTAAGAGTAGTGTTACTCGAGGACGGGCAATATTCGAGCTTAGGGTTTGATGTGTGCACAAATTGTCACTTTTTGGATATCTAATTTGGTTGTTTTCTTTGTCATTTGTGCTTAATTGAATATATTTTCACACATATTTCACCAAATTAGTATAAAATCATTGTGCACCAGTTCTTATATTTATGCATGTATTTTACATATTTTAATTATAATAATAATTATTTGATTTAATTCATTACTTATTTTATTACAGATAATTATTATTTACTGGAGCAAGACATGCAACTCGGTAGTACCGACATGGTATCGAAGTACAAAAAATATTACTGTTCCAGATCAAAAAGGAAAAGGATTTCTAGTGTAACTAACTCGGTAGTACCGACTTCTAAGTCAGTAGTACCAAGACAGGTGCTGACGGTCAAGATTAAATGTATTAAATCCAACTATTATTGTTACGGAAAATAATATTTAGGTTTTCTCTTAACCTAAATATATATAATGGCTAGAAAGGGCACCATTAGAAGGGGATAGTCGAGATCTATCGCAGGGGGACGACACAAACAGTGAAAGGAGGGAGAAAAGTGAAGGAAACCTACCCGAAGGACCTCAGAGGTGTTTTGGCGGTGAAAATGACGGCAAATCCTCTCCATCTTCTCCAGATCTATTCTTCAGCCCTGTCTCCAATCAACTGTATCTCAAAATTCTTATTTTACATTGTTTCAATTTACAGTGATACCATGTCATATATTTTTGGCAAGAAACTTATTCCTTAGGATCTAGGAGTAGCCCGGATATGCATTGTACCTAATTTTTATGCATTAATATCACTCTTAATCCTATTTTCTAGATATAAATCTATGAAATTGTCTTATTCTATTTATGTGTGATCACCATAGATAGATTATTAGACCCTCAATCATTTTGGGAGAGAGGTTAAGGGTTGGAAAATTATAGATTTACCCATTTATTGCACCCCTTGGGAAAGGTGGAGAATAAACGGGAGGATAAATCCAAAGATTAATCATAAAACACCTAACTAATCAACCAATTACTATGAAAATGAGATTGACATTAGAATAGGTAGTGAACTACACTGCGGAAGTTGATAATTCTTGCTACATGATCTTTATCCAGAGATAAGGGTGATAGATGTTAGTATGTAGATGTTAGTTGTTGTGTTGTCCGTGGTGAAACCATCATCCTAAGGAATTTGTTCCACTATGATTCACCCATTCTTGATCACAACAACCTTAGTTAGATTTACTTTTTGTTCTTAGTTAATTAAACAACCAATCAACTCTTTTTCTATGTCTAGCTGATTTGGTTTCAGTAAATAGTAGTTTTTGGTGTACGATTCCATGTGTTCGACAACTCGAGCCTCTTTTGGCCTATATTACACGACATGTGCACTTGTGTTTTGCACACACATTTTACGCATGTCAGGTCCTATGTTTCCTTTTTTTGCAACAATATTTTTGTTTGAAATTATTAATTATTATTGGTTGTTTATTATAAACATTGACATTGGAAATGTTAGATAATGGTCCTTGCCTCTCTAGTATACCTTTATTGGGGATAACAAGAGGAATTGGTATTACAATTAGCATGGGAGCCCATATTTGTATAATGAACTTTAATAATTGATAGTTTCAAAAACTATATAGACCCTTATGGGAATGATTAGGATTTGTTTGAAAGGTGTTGGTGTCTAGTATTGGGTCACAACTTGAGGGATGGCTAGATTTTCCTATGCAAAACTAGCTGTTCTACAAGGAATCCTGAGGGAAAGTATGATACCTACCTTGACAAAGCCTTAGGAGTTCCCAAAAAAACATACCTTCTAGGATTTCTCATGTAACACTTCATACCTTCTTTAATCCCATACTTTTCCGTAAACCAATTTAATGCAATAGCTACCCCTCTTCTAATTATATATTATGACATTTTTGTCGACCAATATTACTTGTAATATCAACAAACTTAAAATCATGAAGCATATGTTTATATATATGTTTCTTGGTATAAAAAATATGAACGTACATATTTCTATACAACATAGCCCACACTAGGAGGACTATGGTTCTAGATGAGATCCCATAGGCTGATGGGAAAGGCAAAACCCTCCCAATAATATTTTTTTGCTATGGAGAAATGGAAGGCCAATCTTGGAGAATATTCCAAATCAACAAGGGGAATCTTAAGGAACCTGAAGAGAATGTTGATGATGGCCCAAAACCCTATGAGAACCCAAATACTAATGGTGGTCCCAACCACCCTAAAAATGAATTGGTTAAGATGGGCAAGATGATCTAGATGTTATATATTAGCCATCAACAAGCACATTTTAAAGAAGAAAAGTATATATAATTATGGTAACTACATCCTATTGGTCGGAGGGAGTCATCTGGTAGTTACTTGAGTTGTTCTATTTTAACATGTTATTTATAAATTTGTAACGCCCCTCCAAGCACATATATATACCAACGGAAGAAAACCCTACGTCGTCCATACCATGGGTCACTTGTCTTAGAGGAACATTACAAAACATGATATATAATAACAACATGATAAATGAAACATCATGCATTTAGTAGAAATATTGATTCATGTATTGTTCAAAGGAAAATGTAATAGAACGGAGTTCTTGAATATATATCATCTAACATCTAAACATGACTTAGAACATGAAAGTAACTCTAATTTAATTTATTGAATCGTCTAGGTAGATGGTGCCCCTGTTGGTATATGTATGCCCGTAGAGCCATCCCAAGCGATTGCATGGAGTCGGATATTAATTAATCAATTAATGCGATTATTTGGTTAATTAATGAATTCTGAAATATTCTAATTAATCCACGAGCGTTTTAATTAACGCAACGTTTCTGTTTACCGATGGGTTTAGGAAACCCTACTTCTCTTCTTATCCTATTTAAAGGAGGATAGACGGCCGATATCTATATAAGATATAGAGAGACGCTTTTAGGTTATTCTGACGCACGTAAACCTAGCCGTCGCCATCCTTAGGAGAGAAAGGAGAGCAACGCGCCGCTAGCACGCCGCCGCAGAGACACGCTCCTTCCCGCCGGCTTGAGAAGCGCGACGTGGAGTTCCGTCCATCCGCGTGGACGAAGTAGAGACGCAGACGCCTTGACGCCTGCGTTCGGAGGACGTCGACGACCACCTGTACGTGCTGCGAGCAACGTACATCACTGCCGCAGAGGAGCATTGCCGGATCAACCTGCGACAGTGAACGGGCGAGAAGATCCGTCCGTGTTTGACAAGCAGTGTTGCACTGTCGTGCAGCGGGACATCGCCGGACTTGCTCCGCGATAAGGTATATCCCGCAAACCTATTTCCGAATACGCTGTTATCGACGAGATCCTGTTACGGGTTGCGTGGATTTTATCGCTTCCGCCGCGCATGTTTTCTCCACAAAACCCAACAGCCCCACCAGGTTGCACCTGCAAATCTTCTAATCTTGGGCTTGCTCTTCTTTAGTCCTTATTTTCTCCTCATCTGTAGGCATCGTGCCCCCAGTCATGCAAAGCAAAATGAAAATGCATTAGGGAAAGTGGCACTGAGTAACATTATATGAGTTGAAAGTAAACTATACTTTTAAGAAAACTTGAATTAAACATTTTAAATATTGAAAACTTTTCATATCATTTATCTTGATCTATATTTCTCTTTATCATTGACATTATCATATAAGGTTAACTATATTACATTTCTTCCATAACCTTGCTCTCAGGAGATTGAATATACATGCACAAAAGTGCTCATTGCTCTGAGGAGCTTGTTGGATAACATTGCTCTCAAGAGCTTGATCTGTGGCATTGCTCTCAGGATCTTGAATCAATAACATTTCTCTCAAGAGCTTGATCTTTGACATTGCTCCCAAGAGCTTGATAAAATACATTGCTCTCACGAGCTTGATAAATGACATTGCTCTCATGAGTTTGAATATATAATGTTGCTCTCATGATCTTGATCTGTAACATTAATCAACTATCTTATTCTTAACATTATTCTTGAGCATAACAACTTAAAACATTAAATATTACTTAAAAAGGATGTACATGTATTTATCAATATCATATGTGGGGACATTACTAAAAAATATAATCTGGTTCATGATCAATTTTCTTATAAGCATTCATTTAGACTATATATTTAATATCATTATAACTGATTCTCATAATCATAATATAATGAAAACCCTTGACCCATACTTGTTAACTAAGAGTGCATGAATCAACTTACCAATTGGATATGACGTCCACTTAGATCTCCTAATATTTGTTGAAACCTTAATGTCTGGGAAATAATATACTTCACATCTATTGGTGTCTTAAAACCCTAATCTGAGGTTATAAGGAGAACATGTCCTAAAATAACTGAATTAGGGTATGAAAATCATAACATCAGATTCTTATCGAAAAACCTTTCCAATGACTATTTATTCATTTTTTTCTGATAAGTTATTGATTTACTATGAATTTTGAACGATTGACCCATCAGAAATCAAGGAAAAGCCACATCGTCACTATCCACTTGACCTTTGTGCTTGTCCATGTGGACTAAGAGGCCAATGTCACGTTGCATAGGCTAAACAAAATCTTGCGTGATAAAAATGTGAAACAAGGCAGAAAAAAAGTTGTGACTGCCCATGCGGGCCAGTGACAAGACCAAAAGTCAGATTAGGGCAAAATAGTAAAACATGCTTCCATATCTTTGATCAAAATGCAGGTGTCCAAAGCTTCTTCAAATCACAATGGCAGAGCAAAAATCCTCCATTGAAGATATAAAACTTGACAAACCAGTAATGGGGAACAAACCCATCCAGTTCCTCAACTTCATCCAACCATAGCAAGCCTAAGAACAAGACATAGAGGTGCCCCGAGGACAACACGACCACTTCTGAAAAGGCTGGTCCATGGAGGGGAGGTAGAGTAATTCGTCAGCCTGAATCTCGATGAACACCGACAATCTGAACAAATCTATAACGTCACGACGGAGCCAAAATCAAGGTTAAACATCAACCTGTAGATGGGTATTGATGACGAGATTTGAGACACTGTGAGAAGAGGGGAAAGGTGAATACCGATGTTTGCAGCGGAATTGGTGACGACAAGACTCTTTCTAAGGTTCTATAAGGTGGACCAGCACCGTTGGGATGAAGTCAATGGTTAACAGCACTGTCATTGCTCGCTGGAAGGGCACAAGTAGAGATGGAGTTCGACGATGGGGTAGCAAGGAAAATGGGGGTCATTAGTTTCCTGGGAACCCCTCATGGTATTCCCCTGATCGATTCCAAAGAGTCAATTATATAGGTTGTGTCCTTTGGAGACCCAAAGACGTCACAGAGCTTGAGACAGATTGTCGCAAGGGTAGAGACCAATTAGTATCGGGAGACGTAGAAGTCTCGCCCAAAAAGGGGTCCTCGAGTTAACCTTGCCGTGAAAAAACGATACCGACCTAACTTGCAATAAGAACCAAGACGGAGAGAAAAATGAGTAGATACAGGGCGAGAAGAGAAATCGGGGATAGTCTGTAGAGTCCCACAGACTCTGGAAAGCGGGCGAGAGAGAAACATCGCGTGATCTGAGAGTCCAACTTAGATAAGGATTAATATCCACATGAAATGAAAAAGAAGAAGGCGCCTGAGCCGCGTGACACGTCACAATAAGTGGAACTTAGCTTAAGTTAGGATCAACGTGACATTCATTGATTTAAAACTATATAAAAACTCATCTAGGTTATTTAGGTGCACATATGAAGTTCAAATGACACCAAAACTGGACCATATGCAAAATGGAGGATATAGAACCTTCCCATTTAATTTGATTTAGGTTTTGACCATACTTTATTCACAAATTTCCCAAGTGTCATATCTCAATTTTGAAATACATTAAAAGATAGGATAAAGTAAATCAACCTTTTATTAGTTAGACATTATAATAAATTTTGAGATTAGGGGTGATCATACACTCCAGATTTATGTTTTCCTCCATTGGTGCCTTTTGGGGAAGTTATCTTGGAGGAGAGAGAGAAAATGCATTACTTTGAGGCTCTATATATACTTCAAGATTATAGGGTGGAATAAAGAGGAAATTATGTTATCTCTCTATTAAGGAAAATATATTCATTGAGGGTTATTTACATCAAGGTCTAGGATTGTGATTGATAAAAAAAATTATAATGAAAACCCTAATTTTATATTACCTAAAAATTTGAGATGTTATAATTATACCCACCTTAATTAAAAATTTTCCTCAAAATTTTCATGTACTACCCACCTTAGGGTTTTACTTATTCTATTTATCTAAAATCTCTAATATTATCTTAAAGGCTCATTAAAGCACTCAAGGTGTGACCTCATAGTTAAACATCTAAATCTGACTAACATGTGCATATACTACTACTAAAGCTTGAAATCTAAAACATAACTTCTTCTTTATCTAATCATGGCAAAGGACCTAACTTTCTTCTTTTTAGAGGGAGCTATAAAAAGGGTCATTGTTCCACTTTAAGAACTAACTCACTTATCTATGCCAAAATAACCTTTGTATACATTCTTAGTCTTTCTATGTATCTAATTAGGTTTAGGTGACTATATTCCTTAAAATTCTGGTGTTGACTCTTATTTTTGTTGTCGCCTTTGGATACATGCCAGTTGCTCATATATTTAGAGGTGATGTGTCTTATCACACTTATCATAGCACCTTCCTCGTACACATGTACCGTACGACATCCACTTGAAAGCACAAGACAGGCATGATTATGCACATAACATTCTCTCTACAAAACTTCATGAGCCTATGTCCCATACCACAAACACATGGGAAAAAGAGAGAGCATGCTATGTACAATTCTAGAGTAACACAAAAATCCAAAACATCTAGGCGCATAACCCCAATCCTTATCTTAACTTATATCTCCTAACTAGACCTCCACTTTGATTTCTAAGATCTTTAACTTAATGTTCTATACCTAGGGTTTAGAACACATGAATCTTGTTTTTGTTTAGTGGCCATCTACTTATTTGCTCTGATACCATTTTGTAACGTCCTTCAAAGCATATACATATACCAGCGGAAGAAAACCCTATGTTGCCCATAACATGGGTCACTTGGCTTATATGAACATTACAAAATATGATATACAATAGCAACAAGATAAATGAAACACCATGCATTTAGTAGAAATATTGATTCATGCATTGTTTAAAGGAAAATCTACTACAACAGAGTTCTTGAATACATATCATATAACATCTAAACATGACTTAGAACATGAAAGTAACTCTAATGTAATTGATTGGATCGTCCAGGTTGATGGAGTCCCACAAGGTTTCACCTGCAAATCTTCTAATCCCAGGCTTGCTCTTCTTTAGTCCTTATTTTCTCCTCATCCGCGAGCATCACACCCCCAACCATGCAAAGCAAAATGAAAATGTGTTAGCGTAAGTGGCACTGAGTAACATTATATGAACTGAAAGTAAACTATACTTTTGATAAAACTTGAATTAAAATTTTTAAACATTGAATACTTTTCATATCATTTTTTCTTGATCTATATTTCTCTTTAATTAACATTATCATGTAAGGTTGACAATTTTTATTTCTTCCATAATCTTGCTCTCAAGAGGTTGAATATACCATGCACAAAAGTGCTCATTGCTCTCAGGAGCTTGATGAATAACATTGCTCTCAAGAGCTTGATCTGTGGCATTGCTCTCAGGAGCTTGAATCTATAACATTTCTCTCAAGATCTTGATCTTTGACATTGCTCTCAGGAGCTAGATAAAATACATTGCTCTCATGAGCTTGATAAATAGCATTGCTCGCTTGAGCTTGAATCTATAACATTGCTCTCGTGAGCTTGATCTGTATCATTAATAAACTATTTTATTCTTAACATTATTCTTGAGCATAACAACTTGAAACATTAAATATTAATTAAGAGGGATGTATATGTCATTATCGTAATCATATATGAGGACAATACTGAAAACTATCATCTGTTCATGATCAATTTTCTTGTAAGCATTCACTAAAACTATATATTTGATATCATTATAACTGATTCTCATAATCATAATCTAATGAAAACCCTTGACCCATACTTGTTAACTTAGAATGCGTGAATCCACTTACTGATTGGATATGACATCCTCTTAGATCTCCTAATATTTGTTGAAAGCTTAATGTCGTGGAAATAATATACTTCACATCAATTAATGTCTTAAAACCCTAATCTAAGGTTATAAAGAAAACATGGCCTAAAATAACCGAATAAGGGTTTGAAAATCATAATATTGAATTCCTTATCAAAAAAACTTTCTAATGACTATTTAATCATATTTTTTTGACAAGTTGTTGATTTACTATGAATTTCAAAGGATTTCCCAATTAGAAATCAAGGAAAAGCCATGTCACCACTATTCACTCGACCTTTGGGCTTGTCCATGTGGACCAAGTGGCCAATGCCAGACTGTAAAGGCTAAACAAAATCTCGCATGAAAAAATGTGATACAAGGCATAACAAAAAGTCATGACTGTCTATGCGGGCCAATGATAAGACCAAAAGTCAGATTAGGGCAAAATAGTAAAATACGCTTCTAGATCTTTGATCAAAATGTAGGCGTCCCAAGCTTCTTCAAATCACAATGGTAGAGCAAAACTCCTCCATTGAATATCTAAAACTTGGCAAACTAGTAATGGAGAACAAACCCATCAAGTTCCTCGGCTTCATACGACCATAGCAAGCCTAAGAACAAGGCACATAGGTTCCCCAAGGACAACACGACCACTTCTGAAAAGGATAATCCATGGAGGGGAGGTAGAGTAATTCATCATCCTGAATCTCGATGAACACTAAAAATCTAAACAAATCCATAACCTCACGAAGAGCCAAAATCAAAGAAAACAAGGTTAAATGACAACCTACAGATGGGTATTGTCGGTGAGGTCTGAGATACTATGAGAAGAGGGGAAAGGTGAATATCGGTGTTTACAGTGGAATTGACAATGATATGACCCTTTCTGAGGTTCCATAAGGTGGACCAACACCGTCGGGATGAAGTCAATGGTCAACAGTACCATCATTACTCACTGGAAGAGTACAGGGAGAGATGGAGTTTGATGATGGGGTAGCAAGGAAAATGGGGGTCATTGGTTGCCTGAGAACCCCTTGAGGTATTCCCCTGATCGATTCTGAAGAGTCAATTATATAGGTTGTGTCCTTTGGAGACCCCAAGACATCACATAGGTTGAGAAAGATTGTCACAAGGGCAGAGATCATTTGGTATGGGGAGACGAAGAAGTCCTGTCCAAAAAGGAGTCCTCGAGTTCACCTCTGCATGAAGAAACAAGACCAACCTAACTTGCGATAAGAACCAAGACAGAGATAAAAATAAGTAGATATAGGGCAAGAAGAGAAATCGGGAACAGTCTGTAGAGTCCCACATACTCCGAAAAATTGGGTGAGAGAGAAACACTGTGTGATCCGAGAGTCCTACTCAGATCGGGATTAATATCCACATGAAATGAAAAAGAAGAAGGTGCCTGAGGCACATGACACATCAAAATAAGAAGAATTTAGCTTAAGTTAGGATCAATGCGCCATTCATTGATTTAAAACTATATAAAAATTGATCTAGGTTATTTAGGTGCACATATGAAGTTCAAACGACACCAAAACTAGACCATATGCAAAATGGAGGATCTAGAACCTTCTCATTTAATTTGATTTAGGTTTTGACCATATTTTATTCACAAATTCCCCAGGTGTCATTATCTCAATTTTAAATACATTAAAAGATAGGATATAGTGAATAAACCTTTTATTAGTTAGTCATTATTGTAAATTTCTAGATTAAGGGTTATCATACACTAGATTTATTTTTTACTCCTTTGGTGCCTTTTGGGGAAGTTATCTTGGAGGAGAGAGAAAATGCATTATTTTGAGGCTCTATATATACTTCAAAATTATAGGGTGGAAGAAAGAGGAAATTATGTTATCTCTCTATATTCATTGAGGGTTATTTACATCAAGGTTAAGATTGTGATTGATAAATTCTTTTTTTGAAAACCCTAATTTTATTTTACCCAGAAATTTGGGATGTTACAAAATTACTTTGAGTATTAGTTATATATTAGTCATTAACAAGCACATGTAAAAGAATAGGAGCATATGTAATTTTGTTAATGACATGCTACAAGTTAAAAGAATTCATATGATGTAAAAATGAGTTTTTTCTTTTAGCGAGTTGTATATAAATTATTACGGGTACTAATTATGAACTTGGCAAAAAAAAGGTTGATGACCAGTTCATCGACTTGCTTATCCCTTTATTATTCATCAAGACATTTCATGTTATTTATTTTCTTTCTTATTTTATATTTTTTAATAATGAACATACACATGCTAATGAAGGAGATCATAAATTTTATTAATGATGTGTTATAGGTTGGGAGAGGTGAACTAATTATTAATCGAATTGTCATCTTTTAACAAGTTCTATGTAGATTATTATGAACTAGGTAAAAATAAATACATTTTGAGATTAAATTTTGTCGATATGAAGCAGAATTCCTTTTGATCGAGCTACTTAGTGCTTTGTTTATGATTACATTGCATGTCATGTTGATTATTTACTTTTCTTGATTTTTTTTATTTTTTTGTTAACAATCAACTTGTGCATGGCTAGAAAAAGGAGCATATAGAATTTTGATAATGACACACCATATTAAAGGGAGTCAGGTAGATGTGAATCAAGCTAATCTCTTTTAGAATATTGTATGTAAATTATTATGTGGACTAATTATGCACTAAAAAATCAATTTTGGGATGAAATTTTGTATATATTATGAGATCGTCAGCTTATTTAGTCCATTTACTTTTGCATTGCAATTTGTGTATATTACATACTTTTTTATTCCTTTTATATTGTCATTTTTAGTAGTTGTTAAGTAAATAAGTCTGCCCATACTCCTGTATATTGGGATTACTCCCATAGTGTAAATGGGTAGTGGAAGCCACACATAGTACTATATAAAGTCTAGCCCTCTTACTATATTACACACAACACATTCTCTACATTCTCTTGGGAAACATGGTATCGTAGTGCCTCGACCACTTTCTAGAAAGAAGTAGCTAAGTATTCTACGAATGGCGTTATTTTCTCTATCATTCTCACTGGAAACTTCTTGTCCACACTGGAAGTTAAGTTTCTGTGGACGTCATTGTAGGGAAATATGACATCAGATAGGTAGTGGAAATAAAAAATTTACTGACATATTTCCCATTAACTAGTGGATCACATCAATAACTATGTAGTGGGAAGGATGGTTTAACGAAGATATACCTAGTCCTGAAGTAAGTCTAGAGACAATCCTCGTCGATGTAGATACACACTCTATCTTGGCTGGTGTCTGTGTAGCTTCTGGTTGCACTGGATTCGTCTGAGTGCTCCTCCACAGACACCCGAGTCAAACGTCGTCATTTGCAGCAGCTCCTCTCATCATGGACTGTTGGCTGATGTCATCCTCCTTAGCAACAGGAAAAGGGCACCTCACCTCTAGAGAATTCCACACTGATCAACTAGAACTCTTGTCGTCCTGCTAGAACATACATGAAGGAGTTGTCCCTCCCACTGGTGTACTAATCACCAATCTGCTCTCCCACAATAATGATCCTCAGTTGTTCTCTCTTATAGCTATCCCTCCCTAGTCGGGTAGGACTTACTTGGGCTCTCTTGGTTATTACAACTAGAGAGGACAAAAATTGTTAGAGTAACTGATTCTCAATTGTCTACGTTGTACTATGGGAAGCCCCCAGTACCCCTCAATTTATAGTAGATGTTATGGTTAGGGTTCCTAGTCTATGTGGGAGTGAAAGGGATTGAAATATCTTAATTTTTTACACATGAAAAACCCGAGACGGTCTTATCATAACTGAGATGATAATCTCACACACAAGACGGTCATTTCGCTAAGTGAAATGGTTGTTCCTCCATGTTTTCCAATCACACATAAATTGTCGATTCAAATTCAATTAATATAGAACATGATATCATCACTAATCCTTGATGCTTTCAAATTTCTCCACGAATCGGTCGTCTCGCTCTCCCTAGCGGGTCATCTCACGATCACAAGATGGTCATCTCGCTCACCAGTTCAGGAAGAACATGACCAGTTCAATTCTAATCAACTTGACACTCCAAACGATCATCTCAACACTTGAGTCGATCGGTTGCGAGTCCATTCAGTTGATTTGTTTCATAAATTGTATACCTAATCACTTTAGTAATAAATTCAAACCATCATTTAAGATCAAACTCCTCTTTTAGATGAGTTCTAATGTGTGTGACCCTATATGTCCTGTATTACGTTGGTAGTGAATGTCCATAACAACTTATGAGACTACAAACAATGAGTGGTTCCTAGTACACATCATTACTACCCAAGTAAATGGAAAGTTAGAGAAAAACTTCAACCTATAATCTGTGTATGGTGTTACAATGTTTGTATCGTTCCTTTATTACTGATATCCAAATTGAAATCAAGACATAGATCTATCATCCTCTTCAATATTCAATCTATGTTTCTTGTTGTAGAAGACTGTGTAAGCTCAATATCATATATTGACTCACACGTACATGGATATGTATTTTTCAGTCTTACTAACTCAAGTGGCCTTGGATATCATACTCCCATAGGAGGGATAAATCCCATCTCTATCACCCATAGTTAGTCCCAATGTGTCACAATCACCCAATCATCACCTTAATAACAACCCATGTTTTCAGATTGCGTTTGATGATGTCAAAGTATACCAAATGACATGTGATGAGTGTAGTAATTTTAGGTCTAAGAACCACAAACACCACCATCATTATGAGAGATAACTATGACTACTATGGTTATGGTTTCTATGTGTCAGTCTCATAGTGGGTCTATCTGATACACTATCTCGAACATGTATCTGTGTGCTTAGTTTGATAATGCCATATCATGACTAATGATATTCTATCATCAATCAACTCACATTTTGATCTTATGTGTTATTTTCTTCTATCTACCTTCCACAATAACAACCGATCAGGGACACAATGAGAATGTTTAAACTCTTAACATCTATATGATCTCATTCTTCCAAGTCACACACTTGAAGACATACACCATTGAGTAATATCATTCTCTAGACATTTATTATGTTATTTCATTATCTTAAAATTGAATAAACAAAATAAATTGGAATGTTATTTTTATTAATAATCAAATCATTTACAAGTTATTCCATTACAATGACACGTCTTATCATCCTTCTATCAATTAGCAAGTAATTAAGCATTGTCAGGGACAATTTCATCTATTTTAGGTTCATCCTCTTTTAAAAACTAACCATAACCTACCATATTCAGCCAATTTTATTTGACATGTCACTTAGTCCAAAACCATGGTTGGCCATTGTTAACTAGCGACAATAATTTAATTTCTTTAAGACTGTTAGTTATAAATTTTATGTCGTTATATGCAGCAACAAGATATGCAGTTAAGTTAACAATTTCAAGTCAGATCCAGATAAAAAGTATGTAGAACAAATAGAATAGAAGGACAAAAAATAAACAGAGTTAGGAACTCTAGACTAGATCGTTCGTTGAACAACATGACATAATACATAAAAAAATCAGCGGCCGACAATCCTCAGGGATGAATGTCGTTCTTCTAGCCTATCTAGTCACAAACCTGAAGTAGAATAACATCTACACGACAAACATAGTACACTGCTAGTGTAGCTCAGCAATCATAGATACTACCACTGGACAGAGCATGCCGTTGAGAGAAAGGAAGGATGAACCGACTTCACAGAGGAATAGGATCTTTGGGAGACACTTCCGGAGCAACTACATACGAGGAAGCAACTTTTGGGATTAGTGTTCTGATGTTGTCTCTAACCCTAATGACTAAAGATTTATTTATAACTGTTTTGACGTCCAATGTACTATTCTCAATAAGATACGAGCACACGATCATTCTTGCATACGAGACTGAAAATACGAGACAATCACATTCCAATTAATTAACTTAATAATAATTGCATTGTTGCTTACTTTTGCAAAAAGAGACGTATAATGGAAGACAATTTTCACAAGCCCAAGGTACGGCGTAACGTGACGTATATGAGTGCATGTGTTGTGGTCACCATACTTAGAGTCCTTTGGACACTAGTGTCACATACAATCCTACAAATAAGGATATAAAAAGTTCTAGAAGTAAACAATGTGAGAAGAAAACCTTTTTCCATTTGGATAAGCGACAAATCTATTTTTCCCTCTCTATCCACTATGTTCTAACTACACTACATTACACTTAACCTAACCCCTGCAGATAAATGACTAGCGGCCATTATATTCAAAAAATTATTTAGAATCTTTACAATACACTCAAAAAAGTATACACACACATTTTCATTGGAATTAGGTATCAACGATGAGTGTGAAGAAAATCAGTGGTCCTTCAAGAAATTGTATATAAGAAAAATCTTATAAAAAACAAGTACATCAATAAACACAAATTATAATTATTATTATTATAATCGATAGAAAACTTTATTATTATCTGGTTAGAAATTTCTAAAATGCTATCAAAGCTTTTGTCGCCATCTGTTTGCAAAGGAGTCCACATGTACTTGCACCGCAAGTAGTATGGTTAGTGGGAGCACCGTGTCCTCTTTCTGACCCAAGCCGGTAGTATAGGACGTGTCCTATAAAAATTATATAGGACAACCAATCCCAATATAGTATTGCCTTCTCACTCTTTTTTAAAACCCACCCTCTTAAAAAAAACAAGGAGAGAAAAACACAAAAGATGTTCTATAAGGAAATCCTATTTTTCTAGCTTTCTGACCGTCTGCGATACTTTGTGCTTCAGAAATCCTCCACCATACATTTAGTGCGATATTCAAGCTTCTATTGGACTGCATTCAGCAGCAAGCAGCACAAGAAGCTAAATGGACAATTACTTCGCGAGCAAGCTCTATAATTAGTCTGAGCACCTTATTCTCTTTCTGACCATCTCTGATTCGCTGTTCTTCATAAACACTCCATCATATCCTCCATTTTAGTGCTTCTCTTGGACTACCTTCCCCAGCAAGCAGCAACCAGCAACCATCAAGCAGCAACTAGCAAGCAGCACAAGAATCGAAATGGGGGATAACTTAGCGAGCAACAAGAAGGAGGTTACAATCGTGCTCCTTCCGATTCAGGGCATGGGTCACCTGATTGCCATGGTGGAACTGGCGAAGCACCTCCTACTCCACTGTTCAGCCACCAACTATGGCGCTCCCAAGGTTACCATGGCCATTCTCAATATGCAACCCACCGTCCCCAACCCGCAAATCAGCTCCTACGTTGCCTCCATGTCTTCCTCCCATCCCGGCATCACCTTCCACGATTTCCCCAAGATTGAACCGCCCCCTGGAACCAATCCCCTGGCCTTCATGTCTACGGTCATGGATTCTCCACAGGCCGCTGGTCAAGAACGCCCTCGAAGCTATTCATGTCCCCGTGGCTTCTCTGATACTCGATCTATTCTGCTCGAACATGGTCGACGTAGCTAAGGAATTGGGGATTCCTTCGTACTTCTTCTTCACTTCAAGCGCCGCCGGCCTTGGCCTTATGCTGCACCTCCCAAGCATCCTTCCGCAACTCCCTCATCCCGATCAGTATGAAGGGAAGGATGTAGCTTTTCCAGGCATCGCTCACCCTGTACCTCTTATGAGTATGCCTGAACCCCTCATGGCATCTGATGACGTGGCCGTCCAGGCCCTCAGCCGCTTCGCGAGCAGGTACGAGGACGTTGCCGGTATCTTGATCAACACTTTTGCCGAGCGACAGCCGACGTTTATGAAAGCCTTAGAGGCCAGAAAGTTCAGTCAGTCTACGCCGTCAGACCCATCTTGTCCCTCGAACCCAGAGGGAACAACAAGGCTGCCGCCGGAGTTGACGGCCGACACGAATGTATCCGCTGGCTTGATGACCAGCCCCCAAATTCTGTCGTTTTTCTTTGCTTTGGAAGTATGGGCTCCTTCCCTACGGATCAGGCAAGGGAAATTGCTGCTGCGTTGGAAGCTAGCGACCAGCGGTTCTTGTGGGTACTGCGGAGCCCTCCTGCTCAAGTCCAACCCACTCCGGGGAAGGAACAGGGGAATGGTTTGGCCGTCGTTTGCGCCGCAGGCAGAGACTTGGCCCACGCGGCGGTGGGCGGCTTCGTGACGCACTGCGGATGGAACTCCAGCTTAGAGAGCATCTTGTACGGAGTGCCGATGGCGGCTTGGCCGCTGTATGCTGAGCAGCACTTTAACGCAGATGGTTAAGGAAATGGGTGTGGCCGTTGAGGTGCGAACTGACAGGAAGAACGGGGAATACAGCTCCAGCCAAGGAGGTGGAGAGAGTTGTAAGCCTGCTGATGGGGCAAGAAGACGGCGGTAAATACGGGAGAAAACAAAGCTGATGGAATTCCTGGCAAGGAGTGCTCTCTCCAAGGATGGTTCGTCGTTCCTGGCGCTGGAGAAATTTTTGCAGGAGCTTAATATATGCAGAGCTGCCTACCTATACCTGGAGGGTAAGGCTAACGGTATAGATTTTTATTATCCTTTACCCATTTACCCATTCCCCATTTCCCCGCTATATTATAAGGGGAGGGTAAGGTATAGACATTATCCATACCCTTTTACCCTTTTACCCGCACATGATATAAATGTTACAAAAAAATATATTCTAAAGGGGTTTGTATGTAAATGTTTAACCCTAATACTTTATTCTATCATTGGAAAATGACTTCGTGTTGTGCTTGTAATACTTTCTTGTTGAGGGAAAAACATATATATCTTGCGGAAAATGAGGTGTTGGTGAAACACTTATTTGTTATGCATACTTATCCAAAGAAAAAAAATAATTTATGCATAAAAAATTGTTATTGTGTGAATTCACTTAACTTTACACGGAGAAACATATGATTTTGAATTGGATAAAATGTTTTATATGTTGTTATCAATAAATTAGTTATAAAATTATTAAAAATCAATACACAATGTGTATAAAACTTTTTTTGTCAAAATTACCCACTTACCCTTTACCCTCCCCGTTTACCCTGTGGAGAAGAGGGTAAGGGTAAGGAGAGGGTAAGGAGATTGCTGAGAAGGATAATTACCCTTACCCTTACCCGCTACCCAAAGAGGGTAAGGGTAAGGGTAAGACCTTACCCTCCCCATACCCTCCCCATTGACAGCCCTACCTAGTTGTTGTTTATGAGATTCAAATATTAAACGACGTAGGCAATGCTATTTTACAAAAAAATCCTATTTTATCTCAGTATTTATTTAAATGTCGAGTAACAAAAAAATTACTTGAGTCTGTTTTTACTTTCTAGCGGAGATGAGCTAGTTATATATTTCAATTGATTTATATGTAACAACCAGACATAAAATAGTCAAATAATTACATCTATTATTCATATGAATACAATTTTTATCTAATGATGACACAACGTGAAACATGAAGTATTGAGTATACAATACCAAAAATAACTAATGTTCAAGAACGAAGAAGAGACTTAGTTTCTATTTGGATATCAACTTTCAAAGCTAGAGTTGATTGACAAAATCTAAAACTGGAGTCACTTGTTCTCATATTAGACTTGGTGTGGGCTGCAGCTCGGGACTAATGCTTGACGTCCTAATGGCTAGTGTTATCTACTTCTGAATTTGTGTATTTCATAACATACTACTATGGAATGACATAAGATTGAACAATGAGGTGAAGTTAAAAAAGAAAAAGAAGACCGACATGCTGGAAAAAAAAGCAAACATGTCCCACATGACATGTAGATATATAGTCTTCAATAAATATTCATATATAATGTCATTTTGCATTAGAATGTTAGAAATAAGATGACCCAAATTTGGCAACACAAACAACATGCATTGATATTTTTCAAATAACAACCATACCTTGTTTAATTCAGACATCAACTTTCTTCTTAATAAGATAAAGAAACTACACATGTTGCTGGGAAAGCTATTGATATAGATATAAGTATGTAGAAAGTGTTAGAAAATTTATTGTTAACTTTCAACTCCAAACCTTTCAAAAACTATTTTTCTCATAGTTATGAACTTAAAGCCAAATTTTATTTTGTAAAGTCCACCCTGATAACACCCAAATTTAGGTGTTTATGGTAAGTATTTAATTATAGTTTTGTGTCGTTATAGTTTTAATATGCCCAAAATAACTCTATATTTTTATCTTTTAGTCATTTATATCTATTCAAAGATTGAATTGCTCAACTAGTCAATTTTGGGACTTGCAGGCACCGAATTTAAGAAGACATGTTCAATTAGATTTTTTCCCATCAAGCATCGTGTTATGTGCACCAGTTTAGGAGACGGCTGGCCTCGCTAATTGGCTAGTGGATCGGGGAATTTTTTGATATCTTAGACCAAAATTTCAATGGACAGCCCCTTCATCAGTGATCATCCTCATCGGTGAGAAGTTTCATCGACGTAGGCATGTCGACATATAGTAATAGCCCTTGGGTGGGCTTGTTTCTATGGAGCATCACCTGCGATTGTTGAAGATCTCAACGACCAGTGATCGCTGAAAACATCATCGACAACAAAGATCTTCCATCATCAACAACAGCTGAAATCCATCATCATCGACCATCAAAATCCATCGCCATCGGTCGTCAAAGATCTAGGCTCAACAAACATGGAGATCATCAATGACCACAAACACTAGCAACCGTTGAGATCATTAGTGACAACCAACATCATCGATCGTTGACATCATTAACGACCACCAACATCAGCAACCACAAAAACACATCATACTCAACAACCACCTTCTCTATAAATACCCACCCTCTTCTACCTATGAAAGGATTCTAACTTTTTGGTCTAATCTTTAGTTTTCAGCGATCATCGGTTCTTAGAGCTTTGTAGGAGAGTTCCAACATATAAGAGGGCTGAAGAACACACCCTATATCCATATCTTTAGTTTGCTTTCATATACCACCATTTTCCACCATCATTCACCCACTTCTAGTCATTCCCAGTCACTTTCCACCTCTGTACATCCACCAAAGATGTTGTTTGGGGTGAAATCAAGGAGAAATGAGGTCAAGGAGTCTAGGAGATCAAGGAGGTCGACCCAAGACGAGATTTAGCCTTCCCGAAGGCTAAGGAGCCAGAGCAACCTCACTTGCACGGGCTAAATCTATTCTTTGACCTATTTCTTCTACTTTTCTCTTTTTTATGTACATATGATATTTTTCCATCTTTATTCAATGCCAATTATGCTTATCCACAACAAGTTGAGCTCTTTCTTGGCTATGTAACCCTTTTTTGGCATGCTTATACACTTATTACCTTAAGCAAGTAATTTTATTCCAGATCTAGTATGCTTTCTATTCTATCTCCTCTTTTCAGTACTGCTTGTTGGTTTGGTTGATCTCTTTCTTGCTTGAACTCTCATATCTACCAAGATGGAGAGATTAGTTGTAGAAATGGGTAAAAGAAGGTAGTTTGGATCAAAATATGAGAACATGATTTCCAAGGGAGTATCCTCATAGAACACCTGTCAGAGAGATTCAACTTGAGCCTTGAACCCGTTCAAGCTCATCTCAACCCACTTGGGTTCACGGTCTGTGTTTTGCGCATATCCTCTATTGTTCCTAACATCCCTAAATATTCTGGACCTGATAAGGAATCAAAAATATTTAGGAGTGTTGACATGTTATCCTTGAGAGATCTTTTATATCATCGATGGGATTTTAGTCATGATGTGCAAGAGTGAGTGGGATGACCCCCACAAGAGCAGTTACCACGATACATGCTACTTTTGGAGGTTAGACGCTTGTTAGGGTGTTCAAGAGTTGTCTATGCCTGAGAGCGGGTGCATAGGCTGCCCAACGTGTGATTACATAGCGAGGAACTCCTCCTGATTAGTGGGATTTGACAGACTACGTTTTCTTTACTTTGTTTTGTTTTCTTTCATATCATTTTTCCAGACTCAATCTAGTTCTATATATATATCAACTATCGATTAGGCTTAACATAAGGGTGGGATCTTAAGCATCTTAAATGTCCCAACATCCATGTCTTCAACCCCATATATCTACTTTGACTGTGTATTGAGTTGTGGGGGTCCTTAAAGGTTTCAGGTTATAAATTTAAAAGTCTAATTCACCTTTGTGAACGCGTCTGTGCTTTTTATACACGCTCTTAGGGAAGATCTCAAAATAATACTCAAATTCTATAGGCTTCAATATATATTCAAATAATGTTGCTTTACAATGCATATTAAAGGTTTGATTTCCAAATTTGTCAACTCAAACTCAACCGACATTAACACGTTTCAAACTAAAAAGGATGCAATTTTTATCCAAACATAAATTTCAAATCAGAGACTAACCACAAATTAACAAATGTAAACCTAGGATCAGTTTTTCTCAACCAAACTAAGTTGGATTCACTATCAATTTTTACACGACCACATAGTAATTTTACATATTTCTTTTTTAGATGTGGTTCACACTGTCAATGGAATACATGTTAGTTGATTATTAAGACTCCATTACACGTCATGATGGTTTTATCTTGTAGATATAAAACAACATTTGCCCCCCCAAAAGCAACATCCAAAAGTTGTCTCTTATTGATAGTATCCATAACCAATTGCAATACTAGATATAAATGACTATGTTGGTCGTCTGGTCCTTCTCACAAAAATGTAAAAAGTGTATGAAGGATTTTAATACAGTGTTTGACAAAGGTTTGGTCAGTTTTTGCTCCAGTGCGGTGAGATAGTTTTCTTCAGTGCAAAAATGACATCTGCAACCACCACCCATCGTTGCATTAACAATGGTACAAATAGCCAATGCTAGTCGACTAGGAATTTGGTAAAAACAGTTGCAAACTCAATTGTTTCTTGAATAATTGTCACGGTTATGCCAAATGAAGTAGAAGTCTAAAAATACTTGATCTGATTAAATAGATCTGAGCTGAGATATTCTCGCATGCATGCATTTGTAAATATGACCCGGTGTAATTGACGTCGGGCGGGGAACATTCATTTCAGGTCCAATGAAGCATGATGTTACATGACAGGGAATTATGGTATTGAGTGGTTTGAGAAGTTTTTCTTTTTTGGATTATGGTTTACAGAGGTTTGAATTTTTCTTCTTCTTTAGGTGGCGGAATTTGGATGTTTGAAAGGGTGATGTGACAATGGTAATGGCATGGCCCAATAAATTTGAAGAACATGGAGAGAAAGAAAATGTGTAGGAGAGGAACCTTTTGATTGTTGAAACAAAGATGAGCGATATTAAGAAGTCCATCATTTTATCCAGTCAAAACTTTCAATAAAATCATCCTAGCATGTTCTTTGTTGCACAAATTTATCAAAAAAATGTCCAGTGACTGCGTGGAGGAAGAAGTGCATGGGACAGTTACAAATTATGGGCATCAAGATGAAGATGTGCAAACTATGGAACCAAGTGATGATGTGAAGCCACCATGAAGGGCCAAGGATGAAGATTGAGGAGCAGTGGGAAATGTATGCTATCATGTAAAGATAGTAGTGGCGGTGGTTAGACATATCTCAGATTGGGCGGTAGACGAGGCATCTCTTTGATGTAGAGGTGGCGGCGGACGGGTGATGTTGTGATGTTGAGGTAGCAACAACTGTGGCATATGAGGTTGCGGACACCCAAGGACATGTTGTACTGCATCACACTCGTTACCTCAATGCCCCCTTCCACTGTAGGTGAAGCACACAACACCCAACGGGGATTCACACTTCTAGTGGCCCCGTTCAAAGCATAGATGACAATACTCCCAGCCAGGTCTGTGGCCCGTCTTGAATCCAATGAATCGTGCTTTGGCTGCTCAGGACGCCGGAGAGCATGTGTCGAGATGTGTCTCTTGGCCACTGCCTTCTCCCATCTCTCTCTTGCTTGATTCTATATCCATTTGATGTTGTGCCTGCTCCAGCTCCGATTCATCTTGTACTATGAGGTTGATGAGTGGCTTGATTCTCAAAGGGGTTGCCGCTGTGGAGCTCATGAGTAGAGCATTTGCTAATAAGGTGACACCCTCTGTTGTTGAGTGGCTTGCTCCCTAACCTCACATATTAATCTCTTTTCCCCTTTCCCAAGAGGAGGAAGTCCCCCCCAGTCCCATTCCATTGCATAGATGTTGATGGTGAATGGAGGACGCCAACATGCCAAGGACCAGAGTGGGTTAGGGGAGATGGCTAGGTGAGTAGATCGTTGGAGCTGGTGGGGAAAAGGGGGGAAAAAGAGGTGAGAGCATAGTTTTATCTTATCCCATCTTCTAGTAGAAGGGTGTCAAGTAGGCCCTCGAGTAGCTCCATTGCCCCTGTGGTGTTATCAGGACCTGTACCATGAAGGCTATGAAGCTAAAATGGAGGTTACATTTGTATTTGGGGGAAATGGAAAGAGGCACGACTTCAAATCTAGGTGAACCATATAGGCTGCTTGTGTGGTGATAGGATGCCTATGGAGGAGTTGAAAGAACGGTCACTTTTGAGGAAGCAATCCACCCTACAGGCTGTGAGTGGACTATCACTAACTCTAAGGTTAGGGAATCCCAAAGGAACTCTAGGGAGAATCTCCACTCCAACGACTCTCACTTGCTCTCACAGAAAACACTCATTCGAGAAATTCTCGGTAGTGGCACATGCTTGTGTCCACCACAACCCCATCTCCTGATGTGCCCTGTCACATGCCCAAAGTAGTGTGCAACATGCAAGGGCAAGTCAGTAAATTTAGAGGCTTAATTACTCAATTTGTAGAGTTTTAAGGAAAGGCTTTAAATGATTTCCCCAATCCATAATTGGTTAGAAGTTAGAAAATCCATATCGTTTGAAAATTAAGTATAAGTACTCTTTGGGAAGGTTTTGAGACAAGGAACCCTTCTAGCCTAGAGTCAGACCTCGATTCCCAGTGTATTTTCCATAGTTTGATTAAGAGCTATAAACCAATTTAAATGAAGTACAATTAATGCATGATTATGTTATACACATGAAATTAGGAGTGATGATGACTCAAGCTTCTGTAATTATACTTCCTCAGTCCGAGATGAGTGGCTCATGCACAGTAAGTATTAGTTTAGGGTTTAGAGTTTAAACTATTTACTTATTTATTGATAACACCTCATTTAAAGTAAAACTACATTATTCCATGGAAAATAATATCTATTGCTTATGAAAAATGATGGCCATGCGAAGAGTTCAGGTTTTAAACTATTTTGAAGATTATGTTTTCAAATTGAACCATATTCTTTACTGCCATGTTAATGAATCATAAAATCAGGACAAGCAGATTCAATGAATTAGGAAATCATGTTATGTTAATATAGTCCTCTCAATCATGTTTAAGCAAGACTAAATGGGTCTTATGAGCTCAGTGGGAATGTGAGCCTTAACTGACTTTATGTGAACCTTAATCGACCTTATGAGCACTATGGTGCATATGTGAGAGTGACTATCTTAACGCAAGATAAACACACAATTTTCTTGTTATCATGTCAATTTACTCAAGTCTTCAAGTAATCATGTTAATTAGGTTAAGTATTCATCTTTCAAGTTATTTTCATGTCATTTCAAGTATAAGCTACTTTCATGTATAACTACTCAGTGCCACTCACATATGTTTACATCGCTTTTCATGGATGGAGAGGAGATGTCCATAGATTAAGCGAAGGAGAAGAAATAGAACCAAAGACATTACTTCAAGGACGATGAAGATCCGATGAAAAAATATGCCTTTGTGGGTGTCATTAGTTTCATGTTTTAAGATATAGTTGTCTATGCTTATGTTTTGGAACCATGTCATAAGTTGTATTAAGTTTCTTTCATGTAAACTATTGACAATGAGCAATAAAATGTGTTTTGTGATGGTTATGCTTTCAATTATTTCTTATGTATGATATGAATTGTGATACCCAATAATATTATGAGTTAGGAATTGATGTTTCTCCTCATTTGTATGTGTATAAATTTGGGGTGTTAGAGATATATTTGTATGTCATGAAACCAAACCCTTTCTTCATTGTTGGGTGCATTGTTTATGACTGTAAGGAGAGTGAAATCACCCCTTTACTAAAAATTTGAAGAATTGACATCCATTCCAAACACTCTCAGAGGTATGATGGAATGGGCATAAATTTTCCAAACTTATTAAACATTGGTATACAAAAGACCATTAGAAAGAAGCAGAATAAAAAATAACTGACTATATTCAATTTCATAAAATGTTTACAAAAATACATCAAATTCTCCCATTAGGTTTTACATCAAGACACACAATCAGGATCTAGATAGAGGGAAGTCTAGACTACTACAATCTTGTCTCCAAGAAACATCTCCATCGACTGAGTCCAAGCCAAAAGCTAAGATCTTCCTTGTCTTGTCCATCACCTTGCTCAGCACCTGGGTGGTTGGGAAGGCACCCAGCAAAAAGGGAAAGGGAAGAAAAGTATGTGTCACAAAACTAGTATAGGATATCAAGATAAGTAAAGCAAATAAAAATAGGCTAGGGTTCATCATATGATGAAGATAACAAGAGTATGAGGCTATATTCAAAAGAAACTTGCCATTAACAATCATATCAAAAAGGATTTGCATGTAAGATAATTATGCCTACCTAACTAAGTAGGGTTGACACACCTACCGGACCTCTAACCATAGGTGAGGGGAGAAGAAGACATTCCCAGTCACCTACAATATTATGGGGAGAATAAGACATTCCCCAGGGCGATTATTTACATGCCCTTTGTGGGTGGTTGTACATAAGTACCACTACTTTAAATTAAATAGAACATAAATCCACATACTAGAAAAGTAGTCATGGCAAGAGTAGTCATAATATTAAATAAACATGGCAGTTGGGTATAAGACCCAAACAAGAAGAAATTATAATCTAATTTGAGGCATGGACAACATTAGGATTCAAGAATAGAATATTTAGGGTTCATTTAAGCCTCATTAGGGAAATATGGGGTTGGGCTGGAATTATCCCAACATAGGGTGTAAGGAATTCACATACCTATCTTACTGATATCAATTACTAACTTTCACCACTTTAATTGAGTCCAAGTTCCACTTTTCCTATTTTCAATGTATTAACATGTATTAGAGTACATAGTGCACATTAATATATAGAAACCCTAATTTTAGAACTTTTTAGAAAAATTCAGATTTAGCTTTTGAAAAATCACCAATGAACTTATTAGGTTCTCCTGATGAAGAAAACATATTCTTATGTTAATTTCAGAGTTATGATGATTAAGATGTAATTTTTATGGATTTTATGCATTAAATTCGTTTTACAAAAATCACACTTCTTCAAACCATGAAATCAGACCTTTAAAATATTTTTATTAGATAGATATTAATTTTTCAATTCCAAAACATATTTATTTGTCAAATTTGGATAAGCAGTTTAGAAGATATGAATTTTTCAATACTGACCAATAGGAAATTGCCACATCATCAAACCGATCGAGATAATTAAAGAGGGAGAGGGAGAAAACACCATTTGACCCAAGATCAGGTTTGAAGTTTCTTATATAACCAAACTAGAGATTCTAGAGAAGATAAAATAGCAAGAAACCAAAACCTTAGAAGAACATGGTAAAAAGAGATGAAAATCATCGATTATCAACATAGAAGCATGTGTTTTAAGTATGTACTAAGAAATATATGAGAAGGGGGTTAAAAAAACTTGCCTCTAGGAAGGTAAGAAGGTTCAAATATAAAGGATCCAGAGATTAGAAGGTTTGGTTGCCCCAAGACAAACTCCTTTCTTGAGCAAAGATCACCTTCTCCACTTTAGAGGTGCAAACCCTAGCAAAAGAGCATGGAGATGAGATGTTTTAGGGTTTTAGGTGGAGTTTTACCATTTATGGTCATGGTTCCGACCTAAAAGAAGGTGTAAGGAATACTAACAGAATGAAAATAGGTAAGGAATGGAGGAAACTTACTGATTTTAGTCGAAATTACCAAGTAGGAGCTTTAGAAACCCTAATAGAGCAATTTGGAAGCTCTAAGAGCCTTCTTCACCAAGGTAGGCTCCCTCTATTACCTTGAGACAGAAACTTCGTGGACAAATACAGAAGGAACTATTATCTAAGCAATAGGAAAGAAAAGGAGAGAAAGAGTTTTCGAATTGTGAGTTGGGAAGGGGTAGACATGGCTATATAAAGAAAGAGGTGAAGCATGAGGTGTCTAAGGGACTTTCCATGTGTCTTTAGCCTAGGGCTTGATGGCCATGCAATAGGACAACTCATGGACTCTTCTTAGATATCAAAATTAGGTCCTAAGAGACCCTAGAGACTTCTAGGCCATTCCCACCGTTTTTCAAGAAAGAAATAACCTCATTGGTTGATAGCTTTTAAAGATAAGCACCTTTATAAAGAGGGCAATCCCTATAATACCCTTGGAAAGAAATACCATCAAACCAAGGTGAAACTAGGTGCTCCAATGGTTTAAAATCTAGTTAATGGTAAGAGAATATCTAAAGATTAAAAATCAGTTGATAATTTGCAAATAAAACCTCCCAATTGGGTAAATTGCATAAAAGTCCAGAATGTACCTAAAATTGCATAACTTGCACAAACAACATCCAAATCGAACCAAATTTGAAACTTAGGCTCATTTTATGTTTTAAAATCATATAAAAAAGTTAGATTAAGGTTTATAGCACTTTATTATGGTAATTAATCTTTTATTGAGGTATTTGTGCATAAACCCTTATATTGGTACAATTAGTGAATGAATTTCCACTTAACCGCTATAAATTCCACTAATTAAACATAAATGATAGAAATGAAAGGGTAATATGGGAAAGAGGGTCAAAAGAAAAAATTTAGAATTCGGTATGTTAAAATGACCATGCAGTAAGCTGGTTCAATAAGTGCCTCAACTTCTAGTTAGAAGGTTTGGCCATCCTGGATGTTGATCCATGAAGTGAGGGTTGCTAGTACATCATAAAAGGTGTTGTGATCTCTTTTGATGAAATGGAGGGACACGTACTTGAAACTACAAGTTAGAGAGCACATATGTTCATGGTATGGTACTGGGTTCTGGTGACGCATTCTCCAATTGTTCTAGACTTGAGAGATGATAAGGAGGGAATCATCATAGACCTATAGTTGTTGTGTCCCTTGTTGTTTGGTGAGTTGGAGACCTAAGATACAAGCTTGACATTTGGCCATGTTGTTTGTTGCATTGAATTCCATCCATCTAGCCATGGGTAGATGTTCTCCATGGGGATTTGCAGGACTACGCCTATTCGTGCTCCTTTTCTATTTATGGATCCATCAAAGAATATTGTTTGTATGTCAGCATCTAGAGGGATCCCCATGTCTGGTGGGTTGATCATCCCTATATATTCATCTGAGAACTCGTACTCATGAGTAGCTTCTTCTGATAGTTGAGAATCTGCTAGTTTATCTTTGAGGGCCTATTCTTTGACTGCCTTCATGGGAAGATAGTTGATGTTGAATGTGACAACATCATATGTCATTTAGTGCATCATCTTATCAGAGTTGGGCCATCACACATATTATAAAGTGGATCATGCTTGGTGATTAGCTTTAGAGGATATGTCATCAGTTAGTGGCACAACTTCCTCATTATGTGGATTAGGGCTATGCATTATTTTTTATTGTAGTGTAGAGAGCCTCTGTGTCGTTGAATTTCTTGGACAAGTAGTAGATACCATGGTCTCCTTTAGTTGTTTCTTGACTTAAGACTGCACCCATTGATGTCTCATAGATAGATAGGCACAAAATGAGAGGAAACCAAATCATGGCCAGCCTTAACATTGGATGATTGGTGAGGTAAACTTTGAGCTTGTGGTGCGCGACTTGCATTGTTTGATACATGTATATGAAACCATTCTATTTTAGTAGAGGTAAAGGAAAGGGTTGGGGGCAATGAAGTAGGTGAAGTGGTTGGATTTTACAATTTGTTCTAGCCACTATTGGATGTGATTCTAAGATCCAAACAAGAACCAGTTTGAAGATCGACTCACACACAAGTGTGAGTTTGGCAATGAAGTGGCTGATCTATTAGAGACACCCCGACATGCCTTGTATCTCCTTATCAATTTTGAGGAAAGCCATTTCTCATATGGTCTGTGCTTTCCCAAGATCTACTTTGATCCCTCTTAGGCTAATGATGTATCCCAGTAGGTTACCAGATGTAACCCCAAAGGTGCAATTGGTGGGATTCAGGCGCAAGGAGAACCGTCGCAGTCATTAAAACAACTTCTTGAGGTTGGTGAGGTGGTCTTCAAAACTTCTATATTTAGCAATCATTTTGTCCACATAGACCTCCATCTCTTTTTGCATCATGTTGTAAAAGAGGGAAAGCATATCCCTTTGATATGTATCTCTAGCATTTTTTATACCAAAAGGCATGACTCAGTAGCAAAACACTCCCCACTCTATGGTGAAGGCAATCTTTTCTTTGTGTTCTTTCTCCATCTTGATTTGATTATAGTCATAGAATATGTTAATGAAGCCAAGAAGTGAATAGTTGAATGTGTTGTCAATGACTACATCGATGTGTGCAAGTGGAAAGTCATCTTTGGGAGATGCCTTATTGAGGTCGTGGTAATCCACACACATATGTACTTTGATGTCTTTCTTCAGAATTGGGACAATGTTGGTGAGCCATGTAGGATAGTTGATTGGAGCTAGGAAACCAGCAGTCTATGGCTTTTGAAGTTCCTCCATAATCTTGAGGCTCCATTCTGACTGCATTCATCTAGCCTTATGTTTAATGGGGCGATCACTAGGGATGATAGGTAGTCAATAGACATTGATGGCTTCGTCCAACCTAGGCATGTTAGCATATCTCCAGGCAAAGACATTGACTTAGTGGCATAGGATCTCTACCATTTTTTCTTTGATACTTTGAGGTTGACTTACCCCAATTTTGACTTTGTGTGGCTTGTGGCCTGAGCTGAGGTTGACTATCTTTCTCTTATTTTTGATATGAAAGGGTTGATGATCCTTCGTCATATACTATAGGATAGGAACATCTTCGAACTTGACATCCTTGTTGTTGTCTATCTTTCACCTTGGTGAAGTAGCTAGAAAACTCTCATAGAGCTTGCTCATCTTTAGTTTTTTTTGGATTTTCTAGATTATGTACTCTTTTTGGTTTTTGTATATTTTGTAAACTTTTTAGATTTTGTAGTGATGAGTGGGGATGTGGCAGAGCATGAAAAAATGGACACTCTAGAATTTCTACCAAATCAGACTGTCATTCTTCTTGGTGGCTTTGTTTGGGTGTGGAGCAAGTCCTAGCCCTCATGACATTGTAGTAATCCACACACTAGTTTTGAACCTCTTTTCCTTTCTGGATAGGGTTGTTGAGAATTTTTTGTTCTTTTACAACCTTTCAATCAAATATGACATTGACACCCTATCCTTCAATCATGTCATAGACGTCCTCATACTCGTCCCATGTGACAACGTAGCCTTCTTCCATGACTTCAGCTTCTGTAGTGTGGGTGTCATCTTGGTTGGTCCAGCAAGGACATACCTAGAGAGAATTGTAGCCATCTACTTTAGGTGATGTTTCCATTCCTTCTAATGTAGGTCTGATAATTTTGTATAGACAACATGGCCATCTCAATGATGTATGATTCTTTTACCAAGGTATGAGTTCCCAGGGAATGAATTACTAACGATTTGTACAGGACTTATGTTGATTGCATCCTCATTTGGAGGGATGAATTTGGTCTCAGACTATTGATTGTTCTAGGTCGTATGGATGCCATGGTCTTATCTTGTGTTGAAGGTGATTTCCCCAGTGTTGACTTGAATCCCAAGATAGTCCTCTTGGTTATTGTCACCTACTGTACGAAGTATGGTTATGTCATGGGAGTGGTTGCCTTAGCTTTATTTGAGTAGTCTTAAGTGATGGCCATGGTACAAGAAAAGTATGGGTGGGGACCTTTCTTCTCATGGTCGAGGTCTCATAGATACAAAACCCTAAGTCAATGCTCTTCTTCTAGTTAAAGGTATCGATTTTCATGATTTAGGTCTAAGGTTATCAGTAGGTTGTTAATGTAACCTCTTTAAGTTAAGTCCCTTGTAGCGGGCCACAACGATGCAGGCTTACAATATATCATCCACCTGGTGATCTGAGGTCGGGTGTAGTATGGGGCATATAATCCTAACCCCAATACATTCTATCTTAGAGGGATCTGGATGATTGATTTGTGTCCCTTTCATCAAGCACCCAACCCTCTGTCAGGATGGATGTTCATCTCCCATACAAGGTCATAAGGGAGATGGTGTCTCCTTCTGTGTGGAGACACCCAACTGATGTTGGTAATGTGAAGCATCTTGAACTGAAGCAGGGGATTGTCATATTTGATGCATGTGATAGCACCTGGATTATTGGCTTGAACCATGAAGATGGCATGGCCCAACCAATACTTTTGCTTTTGATGTAGTGATGACGGAACCACCTAGTTTTGGTTAATCCATGGTCTCCCTAGAAGGAGGTTGAAGGAAGTGTTGTATCTAGGGCTCTAGAGGGGGTGAATAGAGCTACAAAATTTCTCACAAGATAGATTAGACATTCAAATTATATCAAATTGAAACCAATAACTTAAGTGCAATTTGAAGTCGTAACTAACAAGCATAGCAAGGATGAGAGGAATTGATAGCAAGCACTTGACAAGGTGATGTAGAGTGGTTCCACTCTCCAAACTAGGAGAGAGTCAATCCACTATCGAGGGAGGTTCAAGTGCTTTTCTCTATATTATAACCAACAAGAGTTACAACACAAGACCACCAAAGGACTTACCCATACAATCACCAAGAGTACTCCTCCTTACCAAGGACTTACCCACTTTTCCAAGAGTCTTCAGCATTATCCAAGGTCTTATCCACTCTAGCACAAGTCTTCCACCTTCAAGGACTTTTCTAATCTTCTTAGATCTTTGGCCTTTGACTTCTCCTTCTCTTAGAGAATATCTTCACTTCTTCTTCAAATTTGAAGAAGACCAGCAACAGTTCCACCTTCACTCGGAGTAGCTTACTTCACCTTTTCTTCATGGAGGAAAGGGGTAGGGAAGATGGAAAAGATGAGAGATTTACATGCACAAGGGAGTATCTCTCTTATAACAAACCCATCTCATTCATAATCACAAAATGAAGTTTAAACTAGAGAGAGAAAGGGGCTCAAGGAGTTGCAACACACTCAACTATAACAAGGACTTAGAGCATGAATGAGCAAACTTGGAATGAACTCCAAGGGGTCCTATTTATAGTTGGGGTGTTCCCTTGAGTTGGGGCACACTTAGGCTCAAAATATAGCTGTTTTCCTCAAAGAAACATATCTGTTTTCATTCAAAACAACTCACCAACGATTATAATCACTTTTTCTATATTTTTTGTACAGGTGATTCAGTCAAGTTTCAATAAAGGTAACTTGACCGATCAACTAAGAGACAAAGCCAATTTTCAAACTATAGGTCGAGTTTGTTCTGGTAATCTCGACCGATGAGCTAAAATTAGATTTTCTCAGTGAGTCGCTCAGTCGAATTCTGTGAGTGTACAACTTGACCGATGGGTCATCTTCAAAAAATCCAACATAGGATCGGTCGAGTTTCCAACTCGACCGATGAACAACCTATGACAAATTTTCAAAGTTGAATTTTGAGTGATTAAACCTTGGTATAAAGTGTCCCTCATAGTTTTTCATCTTAGTTACAAGTCATATCATCAATACAAGTGATTACAAAAATCATCTAAGGTCATTTGTAGTGATTTCCCAAAATGCGCACTTGCATTGCTTTTGACTTGAACTTAAACAAGCTAGGGCTTGTGTAATTTGATCCTTTTCATGTACCTAAAGCCTGAAATCAATCTTGAACAAACATATTAGATACATAGAAATGGAATGGTTAGGTCATTATCAAAATATAGGCAATGTATAACTCTCATGTCAACATTCTCCCCCTTTTTGACAATGACAAACCATTCCTCAATCATATTGAAAAGGATATTGAAGTTATACCTTTGCCTTGTGAATTTTAAGAGGATTCAAGATTTGAACAATGTGAATTGCTCCCCCTCAATCTATGATTACTTAAACCTACATAGTTAGTCTATCTACACAAAGCAATATAACACATACATACTATATGGTCCTTTAGCAAGTCACATGATAAAGTATATAATGAACAAGAAAAAGATCACATAGTCAATAAAACAATATGGTTGAGCTTCAAGATAGTGAATTTCTCTCCCCCTTTTGACATTATCAAAAAGGAAGGGGGGTAGAAGAGCATAAAAATAGGTCTTCTCCAAGCACGACCAAGCATATATCCATAATAGGCAATCTCAAGAACAAACACCAAATAGAGATGAGAGAAACAAGTAGTCTAAGACATAATCAAAATATGATGAAACATGACACCAACTCATAATATATAGAAAATCAAAGAGTTAGTGTGCACGGAAATAATATTACAACCCAGAAGGCAAGTTCTCATAAAATAGCTACAAGACAAAATAATGAAAACTAAGATGATAAAATAGTACAGCTCAGAATATGTGCCCATATGTTGCTAATACAAAAATAGCCTAGAAAGATATATATGATCAGAAACTAGACTAAAAACTAAGAGTAACTAGATATCTAGGTCATCTATATCTACATCATCTACATCATCATCAACATCATGCTCATAGTCGTCATCTTTGTCTGAAGGTGCAGCAACATTGCCTTCATCATCGGAGTCACCAGCAAAACCATCAGATCCATCATCATCAGATGCAACACCATCATCCTCATTACCAATAGCCTCTTCAACATCAACACCTCCTCATCAGTCTAGTTCAACATCTCTTCATCAACAGAGGGACCGAAACCATGACCAGGTCAACGAGCATTCTGCTCATCCCAAGACAAACCAAGAGCATGGAGCTCATTATCTTGTGGGAAGGGAGGAGCAGAACTATTGAGGCTGGCAAGCAGAGTGGCCAAGAGGCCAGCAGGCAGAGGCAGCACAACTGGGGAAGGTCCACCAACAACAGAGGGTGTAGCAACAGCAAAAGGTGCAGGTGGAGGGGCTGAGTAAAAGTGATTGTATGAATAGGATGCATAATCACCTCCTGGGTAGGGCTATTAGGCTGGGTAGGGATGTGCACAAGATAAGTTTATGTTGGACATGATTGAACATGGATCCTGATGTAGGTGCTCCTGAACCTAAAATTTGTATGCTTGTTGATGCATTATGTAGCCCATAAAGGTTTCATTTGATACTTGAAACAAGGTACATGCAAGTCAGGTAGGCTGCGGTGGTGGAGGTGCTCGGGTAGATGTAGAGGCTGAGGAACCAGTTGTGGTGGAGAAGAGGATAGACACAGACTTCTAAAGAGTCGTCTCAATGATACAAACTCCTTTCCAGGTAGTTTGTAATGGAAGTCATGGAAATGAGATTTGCTAGTGGCAAACTAGAATAGACCACAAATTAGGGCTGGGTAGGGAAGGTGGATGTTACGAGTGTTCTTTCCTAAGTCAAAGTATGTCATATGGTGGAGGATGTATGTTGACCACTTGACTCTAACATTCTCTAAGAGACAATACATGATCACCGTAGTGTTTTCTGTAATCTTCGTTTGATTTTTCTTTGGATGGATATTGCAATTAACAACTAGGGTAAAGATGTGTCTCTTGAGATCCAAGACAGAGGAGGGAAGGGTGCCCTTATTCCTATAAGGGAATTGATGCTTCTTTAAGAATCTATGGATATTTGTGAGATTAAGATCATATTTCTTGTAGAAAGCCTCAGGCTCAACCAGGTCAAAATACTTCAGGATAATCCTTACGCCAGGTGTCAGTCTCATCGGTACCTAAAAAGAAGATGTTTAGGGTATCCTCCAAGACTTGGAATTTCCTCCCAGCTATCATGGATGTGAGGATCACTTGAGTATTAGGTGGGGGTATGAGGGTGTCGTAATTCAAACACAAGTTAGTATTGAATTCATGAACCACTTTTATGTTAGTTATGAAATTGTTGTAGCACGCCCGTTCAACACCCAAGGCTGAGAGATGGTGATCGTTAAGCAACTTCACTACTTGATCTATGAACTCTTGGTTTCTAGGTCTAGGCTCAAAGAGGGCATGAAAAGGGAAAGGATTCTAGGGAAGGATCTCCTTATACCTATTTACAGTCTCATTTGAGATAAAAAGAGTGTCATCAAAAGAGATCAAGCGGGAAGAGGATGAAGAAGATGGTGCATTAGTTGGGGTGGCTCTCTTCCTCCTATTGGATGCCATGGAGATGAAAAAGAGAGGAATGGGAGAGCAAAAGCTGAAAACTCACCACAAAAAATGTTCATAGACCTAGGTTTGCAAAGGGAGAAGGTCTAGGAAGGTCTAGCTAGGTCAGATTAGGGCTAGGTTGAGGAAGGGGGGGATAAGGGTAGAGAGCGTAAGGAAAAAGGAGGTGGAATCGGTCAACTTTTCTCTAGTTGAGAGGGAGAATAGTCAGTTGAACACAACTTAAGATAGCTCTAGCTTGACCATCGGTCGAGTTTTATGAACTTAGAAACTTGACCGATAGGATTTTTGAAAAAGCTTTCGGCCATCTATCGGTCGAGTTGGCAAATCGACTGATGGTCAACCTGATCTAAACATAACAAACTTAATTTCTAGCCATTAGAGTGCTAATTAAATTTATTTTTCAAGTTCATGATGTATTTTGAACATACTTAGGCACATAACACTCATCATTGGGTACTATTTTGTGATAAAACATGCGTTTGCAAAAAATACCCAAAAATAAGAGAGAAACAAGGAAAAAATGAACATGAAAAATGGATTTTTAACATATTACAAGCAAAGATGATCAAAATAGAGACAAGACATATAGAATAGATGACAACTAGCTAGAACGCATATCAGATTCATTCAAAGCAGTTATAAGTAATTTTGATTTAATAAAGTTAAATTGCTCTCTAGCTAGAGGTTTAGTAAAAATGTCCGCCAACTGATTTTTCATGTCCACATGTGTGATATATGTAACACCCCTGACCTGGGTTATGTGTTAACCCTAGATGTTTTGCCTAATAAGGTTGAGTAGATACTTAATCTTATCTTGGGAAAAGTAATTAGGGCTCATGAGAAACTTATGTTTCAATTTTGGTCCTGTTTGAACAATGTTGAAGCAATGTTTGCTTATTTTGGACTAAAGTCCAAATTACCCAAGTTGAGGGGTTAAATTGCAAATTTTGCATGATAAGATGTTCCTATGATGTATAGACATCATAAGAATGAATATGATGTAGTGTTATGGTTTTCACAAGCTTGTAAAGCAATCCTTGTGCATTAAAACCTAGTTTTGGTGTAATGTGCAATTTACCCAAAACCTAGGGTTCAATATGCAAATTACCACTTCAATAAGGTCCCTAATGTTTATTGGAATCTTTTAGAGCAAAGAAAATGAAAAGGGCGCCTCATTTGAATTAAGTTGGAGGAGAGAGAATCTTGATATTAAAATAATCAAGATTTAATCATAAGTGAAACCCTAATCCAATTTAGGGCAAAAATGAATGTATTAATTAAAGGGACTTCAACCAAAATTAAAATGGTTGGATTCATATGTGTGTGTACAAGCCTAAAGCCTTACAAAGGCACGAGCATATCCTAAGGAGGTGAAATTCCACTCACCATTATTATAAGAAAAAGAATTTCCACCCAAATATGGATATTCTTATTATAAGGGTTAAGGTGCTTAATTTCTTTTCCCTTAATTCATGGATAATGGAAGGGAGTTCGGTGGGGATAGAGATGCCCTTGCATGCAAGAAACCAAGGGGGAAGTGGTGGCAACAATTTTGGAATTAAAAGACTTTTATAAAGTATCTTCTCTCTCATCAATTTTCTTATAAAAGTACCCTTTCTAAGCCAACAAAGGCTTTTTCGGATTTCTTTCTTTCCCTTGCTTTCAAAACCGACCAAGGAGCTAGGGAGGAGCAAAAGGACGAATTCCTACCTGTTGGTAAGCCCTTGACCTTCGTTCTCCTTGATTCCATGGTGGAAATCGAAAATAAATCATTGATTTCTTCTTATTTCGATCTCCTCTTCAACCCTAGCCAACTTTTACAATCAAAAGCTTAAGGACTAGCCTAAGGGGAGTTGCAAGATATTCATCCACCATAGATGGCATGAGCTTGGAGCTTTGGAGTTCAATTGGAGGTGGGTTTTATAACTTGAACCCTTTTACATTGTTATTCAACCATTAATCTTGTAATTTCAATGATTTCTTCATTATCTTGATTAATTGCTGGTTGAAAATGGTTAATTCATGAAATCAGAAGTTGTTAGAACTTTAGGGATGAAGCTTGATGATGATTACATAATCATAAGCACACACCTCCCCAAATATCTTGGGCAAACGGTTTGGAAGTTGGGACCAAACAGTTTCACCAAACCGTTTGGTGACCAAACGGTTTGCAAACCATTTAGGAGAAAATGGTTTCAAAACCGTTTGATATGGTTGACCAAGGATTGACCGTTTGATATTACTGTTCATAATTATGTTGGTTAATAACTCACAAAATTTGATGGGTTAACGCCCAAGGAATCGTGAGTTAAAGGCTAATCAATTAGGTAAACCTAATTGGATTAAGTGCTGATTTTTCAGCTTGATTAATTTAACTTTTTGGGCAAATGGTTTCAAAACCGTTTGATATGGTTGACCAAGGGTTGACTGTTTGATATTACTGTTCCTAATTATGTTGGTTGATAACTCACCAAATTTTAGGGGTTAATTCCCAAGGAATCATGAGTTGAAGGCTAATCAATTAGGCAAACCTAATTGGATTAAGTACTGATTTTTCAGCTTGATTAACTTGACCTTTTTGGGCAAACGGTTTCAAAACCATTTGAGAGCGTTGACCAAGGGTTGACCGTTTGAGACTCCTGATCCTAATTATGTTGGTTAATGACTCACCAAATTTTAGGGGTTAATTACCAAGGAATCATGAGTTGAAGGCTAATCAATTAGGCAAGCCCTAACTGGAATTAGTGCTGAAATTCCAATGAGTTGATTTGAGATTTTGGGTTGTTTAGCCCAAACGGTTTCAAAACCATTTGGGGATCACCCAAACGGTCTCAAGACCGTTTGGGGGTCACACAAGACCGTTTGGAGGTCTAGGGTCAAGTATGGATATGTGTTTGAAGATCCAAAGATGTGGTATGAACCCTAATCAGCTAAGTGCTGATTTTGCAAGTGATTGAGATGATGTTTTGGGTCGATTGGACCAAATGGTTTCAAAACCATTTGGGGATCACCCAAACGGTTTCAAGACCGTTTGGGGATCACCCAAGACAGTTTGGAGGTCTGGGTTTAAGTATAGTTGACCATTTGAAGGTCCAAAGGTACCAAATCATATTGCAATTAAGTGCTGATTTGTTGATCAACTCGATAGACCAATCCTTGAAAGCATTTCACTAGAATCCAAAGGTTGGATGAGCCAAACGGTTTCAAAACCATTTGGAGATCATCCAAAAGGTCTCAAGACCATTTTAGGGTCATCCAAGACCGTTTATATGTCTAGTGTTAAGCATGGTTGAGCAATTGAAGATCCAATGTCACTAGAGTGAAGTACAATTCAATTGCTGATTTGGTGATCAATCCAATGATCCAAACCTTAATTGGTTGACTTGGATTTTGATGATATGATGGAAAAACGGTCTCAAGACCGTTTGGAGGTCATCCAAATGACCTCAAGACCGTTTGGGGTCAGGTCATGCTCAATTTGGATGATGGTTCAATAGTTTCAAAGTAACCAATCTTGCATTGATTAGTGTTGTTGGATCATCGATTCCAAACCCTAATTCAATTGAATCAAACCTTAATTGATGACCAATTGAGGGTCAATTGAGGGTCAAATCAGTTGAAGGTTTACCTATTAAACTCAATTGAAGTATGAGTATAGGTCCAATTGATGATTGGTTCCATGAATTTAATGATTGAAGGAATCAACATTGGAAACCCTAATTCAATTGGATACCTTATGTAATGGAGGTCCAATGTGATTGAATCTTTGAGAATTAAGATGATGAATGTTCTATTGATCCAATGATGATTAGTAATGCTAATCAATGAAGGTACAAAGGTTGAAACCCTAATAATACCTAAGTGATTAGTGTCAATTAAGGGATGCATCCAATAACTTGATACACTATGTTAATCATAGTTGTATGAACTTGATTGAAGGGTTGATGTGACCTAATCAAGTTGAAAGGATGAAAGAATAGAATTCATATATGAATATGACTCATGTGGTGATCTTCTGTAGCATGACCGTGCATGGTAGCACGACCGTGGTGACTATCCTTTGCACGACTGTTCTTGGTTGCACGGCCGTGGTGCTCTATGTTTAACTTTGAGTTGATTTGAAAGGGACCTAATATGGTATTTTTGTTAATTCCTAACTTATGGATGAGTCGTAGTATTGGCAATGGCTATATATTCTAAGTGAGTGACTAATGATCACTACCTTACAGGATAAATGTGATGAACTGGTACATAAGTATTAGGATGGGTAATACCCTAATACAAGCTAAGTGTATGAAACTCAAGTAAGATAAAGGTGTTGAGGGAAGTGATACATCAAGATATGATAAATATCACATCCAACACTCCAATACTGGTATACCTTGATGTGTTATAAGTCCAATATAATTGGATGAATAACACATGAGATGTGTCATGTCAATGGTTACATTGAGATGAAATGTACCCTGTTGAATGTAGGCCAACATGCCTTATGAAAAGGGTTAATCCAAACCTATAAACTATGATGTAATCATAGTCTGGCAAAGATGAAAGAGAAATTCATGTTGTGTGTTGATAATTCATTTAATGATAAATGATGAGAATAATGAAGTATGATTAAAATACTTATTATTCCATAATGATTCCTTGTTATGTGAACCCTAATACAGGGTAATACTATATGAACCCTAACACAGGGTAATTGCCATGTGAATCCCTAATGTAAGGTAAATGCTATGTGAATATCTAATGCAAGGTAATTGCTATGTGAATCCCTAATGTAGGGTAAATGCTATGTGAATCTCTAACATAGGGTAATTGCTATGTGAATCCCTAATGTAGGGTAAATGCTGTGTGAATCTCTAATGTAGGGTAATTGCTATGTGAATCCCTAATGTAGGGTAAATGCTATGTGAATCTCTAATGCAGGGTAATTGCTATGTGAATCCCTAATGTAGGGTAAATTCTATGTGAATCTCTAATGTAGGGTGATTACTATGTGAGTCCCTAATGCAAGGTGGTGTTATGTGAAGCTCTAACACAGAGTAATTCTATGTGAAGGTCAAATACAGACTAATGGGTTATGAATATAATAAGATAACCCTTGTATTGCATGGTACTGATATGTAATTGCATCATGATTACTAATCATGCAGATACGATGAGAAGATGAGAATAGCCAGGTATGGGCTGTGATGTTCTATACATTAAAAATGTTCTATAGACCTTATAATCTTTCATATGTCTTGTTGCCTATTAAGGGGTAATAAGAGGTGATATGAGCTTTGTGAACTATGTGCAATACTTTGTGTAGCGAGAATTATAATGTCCTTGGTCAGATGACTTGAAGGTATGAAGTTACTTAATAAGTGGTAACAAGTGTTCTATGATGAGATAAGGGTTTAAATACCCATATTCTATAATCATAATGATGAATGTGTTAAGATGTGGAATTGTACTTGATGAGTTGAGGGATTGAGATCCCAATACTTTGAGAAAAGAGTGTGGCTACATGCCATGACTCCACTATGACAATGCCAGGTTTTAGATATATGATCTAAGCCTGAAGAGAGTTAATGTTGTGATAATGATTTTGTAGTGGATAAATGTTATACATGTTCTTCATATTCCCTAATGGATATGTGATATGATGCTCTTTCAAGTTATAGCTGCAATGTTGAATAAGATTAATATTCTAATCTGATAGACATTGAATTAACTGCTATCAAGCAAATATGATTCCTCTGTTCATATTTATCTTCTTAAACTGCAATAATAATGTTACTGGCGGAGATTTATATCTCTCGCTGGGGCAATTTACAATTGTATCACCCCCGTGGGAACTACATTTTTAGGTGGTCGCGGACGAGGAGATAGAAACCCTTCAGTAAGGCAAGGACAGCAGCAGCAGAAGTAACAACAGTGAAGTCTCAGGTGGAGACACTGGTTGTTATGCCATGTATAGATGTATATAAAGTCCTATGTGTCGTCTCTATACTCTCAGGTCCTCGGAGTAGTAGTTAGTGCTTTCGAGATTTTGGCTCAATGCCTCGAGATTTTGAACTGTCTATGTTTAGCTTGACAGGATAGTTAATGCTTGTAATTCTCAAAAGGAGATGATACAGAATATGTACTTGTGAACAAGAATGTAATTGTGTTACTTTTGTTCTATGTGAGAAAGTTTTTACTTGATGGATCTTTTGATAAAAAGGTTTTAATTTTTAGTGATTTTTGGTAATCCGCTGCTTAATGAACACTTCTGCATTAGTTAATCATGTTTTTATGAGTTGTATGTCACAATATAGATATCCTTCTTGGCAATGTGATCATAGAGAAAATGATGATGAACATATATATGTTTAGCTCTACTATGCAAGATAGGATTATATGACAAGTTAATTGCACTAGTATTATCATAAAAGATAGGAGAAGAATCAAAATTAATGTTAAAGTCTTGGAGCATTTGCTTCATCCATAGGACCTGGGCACAATAACTCCCGACTGCAATGTATTCAGTCTCGGTGGTTGATAATGCCATTGTGCTCTATTTCTTGGAGAACCAAGACACCGAGCATGGTCCTAGGAGAAAACAAGTGCCACTTGTGCACTTTCTATCAATCAATCACCCTGCATAATCTGCATCACTATAAGCAGTAAGAGTAAAGTCCCTTGACTTGGGATACCATAGTCCAAAATTTTGGATTTTGACTAAGTACCTTAAAATCCTCTTAACAACTATAAGATGTGATTTCTTAGGATTTGATTGAAAGTGAGCACAGAAGACAACACTAAACATTATGTTAGGTCTAGAGGCAGTTAAGTAAAGTAAACTTACAATCATACCTATATATAGCTTCTCATCTACCTTCTCACCTTATTCATCTTTATCAAGTTTGGCGGTGTTTGATATGAGTGTGTCCATCGGCTTGGTGTTCTCCATCCCAAAGTGTTTGAGTAGTTCACTTGTGTACTTGCCTTAGTTGATGAAGTTCCCATCTTTTGTTTGCTTGATTTGAAAGCCAAGGAAGAACGTGAGTTTTCCCATTATACTCATCTCAAATTCACTCCGCATAAGATCACTAAATTCTTTGCAAAGATCAAGGTTAGTTCCGCCAAAAATGATATCATCAACATATATTTGTATGATAAGAAAGTTATTAGAAGTGTTATTTAGAAATAAGGTAGAATCCACTTTGCGTGTGATATACCCATGATCTAACAAAAAGTTCTTTAATTTCTCATACCAAGCCGTAGGTGATTGTTTGAGTCCATACAGAGCTTTTTGCAACAAATAAACATGGTTAAGTAAACTATCATGTTCAAAACCCGGAGGTTGTGCAACATACACTTCCTCCTCAATTGTACCATTCAAAAATGCACTTTTAACATCCATATGATACAGAAGAAAGTTTTTATAACTAACAAAAGCAAGCAACATATGAATGGACTCAATTCTAGCTACAGGTGCATATGTCTCATCAAAATATATACCTTCATGTTGATTGTAGCCTTGAGCCACTAACCTTGCTTTGTTCCTTACCACTTTGCCACTTTCATCAAGCTTGTTGCGGTAGACCCATTTGGTGCCAATGATCTTTCTATCACTTGGTCTTGTCACTAGGGTCCAAACTATATTCTTTTCAAATTGCTCCAACTCTTCTTGTATAGCTGGGATCCACTTGTCATCTCCAAGAGCTTCCTTGACATTCTTAGGATTGAGTTGTGAGATGAAGGCATTGTTGGCTTGTTCTTTGTTGAATGCAGCCCACATCTTCACTCTTTCAAATGGATCATCTAAAATAGTCTCCTTTGGATGATTCTTGGCAAATGGGGGGTTGGATCCTTCTTCTCATCATCTTTTTCTTCTTCTTAAGTGGCCACCTCTTTTCCCTTAGGGGTGATGTTGCACTCTTTTAGAATAGGAATGAATTCACCTGCAACATCATCATTTGGAACAATATCTTTGAGAATAGAGGGGTTAGTCTCAATAAACTTTATATTTATGGATTCTTCAACTTTAGCAAGATCAACATTAAAAACTCTATAAGCCTTGCTAGTAGTGTTATAGCAAAGAAAGAAAGCCTTGTAAGATTTTGGATCAAACTTGTCGAGAGAATCTTTCATATTCAAAACAAAACAAGGACATTCGAAAATATGAAAATATTCAATAGAAGGCTTCCTACCACGCCATAGCTCATAGGGGTTTATTTCAACAAAGGATGAGTAAAAACTTGGTTTTGCACAAAACATGAGGTGCTAACAGCTTTAGCCCAAAAATTCTTTGGGGTATCATACTCTAGAAGCATGGTCCTAGCCATATCATATAAAGACCTATTCTTCCTCTCTATAACCCCATTTTGTTGAGGTGTTCGAGGTGAAGAGAAGTTGTGTGCATAACCAGATTCTTGACAAAATCATTCAAAAAGCTCATTTTCAAATTCTCCCCCATAGTCACTATGGATGGAAACAATGCGGTAAGAAGCTTCATTCTCAACTTGTTTATAAAAACTCAATAAAACATCAAGCATATCACTTTTAGAAATGATAAAGAAGGTCCAAGTATATCTAGAGAAATCATCGACAATAACAAGGCAACACTTGGAACCACAAAGCGATTGAGTTCTCATTGGTCCAAATAGATCAATGTGAAGAAGCTCAAAAGCTCTCTTGGTACTAAGGACTCCTTTGGATTTGAAGGAGGACTTTGTTTTCTTTCCTTAGTTATAAGGTTGACATTCCTCATCCTTTTTAAAATCCAATTTGGGAAGTCACTTGACCAAGTCCTTTTTGCTCAACTTCTTCAACTGATGCATATTTACATGACCAAGCCGATGGTGCCAAAGAGAAATATCATTCGAGTTGACCACTAGGCATCTACCAACAATGGGCTTAATAGAGTCAAGAACAATAACATAAAGATTATCACTTCTAGTTCCCTTATATATAACTTGGTAGGTGAGGGAATCTAGAATCAAGAATTCAAAGGAAGTAAATAACACAAGGTAACCTTTATCACATAGTTGACTAACACTAATTAAATTGTGATGTAGGCCATCCACAAAAAGAACATTCTTAATACACAAGGATTCACCTACATAACCCTCACCTTTGGCTTTACTTTTCTTGTTGTCCCCAAAGGTGACCGATCTGCCTTTCTTTTTGGTGAAGTTGTTGAAATGGCTTATATCACCTGTCATATGCTTATTGCAACCCGTATCAATAATCCATCTTCCTTTTTCCTACAAGAAAGGAGAATGTCGATTCCCAACTCAAACTTTGAGATCCGGAGTTAGATTGGGGACCCATTTCATCTTTGGGTTGGTCCCCTTATGCTTGTAAGGAAAATAAGTATAGTGATCATCACATTTGCAATAAGAGCAAACCATAAGATTCTTGGTGTCGGAAGACTCTCCTACAAAGAAAGAGGTCTCCTTTCTCTTTTTCTTACCTTTGGATTTTCTCTTTCCCTTTGATGCCCCCCCTACAAATCCCAAACCACTAGTACCACTTTGTTTGGTAGAATGGTCAAGGATTTCATTTAGGGAGTTCTTCCCTTTGAGAAATTTCTATAGGGATGCTCTCAATCTATGGTTATCATCATTTAAAGAAATAATGGTAGAAGATAAACTAGAAATAATGCATAAGATCAACCTCAAGACATAAGGCTTTAGTTAAATATGAATACTTTTCAAGAGAGATACTTGGATAAGTAACCTAGCATAATTAAATTTAAGCATTTGGATTTCTTTAAGATAGACATCTCTTTCTTCTCTATGAGCATCAATAATGAGCTTAAATTCAACATTTTTAGTTTTAACTATTTCAAGCTCTTTAAGGCAATTTTAGTTTTCTTCCTTAAGATTTTCAATGTTCTTAAGGTAGATAACATTCTCAACTTCAACCTCATTGTATTGGAGCTCAAGATCAAGGTATTTCCCATGAAAATTATCAATAATCTCAAGATTAGTTTTCTCATTCAATTTAAGAATTTCAAGTTAAGCATATAGATCATCAATGATTTTTCCTAACCATTTTCTCTTGGATTTACACTTAGCAAAATATGAACGGATAGAGATAAGCATGTCAATAATAGCTTCATTGGATAATTCATGCAAACTTACCTCACTTACCTCACCAATTTCTTCACTAGTAGAGGCCATGAGTGCAAGGTGGCACTCTCCATCTTCTTCGAAGCTTGAGCTTCTTGAAGATGAAGCTTCCCAAGCTGCATGAGCTGCATTCTTGTGTCTCTTCTCCTTCATGTCCTTCCTCTTATACTCTCTCTCCTTCTTGTAACTCCTATTCCTTCTTTGATCTTCCCTTGTGGTGTGACTTTCTTGACTTGGGACATTCACTCTTGTAGTGCCCCTTTTGTCCACACTTGTAGCATCAGGGAGTAGAGGAGGAGGAGACTTGCTTTCCCTTGAAGTGTTTACCCTTTATGTAGTTGGATTCATGCTCACTTGGGCCATCATCTTCACTAGAGGAGAAAGGAGAAGTAAGACAATAAAGTTGTTGTTGAAGGATGACCGCCTTCACTTGTGCTTTGAAAGCACTATCTTTGATTTTGTTGGCTTCCTTCTCTTCTTACTTGGCTTCTTCTTCTTGCTTGTCAAGCCTTAACTCATGAGCTTGGAGGTTTCCAATGAGTTCTTCGATTGGGATGTCACTAAGGCTCCTCACTTCTTCAATGGAGGTGACCTTTAACTCCCATCTCTTTGGTAGAGTCCTCAAGATCTTGGAGATGATTACACCTCTATCCAAAGTGTCACCCAATGCAGCCATCCAGTTGATGATGACATTCAGTCTTGAGTACATCTCTGCAATCTCTTCTTTCTTTCCCATCTTGAATTTCTCTAGAAGACTGTTCAACATGTAGATCTTGGCCTCCTTGACTTGCTTTGTGCCTTCATAGGTGATGTGCAATTTGTCCCAAATCTCATAGGCGGTGTCCCAAGATGAGATCCAGTTGAACTCTGTTGGGGTGAGGACTGCATAGAGGATGCTTATGGCTTTATCATTGACTTAGGCTTCTTTGAGTGAAGCTTCACTCCATGTTGCAACAGGTCTGGTTGGATCCTTGTAAGGTGCAACCATCACCTTCCACATGTCAAAGTTCATGCCTTGTATGTAGAACTGCATACACCTGCAATCAAAGATCGGAGGACGCATGGAGAAGCCTCCCTCTAGGTTGAGAGCACCAAATAGGTTGTCACCCATATTCCCATCTCATGGGAGATTGTTGGAGAAGATCCTTGGCTCTGATACCACTTGTTGGATCTAGGGCTCTTGAGGGGGTGAATAGAGCTACAAAATTTCTCACAAGATAGATTAGACCTTCAAATTATATCAAATTGAAACCAATAACTTAAGTGCAATTTGAAGTCCTAACTAATAAGCATAACAAGGATGCGAGGAATTGATAGCAAGCACTTGACAAGGTGATGTAGAGTGGTTCTACTCTTCAAACTAGGAGAGAGTCAGTTCACTACTGAGAGAGGTCAACCTCTAGGACTTTGCAAGTGCTTTTCTCTATATTATCACCAATACGAGTTACAACACAAGACCACCAAAAGACTTACCCATCCAAGCACCAAGAGTACTCCACCTTACAAAGGACTTACCCACTTTGCCAAGAGTCTTCATCCTTCTCCAAGGTCTTACCCACTCTAGCACAAGTCTTCCGCCTTCAAGGACTTTTCTACTCTTCTTGGATCTTTGGTCTTTGACTTCTCCTTTTCCTGGATAAGCTCTTCACTTCTTTTTCAAACTTGAAGAAGACCAACAACAGCTCCACCTTCACTCGGAGTAGTTTGTTTCACCTTTTCTTCATGGAGGAAAGGGGTAGCGAAGATGGAGAAGATGAGAGCTTTACATGCACAAGGGAGTAGCTCTCTTACAACAGGCCTATCACACTCATAATCATGAAATGAAGTGTAAACTAGAGAGAGAAAGGGGCTCAAGGAGTTGCAACACACTCAACTATAGGACTTAGAATAGCATGAATGAGCAAACTTGGAATAAACTCCAAGGGGTCCTATTTATAGCTGGGGGTGTTCCCTTGAGTTGGGGATCACTTATGGTCGAAATATAGACATTTTCCTCAAAGCAACAGATCTATTTTCACCCAGAACAACTCACCAATGGTTATAATCACTTTTTCTATGTTTCTCGTACAGTTAATTTAGTCGAGTTCCAATAAAGGTAACTCGACCGATCAACTTAAAGACAAAGACAATTTCAAACTATATGTCGAGTTTGTTTCGGTAAACTTGACCGGTGAGCTAAAATTAGATTTACTCAGTGAGTTAGTCGGTCGATAATTGTGAGTGTACAACTCGGTCTATGGGTCATCTTCAGAAAATCCATCATAGGATCGGTCGAGTTTCCAACTCGACCGATGAACAACCTGTGACAAATTTTCAAAGTTGACTTTTGAGCAATTAAACCTTGGTATAAAGTGTCCCTCATATTTTTCTCATTTTAGTTATAAGTCATATCATCAATATAAGTGATTACAAAAATCATCTAAGGTCATTTGGAGTGATTTCCTAAAATGCGCACTTGCATTACTTTTGACTTGAACTTGAACAAGCTAGGGCTTATGTAATTTGATCCTTTTCATGTACCTAAAGCCTAAAATTAATCTTGAACAAACATATTAGATACATAGAAATGAAATGGTTAGATCATTATCAATATATGGGCAATGTATAATTATCATGTCAAAAGGAAGGACTCAACTCAATGATGACAAATGAGATAGTAAATGACTGCAGTCTGATTTGTATCTCCAAAGTGATATCCCCTAGAGAATGTTTGATTACTCTATCAAAGGAGGTTTTTTTTTACTAGAGGTCAGACAAACTTTCCCCAGGTTGATTAGTGCCTTTAAAGGAGACACATTGAGGCATGTGCCATTTTCGACGAAGCAGGAGGGTATCTTAAGGTCATTGTGTATTGCAGTAATTAATAGGGGCATGTTGTGATTCCCAACTATCAAAATCTCATCTTTAGAAAGAGATCAAGTGTGGGGTCATGATTAACCCAATAGTGGCTGCAAGAGCTTCTAGATGGACGTCTTCAGAGACATAGGCCCCTTCTAGAGTCTTCATGATAGCATGAAAATGTGCGAGAGAGTTCTACATCACTTCTGCTAGTGACACTTCTCCCTCCTATTCACTAAGGAATTGGAGGGTATCTGAATCTTTGGTACCGGTCTCCTCGCAAAGCTCAAGATTCATATAATAAAATGGATGTTTTGGCTTCTTTTTAGATGAGTTTCATTCAAGATGTAATATTTGTTTCTAGTTTTCTTCGAGGACATATGTAAATATTTGTAGTTCATTTTATAATGAAAATGCAAATTTGTCTATACATTGGATATTTTGTGTGGATGATGGGCTACTTAGTCCATGCACATTGAAATCTATTTGATGTTGTCTAACAAGTCAGTGAGATTGTGATTAATGTGTTAATTTATGATAAATGGTATTAGAGCAAAATAGAGAACCTCTATGTTTGTTTAGGTATTTCAAAATGGAATATGAAGGAGACCCTAATCTATAATTGAGAATAAGGTTCCTAGTATCAATGCACATATGGGGGTTCTTATATTATCACTTCCTATCTTTGTGGTTCTTATAGTTGAGGTTCCTTTGTACACCAACATGGCCATAGTGACTCTAAAAGATGGATGTAAGGTCTTTATTTAACCCTGGAGAGTCTTCTAGCATCTCATGTCTTCTTTTAGGACTACCCTGAGACACCAATATGTTGAAATTCAGACAACCTTCTAATCTCTCTATTCTTATGATGACTATACTCATACTCTCTCTACTATTGGTATCCTAGGATATAATACAACTAAAATGTAAATTAATTAGTAAAAATAGACTAGATTAGAACTATGTTGTGATTTTATACTTGACTCGTGATTTTATCATGTGTGAATTATATTGGTAAAATATCTTGTATATGTGTCCTAAGACCTATTCAAACAAGAATGATGCCACTCATTAGGATATTAAGAACAATAATAAAGGCAAAGGAAAAAGGGATAGGAAATCTGACGAAAATGTTGAAAATCTTGTCACTAATACCATTAGTGCAGGAGATTGGAAAGAACATAGTTGTGTCATTATGGATGATATGCACACCTTTTTTGTGCATACAACATTAGTATTACATTAGGGTGTGAACCTTAATACCCCAAACTTTAATACCAAGCCCATTATTATTTCATACTTTCTCAAATTGAATCCCAAAACTTTGCATGGTAAGGAGAGATGTCTTGGATAAGGATGATGCCTAGTTAATTTCCATGGAAAACACCTTTCGGGTTCTAGATGCCTTGCTAGTGACGGGGTAACCTTCTTCACCTACCAACTCAAGGGTTCAACAACATTGTTTGTAGGAAAATGATATCCATTGGCAACAAGTTCTTCCTCTAATTTTAGAAGTCTTCAAACCCATATTTACTAGTTTCTTTAGTCCTATTTCTGAGAGAAGGAAAAGGATAACAATTTTATACCATCACCCATGCAAAACTGTCGATTATTGAGTATGGCCAAAACTTTTGTGTGCTTGATTGCCATGTTTATAATAAGTATAGGACTCATTCTTTACTACGACGCATTGACAGTAGGATATGTCCTATTGAAACTTAGTAGGAATCAATATAGTTTTGTTATAGTGTGAGAGGGGTATTTATCTCTCCTTATTTTTTCTAGGGTGGAGTTTTATAATGGAGTGAGGAAAATATGATAAATTGTGATTGGTTGTCCTATATAGTAAATGTAGGGCTCGTCCTATACTATTGGTGTGTAGCTCTACTTGTAAAGCCTAGTGAGGGTGTACCATAGGTGTGCACCAGTAGGATAGAACGAGTTTTATACTTAATCTACATGAGAATCAAACGCAACATTGCGACATCTTTTCCTCACTCATCTCAAAAACCCCACCCCCTAAAAAATAAAGAGAAAGAAACACATATTTTATACTATTAACAAAATTCTATTGGTTCCTGGCAAGCTTTTATAGGATATATCCTATAATAAAGACGTACTTTTTTTACCTTTCTTTCGAGGGTTATAGTGTGCTTGTGCTTTTGACATGCTTAACACATGCCCTCCCGTAGTATGAAAATAAGTACATTGACGGACAAAAAGGATTCCGTTATTATAATCGGTTGGACAAAGTATGCATAAACTTTGTCATCTTGTTTGGAGTTCTGCACTGCTGTCTAAGTCTGTGTGGCCGTATATAATATCTACACGTAAATCAACATCGGCGGCTCTAAGGTATTGAAACGATCCGGAAATTAATCCACAGGTACTTGCCTTGCGTCCCAAGCTCTCTCGTCTATATAGTGCGATTTCTTGTTCCTCTTGTTCTATCTTCAGCGGCAAGCAAAAGGCGCACTGCGCACACCAGAAGCAAAATGGGTGATCACGTCGGGTACAACAACAAGGACGTGGCCATTGTGCTCCTTCCGGTTCCGGCCATGGGCCACTTCAAGGCCATGGTGTTGGATACGTGATTACGTATTAGGTAGCTGCTGTTATATAACAGCTGGTTACGGTAGTGCATTTAATGTAGTAATCACTTATTTAGCATGGTTTAAGCCTAATGTAGTGCAGCAAGTACATGTGAGAAGGTTGTGCTGTTTCTAGTGTAAATGGCAAAGAAGTTTTATCCCATATTGCTCACTCCTAGAACTTTTGTGGTCCTTAGGATCACATGGGGCACTAGTGTCCAAAGGAGTACTAGGAGGTATGCTCACCTCCTTGGTGGGTGGGGTTACCACATCACAACGCACGCACGCGCGCGCCACGCCACGCCTGGCCGGGTCGGGCTCGTGGCTTGTGGATCGGTCTTCCGTCTTATACAGATTATATCGTATTGTGTACAAGAGCAACCGAGTGTTTGCGTTTTACTCGGAATAGGATTAGGGACGTGCGTGGCTATATATACACATCCGATCATTAGGGTTAAACACACCGAAAACAGTCTTCTGCCGCCGTGTGTTTTGTTGCTCAACGAACGATTTGGTTTGCGAATCTAACTTCTGTTTTTCTATTCTCCTGCTTCGTTTGTTCTTCGATTCTTATTTTAGATCTGCATGCACTATTAATTATTTGCACATGTCGCTGTTGCATGAAGGAGGATAATCATTATTAACAACACATGTAGAGCTGGTGAAGCACCTCCTACTCCACAATTTAGGCACCAACGACGGCGCTTCTAAAGTTACCATCACCGTCCTCAATATGCAGTCAATCGTCCCAAATTCTCTGAGCCGCCCCCTGCAACCGAACCCCTGGCCTTCACGTCTATGCTCGCTGAGCTCCACAGACCGCTGGTCTACAATGCCCTCAGTGCCATCCTCGCCCCTGTGGCGGTTATCATACTCGACGCCTTCTGCTCGGGCATGGTCGATGTGGCTAAGGAGCTGGGAATTCCTTCTTACATCTTCTTCACTTCTGGCGCGGCCTTCCTTGGCTTCATGCTTCACCTCCCGACCATATTTCCACAGCTCCAGGATGCCGATCAGTATGAAGGGAAGACTCTAGCATTTCCCGGCTTCGCCAACCCTCTCCCGCTTATGTCTATGCCTGAACACGCGATGAACACCAACGACGTGGCCGTCGAGGCACTTCTCTGTCGCCACGCGGCATACTCAACACTTTCGCACAGCTGGAGTCAGTACCTATGAAGGCCCTGGAGGAGGGACTTTACCACCTGAAACCTCAGGCAGTGTACTCTGTCGCCACGCGGCATAATCAACACTTTCGCATAGCTGGAGTCAGTATCTATGAAGGCCCTGGAGGAGGGACTTTACCACCTGAAACCTCAGTGTACTCTGAGAAGCCTTTTACTAGGGTGTGCTAGAGAGAAGATAGTTAGGGCTATTGGGGCTCAGTGGATTATTGCTGTTCCACTTTTTATTGTGCCCCAAACAAATCACTCCGCTCCTAAACCGTCTCATTAGTGTCCGTGATACTCAACTAATTTTCCCATATCCTGAGGATTGGGTTTACTTAGGATGTCGTTGCTATTATCTAGGGGAGTCCGTTTTGGTCTTTTGACCATATCCCAACATCTCCCACTTGGTCAAAGGATCAAATAGCATTCCTTCCACTATGCGTGTGAAGTAATTATATATTATTCCTCCCACTATTCGTGTGAAGTAATTACATACAATTCCTTCCACTATTCGTGTGAAGTACTCATTTCAATGCATTCATGCATCTTTTTTCTTTTACATGTGCTCCCACTATTCATGGGACCTACAAATAATCATTGTAAATTATAGTTCCCTAATCCCATCAAGCTAACATGCTTGACAAAGAATTCCGTTGAAATTCCTTTTGTTAATGAATGAACAATCATATCACTTGAAGGGATATAGGTGATTTCAATTTCACCTTTTTGTACAATGTCACGTATATAATGATATTGCACTTCAATGTGCCTTCCTTTAGAACTATTGGCACCACTATTAATCAAACTTATTGTAGCTTGATTATCACAATATATTTGTATTGGACAATCTATTAAATTAAGACCGGAATCGATCAAAAATCTTCTAATCTATACGACATGGGTAGCAGCTGAGCTGCAAGCAACATAGTTGGCTTCCTGTGTGTATCTAGCCACACATCCTTATTTTTTACTTCCCCATGATATGGCTGCACCACCGAAGATGAACAAGTGTCCCGATGTGGACTTTCCATCATCTTTATCACCCCCAAAGTCTGCATTGGAGTAACCTAATATTTCAAGTGATTCTGCTAGGAATATTAGTTTGTGGTGCAATGTGCCTTTTATATATTTCATAATTCTTTTGACAGCTTCCCAATACATTGGACCAGGGTTACTTTGATATCTACTCACTAGTCTAACAGAAAATGCTAGGTCCGGTCTTGTACACAACATGACATACATTAAGCTTCCGACGGCCTGAGCATATGTCATTTGTAGAGGTTCTTGTCCCTTGCCAGGACATTGTTCCTTACACAACCGTTTCCCATACACATATGGTGTATGTGTTGGATTGCAATTTTGCATCCCAAACCTCTTTAAAATTGTATGCAAGTATTTCTCTTAGTTTATACTGAGTATTCTAGACTTCTGATTCCTAAGAATCTGAATTCCAAGTACATAGGTTGCTTCACCCATGTCCTTCATCTCAAAATTTTGACTAAGTTTGATTTTGATGTTATTTATCATGTTTATGTCATTTCCAGCAAGCAAAATGTCATCCACATATAAGGATAATATTATAAACTTGCTCTCACTTTTCAAGACATAAACACAACTATCTAGTTTGTTCGAGACAAATTCCAAATGAACCATTACATCATGAAATTTAAGATACCATTGTCTAGAAGACTGTTTTAAACTATATATTGACTTGTTCAACTTACATACTTTATGTTCATTTCCTTCAACCTGAAATCCCTCAGGTTGATTCACATAAATGACTTCATTTAATTCTTCATTTAAGAAAGCAGTTTTTACATCCATTTGATGCAATTCCAAGTCATGATATGCGACAATAGCCAAAATCATTGTAATTGAAGCAAATTTAGCAACAGGATAATATGTTTCCCGAAAATCAAATCCAAATTTTTGTGTGAATCCCTTGACAACTAATCAGGCCTTAAATTTATCAATAGACCCATTAGCTCGAAGCTTTTTCTTAAATACCCATTTGCATCCTATGGCCTTTCTATTTTTAGGTAAATCACATAATTCTCATACATTATTCTTTTTCATGGAATCAATTTCTTCCTTTATGGTTTCATGCCATGATTCCTTTTCATGTGAATTTTGAGATTCCTTATATGTCATGGGATCTATGCGATTTTTCTCTTCCATGTCTACTAATAAACATGAAGGCTCTCATGAATACAAATGATAGTCACACATCCATGCAGGTGACATTCTTTGTCTTTTGTTTCAATTATGGGTTGATTTTCTAATTCGATTTCCATTGGTATATTCTCATTTTCCATATTTTCATTTTCCATGTTATCACTTTTCATATTTTGATTTTCCATATTTTCTTCACATTCCGGATTATTAGACATTTCATCATCATGGGTATCATTAAAATAATCATCATTTATTATTTGTAAAGGTTCCATCTCTTTGTTTTGAGATTCCTTTTCCTCAAAATTTTCCAGGAACGTTGCATCCCTATATTCAATGATCCCTTTTTCTTTATGATAAAATCTATATCCTATAGTTTTTTTTAATATCCGATAAATCTACACTTTAAAGTTCTAGGTTCCAACTTACTTCTAAGTTGACTAGGTATTAGAATGTGGGCAATGCACCCCCATTTCCTAAGATCACTTAGATTAGGCTTCCTCCCATTCCATATTTCATAAGGTGTAGATATTACAGATTTAGTGGGCATTTTATTCAATGTATGATTTGTTGTTTGTAATGCTTCACCCCAAAGATTTCTAGGGAGATGTGAATGAGATAGCATGCATCTCACTACATTCATTAAGGTTCTATTCTTTCTTTCTGCCACTCCATTTTGTTGTGGCGTATAAGGCATGTCTTTTAATTCCATTTTCTTGACAATACGATTCAAATTCTTTTGAATTATATTCCCCGCCTCTTTCTGTTCTTAGAACCTTAAGATTTCTTCCAAGTTGCCTTTCTACTTCTTTTTTATATCTTTTGAAACATTCTAACGCTTCAGATTTTAAAGTAATTAGGTAGACATAGGCAAATATGGAATAATCATCTATAAACGTTATGAAGTATTCCTTATTATTATAAGTGTTTACACTTAACGGTCCACATATATCTAAATGAATTAATCCTAACAATTCTGTGGATCTATGTCCAACTCCAAAAGGTTTCTTAGTCATTTTTCCAACCAAGTAATGTTCACATGGAGTTAGAATTACCTTTGTAACGTTAGGAAGCAATTTTAATTTTATCATTTGTTCCATTTTAGATTTTCCAGGATGGCCGAATCTATAATGCCATAAATCGCATTCACATAAAACACACAAGGAATAATCATAAGAAGCATTGATATTATTCATTTCACTACCGATTATAGGAATGCAAAAAAAAGATCATGTTCGGGTACACAATTTTTCATAGCAAGAACCTTCTTGTCTTTCCCTATGGACACCCTCTTATTATAAAAACGAACCTCTAAGCCATTTTTCATAAGTACGGTAACAGAAATTAAATTGCGCTTTATTCCAGGGGCATAGAAAACATCTTTAAGAACCATGATACTCTCTCCAAGGTCAAGACAATAAGTACCAACACCTTCCACATCAAGGTAGGTGTTGTTACCCATATATATGTGTTGTTCCCTTGGGTTGAGTTCCTTGAAAGATTCCAAGTCATGTTTTGTCTTTGCAATGTGACGAGTCACACCATAATGAACCCACCATGCATTGGATTCAGCCAAGACTGCATTGTTGCATTCAGTCACATCAAGGAAGTCCTTCTTGTTTACTCATCCTTGTTTCGGGCCTTTGCCCTTATTTCCATCCTTGTTTGGACAACTTGATCTAAAATGACCAAATTGCCCACAAGCATGACAAGAGCCTCTAGGTTTCTTTCCCTGTGCATGATTGGGTTTGAATTGTGGCTTATTTGGTCTGGTCCTCCCTTTTTGCCCCTTTTGATACTCATGCTTAGGCCTACGGTGCATGAGATTTGCTTCCTGCAGATTTACTTCCTGGTTCTTACGGCTAGACATGATTTCTTGCTCAGTTCCCAACTAATACTACTACAGAAATAGCCTTTGGCGTCAGTTGTTTAACCCCCTTTGGCGACGGTTTTCAAGCGACGCCTATGTGGGCGCCGCTAAAGGTCGAACTCTAACCGACGCCTATATTATCTATAGGCGTCGGTTATATTTAGTTGACCGACGTCTATAGGGTTCGCGCCACAAAGAAGGGCGCCACCTAGGACACTTTCTGCGTCGGTTAACAATTGCACAACCGACGCCATACTCCCAGACGACACGACCGTGCATAGGTGTCGATTTTATACGAATAAGCGACGCCTTTTCCACCACGGCCGTGCTCTCCTGCACGGTCGGGTTGTTTGTCATATTAGGTGTCGGTTTTTATCTAATAACCGACGTTGTAGGCCTTTGATGACGGTGTTTTATAAATAACCGACGCCTATACTTTAATTTTTTTTTCTTATCAGTTTGCAGGCCTGCTGTGGCTGGTCAGTAGGATGAGAACCTGCAGTTCAGTTTTCTGAACTGTAGGTTTACGACATCTATTGATATCAGCCTACAAATAGGCCACAAACCTACAAAATCAACCAATATTTTTTCACACATGTAGATACATTCAGACATCAATTCAATTCTCACATTCACACATGTAGAAACATTCAAATACACGTAGAAACATTCAGACATGTATAAATATTCAGAAATATTCATTTACAAAATATCATTCAGCATCGCTATCAGCATCCCAATTATATCTTACAATCGCCACTGCTTGTATGGCTTTTTCCCATTCTTCTCTTATTTCATTTAATGCTTCCATCGTATATGGAGCATGTACATTTTTAAGCGTTTACCTATAGTGTGGTCAGTTTTAAACACCTGCAAAGAGAATGATGTATATATATAAGTAATAATATAAAAATAAGATTGATATATTTCATACTAACTAATGAGATTATATATAATACCTCATGTATGGTATTAATATCCAATGCGGCATGTCGGATAATCATCTGCATAAATCGCATCACATAGTATGCGCATGCCCAGCCGTTGTCTTGTGTAGCGCACTATAAATTGAAACATACAAAATATTAAAAAATACAACTAAGCACAGTTCACATAAATAATATATACATTGGAGTCGGGAACTTACTTTTACGTTCTCCCAAATTATTGGCTGGTTCTTTCTCCTTGGGACATTTCCTCCAGCATTTTTGAATGCATCTAAACCCCTACATGTTAATGTAACACAGTAAATTGTATAATTAAATAGTAATGTAATAAAAGATGTTAACGGATATAAAAATGAAATATTTCTCACCAGAATAATGGCATTCTCAATATGTGTCCAATTTTAGTGTTCAATGTACTTCCCGCAGGATCTAGATAATAAACAGTGAACGTCCCGGGGACAATAACTAGTAACTCCCAATGTCTACCGCTAGAGGTAAAAAAGTTAAAAATTAATAACTCAAAATGCACAATAAAAATGGAATTTTCTTAAGTCTAAATTATAAATAAAGTAAACTTACTTGACATTGAATGGAGCTATTATTATCGTCTTCTTTTGCTGACCGAAAACTGTAAAAACATCTATACAGTATTGTTGAACACTATCAGGGTCTTTAGCTACCATACTAATCAATGATGGAATCAAAAATCCCACATGATCAAATGCAAATTATTTGCATTGATCTTCGACTAAGTAGCTGCAAAACATGTATTATGTATGCATTAATATATAAGAAACCAGATCACCGGATCTTACACAAGGTATATGAATGTATAAACAAGATCTCACCTTATCCATGTCTCTATCATTGATGTATTCAACCAATCATACATAAACAGCTCAATAATATCTTGTATAAATAAAGAGCTATCGTATGATTGACCTGCATAATTTGCTTGTAAAGAAACAATTATAGGGCAATGTATATTATGTGCCCGTAGCCAACATGCCATTCCCCTACATGCAGGACCTAACGGGTATTTTAGGTCAGTTGGAACCCAACTTGGTAATGCAGGAAGAGGAGGTGGAGGCCTAGGTGCTCCGGGTGTCTTCTTTTTAACCTGTATATATAATTTCAGATCAGTTGACCTCATATATACACATTAACAATCTAAAGTAATGTAAATTTATCTTACAATTTCAGTAGTGTAGACGACATCTGCTTTGTGCCACAATATCACCCCGCCTTCTGCCTCACCAAGTGTATCAATATCTGGGTGGGCATATGGCAATGCAGCTTCTCTCTAATCGGGTAATACACATATCGGGCTCACACGAACGTAGCCCTGCGGCATTGGAGTCCCATGAAACGTTGCCCCAGGAAGGGACTAGTAAGCATTCGCCTATGCAACAACATAGTCTTGCATTCTTAAGCGGCATGGCGAATGGACATCCATGATCTATCCATTCTATGATCAAAGAGAAAACAAGTATATATTAGGACAATATTAGGGTATGCACTTACATCCTATCCAAGATTTACTCCTATTATCTACAATGAAGCTGGACTCCATACAAACAGTATATAATTTAGTGATTGTTCATTCTAATTTATACCAATGTACAAGTAATATAAAGAACAATGATTGTTCACTTTCTAGGCCAACAAACACATGTGATGTCATTCTTATATATAATAAATGTGTACCACCTATCCCATCCTTGAACACCTAATCTCACTAGTAAGTGTATAATGTGTATTGGGTTTTCAAGAAAATTTCGGCAGCATTTCCCCGCTGAGAACAAACGGGGAAATGCTACTGAAATTTTCTCAAAAACCTAATACACATTATACACTTACATCCTAAGTGAGATTAGGTGTTCAAGAACAGTCCCAAACCGAGGACTATCCAAGATTTACTCCTAATGAGTAAATCTTGGACGGGTTTCTAGGCCAACAAACACAATAATAGATATGTACATGTTAGGATTTCATCACAATTAATGTTAGGGTTTCATCACAATTGATGTTAGTGTTTCATCAATGTTAGGTTTAATCAAATCAAATTAGGATGCTAGAATTGACAAGTTTAAATCTTATTTCAACATGCATCAAAATTTACTGAATTAAGTCAAACATTAGGATTAGAAGCACAAATATATGCAAGTAAAAAAATGTTCATATCCTAGGACTTACATAAAGCATTACATAAAAATTTGTTCATATCCTTACCAACAGCAAGCACGATCGTGGCTGTGTTGGCCTACCACGGCAGCACGGCCGTGGTAACGGCCGTGCTGGTAGGCCAACACAGCCATGGCCGTGCTTGCATGTTGGTAAATAGCTAGGGAGAAGGAAGCAAAGAGGTAACGCTACCTGGAGCTAGCGTGGAAAGCACGGCGGTGAGCGGCGGCAGCAGTGGTGGCAGAAGAAGAGAGAGCAGTGGCGGCGTCGGGAATGAGCAGAGCAGAGCAGCAGTGGCAGCGGCAGCGGCGAGTAGAGGTGCACCAGCAGCAGTGGCGGCGGCGAGCGGAGAAGCACCAACAGTAGCGGCGGCGAGCAGCAGCGGGGTCGTCGGGCGATTTCAGGAGAGCGGCGGCAGCAGCACAGCAAAATCACGATGAAACAGGAAGAAAGGGGGAAGAGCCGGGTGATCGGGATTATTAAGTTGGTCAACGACGTTGGTTATCTATACAACCGACGCCTATTATGATTTAGCGTCGGTTGATAGTAAAATACCGACGTCCAACTAGACAACCTTTATCCTAAATTATTTGGCGGGAACCATTATCAACTTCGGTTATCAAAGGATAACCGACACTGAAAGTGGGACTTTTCGCGTAAATTTTTATTTGAAATAGGCGTCGGTGAATTGTTAAACGACCGACGTTGTAGGTAACCTAAAATGTTTTCGCTCAAAAATTGGATTTCGCATGCGATTTTAGGCGTCAGTCTGTTATAACCAGCCAACGTTGAATACAAAATGATACCCGTGTCTGTCTGGTCTTCGAATATAGACGTCGGTTTGCATAAATAACCGACGTCTAATATTATAGGCGTCAGTTTTCCTAAATAACCGACGCCCAGAAAAGCGTCACTGAACGTTGTTTCTGTAGTAGTGTAAGCTGGCAATTCTGAAAGCTGAATAGAGGGGGTAGACCGCATAGCGGTTGTTACCATATCAAAACTACTTGGCAAACTATTAAGAATAGTATCTATTTGTAGTTTTTCCGGCACCGGAGTTCCTGCAATAGATAAATCTTTATCCATAACAATCATATTATTAACATGCTCAATAACACTTTGTCCCTCTTGTATTTTACAAGAGTTATACTTTTGCAGGAGAAGCTGAGTGTTTGTCTCAGTCATTTTGTCATTATTCACCTTCAAAGCATTCCACAATTTGTGTGAGGAGTCATACGTCTCAAAAAACTTAATGAGACTATGAACATGAACATAAGGCTTCTTGCCTTTTTGTCACTAACCTTCCACTTTTCCTGTATCCTGACTTCCGTCTCAGAGGCATTAGTGCCAAGTTCCGGTAAAACACTTTCGATGGTGTGTTTCAGATTGTCATAGATAAGAGCATGCCTAATTTTATGGTGCCATATTTCAAAATTCACTCCATTCAGTTTTTCAATTTTTACCAACTCAGTGGTGATGAATTTGCTAGAAGCCATTAGAACCAGAATCGCAATTTAAAACGGGTTCGTAAAGGAAAATGGAAGTGAAATGATAGTTATATTTTAATATATATTAAGAAAATTGCTTGCAGCTCAGCAATAAGAACGATCAGATTATATGAACAGGCTTCGCTTCGCATATAGCAGAAGTAAACAAAAACTATCCTTTCCGTGAGCAAGATCACATAAATCTAAACAGGATAAAATATGATCTACAAGACCATGCGAGCAGCAGGCTATACTAATCAAGACGGCATGGTATGATAGACATGACTGATCTAGGATATCGTATACTGGTTATTTATTAATTTAATAAGGTAGCATGTCTAGCAGGTTTCAACAGGTCAGAGTATGTCAACAACAATTTCTTTATCAAATCATATATCAACAACAGAACTATGTATCATTTAATGTCGAGTCTTACAACTAGCTACACACTAGATATACCACGGATGTCTAAGGCACATAGATGTGAAGAAAAAAGGATATATTAATAAATACTAGTCCACTACAAGCCTCCACAAACGAGACAAGACAAAAAGAACATAAAAGCGCATGTAGAAACATGTACAGACCACCACGTTAACTTTTGATTTAATTATTCAATATAGATCTGTCTAAGGAAACAAGAGAAGCAACACGCACCACATAGCAGAGAGAAAAAAAATATACATACTATATTAAATAGTATAACTGCAACGTACAGATCTACATATGGATATAAGACAGACAAGCAAGATTGTTGGGTATTAAATAGATCGGAACATGAGCGGTTTAAGATGCCATCAGATATATATAAAGTGTGGATGTGGTTGTATCTTGCACACAAAAAAAGCCTATCAACAGACTCTAAACATATCTACAAGTAAAAAAGATTTACCTATTGGTTGATACGAGGCAGACAAATAGAATAATAGAAAAAAATGTCTCTTCATTCTGAGTGGATAGAATGAACAGAACTTTTCTTCCAAGCAGCGTCAGAAAGCAGCACATATAGCAGTCAGAGGCGTAGCTCGGGGGGGGGGGGGGGGGCTGTCGGGGCTGAACCCCCCCCCCCCCAAATTTCTGGAAATTGACATTGTGTATACAGTTAATACTTATTAGCTGAAAGGAGGAGGACTATTTTATAAATTTTTTTTTAAATAACCGTCCGAGAGAACAGGGACATGACTCCCGTGCGGCTGTGTGTATGCGTCGTTCCCAAATCTGAATTTCCGATTGCTCCTCCGCGTCCGGTGTCCGTCAGCGAGAACGCTGCTACGACGCCGCTCCGTGCTACAAACTCCGAGTCCGAGACTACAGAACAGGAGCTACCGGCTGGGAAGGTGTCTGTGGTTGACCGCACAAGCGAACTTTCTTTGTTTCTTTCGTGACGCCAGACAACAGTCTGTTATTCAGACTTCAGTGTTTCTTTTAGACAGAACTTACAGAGTTGAAAACGAGAGACTTAATCCCGACAAGATCGACAACAGTCTGTTATTCGAAGTCTGAATCAAAGCCTCGACATACTAGTTTTTCACCTTGCGTGGAATATCCCTGGCTCGCTGGCCGTTCCCTCCCTCTCTACTGCTCTGTTAAACGATTTTTGCTGTCATCTTCACAACTCAGTGGTGGTACTACGGGCTGTGTCGGACAATAGAATTTAACTATTATTGCCCAGTACATTGTACACGACGACACAACAAGTCACTACAAAGAGCAAAGACGTAACGACGGATCTTCATCACGTCTACAGACCACAAGAACAACCCGTCACACTTGGCTTTCAGGAGCAGACACCAAATAAGATTTCTATCCTTTGAATTGATAACTGATCCAGGACTCCAGTTTTTTATCTCCATCCTAAGTCTGCCACCTGCCTATATCTTCCAACTATCTTAGAGGTATGCAACCTACTAAAAAATAAATTCAGTCTCTTATATTTTTTATGTGATTGAGATATCAATATTGAATTGAGTCTTATACCAATGTATGTATTTTCTAATAAAATCGAGTATGATCATGGATAGTCAACTAATAAACCAACTACTACATTTGTAATTTGTAAAAGTATCTATCTTATAAGTATTGATACTATGTCTTCCTTTGTTTAAAATTTAGCTCTTGACTCGTGCCTTATATTCTAAAACTAATCCACGACAACATATTAAATTTTAATTATAATAGATGGTGACTTTTATGTGGTTTTATAAAATTAAAATTTGACATACCGCTTCATTGTGTATAGAAAATGAAGAAGTTCTATAAACCTGTCACACCCAATGACGAGAAAGCGGGGAGTTTAATATCTGGTATGAATAAATCTGCACCAAAGAAAGTTCGTGTAGATGTTGAGTTCAATAGAAATGATATTATAATTGATCCTAGACTTCAAAAACCAATTGAGCAGTATAAAATAGAAATTCGAGACCAAGTGAGGAGGGAGTATTTATTGCAGGGTCCAATACAACCAGTTGATCATAACTTCCCTACCAAACAATATGGAAAGCAAAGGAGGAGTTTCCAAGAAACATGGTTTAAGAAGTTTGATTGATTGGAATATAGTGTGGAAAAAGATGCTGCTTATTGTTTCTATTGCTATCTCTTTAATCAATCGAGAGATGACACCTTTATGAATGATGCATTCACAAAAGTAGGCTTCAGTAATTGGAAGAAAGCAATTGAGATTTTCAATGAACATGTGGGTGCGGCTAGTAGTGCTCATTGTAGGGCAAGGTTGCATTGTGAGGATTTTAAGAATCAAAGACACAGTGTGTCACACTTGTTAAATACTCATAGTAGAGAGATGGAGATTGCATATAGAGCTCATTTGACGACAATATTACATGTAGTTAGATTTCTCCTATTACAAGGTATGGCTTTTCGTGGTCATGATGAATCTTCTAGTTCAAGTAATAGGGGAAATTTTATAGCATTAGTGGAGTATACCAAAGATAACAACTGTGAAGTTGCATGTGTGCTAAATAAAAATACTCCTGGAAATAACCAAATGACATCTGCAGTCATTCAAAAGGACTTGGTAAAAGCTTGTGCAGAGCAAACAATACTAAATATTATTGAAGATCTTGGCGATAGTTTTTTCTCTCTACTTGTTGATGAATCACGGGATGTGTCAATAAAAGAACAAATGGCAGTTATTTTGAGGTTAGTACCTTGTATATGCTATTTAATTTGAAGTTTAAACTTCCATGATAATAATACAATTTGTAACTATTATAAATTTGCTCATATAGGTTTGTAAATAAGAAAGGACAAATTATCGAAAGGTTTATTGGTGTTGAACATGTTACAGATACATCAGCTTCTTCACTAAAGACAACTTTAGATAATTTATTTGCTTGTCATGGATTAAGTATGTCTAGACTGAGAGGACATGGATATGATGGAGCCTCTAATATGAGAGGTGAATTTAATGGATTACAGAAACTAATACTAAATGAAAATCCATATGCATTTTATATTCATTGCTTTGCCCATCAATTACAATTGGTGGTTGTTGCTATTACAAAGGACACTCTATCTATTAGTGCTTTCTTTAGTTATACAACCTTGATTGTAACCATGGCTAGTTCTTCTTGTAAAAGAAAAGATGCATTGCTTCAAAAACATCATGATAGCATTATGGAGAAATTGGAGAAAAAAGAAATTTTTCTAGGAAGAGGCAAAAACCAAGAAACTAGTCTAGCACGACCTGGTGATATTCAGTGGGGATCCCATCACACAACCCTAGTCTGAATTTTTATAATGTGGGGTTCGGTGATTGAGGTACTAGAAAATATTTCTCATGATGGAACTGATTCTTCTAGCAGAGGCAAAGCTTCAGGATTGATACAAAAAATGGAGACTTTTGAATTTGTGTTTATCTTGTTTCTCATGATGAAGGTGTTGGCCTTAACTAATGAGTTGTCCCATGCTTTACAAAGAAAGGATCAAAATATTGTTAATGCCATGGTGTTGATTGCATCAATTAGAGAACTATTACAAGAGTTGAGAGATTGTGGTTGGGGTTCCCTATTGGAAGATGTAAACAAATTTTGTGTCATGAAGTCCATTTCAATACCAAATATGGAAGATAAAATACCATCAAGAGGATCTTCAAGGTGTGGGGGACAATGGGTAACTTATCAACACCATTATCATGCTGAGATTTTTAATGTTGTGATTGATTCAATACTTGTTGAGATTAATGCCTGATTCAGTGAGACATCTACAGAGTTGTTAAGATACATTTCTTGTCTAGATCCAAGAGATTCTTTCTCTAGATTTGATTCTAAAAAGCTTGTTCGACTTGCTGAAATTTACTCTGATGATTTCTCTATATATGAACGTGTGATATTGAAAGATCAACTTGGCATATATATTCATGTTGTGAGAAGAAGGCCTGAATTTTTAGGTTGCAATGATCTTGCTAGCCTTGCTATGAAGATGGTACAAACTGAAGAACAACTAGTTTTCCCATTTGTTCACCGTCTTATAGAACTAGCATTGATACTTCCAGTGGCAACTGCAACAGTGGAAAGAGCTTTCTCAGCAATGAACATCGTCAAGACAGAATTGCGTAATAAGATAAGTGACGATTGGTTAAATGACTTGATGGTATGCTACATTGAGAGACGTATTTAGGGGAGTTAGCGATGAAAATATTTTGCAACATTTTCAGAATATAAAAACACGTCGGATTCAACTCTCTCGTTTAAGTTAATCATATGTTTCAAAGGTATTTTTAATTTCAAACAATGTTGTTGAATTTTCAGACTAATTTTGATCACTTTTGTGTATTTGTTGCTTGTTTTTTTGATGTGAGAATTTTTTATAGATATATTCATTAGCAATATACTCAAAAATATTTACTTGTATATGATCATTTAATTCGCATGAAAAAAAAATTAACAACTTCAATCATGACTTGTTTCACTTAGCCCCCCTACAATGATTTTCTGGATCTGCTTCAGTAGACTTCACAGCAGATCGAAACCAGAATAAACGAGACAGACAACACAGCAGGCGTAATATTAGGCAACAGTGTGCAGCGCTGACGCCGACGGGTCAAATCAGAGAAGGCTCTGATACCAATGAAGCCTTTTACTAGGGTTGTGCGAGAGAGAAGATAGTTAGGGGTATTCGGGGCTCTGTGTATTGTTGTTGTTCCATTTTTTCTTGGTTTACGTGATACCTAACCACTTCCCCTATATCTTGAGGAATGAGTTTACTTAGGGTCTTCTTGCTATTATCTATAGGGAGTCTTTGGTCTTTTGACCATATCCCAACAGTCTATTGGACCCATCCCGTCCCTCGAACCAATTCAAGGGAACAACAAAGCTGCCGCCGGATCTGACGCCCAGCATGAATGCATCCGGTGGCTCGATGAACAGCCCTCAGCTTCTGTCGTCTACCTCTGCTTCGGGAGTATGGGCTCTTTCCCTATTGCTCAGGCAAGGGAGATCGCTGCTGGGTTGGAGGCTAGCGGCCACCGGTTCTTGTGGGTACTTTGGAACCCGCCTGCTGAACTGCGACCCACTCAAATTAGGAGAGAACGGCAAGCAGTGCAGAGAACTGTCATCCCGACTCCATCAGACGCGGTTCTCGAAGAGATCCTCCCAGAGGGTTTCCTGAAGCGGACGAGGAACAGGGGAATGGTTTGGCCGTCGTTCGCGCCACAGGCGGAGATCTTGGCCCACGCCGCGGTGTGCGGCTTCGTGACGCACTGTGGATGGAACTCCTGCCTGGAGAGCATCTGGTATGGAGTGCCCATGGCGGCTTGGCCGCTCTAAGCAGAGCAGCACTTCAACGCCTTCGAGAAATGGGCGTGGCCGTCGAAGTCCGAATCGACAGGGAACCAGGGGAACACAGCTCCAGCCGAGGAGGTGGAGAGAGTTGTCTGCCTGCTGATGGGGCAGGAAGAGGGTGTTAAGGTGCGGGAGAAAACAAGGCAGATGAAATCCATGGCCAGGAATGCTCTCTCCAAGGGTGGTTCGTCTTTCCTCGCGCTGGATAAATTTGTGCAGCAGCCTAGTATTAGCTTCCTAGTTGTTGTTTATGATATTCAAATATTAAACGACGTAGGCAATGCTATTTTACAAAAAAAAACCTATTTTATAACAAATCACGGCGGCGACGGCATGAATAGGATTGTAATTATAAAAAAAAGTATTAAAGGAGATAGGTAGTGCTAGTTTTTCAAAAACTTATGATTCCATCAATATATTAAGAATATAAGGTAAGATATAAAGAAGAAAAATAATTATTCATCATTATACATCTATTCCTAATATATAACGGCAGACTTTGTTTCTTTTCTTGAAAATGATCGAAACTTTTTATTTATAACCTACGGAACATAACAGGGATGGAAAGAAATACAACGTCATTAATGCACATAGCTTACAAATACAAAAGGATAACTCATAATAAAGATTATATGTAATCTGTTCATCCATGTTAAACAGCATCAGAAACTCCATCAACCAAGTAGTAGACATGAGACTGTACTATTCCAGTCTGAGTCAGCATAACTCATAAGACAGCTTCTATATAGTTTTATTGCAGAAATTAAAATCAATTGTGATACTAGTACAACCGTACTAGCAAATTTGTTATTTCTTTGCATAGCATTCCTTAATAGGAATTTCTTTTACCAACAACTTCATTGTGAAAAAAAGATATATAACAGCCATTTTACATCCAATTTACAGCCAAACAACACATACAAAATGTGGGGTATGTATTTTATTCGGACATAATATGCGTTTTACACAGTTACTACAGAAGTAACACACCGATACAACAAAAGTTTAACTATTAGAGATAGTCGTTGTCCTATAACGCAAAAACTTTTTACATTACATGTTTATACAAAGAGCATAACAAAAAGTGGACACAACCAATACAAACACAATCATATTAGTACAAAAAAATTGGATCGTTAATCATTGTTATATAACTATTACTGAGTTGTTGGCCTATAAAAGATGCATTCTTACAATAGATATGTATACAAGGAGTATACAAGAAATGTATACAATCAATATAAAAACCATACACAAGTAAAGAAACGACTATTAATGAGTTTTACTTTAAGGTATGTTCCAGAGTATGTGTGTCACGACCCCTGAATTGTATTATAGAACGAGAACAAAAAAGGAGAACAACATAGTGAAAAAGGTTACGCTTGCAATTGTTGGTTTGGAGAGAATATAAATAAATAAGCATGTTTAGCTGGATGTATATAGATGATAAGTTGTGAATTTGTAATGTGAATTTGTGATGTACTGTTTCACAATAAAATCATTGTTCAACCCAATTACACCCTATTAAACTAGCCATAAGTGTGAATGAGCTGGATGCTGAATTATGTGTAATACGAACAAGTGTTTTCATGGAAAAGAGATAGTTTGATAAGAAAATTATGCTAACACCAACTATGTTTAAAGCCGTCATAGAGAACATTACGTGAGAGTTGAAGTAGGATAAAGATGTCAAGGTGAAATTCAAAGGGAGGTAGGCGTAAATGGGCGCTTGAACAACTACCTACATCCTTTGTAAGAGTATTGTTCCTCTATTTATTTGGTATGTGTTCTGTGATCATGTTTTGGTGAATTAGTGATTGTTATAAGATAATGAAATCTTAATGTAATGCACGCATGAGGAGGGTTGGATGTATACATAAACACATAACTTCCATAGAGGAAATGCTAGGCAAAATCCGCATGACCATTAAGCATGTAATATCATTATGGATGAAAAACTTTGGTAGAATAAAACATCACGACCCAAAAAGATAGCATGAATAATAAGCTATAAAGGAGAGAAGGATTCATTAAAGTATAATTCTAAAGGACGTATCACTAGTACAAAAATCTACAATAAGAAGTACATATGATGAAAAAGGCCAATAGAGTTCGACTTGATCAAATGAGGTGAGGCCCGGTCTTGGTGGTGTTGCTGAGACCCACTTTAAGGGTCACAAAACAACCAAGATCATACTTAGGGACATGCTCATCAGGGGTGTCCCAACCATTGCATTGGGTATGATGTTGTTGTATGAAAAAGAAAAAGAAACTTTCAGTTTTCATTGATTTGGTAGATTTAGAATATATGGAGCAAAAAGAATTAGCATATTGTGAGCAACTATTTGTTCCTTCTCATTATTTTTTCCTTGAAGTGAAGAGTCCGGTACACATTGCTAGTGATCCATGTATATACTTCCAAATTTCTACCTCCTATAAATCTCAAAATCAATGTTCCCTTCTCCCTGTATTCTCTGTCATCGCTAAACTCTGAAGTTGATAATGGGTTTATTAGACACAATCTAGATGTGATAATTTGTTAACTAAATATGTGAGGCATTGATATATGTAGATATGGATTTCCTATCATAATATGCATCATTCAAATCCTCAACATCACATTGTATTACAAAACCATGAATGTAATATCCTACATTTGGTAAATTTGAATTATATGAATATAAGACTTGATTTGATAAGCAAATTCCCTAATTGTAATTGATAGAATAATAATGTTATCGTTGTGATATGGATTCATCACAAGGCCCACGTAGGGCCCATGAGACTATTTGCACACAAGTTCAAGAAATAAGAGATTTCATGCACAAATAAATGATAGTGACTTTATGAATTGTTAAATAATCGATATATGAGATAATATGCAAGTTTCCAAAAGATTCTAAGATAATTCGTAATATAGATCATTAATAGAGTAATTATCTAACCAAGACTTGCAACACAAGTTTTAAGGCATCAAATAAATGTTATTCAATCTGATTTTTGGAACAACTAAAGATAATATGGAAACTAAGATAATTATAGAATTTGAGATAAAAATGACTTTCCATATGATGTGAGTATTTGTTTTAAGGATATACATAAAGGGTATGTTTTGCCTACGAAAGTTATCCCAATAAATCCTAAAAATTATATATAAGTTTAGAAATATATTAATGAGTTTTACTCCAACTTTCATTGTAAAAGGAAACTCCTAATAGCCGATGTAAAATTGACAAGGAAGGGGAACTTGCTTGTAATAATTAAATTGTGTTTCTCTTGTTTAAAGAGAGAGCAAAAGGTATCTAGAACTATTTCTTTGACACCAAACATGGCTCAATATGAGATTCTAGAATAATAAAGGAAGTATCCAATTTTAGGACCATTTGGAGTAAAGATGAGAGAGAGATAGGAATTACTTAATTTCCACAATCAAGGTTTACAAATGGGTCCCTGGGAAACCAAATAGGGAAATAAGTATTTTAATGCTCTTGAAAAATACTCAAGATAAATTATGAGATAGATAATCCAAATATGGGATTATGAAAGAAAATCCAGAAAGTTCTAAGATTTTTTTGTGGACAAGATAATTTAGTTGGTAATTATGTAGATTTGCCTTAGAAACCAAGTTTTAGTTAAAATAAGGGAATAATGAAGGAGTTTTCTTTTCTAAATGGAAGGAAATAGTATGAATAGAGATTTTCCAAACATATTGTATGAAGAGTGGTTTCCTTTATGTGACTATTGGATCTATAGAATAAAAATTGTTATTATAAAGGTATGTTGGAGGAATGTATTTAATTCTTTCCTTACATCATGTCTTGCCTTTCTCATTATATTAGTTAGTGTTAAGTTCTCGAATTAGAAAGGTATCTTTTTAATACTTATGGAAAGGAGGTAATGATGTGATTACTTATAGGAAATGTCATGATGACAAAATCGTGCCTTTCCACATTTAGAAGTTCTTTGAACATAGAGGAAAAAGAAATAATGGGAACAAAACGGAATAAAAAGATACATACATATATATATGAGCACTATAGTGTGTTTGGTTGATACATGACCAGTCGAACTCTTCTTCCCTCGCCTGGAAACATATCCTTCATATAATCTTCCTCCCGACACCTTCATTTAACATGTCAGTACGTCAACAAAAGGTGAATGCCAACGATTATATGTTCTCTACACCTCTATAAGGATGGCGAGTACACAAAGGTTCTCTAATCATGACACTCCAACACTAAGTCTGATACCCTACCCACTCAGTTCTTCCTCTTGTAAGAGACACTATTGTGAACAAACCATAAGACAAAACTTGATTGTGATCTACAGACTTGTCCTTCTTGGAGGATATGATTTAATGGATCTGTTGCAGCAATGGTGATGTGCTGACATAGGGCCATGGAGTCTTGTTGAGGATCTGACGTGTGGATTTGGAGATGGTGTCTGTAGTCACCTGCAACGAAGATAGTATATGGGTTTGGGGAGGGAGAGGAATGTGAGTGGCACTTGACCTTTAGCTCTTGTAGCGGTGCAAGGGTGCTAGATCCAACAACTCATGAGAAATACGAGTAGTGGAGAACGATGAAGTGTAGGACAACAACAATGCAAGACAATATTGCAGTGGCCTAGGATGAGAGAGTGACAGTGAAAGAGGGGTTGGAGAATGTGTGGTATGTACTGTTGTGGAACCAAACGACAGTGGAACTTGAGTGGAAAACCCCATCTGGTCGACGCCCTCAGCCTCCACATGGCAGATGTCGGTGATGTTGTTGAGAGATGCACTGTGTGTCTACTTTGTGTGGAGGTCTCATACACCTCATGCAAAGCTGAGGGTGAGAGACAAACCTAGAGTTGGGTTAAATCTAGATCAGTTGGCTCAGGTGTAGACTAGCATAGGGTCGTGCCTCAACCGCTCATCCATCATGGTTGTGAGTTGAAGGTTGGAGGACCAATGAGAAGCCGCCACATCACCCCATGGATAAGGTATAAGTATATGTTTTGTTTGATTCGTAGAAATTGCTAGGATTACCCACATATGGCAAAATTATATACCAAATTGATCAAAGAACGAGTAGAATCTAAATAAAATAGTATAATGAATTAGATCAGATCCTAATTCCAAAAGTAGGGCTAAAACATGATCTAGTAGTGATAATATACATGGAATCCCTCAATCCAATAATTAACATGCTGGATATATTAATTCCTTATTTTTTGTAGTAATCTGATATAAGTGAATATAATGAGATATAAGATGATGATGATTTAATAGATTTTATAATTAGGGTTTCACCTAATGACTAATTAAGGCTTATAAATCTAATGAATCGTGATGCCATGCTTTTAGGGCTCAATACCCTTATTCCTTATCCAAACCCAAGACAACCCAAAACTCTAGTTTAGGACATATGTTAGATGGCATGTCTTGAATAATATTGGTGACATTTTAGGGTTGTTCATGCTTTTAGATAATGATGATTGCTTGGTTATACATCTAGTTGATATGATTACATAAAGTACAATTGAAGTACATATTGCATGAGATCTACATTAACATGGTACATGGTTACGGTTATGAATAGTAACTCTTCTCAATTATGATGTTTCCAAAGTTTCATGAGTAGATTGCAATTAAACCTGCTTGGTTGTTTATTTATTTCCTGTAAACTATAAGGCCCTATGTGTATCACATTATATGAACATAACTTGCTCGAACCCCACATGCTATCACTAGAGGGTTAAATGTGGGGCAGTGACCCCAGGAGAAGAATAGAAAGAATGTCATTATGGAGATTACTATGACCAAGCCCCAGATAGGGAAGGTCATAAGAGGGAAAGCCCCAGATAGAGAAGGCCGACATGGCACCAAGGCCCAAATAGGGAAGGTGGCCCAAGTCCACTGTAGGGGGAAAACCTTGTGAGAGGGTATACCCCAGATATTGAGCAAATTATGGTTGAGAAGTTATAATAGAAAATGCATGTTTGATTATTTAATAATAATTGATGATATGTTTGTTATGTTATTACACCTATGTGCACATATTTTGTTTGCACCAAGTACTCAGTATAGAAATATGCTCACTGCATTTTGGTTTATCAATATCTTAGGTAATTGCCCAATATGAAGATATCACAATACATGGTTAAGCAGATGAAACCAAAAGAAGATACTAAAGCTAAGTCAGGAGGATTAGTTAGATGTAACACTTCTTCTCATAAGTAATAGTTCTCATGTTGAAAGTTCATGTAATTCCTTAGAGGAGCACTATTATATATTTGTAAACAACATTTATGAAATAATAGAAATTAGTTTCTGTAATTGTTATTTGCTAATTTGGATCTTGGTAACTTAGTAATGTCTCTTGACATTTAGGTCCTTCCTTAATTGGAGGACACTAAAAAGTGAGGTTGCTACATTTGGTATCAGAGCCCCAAATTCTTCAAATAATATTTAATAGGTGATAATCTCAAGTAATCTATATAAGGAGAATTATCAGGACATAACCTAAGGGTAATGGTCTCTAGAAAGGATCATGGCTTTGGGGCTGGAAATATTTTCCTCCACACCATTAATTTGGTATAGAAGGACTCCCTTAGCCAATGTGATATATGCCTGGTCAGAACTTAGGGTTTGTCAAAGTAAAATTTCCTCTAAGCTTCTCATCTCTATGTTCATCCACTTCTCATCTCCTTGATCAAGTAAACCCTAATAGGAACTTCCCTCTTCATCTCAAGTTAGGGTTTTTGAGAAGAAGTAGGATTAAGGCATCCTCTGCCAATTAATGCACATGTAATGTGGGAATAATGATAAAGTTAAGAAAAATGTTTTATGGGTTTTCCCTATAAGAGTAAACCCTAGGTGGAGTTAGGAATGTTTTAGGAAAACCCTAAGCATGTTAAGGGATGCATAAGACCCTAAGATGTGTGGGTGTAGTTACTAACCCTAACCCTAAACCCTAATCCTAGGTAATGTGAGCAATGTGGTAAAATAATAACCCTACCCAAGTAAACCCTAATAAAAAAGAAAAATACAAATAAGTTGGATACTCATACATGTAGTCATGCATGCATGATTCAGGTGAAGAGTTATGAATATACATATGAAATGTAGGCAATCAATGGTTACATAAAAATGAAGAAACCCTTGTTTCAACTTTTAGGGTTGGTGTTCGGACCTGTGGTAGGTCAACCCAAGAATGGGGAAGAGACCTATGGGGGAGGCAAAACCCTAAACTTGTGAGGTAAGGTTGTGGCTAGAAAGCCTAACATCCTCCTTTTATGCACCCTAATAGGAAAATGTGTTCCACACATGTACGAGTAAGAGGTAGTTATGCACCTAAGTGAAAGTAAGTGGCATCAGTCTAGAAGAGGAATTAGTTCTAGACCAGATATCTATAGTCATTGTAATACGTTATAGATGGAATAGATTAAATAATTTTAGATGATATAATCAGATAATATGGTTTATGATGATCTCATTTGGATTTGAGAATTGATTTTAGTTTTTGACATAAGATTTGATGATGCATGTATGTGTGCTTCTCTGAGATAAGACAAGACAAGTTAAAATACGATGTGAATTAGCAAGAGTATCAATCTCTTCTATAAAGAAGGACCTCTAGTGTTAGAACCAGATATAGGGTTGACTTTGGAGAGAGTGAGACCTAGTGGGAGAAGTTCATAAACCTAAACTCCAAGATATGAGAAATTATGAGAAATATTTGTTGTGATATGTCCTAAATTAGATAATTGTTGAGTGAATGAGTTGAGTTACTTTATGCATGATTCCTATAGTCTTCTAGTACCCTTGATGTCCCTGGGAGGTCCAAACCCTAGAGACAGAAAAAGAGGCTACTTACATATATGTTTATATGATATGAGTACCTACCTTCTAGGTGACAGAGAGAGAGTCCCAACATATTGAGGAGGTAAGGAATGTTAGTAAGTTATGAAGCCTCATGCTTGAGTTGGTGGTTCCCTGCATAAGATTGTAGTGGTTAGTTATAGAAAGATATATTTTCTTAAGAATATTTTATGAGTAGAGATCTATGAAGAGAATGACATTTCATGTTTCAATTTGGTTTATGCTTAAGTGGCTAAATATTATAAAATCATTGATCGGTGCTAATGAGGTAGATTTGGGAACCCTAAACCAAAGAGGGAAGACGTAGCTAGTGAATATAATACTCATAGAGTTGAGTGAGCTCATAGAGATTAAGCATGGCACCACCCTTAGGTAATGGATTAGGGGAACCTAAATTGGCCTTTTTGATAATGTTTGACAAAGCCACTCATATAAGTTTGTTATCACAACCAAAATATAATATATGTATGAAGATGATCTAACACTAGAATATGATATATGGACATGACATGATGGAGGACTTATAAATGGTTTAATAGTTCTCTATCTATAATTGGATAGCCATATGCATGAATTATAATAACACAAAATAGTTGGTCAATCTCAGTTAGAACCTTTAATAAAGTTTACTACCTAATATGAGAAAGTGAGATGAAGCAATATTCATGATATACATCGAATGTGGTTGTAGTTGACATGAGGAATATGTGGTAATTAAATTTGTCTTCTTCAATGTGTGCTTTACCTCTTACTTGGCCTACTATACAGTATGGTTATATTATGTGTGTAAAAAATAATTGGCACATGGTATTGGATTAAGTAGTTATTCTTGTATGCCATCTTTCTTGAATTTCTATATATAAAGTCTTGATCAAATGAAGCATAGTATATAAGTTCTATCATATCTAGGCACTTAAACTCTTTGGTAGTAAAGTGTTGGAAGGTAAAGTACTTCAACTCTCAGATAGTAAATGCATGGATGATATAATGGAAAATATGCCTAAAGAGCGTGTCCTCTTGTGGTATTATAAATCTTGGTTCAAGTATGCTTCTGTTATCTTTTGTTACTTCCAAGTATTATTTTTTATCTTATCATGGGTTAAGATCTTCCTTAGAGGGGTGAGTTCACAAATTAGTATAAGAAATGAGATAACCTTAAATGTCACCTAAAGCTTGAAAGATTAAGTGTATGTCGAATGAAAGAACATATATTGAGTATAATTATTTGGTCTCAAGTATGCAATCTCTGATGGACATGAGGAAAAGTCACTTCAGAAGTGGTTGATAGTATGGGACCAATTCTGGATGGGAAGGTCATCTTGATCCCAATGTACAAACATAAAGTGAATAATGTGCACCCTAAGAAATGGAGGAATTCTGCGTTAAAGAATTGTACATAAAGATGATGTTCTCTAATATTGTTAGAGAAACCTTAAGAAAATGTGTAATGAAAAAAGTTATGACATCTCAATAAAACACTTGGGAGGGGTAGAGCCGAAGTCAAACCTAAGATCAAGTAGGTATGACTAAAGGTACATAAGACTTATGAGGTCAGGAAGTGATCATGCCCTAAGTGGATAAGGTTGTGAGACCAAGAGATATCCATCCACGTGTACACAAGGCCCATGGGGTCGCAAGATTGGCCATCATCATGAGTTCATGAGACCAAAGGGGTCAATGTGAAAGGCACTCCATAATTGCATGCGACCCTTGAGGGTCAAGAAGAGAACATGCAAAAGTACCTATACCCCTAGAGTTCCTAAGGAAATGACTATGGCTAATGATACATGAGATGCATATGTAAAGAATATAAAAGGTCATGTAATGATGTTGAATAGAATCTTATAGGGAGTTGTATATAAACTCAAGAACTATGAGAAAAATCAATTTCCATGTGAGGGCATGAAAGTTAAGAAAATTGTGGAATTAAAAGGTACTCATGATTGGAATCATAGTAAAGGATGAATGAACGAAATTTTTGAATTAGAAGACAATACATGAGTACACCATCTCTTCTCTTACAATGGGATGAGTTTCGTATTTGGTATACAACCAAATGCTCATTTCATCTTATTATGAGTGAGAGAGATTAAGTAGGCATATGTTATCCTTAAAAAATGACATATGAGAATGAATACCCTAAGGTTTTGAGGTGCCACCTCACCCTTAAAAAATGGATAATAGTTTTGAAAATTAGTGAAAAAGATAATCATCAAATTGAAATCACAAGTGAAAATGTAATCCAAGTGACATTGCAATGAATGAGGATGTGGATACCCTAGGTTTATTTGGGTACCAATCTAAAGAATGTGAAGAATTTTCATATCAATAAAAGTTATTAAAGATATCCTACAAGGGTTTCTAAGCCTATGGTTTGAAGTTAAGATGTGTTATCATTCACCTTAACCTTAATAGTTTTGAATTTTAGGGACAAAATTCTTTTTAAGGAGGGGTGAATGTAAGATTCTAAAATTTGATAAATTTGAATTATATGAATATAAAACTTGCTTTGATAAGCATATTCCCTAATTGTAATTGATAAAATAATAATGTCATCATTGTGAGATGAATTCATCACATGGCCCAAGTAATACCCATGAGACTGTTTGCTTTGCAAATAGGTGATTGTCACACAAGGTTAAAAAAATAAGATATTTCATGCACAAATAAATGATAATGACTTTTTGAATGTTAAATAATCGACATGTAAGATAATATGCAAGTTTCCAAAAGATTCTATGATAAACTTTAATCTACATAATCAATGGAGTAATTATCTAATCAAGACTTACAATACAAGTTTTGAGGCATCAAATAAACATTATTCGGTCTGATTTCTGGAACACTTAGAAATAATGCGGAAACTAAGATAATTATAGAACTTGAGATAAAAAAAGGATGTTCCATATGACGTAGGTAATTTTTTTAAGGAAATACATAAAGGGAACGTTTTTCCTATGAATGTTATCTCAATAAATCCCAAAAATTACATATAAATTTAGAAAGATATTAGTGAGTTCCCTCCAAATTTCATGGTGAAATGAAGCTCCTGGTAGCCTATTGAAAATTGAGAAGGAAGGGAAACTTGCATGTAAATTCTAAATGTTGTTTCCCTCATTTAAAGAGAGAAAAAAGGTATCTAGAAGTATCCCTTTAGCACCAAACTTGTCAATATGAGATTCTAGTATATAATGAAATATCCAATTTTGGGATGAGTTGGAGTAAAGAAGGGGTCCCTGGGAAACCAAATAAAGATATAAGTATTTTCGTGCTCATAAAAATACTCAAGATAATTTGAGATACAAAATCCAAATATAGGATTATGGAAGAAAATCCAAGAAGTTATCAAATTTTTTTGTGGATAAGATTATTTAGTTGGTAATTATGTAGATTTTCCTTTGAAACCATGTTTCTATTAAATAAGGGAATAATGAAAGAGTTTTCATTTTCCATAGGAAAGAAATGGTACAAATAGAGTTTTTCCAAAAATATGGTATGAGGGGTGGTATCCTTTATGTGACTTTTGGGTTTATAGAATAAAAGATATGATATTGTTATTTTAAAGGTATGTAGAAGGAATATATTTAATTATTTTCTTTCATCATGTCTTGCCTTTCTCATAATATTAGTCAGTGTTGAGTTGTCGAATAAGAAAGGTGTCTTTTGAATACTTGTGGAAATGAGGTAATTATGTGATTACTTATAGGAAATGTCATAATTACAAAATCATTCCCTCCCACATTTAGAAATTATTTGACCATCGAGGAAAAATAAATAAAGGGAACAAAAAGGAATAACTATATATATATATATGTGTGTGTGTGTGTGTTTGTGTATGTTTGTGTGTGGGGGGCGCACTATTGTGTGCTTGGTTGATACACGGCCAGCCAACTCTCTTCCCTCACCTGGTGGATTATCCTTGGATCTTCTTCCTCCCCTCACCTTCCTTTTGTGTGTCGTTATCTCAACAAAAGATGAAGTCCAACAAATACATGTGTTCTACACCTCTATGAGGATGGAGACTACACAAAGATTCTCTAATCAAGACACTCCAACACAGGTCTGGTCCCCTATCCACTCAGTTCTTCCTCTTGTAAGACACACTACCATGAACAAACCTCTAGACGGATCTTGATCACAATCCAAAGACTGGTCCTTCTTAGAATCTACAATTTGCTTATTGTAGCACCGATGTTGTACTGACCACCGATACATGGAGTTGTGTGGAGGATTAAAGGTGTGGGTTTAGATATGGTGGTCCTAGTGGCCTACAACAAAGATAGCATATGGGGTTGGGGAGGGAGAGGAACACAAGAGGTGGTTGACCTTTGGATCCTACATCAGTACAATGGTTCTAGATCCAACGACTTGTGAGAACTGTGTGTAGTGGAGAATGATAGAGCGTAGGGAAATGGAGGTGCAAGAAAATCTTGCAGCAACCTGAGATGAGAGAGTGACGGTGAAAGAGGGGTTGGAGGAGGCGTGGTATGTAGAGTTGTGGAACAAAACGACATATGCACATGAATGGAAAACTCCATCCAATCGACACCCTCAGCCTCCATGATGCAGGCACCAGTGATGGTGCTAAGAGTGGCATCATGTGTCCTCTTTGTGTGGAGGTTCCTTACACCTTGTGCAAAGATGACAATGAGAGACAAACTTGGAGTCGGGTCAACACTGGATCGGTTAGCTTAGGTCAAGACAAACACGCGAGTTGCACCTCAACCGCTCATCTAGTATGGTTGTGAGTTGAAGGTTGGTGGACCAATGAGGAGCCACCACGTCACCCCATGTTTAAGGTATAAGTGTTTATTCTGTTTGATTCATACAAATTGTTAGGACTACCCACATATGACAAAATTATATACCAAATTGATCATAAGAATGAGTGGAATCCTAATAAAATAGTATTGTTACCTAGATCATATCCTAATTTCAAAAGTAGGGCCATAACATGACTTAGTGGTGATTATATACATGGAAGTCCTTGATCTAATAATTAATGTGTTGAATATACTGACTTCATTTATTTTGTGTCATAATCTAATATAAGAGAATATAATGAATCTGAGATGATGATGATGTGATAGATTTGATAATTAGGGTTTAACCTAATGAATACTTAAGGCTTATAAAGCTAATGAATGGTGAAGTGATGGATTTAGGGTCTTATACCCTTATTCCTTATCCAACTTGAGACAACCCTAAACCTTTGTTTAGGACGTACGTTAGATGGTATGTATTGAATAAGGTTCTTGAAACTTTAGGGTTGTACATGCTTTCAGATAATAATTGTTTCTTGATTGATACACCTGGTTGATTGGATTAATAAAGTACACTTGAAGTACATATTGCATGAGATTTGCATGAACAGTGTACGTGGTTATGATTATGAATACTCGCTCTTATCGACTTCAGATGTTTTCTGAAGTTTCATAAATGGATTGCAATTAAACCTACTTGGTTTTTTGTTTATATCCCGCAAACTATAAGGCCCTATGTGTATCACCTTATATGAACATAACTTGCTCGAACCCCACATGCTATATCTGGAGGGTTGAATGTGGAGAAGTGAACCCTAGAGAAGTATAGAAAGAAAGACATTATGGAGATGACTATGACCAAGCCCCATATAGGGAAGGTCACAAGAGGTCAGGTCCCAGATAGGGAAGTCCAACATGGAACCAAGCCCCAGATAGGGAAGGTGGCCCAAGTCCACTACAGCGACAAAACCTCATGAGAGGGTATACCCTAGATATTGAGCAAACAAAGGTTGAGAAGTTATAATAGAAAGTGTATGTTTGATTATTTAATAATAATTATTATTGATATGGTTGTTATGTTGTTACACCTACCTACATATATTTTGTTTGAATTGCATACTCAATATAGGAATATGTTGATCGTGTTTTTTGATAGCATTTTAGGTAATTTCTAAATATGAAGATAACACAAGACATGGTGAACCAAATGAAATCAAATGAAGATACTAAACCTAAGTCAAATGGATTAGTTAGACATAACACTTATTCTCATATGTTATAGATCTAATGTTGAATGTTCATGTAATTCCTTAGAGTAGTATTATTATACATTTGTAAACATCTATGAACTAATGGAAATCATTTGCTATTTTTTATTTGCTAGATCTGGATCTTGCGAATTTAGGTAATGGCTCTCAATTTTAAGGCCCTTCCTTAATTGAGGGACACTAAAAAGTGACTTTGATACAATGAACCCCCAACAAACTGAACTAGACATGTCAAATAGGTGGGTGGGTTAGGTTTGAGTTGAGTCGTTGTGAGTTTGGGTCTTACGGGAACTGGTCATAAAGATGCAATTTTAAATGGGTATGTAAGGAGTAGGACTCGAGATCGGAGCCACTCAGCTCACTCAAAAGAATAATAAAAAATCATCCAATGCCACTTATCACAAGTAATTTTTTTTTGTAAAGGACCATACCTATAATCAAGTATGTAATGTATCAAATATCAAAAGTGTAGCATTAGAAGTAAATATCTAACTATTACGATTCTCATGTTTATCATTACCCTTCACCATGTAGGGTGTACATAAAAGAAACTATAGGAAGCTAATTTATAGCATAAGATCAAAAGATGGTAAACCAACCACTTTAATCTATCTTTAAAAGGAACAACTAATCTAAGCCAGTTTCAACTTAGGTTCACCTATCATAGAATCTTCTTCACCTAAAGGGTTGGGAAAATCCCGACAAGTTGAAGACAAGGTGGAAGATTATCAGTAAAAGAGTCGGTATGTGCTTATAATAGGGATTGGACAATTAATATGGGGAAAAAGTACATCAAAACTAAAATAACATTGTTCCCAAAGAATAGGGAGGCAGAACCATCCAAGTGGATATCAAAAGAGTTCTTCATATAGTAAGACAAAGAGATTATATGAAGAAATACAAAGTGCAATAATAAAATTCTTGCCTTTAAATCTTAGATAAGAGAACAACAATAAACAATAAGAATTTTTCATTCAAATTAAGAATTAGACTCCAACCATCTAAAAACAGGTCCAGAACACTTCCATATTCTGTGCCAAGGAAAGAGGTTAGAGCACCCACAATCCTATATATAGTGGATAAATCATGTGAGAGTACATGGGGCTAGGTGAGAACACCATCACCCATAATACTGGAAAGTAGTACAATGGGTTCATAACTTATAGTGTACCACCACTAATAGATAATAACATTCTCAATAGTCAAACATGCATATAATAGGGTGGCAAGATAAAGTCCAATCCAAGCCATACATCAAATAGGGTTTTCATTATGAAATGGAACAATAATATGGAATAATGCAATAAAAGTTGCAAACTGAATAAGTATCAACAAGATTAATAAAAGATATTTAATTTGCATATCAACAGTCCACAATATTATTTTTTAGTGAATTGGACCCTATGAGGAAAACATGTATCATCAAGTGACATATAAAGCACTATGCCACAATGAAGTCAAAGAGAAAGAGAAAATAGAATTCTTGTCCAATATGTCTCATAAAGAGAAGCAACATACCTCAAGAACGTATATTCAAAGTCAAGGTCCAAGAACTGGTTAACAGGCTCCAAGCCTTATGGAACCCTACCGAGATGTTCAGATTGATTGACTTGGATCTTGGATACTACATCATCCAACTTGCAAATCAAGAAGACTTCATCACTGCAATGACCGGTGGCCCCTGGACCATCTTTGACAACTATTTGTCGGTCCAATCCTGGACATTAGAGTTTAGGCCATCAAACCCCATTCCACGTAAACTAGTGGTCTGGACTAGGGTGCCAGATCTTCCAGTTTATCTGTTCCAAAACCAACTTTTGTCTAGAATCGGGGACTTGATCGGCAAGACGATCAAAATTGATGGCACAAACATCGCTGGCACGAGGCGGAAATTTTCCCGTGTTACAGTTGAGGTGGATACTTCCTATCCCCTACTACCTGTCGTCATGATTAACAATGAAAATTTCTATATTGAATACAAGAACATGCCTACCATCTGCATGAGATGTGGGTGAGTGGGCCATGCCGACAAAGACTGCACCTTTGTCCCATCTTTCTCCACCCATGGAGCATCATATTCTACAGCTCAACCAGTGGTAGTCAACACACCCTACTCCCAGGCAATCCATGCAAAGAAGCCTGAACGCAAGGTACTTGGGAAGAAGAATGTGTCTCAAAACTCAGACAAAGTAAGAGAACAACCCATTCCCCCACCACCGGCTCCCTCGACTGATGCGCAGGCAGATGATGGTTGGGAGACAGTAACAAGTAAAAAAAGCAAGAAGAAAGACCTGCAAAAGCAGCCTCCACCCCCAAGCCAACACCCCCCTATGAAAGAGCTCCCCCAACAATCCACACCCCCCAATCAGGATACCGCGGTAGTCTTGATTGATGACGAGATGAACGAGGGAAGAGATGGCAACTCTTCATTCCAAATCAGTAGTAATGTCACTAATATGGACTTACACTCACCGATCTTCAATTGGGGCGACAGTGGGAATGGATCAAAAGGAATCCTTCTTCATAATAGACATGTTGTTTATCAGCCAATTCAGGCCAGCCAGGGCAGGAGAGGAAGAAAGGAAAGATTGCCCAGGTACTCACCAATGCTAACAGTACCAAAGAGGTAAAGCGTATCCTACAATTTAATGACAACAAGGCTATGGAGGATGACCAAGCCAGTGAGAGCAGCAAAGCGGTAGGACTTGTTGCTGCGATCAACTAATACCATCAATTTTTTTAATGGTGAACATTCTTTGTTGGAATGTTCAGGGAGCCAAATCTGATGATAAGATTTGGCTCATTAAGGAATGGAAATTGGGTCATAGGATTCACATTCTAGCACTGGTAGAAATGAGATGCAGTGGGCCAACTACACTCAACATCATCCAGAAGCTAGGCTACTCATCATTACAACATGTGGATTCTCAGGTGGAATATGGATCCTTTGGGAATTTTCCCATTGTGATATTGAAATTCTTGTCAATCATAGGCAATTGATTCACTACAATGTCAATCATCAATGGTTCCTCACTGTCGTATATGACAGTCCCAACCCAAGCAAGTGGCCACTGCTTTGGAAGAGGATGGTTGAAATCTCTCACAATACCCAGGCTGCCTGGGTTGTAGGAGGCGACTTTAATACAATGTTGGACCCCACAGAAAAATGAGGGAGAAAGTTCTTTGACAAACAAGCTTCCAACATGTTCAAGGATACTCTTTTGCAAACTGGCCTGGCTGATGTTAGAGCAAAAGGCCACTTCTACACTTTCAAGAGACTTAATGTACGAGAGAGGCTCGATCGTGTCATTGCCAATGATGCATGGCTCGATGATGAGGGTGGATTCACGGTCACAGTTCTGTCACGCCTTTACTCTGACCACAATTTGGTGCTCATCTACAGCAATAGAGCTCGCAAGAGGACCAATGCCATCTTTTATACTAAGGCTAGCTGGTGGTTAACACCTACGTTCAAGACGGAGCTCTTGCCATGATGGAGCATGAACCTTCCCTTCCACAAGGCTCTCACAACGTTCCAAGCAGCGACACTCTCTTGGGAAGGGAGAAGACACAAGAAGTCTACTAAGGAGAAGACGGACACCCTTAAGAAACTCGAACGGAGTCAGGTTGTCGCTATCTCAAATCCTTCATTTTCTAATGAAATCAAAGCAATTTTGTTGCAAGAAAAATACCACAACATACTCTTGTGAGAGGAGGCAGACTGGCGACAAAAGGTGCATATACGCTGGCTGAAGGAGGGAGATTGCAACACTTCACTTCTACCAGTCCTTTGTCAAAGCTAGACAGCATATGAACAAGATCACTAGAGTACGAGATGCGAATGGGAACTAGATCACTGACAACACAGTGATCAAGGATGTGATGCTTAACTACTTCAAAAATCGGACATCTTTGAGCTCCATGGAACACCCGTCCCCAACTGATATATCACAATATTTCGGCACCTTCCCGGGCATCAACAACCAAATCAGTAATTATCTAGCTTGTATGTCGGGCAATGATGAGATAGAATGAGTAGCTTTCTCCATGGCCCCAAATAAAGCCTCTGGACCCGACAAGATACATGTTGAATTTCTCCAAACAAATTGGGCACAAGTTGGGCACTCAGTCACCCTCACTGTCCATAAAGCCTTCAACACTGGCCATACCGTACCCAGCATGGCTGATGCCTACATGGTCCTTATTCTGAAAATTAGGAAACCATAAAGATGTTCGTACTTTCGTCCAATCTCTCTCAACAACACCTGCTTCAAACTCATCTCCAAGGTCATTGTGGAAAGATTGAAGCCCTTTCTTCCTTCATGGATCGCAGAAAGCCAATCCATCTTCATTCCAGGAAGACATATTACTGACAACATAATTCTTATCCAAGAAGTAATTCATTCAATGCACAGTAAGGTATCTAAGAAGGTACAAGTTTGTATTTAGCTTGACCTTTCCAAAGCATTCGACAGAATGCACTGCCTCTTCATCTTAGATACTCTCTCTAAAGTGGGGATGCCTACTAATTTAGTGCATCTGATCATGGATATCATCTCGAGTGGTTCTACATCCATCCTCTGGGAGGGTGAACCACTACCTGCGTTTTCCTCCTCTAGGGGTGTTCAACAAGGGGATCTAAAAAGCCCATATGTATTTGTTCTTTGCATGGAAAGACTGAGCCAGGTGATCCAACACGAGGTACAAAATGCTACTTGGAAACCTATCAAGTTATCTAGACACGGGCCCAAGTTCAGTTATGTTTTCTTCACATATGACATCATGCTTCTGGCGGAAGCATTTGTGGCCCAAGAACGAGTCATTGATCAGGTACTAAAATGATTCTCCAAAATATCGGGATAGGAAGTTTCTAAGGAAAAATCAAAATGCTTTTTCTCCCACAACACTCTGCGAGTTGTCTGCAATGCCTTCTACAATAAGTTGGGGATAACCAAAATGGATGACCTTGGGCACTACCTTGGCATCCCGCTTCTACAACAACCACCTAAACAGGGCCACACATGAAGATATTATCACAACTTTGGATGATAGAATGAACATCTGGACATCTCGTCACCTATCACTTGCTGGCAGGATCACTCTTACGAAATAAACTCTCCAAGCCATCCCAGCATACACTATGCAATCGGTCATATTATCACCTAGCATCTGTGATAAGTTCAATCGTCATGTAAAGAATTTCATTTGGTCTAGCGGATGTGAAAACAAAAAGCTATCACTTGTATCCTGGAAGAAAGTCACCTCAGTAAAAGAACATGGGGGCTTGGCATTAGAGATGCGAGAGATTTAAATGAGGCACTTATGTTAAAAAATGTATGGAGTTTTATCAACAAACCCAATCTCCTATGGGTTAAAGTAATGAGCGAGAAGTATACTTCGGAAGGGAGACTGATCAAGAAAGCTTCTTCACCAGCCTGGTCTTTTATCAAGAAGAACTTGTCGATTATTAAAAGTGAGTGTACCAAAATCATCCACTCTGGTCAGTCTGTGAATGTCTGGCAAGACAGGTGGATCACATGCCATCATCCCATCGACCTCGATCCAATTTTTCAAGCAGCCCTTGGCCTCGAGGACCTCATGGCTAGCTCCATGGTTCTAGACTGTAGCAACTAGGACAAAGAGTTTATTGTTACATATTTGTCCCCAAACATTTATAATTATGTCCAACAAATTCCACCACCAGATCCCTTGGCAGGACCAGACACATGGGACTAGCCACACGAGGATGATGGGGGGCTCAGCTCAAAGTCTGCTTATAAATAGATCTGTCGTACCAAGGAGATCCATGTTAATGGTAATTGACAATCTGTCTGGAAGGCCAAAGTTCCCGAACGTTTAAAAATTTTTGGGTGGTTGCTGCAGCATAAGGCGTTTCTCACCAATGTAGAAAAGATCCAGAGGCATATGGAGGTCGACGAGCTATGCTCGGCATGTCATAATGCCCCTGACACTTTGTTGCATAGTGTGAGGGACTTCCACATTATATGTTCCATATGGTGTGGGCTCCCCACAAGCTCAGATTTCTTCAAGCTCAATGAGGAAGGCTGGATTAACCATATCATCTCTAATGAACCTCTCTATATGGTTGCATGCTGGCACATCTGGAGGGTGAGGAACACACTGATTCATGACAGAAAGGTGCCACATATCCCTTCATGTATAGCCTTCATAAAATAGAGAACTAGTACCATTGCCACATCTATGAGGCATCTTGACAATACACCACAGGCACAAGCAGATCGACATACAATGCAACTCCATTCATGCAACTACCTCATCTTCACAGATGTTGCCTTTCATTCCCACAACAAAAGATTGGGAATTGGTACGCATATTGTCGATAGAAGAAGCAAGTGCATTATGAGAAGTGATTCCTCTTTGCTCGCACAATCAGCACTCGAGGATGAGACCATCGGTATTCTATAGGCCATCTGCCTATGTTGTACTAATGATCTCACCCCGGCCATCATCCTCTTGGATGCCAAAAGGCTATCAACTTGGCTACAGGCAGTCTCCCCTTGTCTCCAAGGTTACAACCAACCTGGAGGCTAATCCATAATGCACTGATAGATACCCCTGGGGTCACATTCTAGCTCATTCCCAGTGCTCTAAATAATGTATCAGATGCACTGGCTAAACATTCTCTTTCTTCTTCTAGTACATTTCATTTTGCTACAATAAAACCACCCTGGCTGAATATTAATGTCAATGTAAACCTCTATAATTGGCCTGATCTTGAGATCGGGATGAATAACATATAAGCTTGAGTAGTTGCACACAAAAAAAGTCAAGGTCCAATCTTAGGTCCAATCAGGGTATATCTTCACCTAATATCATATTAGATATACATAATTAATTAATGATCATATTACAAACCTAAGAAATATTAAGTTGTTATTACATTCTATTTATGCTACAAAACCTATGCCATCATGTTGATTTTATTTTTTTGATTCTAAAGCATATTTTTACACATTTTTATGATAACCAGAGCATTAGTTATGATTTATCTAAGTTTTACCCATTTACTAAAATTCTCAAAAAATAATAAAAGCGAAAGACTGAAACACCCTCGCATCATGCATCAAAACATTAATGCATGATAGGGTATCAAAGATCATCTAACCACAATTAAAACAACACACAAGAAAAATCAAAGTATAGGTGAAAAGATAATATTACCCATATAATGTGTGACATATATTGAACCAAACCAATGGCAAGTATGTAAAATATAAGGCCATCATCTTCTTTAGAGAAAAAACATGAATACCTCTCAGTTCAGTAGCTCAAGTCTCTAAAGTTAGGAATCAAACTTGTAGGTTCACAAAACCAGAGCAACAAGATGATCAGAAACCAACCCATATATGGTGATTTGGCAGACTCAGAGAGCCCAAGAAAGGGGGGCACTATCCAACTGGAGGTGAGGAGTATACCGCCAGCCATGGCTATCAAGGTGAAGACTAAATAGTCTTTTGGGAACCTAAAAATAAGAGTAGAGACCACAAACCAAGATCAGAATGATAATTCAAGGCAACCCAATGAAGAAAACCCAATTAAAACCAAATTGGATTAGCGACTAGATCATATGACACTAAAATAAGTAACAAAGAATGTGAAATTGGTGATACAGAGGGGCTATCTCAAATAGCCAAATTTCCAAGCCATAAAGCTTTGAGGGAATCCACTAAAGGAAGTCATATGATTGGAAGTGACTCTAAAGCTATCACACTGCTACTAAGGTTGATGAAGTCACCAGATATGATTGGAGATGGAGAGTGCAGGTGTGGAGTGATCAATGCCTAGTTGATGCTTGAAGTTTGTGTATGGGAGTTGACAATATCTTAAGTACTAGATTTTATAGTTGCACATCCTAAAACATGTGAGAAACCTAGAGGAGAGGGGAAACAGGGCACCGGAGGACTCCGTCTCTGACTGGGATGATGGTTTGAAGAAATCAGATTGAGTTGGGGATCGTTAAGTTTAGAAATGTGTGAGGATCACAGAATGGAGAAGATTAGGGAGAGTGAAGGAAAGAAGAGAGCATGTGAGAGAGGGGAGAAGGTGTAGGTTGTGAGGACTGTGTTGAGTCTAGGAGCAAAGGGACTCAAGGAGAAGATACAAGTGACATTGGATCCTCATCCAACGGTCATCCAAGAAGCTAGAAATTTAAAGGCGAGTGACACAGGTACTTTAGAAGAATCTGAAAAATTAGTTGTGTGACAAGAAATTCGGGAAAATTTAGAAAATAAACCAAAGTTTGATTATATCGAGATGGTATATTTAGCAATTATATTTTCTAATCAAATTAAGATAGTAAACCTTATTTGGTTTAGTTGAAACTTTACACCTAGACTAATTATGACCCAAGGAACTTGATTATGTACTTAGATTTAGGTTTTGTAATTATCTTATATGAGTTTGAGTACAATTAGGATTTAGCACCATCATCTAAATTATTATTATTATTATATATTACTGTTATCCTCAATATTCAGGGTTTTATATTATCGTTATCTTCCTAAAAAACAAGCTTTAAGATATTATCTTACACGAGATACATTGTTTTACTCAATTCCCATTAAGTCATTAATTTCAACATTAACTCAAATAATGGCACATTAGTTATCTCCACTTATATCAAGCATCAAATTAGTGTCACATTATATAAATTTTTTGCATTATTGTCCAACTAATTCAATCATTCACATTTATTCACATCATGTCACCAATAATGCACATTTAGCTCCACATTAGCCATTCATACATATTTATGAAACTCAAATATTCATTAATCACTTTTGAGTCATTATATGTATATTAGTGAACAAGGTGAAACATATTACATATTGATGATTTTATTTACATACCAAGTCATGATTAGGTGATTAAGTACCATTTATGTATATCAATTTATGTTACCTGATTATGACACCTAATGTCAGTAATGTTTCATGAATGCCACCAAGGACACATATATTAGGATGGGATGAGTACAACTTAGGGTTTTGGTCACCCTAATCACCACACATTACACAAACCTCACCAACATGTATGGTGTCTAAGTTAGGTTCCATATATCTCATCATAACATTAGGGTTTCCTGGTCCATTGCATGGTCTAGATCACATGTATCTACAACTATGGTTAATATGTGAGTTACTCTATTATGTGCATTAGATGTTCACTATGGTATAAAAAGGCATGTCATGGTATAATAGTAACCATATTCAATTGATTCTAATGATCCAAGAACACTAACCTACTATTCATGGAATTAGGGTTTCTATGGCCAAGATAGCCAAATATCAGTATGTAACATGGTCAAACAAAGATAAATCGAAACCCAACCCAGTTTTGTACCATTACTTGTGAAATGGTAGGTGGACATTGGTGCATTTCTCCTTTAGGGCCTCACACTAACCAACTGAGTTTCATTAGATGCAACCCTAGGGGTTTTGAAAACAACAAGGGGGTCTTTCAAATTTATAGAGATCCTTGAGAGGCTCACTCACATACACTATCACACTATACATGCAAGTTCACGAGGCTATTTTGTAGTATAGGAGGGCGTCAAGTTAGGGATCGAACCCAAGAGAGAAAGGGGGCACTAGAGCTAGGTTAGTTTTGGCTAGGTTCCTACTTTGGAGTCTAGGGTTGAAGGGTTTAAAGTTGGTTTGTTGATTACACTAATGGTGAATAAGAAAGTAAAGGAGAATAAACAAGAATCAACACCTAAATTATTGTTGATTGCCTAAGGCAAACGAGTTTTAATTCTTGTATATCTCAACTTGTCAATCACCCGCAAGTATATGGGATCAATTGTAGTCAATTTCAAACCACAGGGAGCACGGTTAGCTAGGTGTAAAAGAACTAAAATTCAGCAATCTAAGTTGATTAGAAATTAGAGTTTGGTTTCAATTAGTTGAAAGACAAGTAAACGACAAAAGAACTTAAAATTAAAGGTTGAATTCAGATTTTAGAGAGTCTTAGACATAATATTTCACTACCACACCATCACATCATGTGTAACTATGATATTTAAGCATGATATTAACTTGCAAGGAGGTTGTCATCATCATGCACCTCCCAGTGACAAGAGATGGTTCTCATCTTTGCATAACACTTCTGTGACTATGATTAGATTCGAACACAACATTGAACCCTTAACATTTTCTAGCCACTACCATGGTCAAGAGTATATTCCCATGAATCCTACTCTTTACTCCCTCATACATCCTCCCGAATAGCAGAAGGAAGCATAAAACATGTATAAAAGGTGGTTAGCCAAGCATACAAGCAATAAAACACCATAGGCATCCATGGAGAAGAAAATTAACTAGCATTCAATATAAATTTTGAGTTCACATAAGTAATGGCATGGGAGTTACTCTCCCATGCCCAAGAAGAAGGTTCTACTCGTACATAATGGAGAGACACAAGCACATTGTAGAATTTTCAGAGTTTTGTGTAGTTAAAGAGATGAAAAGGCTAAGGAAACCAAAGGTGAAGGCAAGGGAAGTAGAAATTATCTAGAGGATGAAATTCCACCCTTGGAGCTGCTTCAACTCGGACAATCTTCCCTTCTAAGAAGCTTTAATGAGAAGAAAAGCTATGTTGTACCTCTTAGAGAAGAAACGGTGAAGAATGCAGGTTCTTTTCCAAGAAGCCTCTTCTTCCTCCCTAAAATCATCCTTCTCTTGCTCTGAAACCTCTTGGACAAAAAATGTCTCAAATGATGAGTGATAACCACTCCAAGTGGTTGGACTCATTTTTAAAACGAGGGGTGGTTGCTGTTGAAATCTACAGAAAATTGATGGAGAAACGACATTTGTGAAGACATGTTATGTGTCATCATGTACACGACATGTTCCAATAGGGACACGCTGTGTAGTTTCTACTAGAGTCGGTATGGGAAGTTAGCACACGTTGTGTGCTATTAAACACATGGTCGTGTGCATTGGCAACATGCTGGAGTCGACTTTTGAATCATGCGGACATGCCGTGTCCAAATGAAGACATGTCGTGTCTTTTGGTCTATAATTTGGGCATCAAGGTTGTTGTTAACTTACATGCCCATTTTTTAAATAATAAACAAGTGTTCTTTGCTTCATGAGCTCTTTCTAGAAAGTTACACGTCATGTCTTAATAAAGACACGTCATGTTCATTGCTATTTCTTCAAGATGAACTCTGAATCTACTACAAGTCAAAGGGAGATCCAACTGAGGTCAGATTTGGGTTAGACTATCTTCATTTTTTCATTTTCAACGTGTGCATGTGATCAACATCTTGCAACAAGTAAAATAACTAAAAGAAGGCAAGTTAAATATGATTAGAGGCTAAATGGAAGGCAAAATGAACTGAATTTGTGTGTGAATGTGTGCAAAAGTAGATATGAAATGCGCACATCAAATCCCCCTAAGCTTGAACTATTGCTTGTCCTCAAGCAAAAAGAGCATAGAAACACAAATGAACGAATTGCCAAGCACATGCATAGATCAAATGTAATGGAAATTGTAAATGAGGCCAATCAACCATAATTATCAGGTTCATATTCATAGCCTTGATTTCAACTCAGACATACAAGAAAGAAAATTAATTTCAACAAGTGTGGTAACGCATTAAAAGAAATAGTCAACTAGGAAACACTAAATGGAACTTGGATGACCAAGCCAAACAATCAATGAGTTTGCAACAAAACTTTCAGCTAGTATGGACTCAAAAGATAGAATCTTAGTTAATGTTAGCAATTTTTTTTCTCTCTCCTTGTTTTCCCACATAGGTATGGTTTTGGATTAGGGGTTCTGGAACTCAGCTGCTAATGTAGGCTTATGCACACAAGGATTGTCGGTTGGAATATTTTACCCTCTTTTAAGACATATCACCTAACCGTCATGACTAGATCGGTCTTACACTAGGTTAGTATGACATGTAGGCAGTTTTAGCCATATTTTATGGGGTAATTAAGGTGAAGTGAACCAAAAAGGATTTTTAATTGATCTTAGGTTTCACTTATTTTTCCCAGATAAAGGAGAGTTAACTAAATTGCAACATTAGTTAGATTCCATTCAATTGATTTGAAAATGTTTCACTGAAAAGGGGTGGTTGTAAAATCACTTAAGGTTTGGCAAATTCATCTTGTGTTCTAAATAGTGTTGCAAAGTTGACATATTCACAAAATTTGTTACCAATTACATGTATTAGGAAATCCAAGATAAAAAAGATGAAAATTCAGGGTGCAAACATAAATCCAAAATTAAGCAGATACTGATGTCCATAAAGTTTCATTTGATTTATGCATACTTTTTTTTTCAATTTCTTCAAATGATTACTCTTATGAGGGAGGACAAGATAGTTCAAACTGTGAAGAAAAATAGTTCGTTACACATGATAGGCCTCACATTATACTAAACTTTCCATGAGAAAAGTAGAAACTAAAAATAGAAACTAAAGACAAGAACTAGAGAAAAGATAATGAAACTAACTAAACAACTACAACTACATTATCGACTGGTTGCACCCCCCCAAGCTTGAAATCTACATTGTCCTCATTACATCAATCAAGCCTAAGGTAGAAGAAACATGTTACCTATCATGGAAGGTATCAACAAGAAGGGCCAGCAACCCTGTGACCAGTAGGGAACTACTGGTTGACCAAATCATCATCATCAGGAATGTCGACCAGCATGGGTTGTGGAGTAGGCTCTAGCTGCGGTTGCTGAATCTTGGTAAGGTTGTATCATCAGATAGTGGTTTTGAGAGATATGTCACATATCCATGTGTTAGGACATCTCATGCATCACTGAGTACTGTTAATCCATCAGATTGAGGTGGCTATCCAGATGGTCAAAATGTTGTTGGGTATAGCCATAAAGATGCCTGATGTTAGGCATAGCCCAAGTGTACTCAGTTTGAGTGTTGGTAGAGGGTGGCGGCACCGTGTGTGGCTGAGCAGGAGGTGCATTTAGAGCAGTGTGGTCTTTAGAGGAATCTTCATCATCATCTTCGCCACTAAGGTCTACCTTCTAATTATTTTTATTTGTTAAGGTTATGTTCTCCAAGTCAGGCATGTCACTGTACTTATCATTAACAAAATATTGTCTGAACGTGGCATCATCATTGGGGACCTTATCAATCAGCCCTACGGTCTACGGAAATCAGATACTGGATATCCACTAGGTTCCTGCCTGGTGTAGCCTCTAGACCAGTTAGGTCTACCTCAAGCTTTTTGGCCAGGAGAGTGATCAATCCTCCACACATGATGTCCCTAGATTCTCACTTCTTGATCTTCTTAATGTTAGGGAACCTAGTGAGGATGAAATAACCTACATTGATCTAAAAATCATAAACCATACCCCATAGAAAAAATAAATCCTACTCATGCACACTCCTTGAGTTGCCTTCTTGGCGAAGACCCTTGTGCTGAGAAGGCAGTGGACGTATCTAAAGATTGGGTTATGGATGGCAGATGACATGGCCTTCTTGGCATAATTTCTCTTTTCATCAATTATCTAATTCCAAAATACATCGCTATTAAAAGTTGGAGGGAAGCCTAGCGCACCCTTGTAGTGGCACTGTAAGAGATCATAGAATTGCTTGAAGGTGATTTAGTAGCCTTGGCCCAGTAGATGGAAACAAATAAAAGCATATGGTTCCAGCCTATTTCTTGGGTCCTACTTTACCTTCAAAGTGGTAAGAAACTCATACACAAGGAGAGGGTAAGTGTTTCTTACTGTTCAATGGATGTACTTGACACCCAGCTCATTGAGGTGCACTTTGACTTCATCCTTGAACCTCAGGGCTCCCATTGTATGATCGCACGTGAAACATGTAGAAAGGGCCCTACAAGAGATGAGAAACTAGTATGTGGGGTCTTCCTCTATAGTGACCCTGAACTGGGTCAGGGAGACATAGGTTGGGGCTGAAGATGAGCTTGCTCAATGCTTGCGGTTCGACATCTTCTTGACTGGGGTCATTGCTGCTAAAGAGTTACTAAAATGACCTGGGACACGGCGTGTCTGATTATGGACACAGTGTGTCTTCTGACAGAAGGGTTGGCAAAGTGGGTGATGGACATGATGTGTCTTCAAGGGGACATGGTGTGTACCTCAAGCTTGGCGATGTCCGGAGGTAGGGGATGAGGGAGATCCTTACACTGTGTGACTTCAGCTTCTTATGTCATGTTTTCTAGAGTCGGTGAAGAGGTAGATCCCAACAGTGAATATGTCAATGAAGTTTCTTTTCTTGTGGAGGTGGATAAGAGGCTTGGATGGGATGTAGAATCACAACAGCAACTTCACAGCATAGCTTGAGTTTGATTGGGTGGAGAGATGGTATAATGGAAGAGCTTCAGAGCAGTATGGGGTGGCAACAAAGCTTAAAGAGGTTGCTCAAAGGTGATGGAGCAACTTGGCCACAGCTGCAGACACGACTAGTAGAGAGTAGAAGTGAAGGAGGCAGCTAGAGATTAAGGTTAAAACCCCCACTTCTCATCTTTAGACATGCCATGTCTTTTATAAGACACAATGTGTTCCCTTGTACAATTTGCTTGCTGCTTTTGAAACTTGCTTTGACTGAAGAGGACACAACATGTTTGAATTCGAACACATCGTGTAAGTTTCCAACAGCCAAGGTAGAAGTTTTCAAACTGATAATGACACGTTGTGTACAAAAAAAGACACAGTGTGTGTTTTTCCATAAAAATAGAGCCATTTGAATGAGCATTGTGACACGTCATGTTTGAATTAAAACACATCGTGTAACATTCCAGGTGAAAATATAGAACTCTCAACCTGATAATGACATGGAGTGTTTAAACAAAGACACATCATGTGTTTTTCTAGAAAAACAACTTGAATTCGAATGATCTAGAGGACATGCCGTGTTTGATTACAAACATGTTGTGTTTGATTCCAGTGAGTGTCTTTTGTGACCATACATGTTGTGTCAAAAACTGAACACGTCGTGTAAGGTTGAGTTTTATGTATAACTACCCATCTATGTGGCTTGACATGACATGTGCAAATAAAGACACATCGTGTCTTCTTAAATTTCTATAGAAATTGTCTTCTTTTGGTCAGCACCCATAGAGACGATGATATGTATCTATGAGGGTTTACATTATTACATTCATCCACGATAAGTTTATTTTTAGAATTGAAATTTTTTCTCAATTGAAACTAATTAAGGAAATCTATTATAATGTGGGGTCAACTCCCACAAGTTCCTCCATTTAAAGTCTGGAGTGAGACTCTTCAGCTCCTTGATCATGTGTATTGGGAGGGAGGAAGATGCTCCCTTGTCAATCTACTACACAATCTCCTCCCCTATAGTGTAAAACTTGCATCTTTGTCCATTAACCTTGTATGTTGATTGCTTCCCTTGTAGCTCCACTATCCCGTATGGATAGACTTTCAGGACAAAGAATGGTCCAGACCAATTAGATTTCAATTTCCCTGGAAAGAACTTAAGTTTGAAATTGAATAGTAGAACTTGGTCTCCTTCTTTGAATTCTTTGACTCTGATTCTTTTGTCATGCCACCTCTTTGTCTTTTATTTATAAATCTTTGCATTCTCATAAGCATCCATTTTGGTTTTTTCAAGCACTTGGAGGTGTAGTAATCTTTTCTCCCCTTCTTTCTTTCAAATCATAGTTGAGGAATTTGATCGCCCATAGTGCCCTATGCTCCAATTCTACAGGTAAGTGATATGATTTTCCATAGACTAGATTGAATGGAGTTGTCCCAATTGGAGTCTTGAAGTCGTCCTGTGCGCCCATAGTGCATTAACTAGCTTCAATGTTTGGTCCTTTCTTAAGTTGGAGATGGTCTTTTCTAGTATATCTTTTAGTTGCCTATTGGAGATATCCACCTGACCTGATGTTTAAGGATGATAAGGTGTGGACACATTATGCTTCACTCCATACTTTCTAAGAAGATTGTTGAAGTTTCTTTCATTGAACTGGATGCCACCATCAGATATGATTACTCTTGGAACTCCAAACATGCAAAAAATAATCTTCTGAAATAGTTTTATGATGGACTTGGCATCTGGTGATTGAATGGGGATTGCCTCTACCCATTTGGATACATAGTCACATACTACTAGGATGAACTTGTAGCTTCATGAGGATGGAAAAGGGCCCATATAATCTATGCCCCACACATTCAAGACTTCTATCTCTAGGATTGAATTCAATTGCATTTCGTCCTTCTTTGAAATCCCTCTAGCTTTTTGACACTTGTCACAAGCTTCGACAAACACGTGTGCATCACAATATAGAATTGTCTAATAGAAACTTGCTTGAAGAATCTTGGTTGCAGTCTTATCTTCTCCAAAGTGTCCACCATAGGGGGAGGAATGACAATCTGAAATCACACTTGCAATCTCCTCATTAGGAATGCATCCCCTAATAAGCCCATATGCTCATTCTTGAATAATAGGTGATCATCCCAATAACAGAACTGGACATCATGAAGGAACTTTTTCTTCTGTTGGCATGTGAAATCAGGAGGAAGGCATCCAGTAGCTAGATAATTTACAAAATCAGCAAACCATGGCATAGCAAATGAGTTCACTACATACAGCTTCTCAATAGGCAAATTGTCATCAAATGGAACCTTGTCTTCGACACTGGTTGATAGATGTGAGAGGTGATTAGCTACATTGTTTTCTATCCCTTTATTATCTTTGATTTTCAAGTCAAACTCATGTAGTAGCAGTATCTAGCAGATGAGGCAAGGTTTGACATCCTTCTTACTCATAAGGTACCTTATTGCGGCATGGTCCGTGTATATAATGACCTTGGAACCGACTAAGTACTATATGGACTTGTCAAAAGCATAGACTATAGCAAGCATCTTTCTCAATTGTGGCATAATTGATATGTGCATCGTCTATGGTTTTGCTTGCATAGTGGATGGAATAGAGTGTGTTGTCTTTCCTTTACCCTAAGACTACTCCTATAGCGTTACTTCAAAGGTATCACTCCAATCTAGTGGTTGGATGATAGGTGCTGAATTTAGAGCAACCTTTCATCATCAAATACAAACTCAGCATCTTTGGCTAGAAACAAGCATAGAGGCTTTGCAATTTTGGAAAATTCCTTTATGAATCTTCTGTAAAACCTTGTGTGTCCCAAGAAACTACAAACTTCTTTCACGTTTGTTGGAGTTGACATCTTTTCAATTTTTTCTACTCTTTCTTTGTCCACTTCAATTCCCCTGCTTGAAATAACATGGCTTAGTACAACCCATGTCTACACCATAAAGTGGTACTTCTCCCAATTAAGCATGAGGTTGGCTTGTTGGCATCTCTGCAAAACTTTAGTTAGATTTAGTAAACAATCATCAAAATAATTGTCATAAACACTATAGTCATCCATGAATATTTCCATAATCTTTTTAATATAATTAGAGAATATTACCATCATACACCTTTGAAATGTGGCTGGTGCATTACAAATCCCAAAAGGAATCCACCTATAAGCATATGTACCATAGGTGCATGTGAAAATGGTCTTTTCTTTGTCAGGAAGGTACATAGGTATCTGGAAGAACCCACTATACCCATCAAGATAGCAAAAGTAGGAATTATGAGCAAGTCTTTCCAACATCAAATCAATAAAAGGCAAGGGGAAATTGTCTTTTCTAGTGGATTTATTTAATTTTCTATAATCAATACATGTTCGCCAACTAGTGACGATTCTTGTTTGAATTTAATTCATCATTTTCCCCTTTTATTACAGTAGCTCCTCCTTTCTTGGGTACGACATGTATAGGGATCTCCCAAGGGCTATCACTGATGGGGATATATAATTCATGCATCTTTGAGTTTGAAATTTTGCTTTTTAACAACTTCTATCATGTTTTGATTTAGTTTTCTTGTCGGATCTATGTAAAGTTTGGCATTTTCTTCTAAATCTATATGATGCATGCAAATAGATGGGTTGACTCCTTTAAGGTCATCAATTGAGTGAACTATTACATCTTAATAGCTTCTAAATTCGTTCAATAATTTTTTTTCTTGTTCTTTATACAATTCAGAATATATAATGACTTGAGAGGTGGAATTTGGGTCTAAGAAAGCATACCTCAACCGCGGTGGGAGGAGTTTTAATTCTACCTATTTATTTTAAGAAATAGTGTTGATTTCCTCATTCTCCTTTGATTCTTCCTCACTTGTTGAAATATTCAACGCTTCAGGAATCTCCTCATTATCTTCTCTTTTAAAATCTTCAAGAACAGTCTCAATAGAATTCTTCTCTTCCTCAAGCAGCATATCAACAATATCTATCAGACAAATGTACTCCTTGAAGATGGGTGCTTTCATGACATCATAAATAGAGAACACAAGTTCTTCATCTCCAACTCTGGCGGTGATTTTTCCTTCTCTAACATCAATAAGGCAACCTATAGTACAGAGGAATGGTCTTTCAAAAAGAATTGGGTTTACTAGATCCTCTTGCATGTCAAGGACCACAAAATCACATGTAATGAAAAATGTCCCTATTTGTACAGGAACTGTAATATACTAAATCCTAGACATTTGGTTTTGTTTGGCCCTCTTTCCGATCTTTTCCTTTCATTTCTATCCTCTTTGGCCTATCTGTTTAATTTGTGGATATTATGGTGGTTTCGTGGACATTTGTTCACCTTTTATGCCAATTAAGGGTTTTATGCACAAATACCTCAGTAAATATTTTAATAAGGGTATAATATGCAAATTTACCACTCATTTGATATATTAATAAAATATATTTGTTCTAGATCATTCCTTTGCCTTATGGAGTAAGGAAGAGAAAAAGGAATGAATAATGTTGCTTTAAACATGTTAATGTGATACGAAATTAATTAATATGAGAAATATTGGTAATAATGGGATGAAATTCATAAAAGGGACACGAATTGGTTAAAAATAAGTTGAGATTAGTTTTCCTTAAGTTTGGTTTGTCTTGTATGCCAAGTTTCATAATTTTCAGACAATAATAAGTATATCTCTTTTATTTTGAAAAGAAAAGATGAGTTTCCCTCAAAATATTAAATAAAATATTAAATGATTCCAAAAGTGGAAAATAACCATAGATTTGTGATCTACACATTAAAAATAGTCTTTGGGTGGATTTTCATGCAAGAACCTTAATCATCTAGTTTTTCAAGCATGTGGTTCTGGTTGATAGAACTTAGACTTTCAGATAACATAATGGTTTCAACTTGAGCGGACCTCCTTTTCTTTGTTAGGACGTCTTTCAAAAACTTAGCATAAGAAGGCATTTCAGCTATGACTTCAACTAGAGGTACATTTACGTATAGCTTGTTCAAAATATCCATAAACTTATTGAACTTAACATCATATTTGGTGTTAGCAAACCTGTGAGGGAAAGGAGCATTAGGCTTGCAAGAAGAGTCACCTTGATGCAGATTTCCAGCATATTTCTTTCTTTGGTTTTTGATAGTCTCCTCAACATTGGTGTCAACAACTTCTTGATATTTCCTATTGGAAGGCAGTGTAGACCCTCCTAGCATTGCCCCACTCCTTGGAGTCACAGATTTTCAAGTCTCCTTAGGATTCATAACTGGTTGACTGGGCAAAGAACCTGAAGATGCTCCTTGGTTGGCTAAATCTTGTAGAGCTATCTGGTTCTCCAACATATTGGTATGGGTAACAATCTCATCAACATTAGAAGATAGTTTTGTGATGGCATCCTTCAAGATGTTGCCATGTTCCCGGAACTCATTGTTCTCCTGGATCTGTGTAGTCACAAAAGTCTCAAGGAGACTTTCCAAGCTAGACTTTTGTGGTGGTTGAGTCATTTGTTGAAGTCGGTTGAAGTTCCTATTGTTGTTGTTGCTATATCCCGGTGGTTGTTCACGATTGGCATTCATTGGTTGGTTATTGCTCATAGGTTGTTGACCTTGAGCTTGACCTTGTTGTTGATGGTTTTGAGAGTTGTTGTTCCTAAAAGAAAAGTTTGGATGGTCCCTCGATATGGGTTGTAGGTCTCTGAGAAAGGATTGTAGGCTTGTCTGTTGATGAAGTTGCCTACAACATTGACCTACTCTGGCGTCTTAGTGGCATTCATCTATGGTGCAAAACAAGAATAAGAGTTGTGGACAGATGCTCCACACACCTCACACACTTGCTCAACTGCTTGACCAGAGTGAGTGGTCATCTTTTTAAACTTTTGAGTCAAGGCGTCAAGTTTGGCTGCAATGAGATCTACTACATCTATAGTGTGCTTCCCACTAGATTTCTCACTTGAGCTTGTGGAAGAGAAGGGTTGGTAGGTCATTTTAGAACTCTACTAGTTGTGGTTGAGTGACATATCTTCAATAATGGCATATGCTTTACTATAGAACGTATTCATTAAGGCTCCATTTGCAGCAGCATCAATGAACATATGGGTGTTGTAGAATAACTTGTTATAGAAAGTTTGAAGTAGCAACCAGTTGGTCGAACCATGATGAGGACAAAGGCATTGTAGATCCTTAGATCTCGCCCAGTTTTCACAAAGCGTCTCACCTTCTTGTTGCTTGAAGTTGGTGATTTGGTTCCTCGGCTGGGATTTCTTGCTAGGAGAGAAATACTTAGTAAGAAAAGCATTTAGCAACTCATCCCAGCTCTTAATGGAATGCTTGGGCAATGAGGAGAGCCACGCCTTGGCTTGGTCTCTTAAGGTTGATGGAAATAGGAGTAGATGTAGTCCTTCATCTGAAACACCATTGGTCTTGAAGGTGTTCATGTACTGCAAAAACTCTGCTATGTGAAGATTTGGATCTTCCATAGGAGTTCCTCCAAAGCAGTTATATTGGATCATTTGTGTGATTGTAGGGTTGATGGAGAAGTTATTAGCTTTAATGGTAGGATGATATATGGCTCCACAAATTTTAATGGAAGCCGGCACAACAAACTCTTTAAGAGAATGATTGTCCTCCATCTCTGATGCTTGACAGTGATCGGGTGAGGACGGTGGTGAATGTAGATGTGATCCCTCCAAGTTTTATGGAGTTATCACTTTTCCTTGATCTCCTTCGACTGCAAAAGGTTCACTCAATTTATGGGTCTAGGAAGATGGATGTCTGAAGACACCTCTTGCAGTGACACATGCAACCTACAAAAGCTATAGGTAAGTGAGAATCACACTACTAAAAGGTATCACTGTATGAAAGATGTACAATGGTAACTTAGTCTCGAATAGTAACTAGAACTTTTACTCTAACTAAAACATCATATCTCCCCGACAAAGACACCAAAAATTTGTTAATTGCTGAAGGCAAATGAGTTTTAATTCTTATATATCTTAACTCATCAATCACCCACAAGTATATGGGAGCAATTGTAGTCGAGGTTGAACCACAAGGAGCATGGCTAGCTAGGTGCAAAAGATCTAACATTCAACAATCTAAGTCAAGTACAACAGTAGAGTTTGGTTGCAATTAGTTGAAAGACAAGTAAACAACAAAAGAACTTAAATTAAAGGTTGAATTCAGATTTTAGTGATTCTTGGACATAAGATTTCATTAGCACACCATCACATCATGTGTAACCTAGGTTTTGGAAAGCATGAAGCGAGAAGCGTGCAGATTGCTCCCCTTGAAGTGCGAAGCGGGAAGCGGGTTTTAAAGCGGAATAAAGTGGGTGCTTTTTGAAAAAGTGGTCCACATTGTTTTAAAAAAATTAGAAAAGCTTAGAATAACTTGCATATCACTTTCTCCCTTCGGGCTGGATTTGAACGAGTGTTATACTTCCACTTGGGATTATTTGACATAGCCAAACTTTAATCACCCCCATCCAGACTAGTTGTGATAGAAAATAGAATAATCAATAGATTAAATTCTAATTAGAGTATGAAGATTTTAGAGTCATATTGTCATAGAATCATAATGCATATAGTTAAAATTTAAAAACAACAAGGTAGGGTAAGTCTCAATGTATGGTACATGGCAGTAATGACTACTGAATTTATAGTAAATAGATTAATTGAAATACCAGTAGTTACAGTAATTAAATATGTGACAACAACATATTATATTCATTATGGAATCATGCAAATGATATAGAAGTGTCATGATGGTATGCATCCATTTATCTGAAATGATGAAATTGTGCAACAACCAATAGCAAAAAAATTGTATATATATGTGACAGGATAATGTGCTTTCACATAGGAAGTTACGTCATGAGATTGAAGAACATAAAAAAAATCATGCAAATTCAAAATAATAGGAACACTATGTATTACTAATATTATATCATAAAAAATTAAAACATCGTAGGAGCAGGGTGCAACATCAATAAATTCATGTAACTATTACTAATATTATATCGCAAAATCTACAAATGACAAGATGACAATACATAATTCTTATTCAGATGTATATAGTATACAAACAGCAGTAACTAATTAGAGATACTAAATATCCAACTGGTTATTACACCTATTACAATACATAATTTTCAATTTTTTAATTCAGAAGGTGTTTGGGCAAGTTTCGAGAATAATTGTTGTGAAACGCCCTGAAGCGGCCGCTTAAGGGGACCTAAAAAAGTGGCTTGAAGTGAGGAAAAGTGGACAAAAGTGGCTGCTTCAGTGCAAAACACTTCAAGGCCCGCTTTACTGAAAATTACAATGGGATATATGCTTGGGCACTTAAGCAGGCGCTTCACCCGTTTTTTTATTCATTGTGTGTAACTATGAAATTAAAGCATCCCATTAACTTGTAAGGAGGTTGTCATCATCATGCACCTCCCGACAACATGAGATGGTTCTCATCTTCGCATAACACTTCTGTGGCTATGCTTAGATTCGAACACAACATTGAACCCTCAACATTCTCTAGCCACTCCCATGGTCAAGATTATATTTCCATTAATCCTACTCTTTATTCTCTCATGCATCCTCCTGAATAGCACAAGGAAGCATAAAACATGCATAAAAGGTGGCCATCCAAGCATACAAGCAATAAAACACCATAGGCATCCATGGAGAAGCAAATTAACTAGGATTCGATATTAATTTTGAGTTCACATAAGTAATGGCATGAGAGTTACTCTCCCATGCCCAAGAAGAAGGTTATACTCGTACGTAATGGAGAGACACAAGCACATTGTCGAATTTTCATAGTTTTGCATAGTTAAAGAGAAGAAAAAGCTAAAGAAACCAAAGGTGAAGGCAAGGGAAGTAGAACTCCAGCTAGAGGATGAAATTCCACTCGTATAGCTGCTTCAAATCAGACAATCTTTCCTCCTGAGAAGCTTTAATGAGAACAAAAAGCTCCGTTGCACCTCTTAGAGAAGAAATAGCGAAGAATGGAGGTTCTTTTCCAAGAAGCCTCTTCTTCCTCCCCAAAATTGCCCTCCTCTTGCTCTACAACTTCTCTTAGATGAAAAATGTCTCAAATGATGAGTGATAACCACCCCAAGTGGATGGACTTGTTTTTAAAATGAGGGGTGGTTGCTATTGAAATCTGCAAAAAAACTGATGGAGACACGTCGTGTGCCGTCATGTAGCCGGCTGCTCAATTGCATCATCGTAATAATTACATGGCATGATTTAATAGGGACACGCTGTGTAGTTGCTACTGGAGTCGATCTGTGAAGTTAGCACATTTTGTGTGCTATTAAACACACGGTCATGTGCGTTAGTAGCAAGCTGAAGTCGGCCTTTGAATCGTGCAGACACACTGTGTCTAAATAAAATCATGTCATGTATTTTGTCTGTAATTCAGGCATCAAGGCCATTGGAAACTTACACGCCCATGTGTTGAATAATATACACGTTGTTCTTTGCTTCGTGATCTCTTTCTAGAAAGTTACACGTCGTGTCTTAGTAAAGACACGTCGTGTTTGGTGCTATTTCTTCAAAATGAACTCTGAATTTGCTGCAAGTCAAAGGGAGATCCAACTGAGGTCGGATTTGGGTTGGACTATCCTCAATTTTTCATTACAAATTTTACATATAACTTTCTCCCAACATGGTATCAAAGTAACATTTTTCACCCCAAACAGCCCACCTAAGGGTCCTGGCTACTCATAGAACAAGAAAATACAAAAATGGAGAATAATGAAGTAGAAATAGCAATGGAACTCAGTGTAGATGAAGGGATCCTCCTCTCCAGTTGTTGCAAGGGCATCCTACTCCCTCCTCCGAGATGAAATGGCATGGAAAGATGGTGGAATGTGGTTAAAACCCTAATAAACTAGGGTTTTTATGGTGGAAATGGAGAAATGGAGTAGAATGGAGACAAAAATGAAGGGGGGATGGGGAGGTAAGGGTGGTTAGGGAGTATCTAACATAGATCTCCATCTGTAGGTGTGGGAAAGCACTAGGTTAAGTTGGGATAGAATAGGGAATGCAATGTAAAAGTTGTGCTAGTTTTGTATGTAGCATGGTTGTGGTGGGCAACATGACTGTAGTGGGTAGGGGTCAGCACACTCGTGGTGGAATAGAAACGGGCGAGGTGGAAATTGGAAAAAGTTATAGTAAAAGTATAGATTCTTGGAAGGCTGGTAGTACGGTTGTGTTGGACAGGACGGCTGTGTTGGGAGTTAGGTAGCACGGACATGTTGGGTGATATGTGGCATTGTCATGTTGGGTAGCATGGTCATGATGGATTAGTGGTAGCACGGTCGTGTCAGGTAGCACTACCGTGTTGGAGGGATGGTAGCAGGGCCGTGTTGTGTAGCATGACTGTAGTGGAGAGTTTGTTACATCTTCTTTAAAACTGGGGTTTCTACTATGAATTCTTCATTTATAGCACGTCCATTCCACATCACTGCTCAGGGCTTTGATTGCACTTTGAGCTTCAAGTTTTGATCTTCATGGACACATTTGCTTCAGTTCAAGTCTTAGCCATTGGGGTAGGTTGGGGAAGCTCTTGGACCTTACTTGGACCTCTCTAATGGGGGAGGAACCCTAAGATCACCCTCTTTCTCTCTCATCCATCCAAATGTGGTCCAAGTACCTAAAAACACACAAACAACGTCCATAAGTGCATCTGATGATGAAACACATATCGAGGGAAATAGCATGTTATCTAACAGGTATATATGTGATTAAAGTGCAATAAGACACAAGATGAATCCATAAAATAGGGATGCATCACCACCCCAAACTTAAAACATACTTGTCCTCAAGTATGCTCCAACTCAATCTCTCTTCAATTTTTCAACAAATAAGAAATGACACATGCATTGCAACAGATGAATATTGACTAAATGGGCACAATGATGACTAAGTAGATGCATTCCACCTCTCTACTCTCCTCTTTCACAAACCAATCATGATTAAAGAGTTGATCATATAGACTTCAAATATTGGTCATAGACTATACCATCAATCCATATGGTTGTCATATAACTCTGGGTAAATCACTTCATAGTGGTGACAATAAAAAATGACTAGGGCTGTTATTTTACCTTCATGCATTCAATCTCACATGTCAATCCACAATAAGTGACCCACGTGGAAGTGAAAAAGGGCAAAATGAGCTAGATTGATGTTTCCTAGCTCAATGGGCATGCAAATAGAAGAAGGGTTGTGGTAAGGGGTTAGAGTGTTATTGCATAGGAGCACTCATCATTTCTTTATTTAGATGATATTACATAGGAGCATCTTTATTTTCTTTTTCTTTGTCCTTAGTGTATCTAGGGCACATGGTGGTGAGAATGAAGTGAGGGGATATAGATATGGACACCCTAAACTTTTGGAGGTGTCTAAGGATGAATATGTGCACTTTGGCATCCTTTCATGAGGATGAGAGGTAAGAAGATGATGGAAGAAAAATGAGTCAAATAGGGGTTACTAGTATGGATTTCAACATGAGATCTCCTGCAAGAAAGCTACTCCAAAAATTTCATCAAGTAATGACACACCACATTAATGAGCAATATTGAAACCACACTTTTATCATGAGATTCTAAAAAACCCTAAGTGTTTGCGGTTTGCTTAAATCATAATTCAACCAAACAATTCACAAGCATGAGAGAGGTGATTTACATGTAAAGAGTCAAGACTGAGACCATTTATCAATAGATCAGGACAAAGTAGCATGCATTTATCAAAGGTCAACATTTTCAATCCAATAAGTAGAGATTTAGTCAAAACACGTTTTTAGGGAAGAAGTTCTAAATTTGGGCAAAATTGGCCATAATAGTGCCAAATTGCCTTCAATCACATCCAAGCCTTTCTTATGAAACAAAAACCAAGAAACAAGCAAATACTATCTACAAACATACAAAAATCACAAATAAATACATGATATGCAATACATGGCAAAAAGAGCAAAAAAATTGAAAATTATGCAAAAAATGGAAGAAAATGAAGTATGTGGTATGCGTGTATGTAAAGCAAGCATAAAAAGTATGGATACACAAGTACGAGAGGTGGTTATACTATCTTATCATCTTGAGAAAAAATTTAGAATAACGAACATAGAGGAAAGTGGGGTAAAGAAAGGGCTTACCACCTTAAACTTTTAAACCATGTTGTCCTCAGCATGATGTAGAAGTGTAGGATGATAGGGCAGAGGGCATGGAGTCATTCTAGACACATGCAGAGAGTGGATAGAGATATCAAGGTGTCTAGTGAGCAAGATAGATCCATCATGGCTGCTTTGTGCAGAACGGTCATTCTGAATTGCCACCACCACGACCATGTTGTGTGGAATGGCCATGCTAGTTTCCTTCATATAGCTTTTCTACTGATTTGCAATTCATTTTCCATTCTTGATCTTCTTTTTGGTGATATCATCCATTCATCCATCTCCTTCCAATGTACATGTCCTAACATGATTCAAAAATAGCAAAAACCATCAAGTATAAAGTGTGTGTGTGTATTTTCTTGGAAAAGTGTAAAAACAATCAAAAGTATAAAAAATGAAATGTTGCGTGTTAAAATTCTCAAACCTAGGTGTGTTGCCTCCCGCTATTGCTATGTTTTATGCCTTCAGTCAGGCTTCTTGATTCTTTCACCATTCATCCATTTGGGATCATCATGTATCCACTCTTGTAATAGATGTGTCACTCATTTGCATTCAACATGTGTTCCTTGTCATGTTGATCACGAAATCTATCATGAGGACTTCCATCCGTATCTCCTTATTTCAAATGATTAGACAAACTCTACAAGTGACCATGTCCAATATCCTCATCTTGGTCTTGTCGCGTCAGGATCTTGTACATGTTGATCTTTATCTTCATGTCCATGAAAGAGGCTGCCAATGTGCCACTATGCACATGTATCTCGGCATCAGTTGTAGACAAGAATGGTCTTCCCAAGATGATGGGATCTTCCTATCCTCTAGGTTCATGTCAAGAACAATGAAATTAGTCAGTAACATTATTGCCCTTTCTTTGTCTATCATCACCAAAACATCATCTAGTCTTCCTATAGACACTTTGATGGAACGATCCACCAATTGGAGAATGCAATGAGTCAGTTTCAACTTTCCTAATCCCAGATCAACATGGATACTATATCGCATGATATTCACACTAGATCCCAAATCAAGTAGGGATCAGTCTATACAATATCCCCTATGTATCTAGGTATGAGTGGGCCTCTGGGTCTTTCCTCTTCATGGGAAGTGAGTGTTGGATGATAGAGATCACTTGTTCAGTCAACTTGATTTTCTTAGGCATTATCCCTTCTTCACAATACACAGGTTCTTGAGAGATTTGACATAAGATGGAATCTGCTTGGTAGCATCCAACAATGGAATGTTCACTTTCACTTGGTGAAACACATCTAGAATGTCAGTTGTACTTATGCATCCTTTTTACTTCTGGGGGCTCATCCAAGTCTTCAGGGAATGGTGGCTCAGTTGCTTTTGCAAAATGTCCTTCTTGTGGCTTGACATGAGGGACTCTAGGAATCACAGACGGAATTGTAGAACCTATAAATAGAGTAGAATGTGAAACACATGGTATCGCATGCTCATCATGAGGTGTCACAGTATCATCTTCAACAATTTCAATCACATTATCACTTGTGTGCTGCCTTTGCCTGATTTTATCAACATTTCCTTAACTTGTGGGCTGCTTAAGAGAGTTTTCACTCTTAGAACTGTCATGCAGTTCCTTTTTCATGGTGGAGAGGGGGCTTGTTGTATCTATGGAGGAGGTGGAGGTGATACTTTATATTAGAATTGAAGTGGAGGAGAGAATTGAGGTTGGTGGGTGAATTGGTAGGAAGGTTGTGGTGATGGAGGGGGAGGAGGTGTGTAAGGCTTGGGATAGACTTGGAAATGATAAATGGGTTGCACTTGCATTGGAGGGGGAATATAGAAAACTTGAGAGGAATGCATTGGTCCACTTGATTCATTGAAGTTCATTATGGGTTGGGAGGATGGCTTTGCTTTCGCTTGAAGAGCAAGAATTGAAGACAGTTGCTGCACTTTTTTCTCAAGCTTTGTCACATTCATTTGCAAATCATCAAATCTTTTCAACCTAGATAGGACTTCTTCCTCAAACTATGAGTTATATCTTGAACTTTGTTGTTCTGGGTATCCATGATGATGAGGTGTCGTCTCTTCTTCAATAAAGGATTCAGCAAAATTGACCAAGTGACAAGGAACATTCTCACTTGGTTCTTCATAAAGCTCACCATTTCTCCAAGAATCTTCACCATTGTGGGTTAGAAATACTATGAGTTGGAGATGTCACACCAAAGGGGCGGTCACCATCATTCATCATGCTAGAAGCTTCGATCCTTGAACTTTTTGCCAGCTACTCAAATAAGGGCCATGTCTCCTTAAGTGATTTAGACATAAAAGATCCTCCACAAGAAGAATCCACTATAGTTTGACTCACTTGATATAGACTAGAATAAAAGGACTGAACTAGATTCCACAAATGGATCTCATGTTGTGGGCACTCTCTCAACATCTTTTGAAATCTTTCCCAAGCATTATGGAACTGCTCATTACCCACTTGATTGAACCTCACTATTGCATGTTGCATTTATGTCAACCTTAAAATGGAGTAGAACTTCCTTAAGAAGGCATTTTTCATCTCTTCCCAACTTGTGATGTCCTTTCTCAAATCATACCAATCTTTGACTTTGTCTTTGGGGGAGAATGAGAACAAGGTCAACCTGATTGAGTCATCACTAGTTGTCAGCATCCTGAAGGTAGAGCATACTTCAAGAAAGGAGTCCAAGTGCTTGTAGGGGTTCTCACTCTTTGAGTTGTAGAAGGTGGATAAGAGCCCAAGAAAACCTAGAGGGATCAGGAATTCCTCCCCAGATATTTGATCAATTCTACTTGCAATAGGTAGTTTGTAGTTGATAGGCATGAAATACTCCTAGAGTGGCTTGTGAGGTGCATTTCAGCTTTCCATCTTGTCTTATACATGTTGCTTGTCACATGCATAGGGCACAACTAAACTAAAGAGGAAAAGATAGAAAACCAATATGCACAAAGAATACAAATAATAAAGAATAAAGAATAGTAATGATGAGGGTAGTGAAAAAAGATCAAAGCAAAATATACTAGCTAGGTCAAGCGCATTTCTCCCCTATAAAGGTGCCAAACTGCTTGGTGTGTTTCTCCTTTAGGGCCACACACTAACCAATTGAGTTTCATTAGATGCAACCTTAGCAGTTTTGATCACAATAAGGGGCAACAATGCCAAAAATATTGGTGTGTTTCTCCTTTCGGGCCACACATTAACCAATTAAGTTTCATTAGATGCAACCCTAGGGGTTTTCACAATAGGGGGACTTTCAAATTTATAGAGAGTCCTAAGGGGCTCGCTCACATACACTAACACACTATACCCACAAGCACACAGGGTCATGTTATAGTATAGGAGGGCGGCAAGTTAGGGGTTGAACCCAAGAGAGAAAGGGCGCACTAGAGCTAGGTTAGTTTTGTCTAGAATCCTACTATGGAGTTTAGGATTAAAGGGTTTAAAGATGTTTTGTTGATTAAACTAATGGCGAAAAAGCAAGTAAAGGAGAACAAACAAGAATCATCACCTAAATTACCCTAGACAATTAGCTCTAATGAGAAAGAAATGACAAGCTAAGCAAAGGAGCAAGTTATACTAAGATAAGCAAAGCAAAGATATACACTATACTAGGCTAGAAAACTAAGCACAAGACCAATAAAAGACCTAAACTATAAAGAACTAAGCAAGAACAAGGTAATGAACTAACGAAGCAAGTAAAGAGCTTATTAAGATAACACTAGCTAAGCAAGAAGGCAATTAGGGTTGGAATGCAATTGGAGAAGTGTGGGTTGTTTGGGGGGAATGCACATGTCAATTGTTTTGGGGATGATAACATTTTAACATTACTCTTCCATTTATATTACCAAACCAAACAACAAGCTAGATGCTAATGAATTTCCCTAAAATACTAATTGGCCATGGATAAGGTAAGTGTGTAAAGGGGAACTAGTCTGTAACACCTCCTACCCACCCTTATGAGGTTCACTTGGATTAGGGTTTAGGTGTAATTCAAATAGGAACTAATAAATCCTAGGTTTATAGGATAGGAACTCCTAAGGTTATTAGGGGTTGAGGGTAGTAATGGAAGATGGGAGTGAGGTTTTAGACCTCACATCACCTACATTCTAGCCTCGAGAAGGCTCCAAGATAATTACACTAAATTCTCTTATACAAGATACTTTTATCTCTCACTTAGTTTTAGGAGAATTAATTAACATATAGGAAGGTGAAAAGCTAACTAGGGTTCCATTAATTGGACTTAGGAGCAATTCACAAAAAGAGCCACATATAACCAATTTTCCTGGAATCTAGGTGATTTCAAGAACAAACAACAAAGCAATTAATGGGAAATGAAATAGAAGTAGAACACAATCATTAGCAAATAAAATTGCAATGTTTACATATCACTTTCCCACAAAATGGTATCAAAGTAACATTTTTTTATCCCAAACATCCCACCTAAGGGGCCTAGCTACTCATAGAACAAGAAAATACAAAAATGGAGAAGAAAGAGGTAGAAGTAGCAGTGGAGCTCGGTGTCGATGAAGGAATCCTCCTCTCCAGCTACTGCAAGGGCATCCTCCTCCCTCCTCCAAGGTGAAGTGGCATGGAAAGATGGTGTAAAGTGGTCAAACCCTAAGAAACTAGGGTTTTGATGGTGGAAATGGTGAAATGGAGTGGAATGCATATGGAAATGAAGTGGAATGGCTAGGGGAAAAAATGGGGAGCTAAGGGTGGCTAGGGATAGCTAACCTTGAGCTCCATTTGTTACCTATGCATATATAGGTGGTGGGGAAGCACTAGGTTAAGTGGGGGTAGAATTGGGAATGCAGTGCAAAAGTTGTGCTAGAGTTGTATGTAGCATGGTCATGATGGGAAGCATAGTCGTGGTGGGTAGGGGTCAACACACCTATGGTGGAATGGAATAGGCGATGAGGATATTGGCAAAAGTTACAGTAAAATCTTGGGTTCTCAGAAGACTAGTATCATGGTCATGTTGGGAGTTAGGTAGCACGACCATGTGGGGTGATTTGTGGCACGGACGTGTTGGGTAGCATGATTATGTTGGGTTAGTGGAAGCATGATTGTACTAGGAAGTACAGTCATGTTAGGGGGGTGGCAGCATGGTCATGTTGTGCAGTACGGCCGTGGTGGAGAGTTTGCTGCAACTGCTTCAAAACTGGGATTTCTACTGTGAATTCTTCATTTGCATCATGGGTATTCTGTGTCACCACGGTCGGGCTAGAGGCTTTGCTTGCATTTTGAGATTCAAATTTTGATCTTCATTGACACCTTTACTTTATCTCAAGTCTTGACCACTGGGTAGGTTGGGGAAGCTCTTGGACCCCTCAAATGATGGAGGAATCCTAGGATCGTCCTCCTTCTCTCTTGTCCATCAAAATGTGGTCCATGTACCTAAAAAATATGCAAACACCATCCATAGGTGCATTTGATGATAAAACACATATTGAGGTAAATAACATGTAATTTAATAGGTATAGATGTGATTAAAGTACAATAAGACACAAGATTCAGCTCTCAAATAGAGTTGCATGAGACATGATGGTCAATAATGTTGTCCATCGGTAGATCCATCACTGGACATCATCTATTGAAGTTTTATCATTGATGGGTCAAACCTTGTTGTTTATTGGTTGTCTCCACCAAAGTAGGTCGATGAGTCTTTAACATGAATCGGGTTCGATTTCATGTCATTGATTTAGCAAGATTACCTTGATGATGGTGGTGGTTGTTTGCAGTCATGTTAGGGAAAAACTCAATCCAGTTTTACTTAACCATGTAGGTTTTGTCTCGCTAAACTAGTTGATTAGTATGTAAACTTCCAGTCTTCATCCTAGGAATAGAGGGAGTTGACATCTCTTTAGTTTGGTGCATGTAAGTACCAAAATTGGCTAATACAACAACTGTATCTTAAAAACATATAAATTACAAAATTCTAAGTATCTAGAGTTAAATGGGCCTATCAAGGCTTTTATAGGCATGAACTATAGTTAATTACTTAGTATTAATGCCTAAATATTGGTGTTTATCAACCACCCCAAGATTAATCATTTTCTTGTCCTCAAGAAAGACTCAACTCAAAGAACAAAAGATAACATCCAAACTAAGCTTGGTGATAGATGCTAAGATTAGGAAAAGTGATTTAAAACTATGAATCTCCTGAGACATGTTGTCCCAAAACAAACCCCAAATATACAAGCAATGTGTGCTAAAATAAGATCAAAGAACATCATATAATTTTCAATTAAATTCACTATAGTTTAATATGACTCATCAGAGTTTGAAGCATAGAAGTGAGAGATAAAGTGTAGCTACTTTGCAGATCAAGTAGGTGATTGAGATGAGTAAAGAGTTGTCATCATGTATTTATTTAAACCAATCAGGAACGATGTGCCTCCCACTTATTCTAGTCCTAGAGAAGAAGTAGAAAGAAAATACTCTAATGATTTCTAAGAATCTTAATCTATGTCAGGATGCACATGTAACAAGCAATGGTTCCTACAATCTAAGCCAGTTGGACCAAAGTAGCGAGATGGACTCATCGTACTATGCTCAAACCAACCCTGCAACTATAAGGCCTCATAGGTTTCTTAGGGTAGCATACTTATGTTTGCAATCACATTTGTCACCTCTTGGGCACCATCCTTACCGCTCCTAAAAGAGAAAACAAACGCTCATGCTTTTATTCACACCCAGGCTTTTATTCTTTGCCTTCTAACTTATAGGCCTGGGTTTTGGGTATCTCTATAATTTTCTATCTCTTTGAGCTATTTCGTATGTTTTTAGATTTTTGGGCAAGCAATCCTCTTTTGCAATTTTTTTCTTTTTGACTCAATCTAGTAATAGAAGGTATGCATGTCGTCAAAGGAAAACAATCAGACTTGATTGAAACTCAAAATTCATCATTGTTTGCTTGATACCTCCTCAAAATATATAGTATGGTTCAAGGATCCTTAGAATTTAGTTGAACTCGCAAAAACACAACTTAGAGTTTGATTATGCACTAGATCCAACCACTTGGCTCAAGCTCTGGGTTAATTATTCACAACACGGAATGAGGAATATAGACAATTTCAAATTGTAATATGTCTCATAATCCTAGAATCCATAACCAAACTTGTAGGAGGGAGCCAGTGAGATGAATGAAGCTTGAGATCAAACAAATAAAGATTGTGATTGGGCAACTAGACATGTAGAAAAGCATTTAACTATTAAATATGCACCTATATAGCCTTAATTGTAGAGCTAAAAATTAAGCAACAAAGTCCTACTAAACAATAAAGTTAAGTTAGAAAGTGAAAAGGAGCAAGGAAAGAGCAATGGTGTGAATGTGTGATGTGATAAATTTTGAGAATTTTATATAAAATGCAGGACAAGGGAAAAAGTGCAAGGATTTACACATGAATGCCTGAAAAAAATTAAGAGATAGAAGGGTGACTAGCCCTACCAGACCGAGCTTAAAATTTTCTCATCCCCAAGCATGAAGTGAACTTAGGATAGTAGGTAAGATGTGCATGGATGTAACTGAAAGAAATTTATCAAAGGCCTAGATTGATGCATGTATGCAAAGATATCTTTAAATAGTCAGAGGAAAGAAACTATATAAAAAAGAAACTTGAACGACAAGATTTATTTTAATAAGAAATGAAAAGAAAGGATAGGTAAGAGAGGGGGGTGGCTTCCCCATGATATCTATACTTGAATTTTGGGACTAGTGTAACATGTTTCCTACTTATTGGCTTCACCATGCATGAGTTGAATAGGTTGAAACTATCAAGTCTAAAGTAGAGAAATAGAATCTAGTGTTCCGCTAAATTCATCTATGTGCTAGAATTGACTTGAATTGTAATGAAATGAATTCATTGATAGACCATCCTTAAGGTACCCTCCAAGGTAAGAATTTGATTAGGTATTACCTAGGATGTTGACACAGGATGAGATGGAGGGAAGAGGTTGCAAATATGCCAAAAATATGTCAAAGGATCCTATTCTTCATCCTCCATCTCTGAATCTTAGACTTGATGAATTGGAGAGTCTCCATCGAGAATCTAGACCATCATTTGAACGTGGGACACTCCTAGGTGAATATAACCACAAACACTTCACCCCAAGCTTATCATCAACGATGAGGGATGGCCTCATGTGATGCAGCCATATTGTCAAAATATGCCTGGTATGCACCTTACCAGATTCATCACCCTTCAAATGGGGTGAATTAGAATTAGAATCATGCAAACTCAGTTTGTTTCCATCATCAATAGAACCACTTCCCCACGACTTGAAATTGTCATCATCATCAACACATAGTAAACTATCCTAGCCTAGGTAGATGTGATGTCTATAGAAAAATGAAATGAGTCAACTCATCCTGTGTCATTCTAATCTATTGTAGAATACAAGGTGGACCAATCAAGAATACCTTCTAGCTAATCTAAAGGTGATGTAGAGGATGCTTGGTTGTCATGTGGTGCATGAAGGTTTTCATCATTTTTTTTGTATAAGGGTATTGTAGCTCCTCCCTTAGTCATTCAAAAGGATCGACTAGGTGGAATGAAGGACTTCCTTATGTTTCTGAGTCTTCACTAAAAGATCTAGTTGAATCTAATTTACATTCCAAATAGAATAGTGAAATTAGTTCCACATTGGGTCTAGTGGTTTTGGTGTGATGACTAAAATCTTCATGGATATACACTGCACCTATACGGCTTTCAGAAGAAACTAACAAGATCTTAAAGTATTCTTATTTGTTCAATAGTCTCACTTCTGATGTTACGACCCCATCTGAGCTTAATTGGTAAACTAGGGTTTACCTAGACAATTGCAAAGATTAATTGGAATAATCATTCTTGAAATCTAATTAATGACGATAATACAATTAGGATGTTTTAATTATGATAAGAAGTCTAAATGTTCTTTTGTCTTGTAATTAGGGTTTCAGAAACATAAACCCTAATCAGCCCAATATAGGGTTTTGATGACACATGAATACAGAATTTGATAAGTAGAATGTCTCACTAAATGATTTTTAGTATTTTATTTGTAACTCTGATTTACTTAAAATTTGGATATGATTTGGATATATAAAATTTGAACAACATTGGAAAATATCAGAATTTTTGAAGAATGCTCTGACTTGTTTATCGGCCGAGTTTCAAACTCGACCGATCACAATTTCAGATTTATATAGCAGTGTGGTAATTGAATTTTATCTTTTTATTGGTATATCCAATTGATCTCAAATTTTAACTGTGCTTGAAAAACACAGTTTTAGACACTATGTTAAATTGGCGTAATTTTTGGATGACTTTTGAATCCCTACAGTAAGGGTGTCGGTCGAGTTCTGTGCAGGACAAACTCGGCCGAATATTTTGCAGACTGCAATATAGCAGTGCACTGTTCTATTTTTAATTATTTATTGGTAACTCCAAATGATCTCAAATTTTAAATGAAGCTTTATAGATCAATTATAAACAACTTTATAAATTCCCATAATTGTTGGAGAATGTTTGATCTCTGAAATAAACGAATTACAGTAACTTTTGTATAACTGAATATTCAGCCAATATAATTAAAGTTAAGTGTTGGGTCAATATGCAATTGACCCAAGCAGCTCAATTGACTTATATGAGCAACCACACACACAAGAAGATCTCATTATTCGTCATTCACTCCAGAGAAATGAAAACCTAGAGAGAGAGGGAGAGTTAGGGCTTGAGTGGAGAAAGAGGAGGAATTGCTGAATTAGGGTTCTGCGGTTCCAAGAGTGGTGAAATCAAGTAAGTTTGGATCCTTTGCATAGACTTTTATGGTGAATCTTCTCTCTCATGTCAAGATTCCGTCCATGCTCTGATTTGATCCAAGAGGATGTCGAAATTCCCTCTTTTCTCACCCTTTCTTCATAATCCCTCATTTTCAAGGTTTTCGAGTTGAATGGAAGAAGAATTGGGAGATTTGCTAGGGATTTGATAGGAATTCGAGATTCCCTGAGTTGAGCTGCAGTTGTGAGGTGTTTTCACACCTTAGGGTGAGTGGGTTCTTCCTTCAAACATTCTAATGCACGGATTTGATTATAACATCCAAATCCCTAAATGCTTAGCATGTGAATTCTAAATCCTGAAATGTCCATTTGATTTAAGTTATTGTAAATTGATATGATATGGATTCCTTCTCTGTTTGAACGACTCTTTGACGGTAGATTCATACCAGATACGTATACAACATTTCCTAGTGAGAATGCTTTTAGATTTATATCAAATGATGTAATTAGGGTTTGACCTAATTGAGATATCGCTAGAGTTTCAACCTTATTGAAAAGGACTAGTAATCCTATAAGTGGTTAGGATGTACCTCGTGGGTTATCTTAATTGAATCTTATTCTGGATACATGATATCGCAGTGATGATATGGAAAACCTAAATTTAGTTAAATTTCCATGATTTCATATCTATATTGATTATATATGATTTGTTGGAAACAATCTTTATTTAGTGAATGCTTATATCTTATGAGATCATGATAAGAGCCATGTGACAAGCGAATGAGGCAAATGAAACCCTAAGAGTAGGGTGTTGGCATGTGATGAATGAATAAGGCAAATGAAACCCTAAGGATAGGGTGTTCAATGAATCATGCTATGGTAATATGAAAGGTCTCGATATGAGATGTGGTGATGCTTAATTGTTGAGTTGTATGTTTCTAGTGCATTTAACTTTATATGCTTGTTCTCTCTGAACTGATATTTACACACTGCAGGGCTTCTTATATTTCAATACATATCTCGTAAATTTGCAGGTGATGAGATATGACATGCCCTAGAAAGGGATGTTACTGAGACATGGTATATGTTGAATACATGAGCTATGATAGTTATATGTTAATTAATTAATAGACTTAGATGCCCTAACGCCGTAGAACCCCTCGTGAGGTCTGCACCTTGGGGTGAAACGACCTACCTAGCGTGTGTCTAGATGGTCGGTGACTCGTGTTCAACAATAATCCGTGCGTGTGTCACGGTGGCACGAGGGCAGAAAGGCAGTGTTCAACAATAATCTGTGCGTGTGTCACGGTGGCACTGGAAAGAAAAGAAAACACGGTTATCTAACACCATTCGTGCAGCGTCACTAAGGTAACCCTGTGACTCTCCGCCGATGTACTTAGGTTAAAGGAGGAGTCTAGTGTACACTCTTTTGAGAGTGCAGTGAGGCCGTGTGAGCCTGAGAGTCCTGACGCAGACCAGGACAGCAGTCAGACTTAGCATTTCCCGGGTGTGTCGCTAAGTCTTGTACAGTGGGACCGTAGCATGAATTTGCTGCGGATCTTTATATGCAGAGTACACTGCATATATTTAGGGCATAATAATAAGTTAAAATATGATCATATAGGTTCACAAAGTTCTTTATAAATGAAAGAGTTAAGGAAGACTAGAAGCATAGTATTCTTGTAGTTATTCTTTGGATGCAATATTTACATTCTTTGTTATTTCAATTATATTGTTTTAGAACTGCTCAGTGTAGTATTTATTGTTGCTAAATTTCATATCGTTTATTCAAATTATATCTGTAATCACCTTAGTGCATTATTCTGTTTCCATGAAGTACTCATTCACTGAGCGAGTAGGCTCACCCCTCTACTCAAACATTTTTAGGGTGAACTGCGTGGACTTGAAGATGATCAGAGCATCAGTGTAGACCTGCCACATGAGTCAAGTACGAGATTAGTTGAGTCAGTCGGTCCTTGTCACTCTAGGTCCTCAGTAAGAGATAAGAGAGAGAGTTGTAATTACAATGTGTAATATTGTTCCTCTTTGATATGTATGCTAATTAGCAAGTTTTATGTGCATAAGATGTGAGAGACATCATGAATGTTTATACATGTATATTTTCTATTGAAGTATGATTAGTAAAAGAAATGTTTAGATTCCTTTGTTAAGATGATATGTGGTTTAATGCGGGAAAACAAGAGTTTTAAAGAAAAGTAAAAGTTAAGGGTGTTCTTTGTGTTGCATACAAATCCTATCTTACGTCCTAATCTCATGATTTGAGGAAATTGTGAGATCGGGGTGTAACATCTGAGTTACTGGATTTGGGTTGACGTCTCTTCAAGATTTTTCAATAGTGCATTGTAAAATTGATGGGGCTTTGTCACATTGATCTATTGTGTGTTGATGAAGCTTAGTTTAGTAGCTTGAAATATGTATTTGGTTAGGACCTTGATCTTTGTCACCTCTTGTAGCCAGTGATCCTGCCTTTCAAGTATGAGTTTAAGTGGATCTGTCTGCTCTTGAAGGTGGGCCAACAAGGTGAAAAGGAGTGCATCTGCTTTTCTCTTCCAAGGGATATGACTATATTCATCTCTTGGTTCTATGAAGACAAGAATTCGTCAATGTTTACTATCTTATGTGTCATCGTTATGGTGTACTCTTGTGTTGAAGAGTAGGTGTACGATGTAGACGCAATGGCCTCATGAGTATATTACAATTGTTTATATGATAATTGTGTGGGTTAATGTAGGTTCATTAACTAAAGTGTGTGGCTCTCAATTGTCTACCAACATTTTGGACTGTGGAAATTTTTTGGAGGGAAAGTGGACAATATGATCTACCTTATTGAGGAAAAATCCATGGCCGCAAATCAAAAACTAAAGAAAGAAACAAAAATTTATATTAGTGTGTATGGATCAGTATGCATGACTAGAAAGGAATAATATGCATTATACAAAAGATAGTCGAAATAGAACAAAATATTTGTGCACTAAATATGGAAAACCACATTTCCCAGAAACAACTATAAAAGTTAATCGGACCTTCATACCATGTCCCAAACATACGCAGTCCCTTAAGGATCGAACTTTGAACTTATAACTTGAAACCCTAGGGATGCCCACAAATTTATATGGGGTTAAAGTAGTGAGATGGGTTCAGAAGTAGGGACGTGGGGATGCTTAATCACCTAAGATTTGTTTCTTACTTATCTAAGGAAAATGGATGGTAGATATATGTATAAAACTAAAATAGGGAAAGAAAATTAAACAAAGTAAAATTTAGGAAGTAGATTTTATCAAATCCTACTAATTGAGAGAAGGATTTCCTGGCTATATAACCACATATTTGACAGTCTATGTACCTCTTTCTTGGGCGTGTGTGGACAACCCTCAAACATCCTAGAATGTAAGTAACATCCCAACCCAACATGTACTATGGTAGCTACTTCATAGGGGTCATCCCACTCACTCTCATGAAGCATGACAAAAACCCATCAATAGATTAACACGTGTATTAAGGATCATGGAAGACTCCCTTAAGTATTTCAACTTAACTCTCAGGTTCAAAATAGTCATGAGAAACAGGGGTGGAAAAGGATATACTAGGAATCTAGACACAGCAAAGCCAACCTAGGTTGGATGAATCAGGTCATGTTTCACTATTAGGTCAAAGTTATCTAACCATGGATTCAGCATAGATCCTCTGTTGGACCCTTTTCCTCTTATGTGTTTGGTCCAAGATTCCTCCTCTACCATTCTTACCACTAATATTTTGAGGTAAGTAAAAGTAGCATTTGATGCAAGAAAGAGATCAACCAATGAAAAAATCGTAACCAAAAAGATAAGATAGAACAATAGCATGCTAGATCAGAATATTATATACTTAGAGTTAAAGTACATAAACATGCCTAAAATAGGCTACATAACCAAGAAGGAGTTCAACAAGTCATAGACAAGCATAATAAACATTGAACAAAGATGGACATACATCATTTGTCTAAAAACAAAGAGGAAGAGCAAGAGACTAGCCTATGTAGGAGAGGAGGCTCTTGTTCCTTGGCCTCCAAATGGGTTGGGTCTCATCCTTTTTGTCATCCTCTTTAGACTTATGGACTTCTTGGCCTCCTTTCACTTTTATTCCATCATGATCAATAGTTTGTGTGGGTGGGTGGTAACAAACATCACATTGGTTTGACAAACTAGGTGTGGTTCTCTGGTGGGTGGATGGGAAAAGGTGGAAGTTGATGGAAATGAGTGGAGGATGGAGTAGACCAATGGAAATGAGTCTAAACAAATGGGTATGGGTGTAGGGTAATATCCTTATCCTTCTTGGTCCTTCGAACTCTAAGATGGAGGTATGTGGACCAAAAATACATAGCCCTTAGCATTAAGGCCAAGAAGGGGTATTGATGGTGGTAGGTGATATATTAGTAAATGGGAGAAAACCTGACCCAGTTTGGACAAATCGAGGCCAATTTGATATGATTGTTGGATATGTGAAGGAATGAACTTAGTCTGGTTTGGTTGAACTACATTTGGTTACATATCATAGGTCCATTGGCCATTGATTTTTGTTGGTCTGCAAAGTTGTCGCTTGGTTCCATCAGTGATCACCATTGGTACCGGCCATTGGATGGTACCATTGCTAGGTGTCGCCGATTGGCTTCATCGATGGATTGGTCAAAGGCAAGATTTGAAAAACCAGGGTGGGTTCATGAACCTACCTTGGCTTTGTACCATTTGTTGTGAAATGGTAAGTGGACTTGAAGGTCAATGAAGTTGTCCATCAATGAAGATCATTGGTTTAGGTTTCATTGATCTATGGTTCCACCCTTGACTTTCATTGGTTGTCAACTGCCAAAGGATGCAACGTATCTTTGACACAAACCCGGTCTATTTTTTATAAATAGAGGTTGTTAGTGTCAGGACTTGGCAACATTAGCTCAATATAGATGGTGGTTGTTTGTTGAGGTTAGGAGTGATACCAACCCTATTTAGCTAAACAGGGGGCAGTTTCATCCGGTCTACATCTCTTCAGCTCAGTTCTAAGAAGTCCCATAATTGGTTAGTTGAGCAACTATATCTTCCAAAAAGAACAAATTATGAAAATCTAAGTATTTAGTGTTATATGGGCATGTCAAGACTATTATAGTCACGAAACTACAGTTAATTACTTAGCCTTAACACCTAAATTTGGGTATTATCCGTCAAATGTCCACATGGACCCACCTACTAGATGAGAACCAGACTAATTACCAATATAAATGTTCAAGCCCATTGCCCAAGTTCTAGTAAATTTTCAAGAATAATGATTGGCCCCACAAATTGCCACAAGACTAGATTGCATGCATTGTCCTCACTTATGCACAACATAGGTTCAACTTACCAACTAGTCACCCATTTAGTACTAATTTGAGATGATCATGCTTAATTGCAAGTACATATTGATGGTCTACCTAAAAAGGAGGTGCACCTAGGTGGTATGGATAGTCCAATTGTTCCTTTTGAGACACTAAATCTGAGGCCTCGAATCTTGGGATGTTAAAATTATTATGTGTTGTCTTCCCACATAGACATGGGCTAATAAACCAATGAGAAACATTTTAGGTCTACAAGTCAAGTCAATTAGTCCTAATCCTGGTCAGGTTAATCCAATTTTTTTAGTGTGCATCCAAAAAATATAGTACTATGGTGCTCTCAGAAATGCTTGTGGGTGTGTTTTGATGAAGGAATGCTTATTTAATCAGACACAAATTTGTGTATTCTATCTAGTACTATGTTAAGTAATTTAGTTAAGGGTTGTACATTTTAAATATAATATTCTTGTAAGTTGGAATATGACCAAATGATGGTTTTAATTATCTTTAAATGCTAAGTTTTATAATTTCAATTGTTTGGTTTAGTCATTTTGTGTTTATATTTGGGGTTAGTTGCTTACAACCTTGAGAGATCCCATAACCATCGTGTTCTAGTTGATTATCAGAAATGGTGACCAACAATATACACATTGATGCCAGATGCTTACATTCCACATTACCCTTATAGGGTCCCATGTCAATATCAAGACCTTACATAATTTTCATGACTCGTATCCCATCTCTTTCTATCATCATAGCATACCCACTTCTGCTATTTGTAGTTATTCATGTAACATCTTGATAATTTTCTTCAAATTAACATCCTCATTTTATATTTTACCACTAACATATATGTATTCTTGTTAAGTGAACATCATGTTTTTCATCATGTTTTTTATGTATAGTGTATCTTTTTACTCTTAGAGCATCCTATACATTAATGTTTCTCATATAAGGTTGTCATTATTATTCTATTGTGAATTATCCTTAGGTATTCAAGAACATTATAGTATACAATCATTCATATAGGATTAGAGTATTCAAACTAAGAGTCTCTCATACCTTCAATGCATCACGATTGTAAAAGGCATGTGTCATTTTTTCATTATATTTTCTTGTCATATTAAGATGAAATATTCATTTTAGGATTCACTTAGCAAGATTTACCATTTGTCACATTCATATGTATAATCTTCAAACTCTGAATATCATTAGCATATAGACGGATTCTACATCAAGGAATTCTAAATAATAGGATACTCATGTAATTGATCATTTATAAGGGTTCACTATGAATATAATTCCATTCCATTAGCTTAGCATGAGCAAGAGGACTTAGAGTATCATATCACTCCATTATAAATAAACTCGATGTTCAATAGAAATCATATATCACTTATAAATAGCATTATAGGTTATTTCTAAATCAAATTGGATATAAGGGAGGGGATATCTTGTATTAAACACATATGATTTCTTACTAAAAGAATTTGGATTTATAGAACCAAACAAGTATATCACAAGAATAAGCATTTATGATCATCAATCAAGCACCTATTAGATGAATCCCTACTCCCTCATCTCTTTACTACACTATATTAGTAAGAGGGAGATATTCTCTCACCTAGATGTATGATCTAGGAACTAGACAACATGGAAACCTTCTCATCTAGGTCAATAAATGCCTAAAGATCACAAGTACCTTCAAGCACACCTTTTTCAAGTAGTCAGAGGATAAGAAAGGAAGATAGAAGAGAACAAACATCCACTATTGGAATATACCCTCCCTAGGTCATCCATGGTATTTAAGGGAGGATAAAGATATAAAAGAATTAAGGGAAGGAAAAGATGTAACCTCAAACTCATTTTTCTCTCTAAGTGAATCCCTAGATCTTGATCAACCAATCCAAAGAGCATCCAAATTCTAGGAATCACCCCCCATCTTGTCACTCCAAGCTACACCTAGTAAAAGTTATGAAATGGATATATGTGGTATGGGTGAATGGACCTATAAAACTCATCTATTAGACAAAATACCATCAACTAGAAACTACATTGCTAGCCTTGGGAAGTCGATTGAATTACTAGAAGGTTGTCTTGACTTCTAGGGAATTGGCAGACTATCACCCAAGTCAATCAACTAAAGACTCAACCTAAACTCTGATCACTCAGACGGTCCAAATGACTTGTGTAAAGATTGACCAAATTCTAACCCTTCAAATTGAGCTTTAGATTCTCACAATGATCTCCTATTTAGTGTATCACTCTATGGGCCTTGAATCCTACAAGTTATACTATTTTTCTTGATGTTAGACAACTTCCACTACTTCAATCAAACTCTTCACTTTGACCCACTTTGAGCTCTCAAAGCACACAATTTAGACTGACTTCATTGTAGGTCAATCGACTTGCAAGATTCAAAAGAGAAACTTCTTCTCTAGACTGCCAAAACACAAAATAAAGCATATATGATGTGTTTAAGAGTTCTCAAACCTCAAAATACTCCTACATGTTCCTATGTAATAACAACAAAGCCCCAACACACTATATGATCATCATATTAGGTTTTAACACCTTATATTCTAAACTATGTCCCAACTTAGGTTTTGCAGGTCAGAGACCTATTATATTATCAATGTTCAATTAGAGTTCTTTCTGTGGAATATTTTATTCAAGAAATGAGACATAAATACACTAATTTTACACATGCATTAGCAAGAAAATTAACTGACCAAGATATCAGTTTATCATAAATCAAGGAAATCTATAAGAAAACAATGAGGTTAGGAGTAAACATGGACACCATCATATTGGGATAGCAAATTATCATAAATCAAGAAATCAACAAATATTCAATCAGGCTAGGAGTAAATAAGGACATGGGTTGCAAATCCACCCCCTTAAAGCTTTTTTCCTCAAAATGCAGTAATATGTGGAAGGATTACATCATCTCCTGTGACCCATTTTTGGTTTATAAAAGAACTACCTTGGTCAATCCCCTCTCAGGTGACCAGGCTTTCCACAAAAGCAGTAACCACCAAAACTAGCTCCTCAATATTTCCATCCATGATGATATCTTGAAGTGGGACATTGATGTCTAATCCATCGAGCTACAATGATCAAACTACCATTAGAACTAGGAACATCAGCTAGTTTACCACTACTATATCTACTCACATTGACTTGCACCTACTTAGGTACAACATCTTCAATCACCTTCACCTTTCCATGTGAAGTGATGCAGCCCTATTTTAGGGCTTCATCTTGTGTTATTTTGCTCTTCAATCACATCTATACCTGTTAGATTGCATGTCATTCCCCCTAATATGCTTATTTGTATAAAATGCACTTATGGACAATATTTGCATGTTTTTCAGACATTTGGACCACGATTGATGGAAGAAAAAGAGAAGGAGTGATCCTAGGGTTCCTTTGTACTCGGAGAGGCCCAAAGTGAAGTCTGACGCTCCCTCGACCTACCCCTAGTGGCCAAAGATCATTTGAAGCAAAGATGTCCAAGAAATCCGAAGATATAAGTCAAAGTGCTGCCCCAGGACTCAGCACGGCCGTGGTACAACAAAACGGCCGTGCTAGGTCACTTAGGAATCGACAGGTTCAACTTCTAAATCAAGCAGAAGGCAGCACGGCCGTGGTGGAACAAAACGGCCGTGCCAGTGAAAGACACCATGGCCGTGCACCACAAAACGGCTGTGGCACAGTAGAGCAAAACGGCCGTGCAGCAGTACCACGACCACATCAACCAGGCCCACCACGGCTGTGCCAGCCACCACGGCCGTGGCCGTTTTGACCACCAACCTGACATTTTGCAATTTAATTCCCACGACCGTACCCATCCACCACGGCCGTGGCCTATCCTACCCACCATGGCCGTGGTACCCCACCACGGCCGTGCTACTCATGGAATCCAGCCACTTTTTCACTGCTTTCCCCATTTTGCCCCTAACTTAACCTAGTGCTTCCCCCACACCTATATATATCTAGGTGGCAGCTGGGGCACGGGGTTGGCTACCTTCCACCACCTCCTAGCTCCCCAAATCACCATCCACTCCATTCCACTCCATATCCATCTCAAATCCACTCCATTTCACCATTTTCCACCACATAACCCCCCATATCCAAGCCTTCCATCCACTTCCCTCCATCATTCCACACCATTTCATCCAAGAAGAAGAAGGAGGACGTCCCTGCAGCTGCTGGAGAGGAGGACTTCTTCATCTACACTGAGCTCCATGGATTCTTCTACCTCTTTCTCCTTTCTTTTTGTATTTTCCATGTATATGAGTAGCTAGGCTCTTTGGGTGGGCTGTTTGGGGTCAAATATGTTACTTTGATACCATGTTGGGGGAAAATGACATGTAAACTTTGTAATTCCATTTGTTAATGATTATATTCTATTTCTATCTCATTCTCCATGGATTGCTTGTTGGTTTGTGTGTGAAATCACCTAGGAATTTAGGCAAATTGCTTATATGTGTGAATTTTGGGATTTGCCCCTAGGTCCAATTCTTGGATCCCTAGGTTGCCTCCCATCTTCCTACAGCCTAATCAATCTCCCTAAACCTAAGTGAGAGATCTAAGTAGCTAGATTGGATAATTCTAGTGCAATTAGCATGGAGCCTTCTCAAGGCTAGAATGTGGGGGAATTGGGGTCCAAAACCCTAATTTCACCTCCCCATTACTACCCTCGGCCCCTAATTTCCCTAGGAATGTCTAATCTAGAAACCTAGACTTGATTATACTCTAATTGGATTGAACCTAACCCCTAACCCATTTGAGCCTCGTAAGGGTAGTAGGGGGTGTTAGGGACTAGTTCCCCTATACACAACCTAGCATATCCATGGCCAGTTAGTAGCTTAGGTTAATCCATTAGACTCTAACTTGTTGTTTGGTTTAGATAATCTAAATGGAATCTTAATGTTCATATGTCACCCCCAACTTAATTGATAAGTTCATACCCCTAAACATCCCACACATCTCTTTACTGTTTAAAACCCTAGTTTTGTCCTTGCTTAGCTTAGTTAGTTCTTTTCCTGCTTAGTTAGCTTCTTGCCTTGTTCTTGCCTTGTTTATGTTAGATTAGCTCTTTACTTGCTTTCTTGCCTTCCTCTTGCTTGCCTTAGTGTAATTTGTCTTTTCATACCTAGCTTAGCCTTTCCTTGCTGGTTCATCCTTAGTTAACAATCAAAACAACTTTTAAACCCTTAACCCTAGTCTCCGCAGTAGGAACCTAGCTAAACTAACATAGCTCTAGTGCCCCCTCTTTTCCCTATGGATCGACCCTATACTTTCCACCTTCCTATACTACGACACGACCCCGTGCGCTTGCGGGTGTAGTTGTTTTAGTAGAAGTAGGTGTGTTAGTTAGGTTTATAAATTTCGAAAGTGAATCCACTGTGTGTTCCGACCTCGTGGGGTGCATCTAGTCGGGTCAAATCGGTTAGTGCGTTGCACCTCTAGTGGAAACGCACCAAGCTTTCTGGCGTCGTTGCTGGGGATTAGAGGCGCTCAGCCTAGCTAGTTAGTTTTGCTTTGACTTTTCCTACTGCCCTCATCATTGCTATTCTTTATTCATTTTTCTTTGCATTCTTTGGTTTACTAACTTTCTTTCTTTTGTTTGGTTGTGCTTTGTGCATGTAACAAGCCATTCGGGAGGAAACAAGATGGGAGACCAAAATACACCTCACAAGCCGCTTCAAGACTACTTCATGCCTAGCAACTACAAATCGCCAATTGCTAGCAGGGTTGATCAAATGCCAGGGGAGCAATTCTCTATTCCTCCAGGTCTTCTTGGGCTCCTGCCTGTCTTCTACGGCTCAGAGAGTGAGAACCCCTACAAGCACTTGGACTCCTTTCTTGAAGTATGCTCCACCTTCAGGACGCCGACGGCTAGTGATGATACAATCCGGTTAACCTTGTTCTCTTTCTCCCTCAAAGATAGAGCTAAAGACCGGTATGACTCAAGAAGGGACATTATGAGTTGGGAAACGATGAAGAATGCCTTCTTAAGACAATTCTACTCTATAGCAAGGTTGACACAAATGCGGCGTGCCGTAACAAGTTTTAGCCAAATGGGCAGTGAGCAGTTTCATGATGCATGGGAGAGATTCAAGAAGCTGTTGAGAGAGTGTCCTCACCATGAGATCCCTTTGTGGCAGCTAGTTCAATCATTCTACTCTGGTTTGTCTCTAAAGGACCAAGACACAGTGGACTCTTCTTGTGGAGGAGTTTTCATGGCTAGGCCACCCGAGGAGATATGGCCTTTGTTTGAGCAGTTGGCTGAAGGATCAAGAATTTGAGCTTCTAGCATGATGAATGAAAGAGGGTACGCATTTGGTGTGACACCCCCTACTCATGATGACTCAAGCCCGCAAGTGATGAAGATTCTTGGTGACATTGTGAGCTTCATGAAGAACCAGGTGACAAATGCTCCTTGCCACCCGGTCAATTCTATTGAGTTCTATGGGGAAGAAAAGAAGACACCTCACTCCTATAGCTACTAGGAACCACAAAGTCCTACATATAGCTCAAGGTTTGAGGAAGAGGTTCTATCCAGATTGAAAGTGTTTGATGATGTTCAAAGGGATGTAGCAAGGTTAGAAGAGAGAATAGAGCAGCTATCTTCTATAATCGCTCTCCAAGAGGAAAAATTGTCTTCAAGACCCATCGTGAGCCACCATGAAGCAACTGGACCCATGCCCTCCTCTCAATATTTCTATAGTCCACCCCCCATGCAAGTGCATCCCATTCACTCCTTCCAAGGCTATCCCCAGCCTTACACTCCTCCACCACCTCCCTCACCTCAAATTTCACAAAACTTCACTTTCCAGCCACAATTCTCTCCTCCTCCTCAATTCTCTTCTCCACCTCAATTTCAACCCCAAGTGCCACCTCCACCTCTTCCACAGCCACAACATGCTCCCCCTCCCCTTCATGAGTAAGGTAGTGCTGTGACAGTTCTAAGGAGTGGGAAAACTCTTGAGCAGCCCGTAAGTCAAAGAAAGGTTGATAAAGAAAAGCAAAGGCAGCCAAGTGGTGATACTGTGATTGATATTGCTGAAGATGATGTTGTGATACCTCATGTTGAGTTTGGGATTCCATGTGATCCACCACATACCCCTTGTACAGGTCCTACCATCCCTAGTGTTCCACCTCATGTTCATGTAATTGCAGCAAAAGCTAGTGATCCTCCATTTGTAGAAGCACTAGATGAGCCACCATAATTGAAAAGGAGGCAAAAGCACAATGTTGACATTCTTGAGGTGTTTCGTCAAGTAAAGGTGAACATTCCACTTTTAGATGCTATCAAGCAAATCCCATCATATGCCAAGTTCCTCAAGAACCTATGCACTGTGAAAAGAAGGTCAACGGGGAGGATTCCAAAGAAGGTGAGACTGAATGAACAAGTGAGCTCCATCATACAACACTCACTTCCCGTGAAGAGAAAGGACCCAGGAGCCCCACTCATACCTAGTTACATAGGGGGACATCGCATAGACAGGTCCTTGCTTGATTTGGGATCTAGTGTGAATTTGATGCCATATCATGTCTATGTTGAGCTGGGCTTAGGCAAGTTGAAGCTGGCACATTGCACTCTCCAGTTGGCAGATAGATCCATAAAAGTGCCTAGAGGTAGAGTGGATGACGTCTTGGTAATGATAGACAAGGAAAAAGGCGCGGTGTTCCCGGCGGATTTCATTGTACTTGATATGGAGCTGGAGGATAGGAAGATTCCCATCATCTTGGGGAGGCCGTTCTTATCTACAGCTGATGCCGACATTCATGTACGCAGTGGCACCATGACAGTCTCATTTATGGACATGAATATCAACATCAACATGTACAGAACCCCAACCCGGCGAGTCCGAGATAGGGATATTGGACATGATCACTTCATAAGTCCAAATGGGTAATTGAGAGAAGGACATCAGGGTGAAGAATTTAATGATGATTATTGTGGTCAAAGGGATGAGGAAAACAGATTGAGTGCAAAGGAAGGATGCATGTTTTGCAAGAATGGACACATGAGAATGCCAAACGGATGAAATTTGAAGAATCACCAAGAAGCCTAGCTGAAGGCAAGAAACTCAGCGCTTGTGGGAGGCAACCCACCTAGGTTTGGGAATTTTTGACCCAATCTACATTTTTGATACTTTTGCTTTGTTTTTACATTTTTCCAAGAAAGCACACACACACACTCGTATTTGATAGTTTTTTGTATAGTTTTGATATGTGCATGTGAGAACAGAGTGAAATGAAGAAGAATAGATGAAATTTTGATAAAGAGTCAATAGAATATCAACTTGAGATCAATTTTGATGTTCGAACAAGATTCGAGTCTCCTGCTGCTGTTACAGTGCCTAACACGGCAGTGGTACATCAACACGGCCGTGGTGGTGCACTCACATTCAACAAAGAAATGATCATAAAATTCAGAAAATCAACTAAGTATTGAACCAGGGCAGAACGGCTGTGCAAGGCAGCACGTCCGTGGTACATGAACCCACCACGGCCGTGCCGCGCAGCACGGCCGTGCAGCAGCCCGATTCCAGCAGATTTAAGTCAAATTTTACAAAACTTCTATTCACTTGCTCATTTCTCCGAAGAACAGAATGGTCGTTCCCCACGCCCTAGCACCCGTGCAGCACTCTGCCCACCCTCTCCAGCCATCAAATCCCTACCAAATCACCCCCAAACCATTCCCAATCACTTCCCTACCATTTCCACTACCTTAATCTCCTAATCCCACCCATTTCCATCCACAAACGCACCACTTTCTCTCCATTTCGCCCCAACAGCCCCGTTCTTCGGAGAAATCCAAAATTGTCTAATTCCACTTCAATTTTCAAGCGAGAATGAAGAAGTTTGCAAGGAAGGCAGTAGAGAAGACTAGGGGTGTCATCCCCTACCAAAGGAAGACAAGGAACAGCCACCCCCAGTTGACAGAGGCAGAATTGGATGCCACTGTGGAGTCTATTGCTGAAGAAGCCTCCGTACAGCCACAGCGGGGGGCACCATCTTCGTCGCAGCCACCGCCGTCTGCCTCCCGACACTCCGTCTCATCTGAGAGACCTTCCGCCTCAGCTGCACGGCCGTCAGTTTCGGCCGCACGACCGTCTGTCTCCTCCGCGGCACAGCCGCAACCCGAGCCACAACGACGACCACGTCGACGCCTCGTTTTACATGATGAAGATGATACTGATATGCCTGAGGCTGAGCCGCAACCAAGCCCGCCACAACGCCCGTTTTCACAGCCAGAGGTTACTACAGGCAGGGCAAAGGAGCCCAAGCACCCTGGATGCCTGACACGCAGAGTGTTAGCTACTAGATACGCATGCCAAGCGTCATTGGAGGCAATGGGGTTCTTTGTCTGTTTTCAAGAATTGATGGAAAATTTGGGGCTTTATGAAATATTGACACTGCAGCAGGAGACCTACATTGAGCTGACGCAGCAGTTCTTCACCACGCTAGAGAAAGCAACCAATGATGGCGAGAATGCAATTAAGGTAACGATTGGGGACAAGAGGTGGAAGATAACCTCAGAGATGTTAAATCAGATTTTTGCCCCAAGTGGAGAGATGGTTGCCCTCCTAGATGGAGGAAGGACAGAAAATGACTCTAATTCTACGTATCAAGCCATGTGGAAGTGTTTCACCGGCCAAAGTACATTTGTAGCAGGGAAATCAAAGACAAGTGGTATTCATAGCCCATTTCTCCGCTATGTTCAGAAGGTGTTGGCAAACACCATCTTTGGCAGGTATGAAAATCAAGGCAGTTGCACCAACAAAGATCTTTTTATGCTTGGTTGGATGGCAAAGGAGAGACATGTGAACCTGGGGGCATTATTGATTGATCACATGAGGACAATCCCATCCAAGAGCACAAATCCATTTGTAATGGGAGGGATTGTAACTTCTATTGCTACTGCCTTAGGACATGACATGACAGGATATACAAAGGCAGAGGGTAGCAAGTTGGTTGATTTGCACTACCTGGCCCGCTCATCCATGATTACAGTTACGGATCAGAAGATTGTTTACCAAATCAACCCACCCTACCCAGGAGTCACATTGGAGTTGCCTTACCATACTCCTCCCCTCATGGCACAGTTTGGACCATCGCCAGATTTTCTGGAAAAGTTGAGGAGGTACGAGGAGGAGAACCCCAAAGGAAAGGAAATCCCTGAGGTGAGGTTTGCAGGGAGTCCAGGAGAGCCTTCACAGGCGGCAGAGCAGAGGCGGACGGTAGAGGAGAGAGCAACAAGATGGGCGAGGCACAGAAAAGAAAGAATGGGAGCGTCAGAGCCACAGCAGCCTTTAGTGAATGCATATGATATGAGTACCATCCATGCACAGCTGGAGGGCATTCACGCGACGCAGGACAGAATTCTACAGGCACATGAGGGCTTTTAGAGGACACAGGATGCCATGTGGTTGGACCACCAGCATATGCATTACCAGGTCAACCACCTTTATCAGTTTCACAATGCCCAGGCCCAGAGGAACCCACATTGGGGTGAGGACTGGTGGAGTTCTTTATCAGCTTTTCAGGACAGCTATCCGCCTCCACAGTCAGACTACTGGGGCGCCTACTACAGGCAGGGAGGAGCACCCCCAACACCTCCGCAGTGATCATCTACCCTATCACCCTAGACTTTAGTGTCATGCTGAGGACAGCACGATTCAAAAGTTTGGGGTGGTAGGGCGGTATGCCCTTATTCTTCTTTCACTCATTTTTGCATCTCGTCTGCTATTTTACTTTTTGTTTGTTGTTTTTCATTTCTTTTGCTTGTCCTGCTATCTAGTCTAGAATTTCACTGCTTTGCATACCTGCATTCCATGTAGTTTACCTTATTGTCATTTTTTGCATAATTTTCAAAAATTTTGCTCTTTTGCCATGCATTGCATATCATGTAGATTTTTGGTAATTTTTGCATGTTTTAGTTAGGATTTGCTTATTTACTGCTTTAAGTTCAATAATTTAGGCTTAGATGTGATTGAAGGCAACTTGGCACCATTTTGGCCAATTTTGCCCAAATTTGGAACTTCTTGTCTAAAAATTGTGTTTTGACCCAATCTCTACTGTTTTGAACTAAAATGTTGACCTTTGACAAATGCAAGTGAATCACCATTGTTTGTTGCTAAGTGGTATCAATGTTTGACTTTTTACATGTGCATCGTCTCTCTTAGGATTGTGATTGAATTGGTTGAATTGTGAAATTGAGCAAGCTTTGAACACTTAGTGTTTGTGGAATTACTTGTTTGACATATCAATTCCATTTGGTTCATTCATGTGGTGTGATATCTTGGATGAAGTGTTGGATTAATTCTCATGTAGGATGTCTTATGTGGAAAATCATACCAATGACCCCTCTTTGACCTGACTATTCTTCCACCATCTTCATACCCCTCCGCCTCATAAAAAGATGCCCTAGTGCACATAATCAGCCTTGGCCACCTCCAAAAGTTTGGGGTGGCCATATCTTTATCTCCCTACTTCACTCTATCCACCATATGCCCTATCTACACCAAGGGCAAGAAAAAGAAAAGAAAATAAAAAGAAAAGAAAAATAAAATAAAATGATGCTCCTGTTTAAGAGCATTCAAATAAAGAAAAGATGAGTGTGTAAAAACACTCCAAAAATCTTACCGCAACCCTTTCTTCCACTTTCATACCCATTGAGCTAGGAAACATCAAACTTAGCTCATTTTACCCTTTTCCGCAGCCACGTGGGTCATTTGGTGTGATTTGAGATATAAGATTGAATGCATGAATGTGAAACAACACTCCTAGTCATTCTTGATTAACGCCACCATGAAACGGTTTACCCGGAACTTAATGGAAGAAATATGGATAACTTGTGTATTCTATGTGCTATATTTAAAGTTCATATGCTCTGTGCTCTTTTCATGATTGGATTGTGAAAGAAGGAGAGGAGAGAGGTGAAATGCATGTACTTAGTCATCTTTGATCCCATTCAGCAACAATCGTCTTTTATATTGCATTTGTCATTTCTTTTTGTGAAAGTTTGTAGAGAGGTTGAGTTGGAGCATACTTGAGGACAAGTATGTTTCAAGTTTGGGGTGGTGATGCAGCCCTATTTTAGGGCTTCATCTTGTGTTATTTTGCTCTTCAATCACATATATACCTGTTAGATTGCATGTCATTCTCCCTAATATGCTTATTTGTATAAAATGCACTTATGGACATTATTTGCATGTTTTTCAGGCATTTGGACCACGATTGATGGAAGAAAGAGAGAAGGAGTGATCCTAGGGTTCCTCTGTACTTGGAGAGGCCCAAAGTGAAGTCTGGCGCTCCCTCGACCTACCCCTAGTGGCCAAAGATCATTTGAAGCAAAGATGTCCAAGAAAATCCGAAGATACAAGTCAAAGCGCTGCCCCAGGACTCAGCACGGCCGTGGTACAAAAAAACGGCCGTGCTAGGTCACTTAGGAATCGACAGGTTCAACTTCCAAATCAAGCAGAAGGCAGCACGGCCGTGGTGGAACAAAACGGTCGTGCCAGTGACAGACACCACGGCCGTGCACCACAAAACGGCTGTGGCAGAGTAGAGCAAAACGGCCATGCAGCAGTACCACGACCACATCAACCAGGCCCACCACGGCCGTGCCAGCCACCATGGCCGTGGCCGTTTTGACCACCAACCTGACATTTTGCAATTTAATTCCCATGACCGTGCCCATCCACCATGTCCGTGGCCTATCCTACCCACCACGGCCGTGCTACTCATAGAATCCAGCCACTTTTTCACTGCTTTCCCCATTTTGCCCCTAACTTAACCTAGTGCTTCCCCATACACCTATATATACCTAGGTGGCGGCTGGGGCACGAGTTTGGCTACCTTCCACCGCCTCCTAGCTCCCCAAATCGCCATCCACTCCATTCCACTCCATATCCAACTCAAATCCACTCCATTTCACCATTTTCCACCACATAACCCCCCATATCTAAGCCTTCCATCCACTTCCCTCCATCATTCCACACCATTTCATCCAAGAAGAAGAAGGAGGACGTCCCTACAGCTGCTGGAGAGGAGGACTTCTTCATCTACACCGAGCTCCATGGCTTCTTCTACCTCTTTCTCCTTTCTTTTTGTATTTTCCATGTATATGAGTAGCTAGGCTCTTTGGGTGGGCTGTTTGGGGTCAAATATGTTACTTTGATACCATGTTGGGGTAAAATGACATGTAAACTTTGTAATTCCATTTGTTAATGATTATATTCTATTTCTATCTCATTCTCCATGGATTGCTTGTTGGTTTGTGTGTGAAATCACCTAGGAATTTAGGCAAATTGCTTATATGTGTGAATTTTGGGATTTGCCTCTAGGTCCAATTCTTGGATCCCTAGGTTGCCTCCCATCTTCCTACATCCTAATCAATCTCCCTAAACCTAAGTGAGAGATCTAAGTTGCTAGATTGGATAATTCTAGTGCAATTAGCATGGAGCCTTCTCAAGGCTAGAATGTGGGGGAATTGGGGTCCAAAACCCTAATTTCACCTCCCCATTACTACCCTCGGCCCCTAATTGCCCTAGGAATGTCTAATCTAGAAACCTAGACTTGATTATACTCTAATTGGATTGAACCTAACCCCTAACCCATTTGAGCCTCGTAAGGGTAGTAGGGGTGTTAGGGACTAGTTCCCCTATACACAACCTAGCATATCCATGGCCAGTTAGTAGCTTAGGTTAATCCATTAGACTCTAACTTGTTGTTTGGTTTGGATAATCTAAATGGAATCTTAATGTTCATATGTCACCCTCAACTTAATTGATAAGTTCATACCCCTAAACAACCCACACATCTCTTTACTGTTTAAAACCCTAGTTTTGTCCTTGCTTAGCTTAGTTAGTTCTTTTCCTGCTTAGTTAGCTTCTTGCCTTGTTCTTGCCTTGTTTATGTTAGATTAGCTCTTTACTTGCTTTCTTTCCTTCCTCTTGCTTGCCTTAGTGTAATTTGTCTTTTCATACCTAGCTTAGCCTTTCCTTGCTGGTTCATCCTTAGTTAACAATCAAAACAAATTTTAAACCCTTAACCCTAGTCTCCGCAGTAGGAACCTAGCTAAACTAACCTAGCTCTAGTGCCCCCTCTTTTCCCTGTGGATCGACCCTATACTTGCCACCTTCCTATACTACGACACGACCCTGTGCGCTTGCGGGTGTAGTTGTTTTAGTAGAAGTAGGTGTGTTAGTTAGGTTTATAAATTTTGAAAGTAAATCCACTGTGTGTTCCGACCTCGTGGGACGCATCTAGTCGGGTCAAACCGGTTAGTGTGTTGCACCTCTAGTGGAAACGCACCATGAAGCATCACTATTGATTGTACGAGCATCAAACTTGGATTTCTTGTTCTCTTATTTTATACTCCTAGTCATCAAAGACCTCTCAATATTTATAATGTCTTTCAAAAAAATTCATGAACTTCTCATGAGAGTTCTTAAATGCTATCCTATCTTGCATATAAGTTATGGATATGTCTTCAAAATGCCTTATCATGTCCTCATATTTTTCTACCAACTAAGGGTAGAACATCAATAAATAAAGAAGGAACAACTCTTAAATTTGTGTATATTCTTGCTTTAAAATATCTAACTAACTTATCTTTTCTCTTACATAGATATTAGAGAAGAAATGAACTTCAATCTCGTTCTTGAAATTAGGCCATACCAAAGATCAACTGGTCTTTTTTCCTCTTCCATAGACCGCATGTGATTCACTTCCTCTTAAATGATACATATCATGAATAGTATCATTTTCCTCATGGATCTTTAAGATACAAAAGACTATCTACAACTCCATCATCCATAGATCTACTATTGTTGGATATGCATGTCCTATAGAGTCTATGGCTCCCAATCATTAAAGATGATCATAGGTCTTCCCAACATCCTTTTACTCTATTAAGAGGAAACTTGGAAGCTATTGCCACCAACCATGCATCCACTAGTTGTTTAATGGACATCATCATTGGTCATGAATGCATTTCTTGTCCTTAGGATGTGTTGGTTTGTGCTTCTCTTTCAACATCTTGATAAGGACGACTGTGTTGCACTTCTGTCTGGGTTTCTCTTCTACAACTCATATCTAAAAATCAAAAGGTGGATACTATATGAATCGTGATGGTAATAATTAGGTTAGTAATTAAGAAAAGACAACTCTGACTGACTCATTCCATGAAAAACAACAAAGTACATATCATAATCATCATTCTCGATCAACTCAAGCTCCACTCCTATGTCCTTATTATCCCTTTTAGAATCACTATACCTAAGTTATGATACCAACTTGTAGCACTCACCACCTAAGTTAACCTAATTGATCCCAATGGTGATGCCAAAAAGGAAAACAAACCATCTCTTTCCTATAAAACATGAAAAAACCTCAAGAGGATCAACAAACCATGCAGAAGAATTGAAAATGATCCATATCAATCAAGACACATAATTTTTATCTCATTCACAATTTCAATTTTTAAAAAACACTTATCATGCTTCAAAGCATTACATATAGTTTCTTCTTATATCACAACTGTTGGTATGTATGCCCATAGAGCAAGTCATATGATGATTGTAATGGGATACTTTGTAAATGATTTGAATAATAAAGGCAATTTCCAATCTATATGTTTAAACTATTTCTGAGATGATGGTGTAAAATGATAGATGTCTAAAGATTGTCTTACTCAATGACATATGCTTTTAGGTTCATGACCTAAACGATGAGATCATATGGATGTTAAGAGTATACATTCTTGCTTAGTCCCTAGTTGGTTGTTATTGTGGAAATAGCCATAGACATCAATAACACTGAAGACTAGATTGTGTGTTGGTTGATGACAGAATCTCATTAGTCATGATATGGTGATATCAAACCAAACACATAGGTACTTGTTAGAGAACAAGGTACCGGACAGACCCACCGTGAGAGTGACACATGGAACCATGACTTGGTAGTCACAGTCAGCTCTCACAGTGATGGTGGTGAGTGTGATTCTTAGACCTGAAATCACTACACTCAACACATGTCGTTGGGTACACTTTGACATCATCAAACGCAGTCCTGAAACATGGGTTGTTATAAAGTTGATGATTGGGTGGCTTTGACACATGGGGCTTTTGAGGGGTGAGTGATAGATATGGGATTTGTCCCTCCTAAGGGAGTTTGATATCCTTGGCCACTTGATGAGTAGGATTGAGAAAGGCATGCGCATGCACGTGTGAATCAATATGTGATATTGATGTCATACACATCTCACTCGGTCTACTCTGAGATCAAGGAAATGAATGAACATTGACAGGATGACTGTTCCATGCCTCGAGTTCATTCTGGATATCAGTGACAAAGGAATTATACATTCAATGTAACACCATTCACGGATTGTAGGATGAAAGTTGTTCTCCAACTTTCTACTTTCACTTGGGTAGCACTGATGTGTGACTAGGCACCGCTCTTTGCTTGTGAAGTCATAAGTGTTATGGACTTTCACTGCCAACGTGAAATGGACCTGCAGGGTCACACACATAGGATTTAACCTGGAAGAGGATTTTTGTCCACAAAGCAATGTTTAGATTGATTACTAAAGGAGTTTAGTAGTTCAATTAAACACTCAATCAGTCGATGGCTCAATATCGTATGGTTCAAGGTGTTGGACGCATTGATTGGAGTATCAGATTGATTGAAATCGCAATTGACTGATTTTGCCCAACCTGTGCTCCCAACCGATCGGTTCATGTGATGAACCGGTCGGCTGAGGTTTCTGAACCGGTCGGCTGGAGTGTCCAGGCCGATCGGCTCATGCCCAGGTTGAAACGACCGGTTCAAGGGTTGAACCGATCGGCTCAACTGGTGCAACCGACCAGTTGGGAAAAGTCATGTCGGCAAGAATTTTTCCTTTGGTTTCAAATTGCCCAATTCGATTGGGAATAACATTGGTATTCAATACTAATTGGGAACGAAACAAGGAAAGTCTTTTTGAGCCGGATTAGGACTATGAACTGATCGGTTCAGGGCACCAACCGATCGGTTGGAGTGCCCCAAACGATCGGCTCAGGTCCAACCGATCAGCTCAATGGCCGAACCGATCGGTTCAGTTGTGAACCGATCATTTCAAGTTGTGCACCGGTTGCTTTTTGTGGAAAATTCTCGAACCCTTCTACTCCTACTTTAGTCCCGTATTGCCGGGCACAGAGAACCCTGTCCCATGACCCGCCTATATATAGGGGTATTGGGGGCTTCTCAAGATACAACTCAGTGCAAGTTGATTGCTCTACAAAGTTGTCGTTCTCTCTGGTTTTGGTAACTGAGAGAGAGCCCGAGCAAGTGCTTCCCACAAAGGGAGGTGCAGTAAGGGAAGGACAACTGCAGTTGCAATTGACAGCAGGAGAGTGTGTTGGCGACTAGTATGTCAACAGGAGGGTGCGACTCCTTCCACTTCCTTGTGGGACAAGGAGAGTGGAGTTATGGGTGGTCCGTGTGGACTACTTCAGAGGCGACAGGTCACTGCCGCTTAGGAGGACAACTGTCATCCGATAGTCCGGTAGGAGGAGGAGTCTTCAGTCCTGGTGCGACCAGGAGCTTCACAGACACCGTCCAAGACCAGAGGTGAAGACTGCGCAAGGCGCGTGGTACTGTCGCCGAGCAAGCCTCGGGACAAGGTATGATTCACAAACCATCCTTCCTATTATATAGATGTTGACGCGATTCCTTTTGTTCCGGGTTTGGGGAGAAAATTTTTTTTTGTTTCTGCTGCTTCTCTGCCTCCTCCAAAACCCTACAGTGGTATCAGAGCCACGTCAACCGCTCTATATTTTAGGATTATCGATATGATCGATTTTGGTTTGTTGCCTTTATTTATTGCATGCGATGCGAATAATATCGGCTTTATACATGTCCAATCCACAAATCCCTAATATACATATATGATATGTAATATTAATGCACTCGATACGCGTCGCCCTTAAACGAGTTTTGTGATGGATGTATAGCATGATTATGGCCTATAAACCCCTATATCTGTATATGGTTATTTGTGTGGTTGCTTGCATCTCGGTCTGCGCACCGATTCCCTTTCTCATATTCCTGATGTAACTCGAAATAATTCAAGAATTATTTTCCTACCTTTTCTCCCCCCGAATGTAACTCAGGGTTTCACAATTCAATTGTAAATAGGATAGATTTTATTTCCTGTTATGTCAAAGAACGGCGAACAACCTGAAGATGATCGGTTCAAGGAGTGAACCGATCGGTTGGTGATCCAGACGGCCGGTTCGAGGAACGAGATGAGCGGGTGGCGACCTGAGGAGATGCACGATGACCGGTGAACCGATCAGCTGGAGGCGCCAGTCGATCGGCTGATGGCACCCGAGCAACCTACCTGATGGCGAGCCGATCAGTCATGGAGATGAGATGATCAAACCCAGAAAGGCAGGCACAGATTTCATCTTGTACAGGTTGCATGTGATGTAGACCTAGATGACCGTGATTCCTCTTGGCTCGAGGAATCACAAATAGGATGGCCATAATCATTGCTTTTTATCGTTTATGCATGTTTTCTGTGGGATATAGCATGTATATGATACGTACTATATATTGTGGTCATTGGATATGTATATGTATATAAAACCAAATCCCTCATTAAATATTAAGTCTTATATGCCTTCCATTAGCGACACACATGGCAAACTTGATCGACCAAGCGTAGGTTACGCCAAAGCGTGGTGCGCCGTGTATCTTGTGGAAGTGTGAAGGGTCGACATGTAGGTTCTGCCAAAGCAGGGTGCATGTTTACCGTGTCGGCTTTTGGGTTAGACTTAACTGGTGATTCTTAGAGCGTCTAAGCCCAGAGGCACGGAATGTTCATGGCAAGGTGTTGCACATGTTCATTCATCAAGAGTTGCATATGATGCAATTGGCAAGAGTTGCCTACCCAGAAGATCTGAGTTGTGGGTGACAGCCAAAGCTGGTCCATGGCTTAGAGGATTCTAGGATCTTGACCCACTAGAAGATTGTACGCTGCAATCTTCCGAATTGATGGTGAGGGCTATCAATTTGAGTCAAAATAGTGGGAGCGGTAATTAATTAAAGGCCTGATTAACTATCGTCAAATTTTATTCAAATCAAATCAAAAAGGTTTTGACAAATGCAAATTTTCTCTTGTAGAATGGCAAAAGAATCATCTTTTAAAATGGGCAAAATAATTGAGAATAAATTCCATAACTGGTTGAGGACTGTGAGAAGTGTTCTGCACAATCCAGATATACCAGGAGCCTTAGAATCCACTCTATGTACGCTTAATGCGTTGGTGAAGAAGAAAGTAGGTAAGGGAGAGAAGTGTTCTCTCGCCAAACCAATTTCTTCTACATGGAGAGGATGGAAGGAACAATGGAAGAAGAAGTCGGAGATAGAGATCTCTACTTCTGGTGTATACATGATAGAGATTAACTTTACTACTTCTTCGTCATGGGTACTTGATACCGGATGCGGATCTCACATTTGTTCAAATGTGAAGGATCTTAAGAGAAGTAGGCCTTTGGGGAAAGGCGAGGTTGAACTACGTGTTGCTAATGGGGCAAGAGTTGCCGCCAGTGTCGTAGGAACCTATGAGTTAACTCTACCTAGTGGGCTAATAATAGAGTTGAAGAACTGCTATTATGTACCTGCCATAAAAAGGAATATCATTTCCGTCTCTTGTTTGGACAAAGATGGATTTGAATTTCTTATTAAGAATGGAAAGTGTTCCATTTCTAAAGATGGGATCTTTTATGGCAGTGCCCCTATGTCTTATGGTCTATACTTGATAGACTTGGAGACAAGTGTATACAACGTAAACACCAAAAGGCAAAAACTCAACGACTCAAACAAAACATATCTCTGGCATTGTCGTCTAGGGCACATAAATGAGAAGTGCATTTCTAGACTCCATAAAGATGGTTATCTAGACTCTTTTGATTATGAATCAATAGAGACATGTGAATCTTGTTTGTTGGGCAAGATGACCAAGACTCCCTTTTCAGGTAAAGGTGAGAGAGCTAGTGATCTATTAGGACTCATACATACTGATGTATGTGGGCCTTTTAGAACTAATGCCAGAAATGTGTGTCAGTACTTCATTACCTTCACTGATGATTTCAGTAGGTATGGCTATGTGTACCTGATGAAACATAAGTTAGAAACCCTTGAAAGGTTCAAGGATTTCATGAATGAAGTACAGAACCAGCTTGGCAAGAGTATTAAGGCACTTCGTTCCGATCGAGGTGGAGAATACTTGAGCCAGGAGTTTGAGGACCTTCTACGAGCCCGTGGTATTGTATCACAATGGACTCCGCCTGGAACACCACAGCATAATGGTGTGTCTGAAAGAAGGAATCGCACATTGTTAGATATGGTGCGATCTATGATGAGTTTTGCTGATCTTCCAATTTCTTTCTGTGGTCATGCTCTTGAAACCGCCGCGTTTACACTTAACCATGTACCATCTAAATCGGTTCAAAAGACACCATATGAGATATGGACTGGGAAGCGTCCCAATTTGTCTTTTATGAAGATTTGGGGTTGTGAGGCTTACGTCAAGAAAACATTTCCTGATAAGCTTGGACCCAAATCTGATAAATGTTATTTTGTTGGATATCCCAAGGAGACCAAGGGATATTATTTATACCACCCAACTGACAACAAAGTGTTTGTTGCCAGGGATGCTGTGTTCCTAGAGAAGGAATTTATTTCCAAAGGAAACAGTGGGAGGAATATAAAGCTTGAAGAGGTTCAAGCCCAACAAGAAAACATTGAACCGGTAGATGTACTAGAGGAAAATGAAGATTCACAAGGTGTTGTGGAATCTCAGTCTCCTCAGGTAACACAAGGACCTCGTAGATCTAGCAGGACTCGCCTTGAACCTGAGAGGTTTGGATATCTTATAACTCAGGAAGGTGGAGAGTTGATCATAGATGATGATCCAACTACCTACGTAGAGGCTATGGAGGGACCAGATTCTGAGAAATGGCTAGAAGCCATGAGATCCGAGATGGAATCCATGTACTCCAACAAAGTATGGACTTTGGTGGAACCACCCGAAGGGGTAAAACCCATAGGGTGCAAGTGGGTCTTCAAGAAAAAGACCGACATGGATGGCAATGTGCAAACTTATAAAGGCAGATTGGTTGCGAAGGGTTTTCGACAAATTCAAGGTGTTGACTATGACGAAACCTTTTCTCCAGTTGCCATGATTAAGTCCATCAGGATCATGCTTGCTATTGCAGCTTACTATGACTATGAGATTTGGCAGATGGATGTTAAAACCGCATTCCTTAATGGGAATATTTATGAGGATGTGTATATGACACAGCCTGAAGGTTTTGTAGATCCAAAGAATGCCAATAAATTCTGTAAACTGCAAAGGTCAATCTATGGATTGAAGCAAGCATCTCAGAGTTGGAATCTTCGATTTGATGAAGAAGTCAAATTGTTTGGCTTTATTCAAAATGAAGATGAACCTTGTGTGTACAAGAAGGTTAGTGGGAGCTCGACCACATTCCTCATATTGTATGTGGATGACATACTTTTTATGGGGAATGATGTCTTAGCCTTAGAGAAGGTAAAGACTTGGTTTGGGAAAACTTTCTCAATGAAGGACTTAGGAGAAGCATCCCATATTCTAGGAATTAAGATCTATAGAGATAGATCTAGAAGGCTTCTCGGACTAAGTCAGAGCACGTACATTGACAAGGTGCTGAAGCGGTTCAGCATGGAGAACTCAAAGAGAGGCAACGTCCCTATGCTACATGGAGTTACCGTCTCTAGAGCTCAATGTCCCCAATCTTGTGAAGAGAGGGAGCGTATGAATGGGATCCCATATGCATCAGCCATCGGATCCATCATGTACGCTATGTTGTGCACACGCCCATATGTCTCGTATGCTCTCAGCATGACGAGCAGGTACCAGTCAGATCCCGGGGATGCTCACTGGACAGCCGTGAAGAACATCCTCAAGTACTTGCGAAGGACTAAGGATCAGTTTCTTGTGTACGGCGGCGAGGAAGAGCTGGTTGTAAAGGGTTACACCGATGCAAGCTTCCAAACCGATAAAGATGATTACAAATCGCAGTCAGGATTTGTATTTTGCCTTAATAATGGAGCTGTGAGCTGGAAGAGTTCCAAGCAAGAAACAGTTGCCGATTCTACTACAGAGGCCGAGTATATTACTGCTTCGCATGCAGCAAAGGAGGCTGTGTGGATCAGGAAGTTCATTTCTGAACTTGGTGTAGTTCCCAGTAGCTGTGATGAAATTGAGCTTTATTGTGACAATAATGGAGCTATTGCACAAGCTAAGGAGCCCAGATCACATCAGCGGTCCAAGCACATACTGCGGTGCTTCCATCTCATACGAGAGATCGTACAGCGAGGAGATGTGAAGATTTGCAAAGTACCAACTGAAGACAACATAGCTGATCCACTGACTAAGGCCCTTTCTCAGTAGAAGCATGATGGTCATGCTAGGTCACAAGGACTGCGTTTCCTTGGTGACTGGCTCTAAGTGCAAGTGGGAGTCTGTTGGTATGTATGCCCATGGAGCAAGTCATATGATGATTGTAATGGGATACTTTGTAAATGATTTGAATAATAAAGGCAATTTCCAATCTATATGTTTAAACTATTTCTGAGATGATGGTGTAACATGATAGATGTCTAAAGATTGTCTTACTCAATGACATATGCTTTTAGGTTCATGACCTAAACGATGATATCATATGGATGTTAAGAGTATACATTCTTGCTTAGTCCCTAGTCAGTTGTTATTGTGGAAATAGCCATAGACATCAATAACACTGAAGACTAGATTGTGTGTTGGTTGATGACAGAATCTCATTAGTCATGATATGGTGATATCAAACCAAGCACATAGGTACTTGTTAGAGAACAAGGTACCGGACAGACCCACCGTGAGAGTGACACATGGAACCATGACTTGGTAGTCACAGTCAGCTCTCACAGTGATGGTGGTGAGTGTGATTCTTAGACCTGAAATCACTACACTCAACACATGTCGTTGGGTACACTTTGACATCATCAAACGCATTCCTGAAACATGGGTTGTTATAAAGGTGATGATTGGGTGGCTTTGACACATGGGGCTTTTGAGGGGTGAGTGATAGATATGGGATTTGTCCCTCCTAAGGGAGTTTGATATCCTTGGCCACTTGATGAGTAGTATTGAGAAAGGCATGCGCATGCACGTGTGAATCAATATGTGATATTGATGTCATACACATCTCACTCGGTCTACTCTGAGATCAAGGAAATGAATGAACATTGACAGGATGACTGTTCCATGCCTCGAGTTCATTCTGGTTATCAGTGACAAAGGAATTATACATTCAATGTAACACCATTCACAGATTGTAGGATGAAAGTTGTTCTCCAACTTTCTACTTTCACTTGGGTAGCACTGATGTGTGACTAGGCACCGCTCTTTGCTTGTGAAGTCATAAGTGTTATGGACTTTCACTGCCAACGTAAAATGGACATGCAGGGTCACACACATAGGATTTAACCTGGAAGAGGATTTTTGTCCACAAAGCAATGTTTAGATTGATTACTAAAGGAGTTTAGTAGTTCAATTAAACACTCAATAAGTCGATGGCTCAATATCGTATGGTTCAAGGTGTTGGACGCATTGATTAGAGTATCGGATTGATTGAAATCGCAATTGATTGATTTTGCCCAACCTGTGCTCCCAACCGATCGGTTCATGTGATGAACCGGTCGGCTGAGGTTGCTGAACCGGTCAGCTGGAGTGTCCAGGCCGATCGGCTCATGCCCAGGTTGAAATGACCGGTTCAAGGGTTGAACCGATCGGCTCAACTGGTGCAACCGACCAGTTGGGAAAAGTCATGTCGGCAAGAATTTTTCCTTTGGTTTCAAATTGCCCAATTCGATTGGGAATAACATTGGTATTCGATACCAATTGGGAACGAAACAAGGAAAGTCTTTTTGAGCCGGATTAGGACTATGAACCGATCGGTTTAGGGCACCAACCGATCGGTTGGAGTGCCCCAAACAATCGGCTCAGGTCCAACCGATCGGCTCAATGGCCGAACCGATCGGTTCAGTTGTGAACCGATCATTTCAAGTTGCGAACCGGTTGCTTTTTGTGGAAAATTCTCGAACCCTTCTACTCCTGCTTTAGTCCCGTATTGCCGGGCACAGAGAACCCTGTCCCATGACCCGCCTATATATATAGGGGTATTGGGGGCTTCTCAAGATACAACTCAATGCAAGTTGATTGCTCTGCAAAGTTGTCGTTCTCTCTGGTTTTGGTAACCGAGAGAGAGCCCGAGCAAGTGCTTCCCACAAAGGGAGGTGCAGCAAGGGAAGGACAACTGCAGTTGCAATTGACAGCAGGAGAGTGTGTTGGCGACTAGTACGTCAACAGGAGGGTGTGACTCCTTCCACTTCCTTGTGGGACAAGGAGAGTGGAGTTCCAGGTGGTCTGTGTGGACTACTTCAGAGGCGGGAGGTCACTGCCGCTTAGGAGGACAACTGTCATCCGACAGTCCGGTAGGAGGAGGAGTCTTCAGTCCCGGTGCGACCAGGAGCTGCACAGACACCGTCCAAGACCGGAGGTGAAGACCGCGCAAGGCGCGTGGTACTGTCGCCAAGCAAGCCTCGGGACAAGGTATGATTCACAAACCATCCTTCCTATTATATAGATGTTGATGCGATTCCTTTTGTTCCGGGTTTGGGGAGAAATTTTTTTTTGTTTCCGCTGCTTCTCTGCCTCCTCCAAAACCCTACAACAACATCATAAATGTAGGTCGTCTTATATTATGTTAGGGTTTAAAACCATTAGTAACTGTCAAGAATTCCAAGAATATAATATACAGTGGAAACAACTCAACAACATCTCTCATGCTAAGAGATAAGTGTGCAATGAGGTCTAGAGAGATTACACTAAGAACCACAATGTAGCCATGAACTTGCACCAAACATCCTTCTACAAATTTGCCTAAATAACATTTAGTAAGGTGGTGTTGCCTTAGTGAGTGGTTAATTCTGTTGGGAAATATGAGCATAGAGTATAGCAGCTTAGTGAGTGGTTAATTCTATTGGTAAATATGAGCATAGAGTATAGCAGTGAAAACAAAAAAATTATCTATATGTATTCTCATAACAAAAAGATTGCGTCAACTACTAAAAAATAGGAAGGATGGTTTAACGAGCTATACCTGGTCATGGAGCAAATCCAACGACAACAACTCACTTCAATGCAGTTGTCTACTAGTTGCTCTTGGACGGTGGCTATGCATCTCCTGATCTTCGCCATGAACAACAAAAAGAATAGCTTCCATATCAACTCCTATGGTTTAGCCATGGACCGCAGGCTGACTTCACTCTTTGAGCAGCAGCCAAAGGATTCCTACCTCTAGAGTAATCCACACGGACCAACTACAACTACTGTCATTTAACTAGAACAGATAGTAAGGAGTTGTGCCTCCAATTGACATACTAGTCTCCAACTTGCTCTCCCACAACAACAATCCTCAGTTGTTCCTCTCGTATTTATCCCTCCCTAATCGGGTAGGACTTGATTGGGTTCTCTGGGTTACCACAACCAGAGAGGACAACAATTGTCAGATAAATTGATTCTCAATTGTTTGTGTTGTGCTCTGGGGAGCCCCTAGTACCCTCTCTATTTATAGGTGGGGTTAGGGTCAGGGTTCCAAATCTCTATGGGATTTGTGCGGGAGTATAAGGGACCAGAAAATCTTTAATTTTTGCAAGTCAAAACGGTTGTTTGGTGACCCAGACGGTCATCTAGTCACATGATATGGTCTTCTGACACAGCCAAATAGTCGTTTGGTAGTTTCCCAATCACATACAAAATTGGCAATTCGATTCCAATTAATGTCATACATTAATTCCTTGCCCCACAAGAATTGTACAATCAAAACAAGTTCAGGAAACATCCAGAACGATTGTTCGTCCCCAACTGAGTCGTCTTACCCATTCGAGACACCCATCTCACTCACCCAGACGGCCGTCTAGTGAGTTGAGCTGAGTCAATTGGTTCAACAGCTTGAACCGGTCAGTTTACACTTTAGTTTGGGCAGAACTTAGCCAATTCAATTTCCTATTAGCCTGATAACCCAAATGTCCATCTCAACACTTGAGATGCTCATTTAACTTGTCCAAATGGCCATATCAACACTTGAGATGGTCATTTGGAAGTATAGTCAGCCAATTTGTTGCATAAATTGAACACCTAATCGCTTTAGGAATCAATCCAATCATCATTCAAGATTAAACTCCCTTCTAGATGAGTTCCTATGTGTGTGACCCTACAGGTCCCATATCACGTTGGCAGTGAATGTCTATCTTATGACATCACAAGCGAAGAGTGGTACCTAGTCTCACATTAGTTCTACCCAAGTGAATGGAAAGTTGGAGAACAAATTCAACCTACAATCTGTGTAAGGTGTTGTAGTGATTGTATAATGTCTTTGTCTCTGATATCAGGAGTGAACTCAAGGCATGGACTCGTCATCCTCTCAATGTTCATCTCATTTTCCTTGAACCAAGAGCAGACTGTCTGAGATAATGTAACATCAATATCATATATCAATTCACATGTGCATGCGTGTGTGTTTTTTAGTCTCTCTTATCAAGTGGCTAGGATATCATACTCTGGTAGGAGGGACAAATCCCATCTCTATCACTTAAAAACTATATCCATGTGTCAAAGTCACCAATCATCATCATAACCCATGTTTCAGGACTACATTTGATGATGTCAAAGTGTACCCAACGACATGTGAAGAGTGTAGTGATTTTAGGTCTAAGAATCACAATCACCACCTTCACTATGAGAGCTAATAATGACTTACCATATGATGGTTTCCATGTGTCACTCTCAAGGTGGGTCTATCTAATACATTGTTCCTAACATGTATCTGTGTGCTTGGTTTGATATTTCCATATCATGACTAATGAGACTCAGTCATCAACCAACCCACACTCTAGTCTTATGTGTTATTGGAGTCTATCTACCTTCTACAATAACAACTGACTAGGGATATAATTAGAATATATATGTACTCTTAACATCCGTATGATCTCATTTCCCCAAGTCTTAAACATGAAGAGATACATCATTGAGTAATATTATTCTCGAGTAATATTATTCTCTAGACATTCATAATATTTCCTCATTATCTCATAATTGGGTGAAACATAATGTATTGGAAGCTTGCCTTTATGAATGTTAATCAACTCCTCTCAAGTATATGCCATGTCAATCATCACATGATTTTCTCTATGGGCATACCTTACCAACAAATTCTAGCTCTATAGGAAATCATATCTAGGGATGATTACATGAATAACTTAGTAGATATAAGAATAAATTGGAAGGATAAGTAATTGAATAAAGACAAAATAAATATCCAAATCATTCTCATCACAACATAAAATTAATATTATCTTATACATATCTTTCTATGTTGTTCTAGTTTATTGTATATTATCATCTTATGTTTTATTCATGTCATCTCATCATCATTGTGTTACCATAATCGATAACTGGATATTGGGATAAGATGGTGGTTATACATCCCATTCCTTGTGTTAGTGATGGATCAAGGCCCAAATACTCAAAAGGGATATTATAAAGGCCCATCATCTCACTAGAGATAAGTATGCAATTAGGGATCAATTCACTTCCTCATCGGGTTGAGACTTATGCCATGAATCTAATACTCTCTCCATACAACATATATTCATATATATATATATATATATATATATATATATATGTTGAGACTTAGTCAGGCTAGTGTACACTCAAGTGTACCGGAGGCACCATACACCTCAGTCATTTTTAAAGATACAATAACTTTTTGAAAAATCTAAACCGTTGATTATCTTCAATATCTTAAGAACATACTATATAATAAATTTTATCTCATTTGGACACTTATAGGTCGTGCGTGTAAAAGGAGGCAAGAATCATGCATTTCAAATTAGTTTTGTGCATTGATTTTATTGTCCTTGGATGAGTGACTTACACTCATCCAAATGAGCTTAAATTTTGTATGTCACCTATTATTATTTTAACCATGAAGATCAATGGATTAGATTTTAGAAAAACATGTCTTAGATAGGAAAACACCATTGGGGTGTACATCGTCATCTGTACACTTGAGTGTATTCTAGCTTGACTCATATATATATATATATATATATATATATATATATATATATATATATATTTGTGTGTGTGTGTTTAGGTGTGTTTGTGTGTGTTTTATACCATTTGAACAAAAGCTACATTACTCTTGTCGGGTTCCTTTTCCATAGTAGTACTAAATAAGACACACACATGATGCTCCATATCTTTATCTCATCATATATATCCACTTACAACATTCTCTCTTTGTCATGTATCAACATGATTATTCTTCACATTTCCATTATAAATTCAATGTTTCATGTCTCCTATATTCATATTCATGTTGACCATTCATCAGGTTCTTTTTCATGGATTTTAAGTATATATTAACTCTTTACTCTTAAAGAATCCTTTTCATTAACTATCCTCACAGTTTATCATTCTTATATTATTTTGATTATCATTACATATTCAAGAACCTTACATTTCATGATCCTTCTTATACAATTATGAAATGCATACAAACCATATTCCATACAATAAATCCATCATGAATGTGAATGCATACATCATCATTTGCATTCCACTTTAACATCATATAAAGATGATATATTCATTTTAATATTCACTATAGAAAGATTCATCCTTTATTACAAGTCATATGTATAAACCTGATAATCTTATCATCATAAGAACATAGAAGGATTCCTACATTAAATAATCCTAAAGAATTAGATACTCATGACATTGATCATTTAGGAAGGGTTCACTAAAAGATAGTTCACTTCATCAAGTTAGCACAAACATGAAAAGTGAGATTGTACTTTCATCCCTCTAGAAAACTAAACATGATTTTAGTGTGGAAATAAAATATCACATAGCAATTGCATGGTATATTTGTTCTTAATCACCCACTATGAAATTGAGGGGATATCTTGTATACAAATTTGATCTCTTATGAAAAATATCAGATAGGATACAACAATTATTTCACTTCGGTAAGCATCAATAATCATCAATCCAACACATATTAGATGAATCTCTACTCCCACATCCCTTTACTACACTAAATGAGTGAGATAAAGATGCGTGTGACGATGCTCCATGAATAATAAAAATAGAGAAAACTTCTCATCTAGGACAAAAAACACCTAAAAGATCACAAACAACTTTAAGCACATCTTCTCTGAGCTCAATCCTAGACAATGGAGCAAGAAAGGGATATAGAATGGAAACAAACATTCATAAATGGACTGCCTTCCCAACGTCATCCATGGTGTCAAATAGAGAACAAAAATATATAAGGACCAATGAAAGGAAAAGATCTAATATTAAACATGTATTTCCTTCGAGAGCATCCTATATCTTTCTCTACCAATACAAAGAGGGTATACACCCCAATAGTCTCCTTATACATAGACAATCCACACTCAAATAGATAAAAGACAAAAAAGAGAACTATGGGGTCAAATTAGGGAAAAATGAACATATTAACTCATCTAAAAGACCAAAACATCCTTGACTAAAAACTGTAGCTGACCTTAGGAAGTTACTTGACTTATCAGAAGGTTAATCTAACTTTTAAGAACTGGTTGAATACTGACCAAGTCAGCCAAATAAAGACCCAGCATGGACTGCAACCACTTAGAAGGTATAATTGAATTTTGTAAAGTTTGGTAAACTTGTGAGCCTCTGACCTTACTATTTGAATTGTCACTTTGATCTCCTCTTCACTTGGACCACTCTTTGCGAATCAAAGCCTACATGTGAGACTGACTTACTCTTCTTTGATCTAACACTTCGATCAACCCCTCACTTCAACTCATTCTAAGATCTTAAAGCACACAAGTTTGACCTACTTTGTTGTAGGTAGGCTAACGTGTTAGATTCATCATGAAACCCCTCCTCTAAGTTGATAAAACACAAACTAAGGCATGTATGATACATACAAAGATTCTCAAACCTCTGCTACACTACTAATTTCTCCATTGTACTAACAACAAGGCCCTAATGTATCATATAATTTTCCAAATTAGGGTTTAACCCCTTATATCCCAAACCCTACCATAACTTAGGGTTCATACATACTAGACCTAATACACATTCAAGGTTCAATTGGAGTTATCTCTCTTATATCTATTCAAGCAATCAACCATCCATCTATTTTCAATCCACATGAATAAGAAAGATCAAAAATCACTATACAATTATATCAAATTATCATATATTAAGGAAATCAACCACTTAGGTTTGGAAGTCAACCTAGAATGATGTGCCACTCTTAGGATAGGAAGTTGATCTTTGAGTGAGATGGTTAGGAGGTGATGGGGTGTTAGACCCAGAAAATTTGAGTATTCACATACCACAGACCAACATCTAGATACTTAAATAAACTATTATCAAGCTATTATGTTTATTATTTTTTATATTTCTTGACCATGTATGCAATGTGAGGATGGGATAGAAAGAAATACTAGAAGTATTATTGATAACCTCCTATTTTAGTAGTTTATCTTAGTCTTTTTCTTTAGTTTTCCATACTCTTTTTACGTTTATACGGTACATAAACCTAATTTTCCCCCTTTTTGTAAATACATCATCAAACTAACCTTTTCCTTTTATACTTGCAGAAAGAGCACAAAAAAATCATAAAAGAATAAACCAACCTCAAGGCCGAGTGAAGCCAAACGGTCCCAAGACCGCATGGAGTTCAAACGGTCCCGAGACCGAGTGAAGTCAAACGGTCCCAAGACCGCATGGAGTTCAAACGGTCCCGAGACCGCATGAAGCCAAACGGTCCCAAGACCGCATGGAGTTCAAACGGTCCCGAGACCGCATGAAGCCAAACGGTCCCGAGACCGCATGAAGCCAAACGGTCCCGAGACCGCATGAAGCCAAACGGTCCCGAGACCGCATGGAGTTCAAACGGTCCCGAGACCGCATGAAGCCAAACGGTCCCGAGACCGCATGAAGCCAAACGGTCCCAAGACCGCATGGAGTTCAAACGGTCCCGAGACCGCATGAAGCCAAACGGTCCCAAGACCGCATGGAGTTCAAACGGTCCCAAGACCGCATGGAGTTCAAACGGTCCCAAGACCGTTCGACGCCAAACGATCTCAAAACCGTTTGAGGCCAAACGATCTCAAGACCGTTTGACGCCAAACGATCTCAAGACCGTTTGACGCCAAATGGTCTCAAGACCGTTTGACGCCAAACGATCTCAAGACCGTTTGACGCCAAATGGTCTCAAGACCGTTTGACACCAAACGGTCTCAAGACCGTTTGACGCCAAACGGTCTCAAGACCGTTTGAACCCAAACGGTCTCCAGACCGTTTGACCTCACTCAAGGCCTATAAATAAGACCTCAAGGGCCATCCCTGAGAGGAGTCCAGACGTCCAGAGGTTGCCTCTCTAGTACCAGAACAACTCCATCCACCGCCCGAGGCTGCCGGTCTGAGACTCACGTTCCATTACAAAGCTACCTTCTCTCTCATCAACAAAGAAGGTGAGAGGGGAAGATCCGTCGTCAAGCAAGCCACGAAGGGTGGAGATCGTTGTTCTCTCCACCAAGGGTTCAACCTTCTCTCCTCAGTGAAGATGATGTTCTTTCTATCTCTTCTTGCCTCCTCCTTTGTTGCTCCCTCTATGAGGAGCGAGTAGTTCCATCCACTGGGGCGCGGGGACTAGCCCCGCTGCCCATGTCTTGTACTTTGTACTAAAAAGATGTTATCCTTTCGTTTTAATACTAAATCATTCCATACATGCTTGAATGATGGCCACGTTCTTTTATGCATCTATTGTCTTTTGTTGTGGTTTGTCTACGACCGCTCTCGAGACTCGAATACCGATTTAGTGTTGGTTTCTGGTGTGTGTATCCACCACGCATCCGTTTCGGTGTCTAGGAGTGTATCTCAAAGAGTGGAGTAAACTCACTATCATTCGTTCCACTTCCATCTATATGGAAGTAACCTTGGTAAGTCGAGGAACACGCTTTGCGAGGGGAATGATGTAAAGCATGTGACCATTTGATCGGGAATGGCTGGCGTTGCAACATTCCCGCACTTCTCGTAGCTAGGTTATCCGAATAGGAGACTAGGCCTACAAAGATACTTTTCGATTTGATAATTATCGCTCGCTTGTTAGTTTTAGATGCATGTTTCATGAGGTTGAGTAAGATTCTCTCTTTGGAAGACTACATATCTTCATTGACACGTAGAAATGTACCGAATGAGAGCTACTTAACCCTTGAAGGATGCGATGCATTGCTCTTGTCTTATAAGGCATCGGTCTTGTGGAACATCGAAGGATGCAATGCATCGCTCTTGTCTTACGAGGCATCGGTCTTGTGGAACATCCTTGGATGCAATGCATCGCTCTTGTCTTATAAGGCATCGGTCTTGTGGAACATCCATGCATCTAGCTTATAAGTCTTGCTTGCTTAGTACATATACAATGCATGTGTAGCGGTGGTAAATACCTGCTTAACCCCAGTGATTCATCATCATTTGTTAAATCTTAGTTTTACTTGCTTTATTTACTTTTCATGCTTTAGTCTAAAAACCAATCAAAATCCGACCTTTTGATATAAGTGCCAATTAGTAAAATAACTAAGTGAAGTGTTGTATGTTTTCCATCTTGTTGCTTGCAACAAGACCGTTGTCTTTTGGGTTCGATCCTAAATCTGTACTATGATAAGGTTTCCATACTCTTATGGGGTTGGAGTTGTTATCTAAGCACCAGTTCTAGGTAAACCTAGGGAAGACATCAATCCTCTCTAGGGTTTTTGGTGATAGAATTCTGGGACTCCCATTGGAAGACTGAAAATCTTTTGGTGTAAGTCCCAGCTCCATCAAAAAATGGCACCGTTGTCGGGGACAACGGAACGTTAGTATTTCACTTAGTTTATTTTTTTAGTTGGTTAGGATTTTTTTACACTTTCTTTTTGAATCATAACTCATCATCTTCTTGAAGCTTCCATATTGTCTCTATTATCTAAAGGTGTTCTCTTTTCTTTACTCAGGTAGAACCCGTATATGCAATCACCGCATAATCAAGGATTCTCCCCTGATCCGGAGTTCGACTCCGAGGTAGAGAGAAGTTTCCACCGCAGAATCCGTCTCAATCGCCAACGCGCTAGTCAAATGGCTGACGAACAGCATCAAGCCACTTTGGTGATGGAGAGAGTCAATGCTGCTATCACCGCACAACGGGCACAACTCATTGCAGACACCCGTGCCCAAATACAAGCGGAGATACGAGCAGAAGAGCAAGCCCGCATAAGAGCAGAGACCGAGGTTGCTCAGCTCGAATTACGAAACAAGCAACTGAGGGACTATGCTGTCCCAAAGAATTACGAAGACAACCACCCGGTCCGGCCTCCGATCATCAACATCCCAAACTTTGAGATTCGGACCCAGTGGATCCAGATTATGCAAGGAATTTCCTTCTCAGGAGGTTCAGGAGACGATTGCATGGACCATTTGAAACGGTTTAAGGCATTATGCCGCCTGGTCCCGCAAGCTGGTATTGCTTTCGACGCAATTATGCTCCACCTGTTTCATTTCACCTTATCTGGAAGGGCCTTGAGTTGGTACAACTCATTGGACAGAGAACCCATCATAACCACTTGGGCCCCTCTAGAGGAAAAATTCTTGGAGAAGTTCTTTCCACCCTCGCTGACCTATGAAATCAGAGGGCAGATCAACCATTTCTCCCAGCTACCTGGAGAAACCCTCGCTGAGGCATGGGAAAGATTCAAGGAACTTCTACGCAAATGCCCTCATCATGGAATTTCACAGAATCAATTGATTGAAACTTTTTATCGGGGGGGGGGGGGGGGGGGGTAAGCGATGACATTAAACAGTTCCTAGATTCCTCGTCTGGAGGAAATTTCATGAGGAAAAACTATGAAGATGCCTGGAAAATCGTTACTTTAGGAGCTGAAAACCAGTCCAACTGGGGGCGGTCAGCCGGAAAAGGCGTCCTTAAAGTCTTTAAAGCTGAGGAATCTATGAAACTAAAGTCAATAGCCGAGGCTTTGACGACAATCGCTCATAAACAGCAAACCCTCAAAACAACTCTAGGGGAAATTGATAAGAAGAAAACCCCGCTGGTTCATCAAGTCAAAGCCGTCACAGGATCCTGTGAAGCTTGTCATGCTTCGGATCATCCGACTCTTTCCTGCGGAATGCTCTATAATGTGATGATGGATCTGCATCCACCACCACAACCCTATGAGGCCATCACTAATCAGGCTGAAGATCAGATTCCAGAGCAAGTCAACTCCATCCATACTATTCCCGGACAAGTTTATTATAATCCCAGTCAACCAAGGAACCATCCTGGATTCCAGTATGGGAATCCCTCTGGAACTGCGAATCCGCAACATCAGACACAAGGGGGACTTGACAGTAGGCTGCCTCCTGGATTTCCAAACAATTTTAACCAAAATCAAGGGAACCCAAGGAACAATTTCCCTAGGGCTAACTACCCTAGAAATCAATCAGCCTACTATCAGTACACTCATCCCCCGCTTCACCCGCAATTGCATATTCAACAGTCTCAACAACAAAACCCTCAGAAAAACGTCACTGCACAACCGGAAGATGAGCTATATTTGATAAAACAAATGCTTCAGTCTCAGCAAACCATGCTGGCCAACCAACAAGCTCAACAGAAGGCAGTTGAAGCACAGCTTGCCCAGATTGCTACACAATTGAAACCCTCAACAGGCACTTTCGCTGGGCAGCCTGAATCGAACCCTAAACATGGGCCAAATAGACATGAGCAATCAAATACTATGACAGCAGCATAATAATGTTTTAACTTCGTCGAGCCAGCGACATAAAACTAAGGCGCTTCTTGGGAGGCAACCCAAGACCTCAGTATCACCTTCTCTAATTTCTAGTTTTTTATTTTTCTTTTGAATTTGTTTTGCTTTCTTTAAGTTCTTTCATCATTAATCTAAAAATATAAAAAAAAATCTACATAATCAAAACTACAAAAACAATACATAAAACAAACTTCATAAAAATTCATAAACCAAAATACAAAAAAATAATATACATACTCAAAAACAAACATAAAAATATACAAACCCTTTGTGCCCCTCCAAACGGTCTTCAAACCGTTTGAAGCCAAACGGTCTCCAAACCGTTTGGAGCCAAACGGTCCTCAAACCGTTTGGGGCCAAACGGCCCTCAAAGCGTTTGGGACCAAACGGTCTTGAAACCGTTTGAGACCAAACGGTCCTGAAACCGTTTGGGACCAAAACGGTCTTGAAACCGTTTGGGACCAAACGGTCTTGAGATCGCTTGGGATCAAGCGGTCTTCAAACCGTTTGGAATACAAAAGGTCACCAACCAATCACTATAAATATCAACCCTACCCCTCCGTCTTTCTCTCTTCGAATCTTCAAATTCTCCAGAGTTTTCGTGCGAAGAACTTCCCTTCTTGTTCCTGTTGCATCCGCGCAAAGTCACCCTTCCGTCCACCTTCCGCAAGGTAGTCCGGCGACTCCACGCTGCTCATTCCATCGCCAGTCGCTGTTTACGCTGTCATCGCCGTCGTTATCGAATGGTTTCATCAACCGACCCGTCGCCTTCATCGCCGCGCCGTTCTGTCGCCACCATCATGGCGCCAGTGCCGTTCCCTTTACCATCGCACAACGTCTCTTGCTCCGCCATCGCCGTCGCTATCAAAAGATTTCACCGACTCTCCCACCGTTTTCATCGTCGTCGCCGTTCTTCTCATCGTTTTCGAAGGCGCCGGCGCGTTCTTCACCTTCGCGCCGTTCCACCTTCTCCCGCGTCGGCGACCTGCGACTCTTCGCTTTCCAAACGGTCTCGAAACCGTTTGGGACCAAACGGTCTTGAAACCGTTTGGGACCAAACGGTCCTCAAACCGTTTGGAACCAAACGGTCCTGAAACCGTTTGGGACCAAACGGTCCTCAAACCGTTTGGGACCAAACGGTCTTGAAACCATTTGGGACCAAACGGTCTTGAAACCGTTTGGAACCAAACGGTCCTCAAACCGTTTGGGACCAAACGGTCTTGAAACCGTTTGGTTTTCGTTTCCCTTTTGCTTTCACAAAATATAAAATATATAACTACAAATCAAATTTACATTGTTTCAAATCTTCTCTAATTATGAAACTCTTATTCTTTTTCAGAAATGGCGTCACCAGCAAACAAAACTTCCGGCTAAGGAACTGCCCCTGCTCTGACAAGGGAGCAGATGATGGAAGAGCGAGACAGGCTCATACAGATCAGGGACACTTACAACACTACCAGCGCCGTCCCTCCCAAGACCAAGATCATCGACGTCCTGTGTGAGATAACTCGCCTCACCAAATGCTTGGGTGAGGCCCCTGAAGAGGACATCGAGCACATCTCTTCTGACGATGATGAAGGATCAGACTACATACCGAATCCCGATGAAGACTCCTCTGCCCAAGAGACAGAGGGAAAACGCAAAGCTGCAAAGGCTGCATCTGGGCAGCCCCCCAAGAGGGCAAGAAAACAAGTCCACCCTCTATCTGCCATGGACCACCCCTGAAGCCACCATCCCTACCACCTTCATTCCCATCACCGCCCCAATACCACCACCAGAGCACCTATCCATCCAAACCTCCATCACCACCGATAAAACCCTTAAACCAACCAAGTATGTTTGCTCCAGCATACTAGCTAAAATGGGAATTCACGAGCGCATCTTCAAAGCGCTACAAAAAGCCAACCTTACCAGGTTGTGCTTAATACATGAAATATCCTACATTGAGCCCAAAGCGGAATTCTTCTCCTACCTGACAAAGGAGCCTGTCGACATTGCAGATAGGTCACGGGATGGGGGTGATAGAAGGATTGTCACCCAAATCTTCGGTAGCAACGTCGTCTTAACAGAGAATATGCTAAATTCAATATTCATTGACGACCTGGAGCAGCTAAAAAAGGCCAAATCAGTGGGAACTGATCATCCAGAATTCAACCGCCACACATTCTGGAAAAGCTTAACTGGGATTCCCACATACGACGCCAAAACATGCAAAGCGTCCAACATACACTCTGGATTTGTGCGCACTCTACACAAAATCCTAGCTGGCGCACTTTTTCCAAGAACGGAAGGAGGAAACGTTACAATATCAGACCTCTTTGTCCTCTGGTCTATCCTCAACGGAAGGCCAGTCAACATCGGACGGTTGATGGTCCAGAAATTATCCGCCGCCTTCATAGGGAAAGAGATCTGTTTGGGGGGCCATGTCACATCCATAATTAAATTTTTTAAGATGGACAGGCTATTACCCCAATGCACGCAAATAAAGGGCGACATCCTTACAAACGAACAATCTTTGAAAAATTCATTTATAATCAAAGAAAAGGATGGAAAGTTACACTATGTATTCTGCCCGATGGTTAAGTCATCAAGAACCCTCCTTCCGTTACCGGAGCTAGCACACTATGATATGACACAGCTCCTCTTTTCTGACAAGGAGCTTACTCATCTACTAGCTTCGGTCACACCCGCTGCAAAGAAACAAACTGCGGGCCCAACTGAAATGAGCATCACAGCCCCGACAGCTCGACCTACAAAAATCCCTGTCAAATGACCTTCTAGGAGGTTGCTGCAGGCCCAACAGCTGTCGGGGACACCAACGTCCCGCCCAAACCCGGAGGATGAGCGGTTCAACGATGAAATCTTAACAACTTCCTCATTTGACTCTTTCATCCAGAGTCTAAATGAGCAGCTCTCAGCTGCCCCCACCACTACTTTCCTCCCCACATCCACGCCAGCATTCACATCCACCTTTTCACCCACCCTAACATCGGGCTTCCCTTTCCCCACCTCCATGCCCGACTTCACCACCTTTCCATTCACATCCACAGTTCCCACCCCTTCATCATTAGTGCCACCTTTTTTGCCACAAATACCACCACTCTTCACATCCGCCACCACCCCGACACCGCTGGTGACTTCATCAACAGTCACTATGCAGTTCGGGCCATCATCAGTGTCTCTTCCGCAAGACACTACCACCATCCCACATAGGCCCCAGCCACATCACCCTTCCGCCTCTGGGGCCCCCCTTACTAACATCGGTGAGGAATTCGGCCATCAATTTGATGCTGTCCGAAACCTCCTCACCGATCCTTCTAACCTATTACATTCTATTTTTTCTTGTGTACAGGATTTATCTAAACAGGTAACCAGGATCGACAACCAACATCGAGCTCTTCCTGTCGTCCTACAAGGCATCCAGCAACGACAGGATGAAGTGGCTAGGCAAGTTGAGCTTATCAACAGCCACACTAACAACCTGCCAGACCTGATCCTTGGGGCAACGCGCCAGCAAGAAGCTACGACAAGAAAAGTCGATGAGATCTCTAACCAGACTCACCCTCTGCAAGAGAATCTCCGCAAGCTTGAGCAGAATCAAGAAGAGCTAAGCACGCGCCTGGCCACCATCGACGACACAATTACGCAGCTCCATCATCATCAAGAGGAAGCTAATATCAATGAAACACAACAACTACGTGCCCAAGTCACAGATCTGACAGCACGCCTCCTCTCCGCCGAGGGCAGATACACAGATCTCAAAGAAGCCCACGACGCACTGCTCGAGAAACACGAGCATCTGCAAGTGGCTTTCGATGAGCTACAAGCCACTCACCGGCGGTACAAAAAGTCGACTAACAAGAAGACAACCGATGAAGCTGCGGCCGACAACGACGATGATGATGAAAAAGAAGACGAATCTGATTCATCTGCCGACTCCAATAAAGACACATCTTCAGGAGACAAGCACGATGACGGTGAAGACCCCGGGAACGCAGCAGGACCCTCCCATAAAGGGTCTGATAAAGGTCACCAGGAAAGTGACTACCACCCCAAGTCCCCACAGCATGACAACGTAAACATCTCTTACGGGGACCAATTCTTTGATTACTCCGCTATGGGGTCAATGGGGGAAGCTGCCAAGGATGCGGCCTTCGTTGAGCTCCAACAATGCATACTAGGATCCAGCGCTACCTCGCCAAAAACTTCTCCCCCCTCCTCAACACCTTCTCCCCCTTACCTAGACGAGGCAGACCGAGTGAGTCTAGATACTGACGCAGATCTTGACTCCGCCTCCGATCTAGACGACAACCTCAAAGGCCATGAAGAGGCCCCCGAACAGCACGCCTCCCCTCCACTACACGACCTCCCCCCGCCACCTCCTCTCCCACAAAAAATGCACGATCTTGATACGACAGCCATCTCTACTTTAGATGCTCAGGACATCTTCATCCTGAACACTATAGTAGACGATGCAAAAGCGGGGGACGACATAGTTTACAATAATACAAAAACCAGGCGTACGTTGACACGTGAAAATTTTCGTTGCATCCTCCGACCCCGGTCTACGATGCCAATGCCAATCTTCCGTGTCCTCCTCGCCAACTGTATAGAAATCTATAGAAGTAAACAGCGGATACAACCAGCCTTCAACGCTTCACCCGCATTGTCTTTTGGCCTTTTACACAAAAGCTTGCGCGCGCGGTCGATTGAGCGGCTGCGTGCCGGTTTAGCGCGTCGGGCACGCTATATCACAATGCCATTCCAAGTCTCGGACCACTAGCTTTTTATGATAGTGGATACCGAAGCAAGGGACGCTAAAGTTTACAACTTCAATAACGTCGAGCTACCAGCCTGCATAATAAACTTCGTCGGAGACGCAGCAGGTGAAGCCCGGTGTATACCCTTCCGGCTGCTCAAAGTAATCTAGGCTGTACGCCCTTCTCTTCGTCAAGACTGGAGCCAACCCTGGTTCAGAATCATTAACCCTCCAGTTCAAGCCACCACGGGATCTGGGGACAGCGCTTTCTACACCATCCGACATATCCAAGCGCTGAACCAAGAAATTCCTTTCACCGATTTGGCAGCTGAAGACTTCCATTCGTTACGAGGACGCTACGCCATGGAGCTCATCTGTGACAGAAGATATTTCAACGATCCGACTATGTCACCAGATGATGTTCCAAGGTATCTCTATTCAGCTGTACAACGTCGACAACGGTGACCCTTCCGCCAAATTCTGAAAGAGTCTGAACAACACAAGCCGCCAGACGAAGATACCAGCAAGAACGATCCTGCTTACACCACTAAACCAACTTTTCCTGATTTTGATCGCGATTCTTGCAAAGGTCTCACCGACCTTGAAATGCGCATCATCATGGCGAATCTCTCCGCAGAAAAAGATGGCATAGTATTCATGTCTCAAGACATTATCGTGATGGTCGATTCACTGCGAGAGACTTTGCAAGATAAGGGGCAACTTTCTGTCAGTCTCATGACAGCTTACCAGTCTCAGATTGGCCAACATAATCCAGATACATACATGGCGTCCCCATACATGAAGGATGATCTACTCAAACTCAAAAACTTCGGCACAACGGAAGCGTTGATCGCATATCTCCAACATACAACGCCGAAGTTCATCATGTTACCAATCCTGCATCAAGAGCACTGGATTCTTCTGGCAACTAACCTCCAAGACGGAACAACTACAATATACAACAGTTCCGACAGCCAGTTCAACGCCCGAAAATGACACTACGTCGTAATGCCCAAGACGCCAACAGAAGAAACGGCAAAAGAGTGCGCTGCGAAATTAATAGAGCTTCTGAGTCAGCACACTAAGGCATACAGCAAGGAACACTTCAATCACCCCGCCTTCTGCCACAAATGCCCCCAGCAAATACGACAATCCAACGACTGCGGCTTCCACGTCCTCTACTGGATGTACACCATAATCGTTCTCCAAAGACCAGTGGAGGAAATGACTGACGTGGACTACCACGCCTTACGTGGGCAGTTCGCATCTACACTACTCTGTTCTCCAGGGGCAAACGAAAATCTACCTTAACTTGCAGCCCTTGTTCTAATGATTTCTCAACCTATCACTTTGCCACTCTGGGGACAGAGTGTGTGATAAGTTAGGGGGGGATACATTAGACAAGGGCTAGGTATCAACTTCTATACTTCCTTTTTCCATACATTTCTTCATTCTTAAATTTTTTTTTTTCACAATTCTTTTTCAAAAATAGCCACCTCAACTAACCCTAGAATCATGTTAGTCTCTGCAAGTAAATAGCACTCAGACATCAAATGGCGATTTATCAATTTCCACCTACTATGGATCCCGTATTTTTGCTTTAATTCTTTATCTGACTCTCCACAGGTCAAAATCAGGGCAGAAATAAGCCGAGATCTCGAGGATGAGAGAGAAATTAGGCAACTTCCGAATCAAAAAGTTCTGCAAGTGGACCACAAACCAAATAAGTGCATGCTGAAAAACTTTAAGAACAGCTTTCCTCTCTTCAATATAAAAGAGGCTTGGCCGCCCAAAATAAATCCTCATTCCAAAACCCAAGCCTGTGAGTTTTTGAATAAAAGCCAGAGAGATGAATAAAATCATGAGAGTTGTGCCACGCATAAGGACCTATATGAAGAACTGATAAAGGGCTCACCCAGCCGGCACATTCCGCTGCCCTCACAAAGGCAGATGTGTCGCGTCCGGTAGTGAAACCCTAAAAGTTCCAAGTATATGAAAAGGCTCATAAAGGACTTGCCCGGCCGGTACATTCAGCTGCCCTCATAAAGGCAGATGTGTCGTGCCCGGTAGTGAGATCCTAAAAAGCATAGACAGCCCCTCCCCCACTCGAAGGGGAGCTACACTTCAAAGCCTTTAGCCAACCCTCATACCCTCTCTAGCTTCCAGTAGGTTTCCAGAGAGGTATAAAGTTGATTAGAGTCAACGGCATGCACAAAATAAATGTGGTCCCAAGGCAAATTTTGAGATACGGAAAAACCTTGAGATCCAAGCAACTCTCGAAATCTAAAAGAATCAAGGCATGCAATAAGCCTCGATATGACCCCTGGGGAACTCAGGTCAAGAATTGAAGCAAGAGTATGGAGACCCTAATTAAGATCGCCTCGCCATTTCATGTCTCAGCTCTATCTAACTTGAGGACAAGCTAGACTCTAAGTTAAGGGGGGTGATAACCTCCTATTTTAGTAGTTTATCTTAGTCTTTTTCTTTAGTTTTCCATACTCTTTTTACGTTTATACGGTACATAAACCTAATTTTCCCCCTTTTTGTAAATACATCATCAAACTAACCTTTTCCTTTTACACTTGCAGAAAGAGCACAAAAAAAATCATAAAAGAATAAACCAACCTCAAGGCCGAGTGAAGCCAAATGGTCCCAAGACCGCATGGAGTTCAAACGGTCCCGAGACCGAGTGAAGCCAAACGGTCCCAAGACCGCATGGAGTTCAAACGGTCCCGAGACCGCATGAAGCCAAACGGTCCCAAGACCGCATGGAGTTCAAACGGTCCCGAGACCGCATGAAGCCAAACGGTCCCGAGACCGCATGAAGCCAAACGGTCCCGAGACCGCATGAAGCCAAACGGTCCCGAGACCGCATGAAGCCAAACGGTCCCGAGACCGCATGGAGTTCAAACGGTCCCGAGACCGCATGAAGCCAAACGGTCTCGAGACCGCATGAAGCCAAACGGTCCCAAGACCGCATGGAGTTCAAACGGTCCCGAGACCGCATGAAGCCAAACGATCCCAAGACCGCATGGAGTTCAAACGGTCCCAAGACCGTTCGACGCCAAACGATCTCAAAACCGTTTGACGCCAAACGATCTCAAGACCGTTTGACGCCAAACGGTCTCAAGACCGTTTGACGCCAAACGATCTCAAGACCGTTTGACGCCAAACGGTCTCAAGACCGTTTGACGCCAAACGGTCTCAAGACCGTTTGACGCCAAACGGTCTCAAGACCGTTTGAACCCAAACGGTCTCCAGACCGTTTGACCTCACTCAAGGCCTATAAATAAGACCTCAAGGGCCATCCCTGAGAGGACTCCAGACGTCCAGAGGCTGCCTCTCTAGTACCAGAACAACTCCATCCACCGCCCGAGGCTGCCGGTCTGAGACTCACGTTCCATTACAAAGCTACCTTCTCTCTCATCAACAAAGAAGGTGAGAGGGGAAGATCCGTCGTCAAGCAAGCCACGAAGGGTGGAGATCGTTGCTCTCTCCACCAAGGGTTCAACCTTCTCTCCTCAGTGAAGATGATGTTCTTTCTATCTCTTCTTGCCTCCTCCTTTGTTGCTCCCTCTATGAGGAGAGAGTAGTTCCATCCACTGGGGCGCGGGGACTAGCCCCGCTGCCCATGTCTTGTACTTTGTACTAAAAAGATATTATCCTTTCGTTTTAATACTAAATTGTTCCATACATGCTTGAATGATGGCCACGTTCTTGTATGCATCTATTGTCTTTTGTTGTGGTTTGTCTACGACCGCTCTCGAGACTCGAATACCGATTTAGTGTTGGTTTCTGGTGTGTGTATCCACCACGCATCTGTTTCGGTGTCTAGGAGTGTATCTCAAAGAGTGGAGTAAACTCACTATCATCCGTTCCACTTCCATCTGTATGGAAGTAACCTTGGTAAGTCGAGGAACACGCTTTGCGAGGGGAATGATGTAAAGCATGTGACCATTTGATCGGAAATGGCTGGCGTTGCAACATTCCCGCACTTCTCGTAGCTAGGTTATCCGAATAGGAGACTAGGCCTACAAAGATACTTTTCGATTTGATAATTATCGCTCGCTTGTTAGTTTTAGATGCACGTTTCATGAGGTTGAGTAAGATTCTCTCTTTGGAAGACTACATATCTTCATTGACACGTAGAAATGTACCGAATGAGAGCTACTTAACCCTTGAAGGATGTGATGCATTGCTCTTGTCTTATAAGGCATCGGTCTTGTGGAACATCAAAGGATGCAATGCATCGCTCTTGTCTTACGAGGCATCGGTCTTGTGGAACATCCTTGGATGCAATGCATCGCTCTTGTCTTATAAGGCATCGGTCTTGTGGAACATCCATGCATCTAGCTTATAAGTCTTGCTTGCTTAGTACATATACAATGCATGTGTAGCGGTGGTAAATACCTGCTTAACCCCAGTGATTCATCATCATTTGTTAAATCTTAGTTTTACTTGCTTTATTTACTTTTCATGCTTTAGTCTAAAAACCAATCAAAATCCGACCTTTTGATATAAGTGCCAATTAGTAAAATAACTAAGTGAAGTGTTGTACGTTTTCCATCTTGTTGCTTGCAACAAGACCGTTGTCTTTTGGGTTCGATCCTAAATCTGTACTATGATAAGGCTTCCATACTCTTATGGGGTTGGAGTTGTTATCTAAGCACCAGTTCTAGGTAAACCTAGGGAAGACATCAATCCTCTCTAGGGTTTTTGGTGATAGAATTCTGGGACTCCCATTGGAAGACTGAAAATCTTTTGGTGTAAGTCCCAGCTCCATCAATTATGATACACGACTAGAATGTGATAAAGAAGATAAGGCACTATATACATAATGTAATATGATTTTTGTTTGTTGTTGTTTTGATAGGAATAGAACACTAATACTTTCACTTATATGAAATTTAACTAAATTGTTTCCTTAAATATATGATCATTGTAAGATTGTTGTGCATTAAACTCCAACTAAATGTTGTTCATATTACTTGTATCAATTGGATAAGATAGTATTCTAATATGAGTATTCCCTGATATGTTATACCTCTTACCACCGTAAGATGAATATGAGTTGGTAAATTTTGAGCATCTATTGGCTTTAGATTGTAGATGTGACCTGGTCTAAATCGTAGGTTGTGTTACATGGATCTAAAAAGTCCTTTTAGTATTATGATGAAAATAAGTTATAAAGGTATATTATAATAAGCAAATGAGAACATGAGATATTAAATATGATCAATTTTGTGAATTAACTAACAAACTAGGTTGTATGTGATGGTGGTTATTAAACTTGGCCATATGACATAAAACCATGTTTGTGTGTATAAAGAAGAAATATAGTTGTATTTGAAGATAGACGAGTGTAAAATGCATAAAACAACAAATTATACTTAAAATATATTACAAGAACCGTTAATAATACATATACATGTTTAGAATAATATTAAAATCTAATATGACCTAGTTAGAGTAGAATTTGGGTGACTAATTGAGAAGATCAACTAGCTAATGAGCAAGTCAATTGAATTATGAGGAAAGTTGATTGACCAACCCAATGACATGGTATAAAACAAAGCAATTAATTATAATAAATAGTAAGAATCGGAAGAAGGGAAGTACATAAGAGTAATACCTATGAAAAATTGTGATATAATTTATAGTAGCATTCCTACCTTTTTCCAAGGGAGGCAATCACAAGTCTCACCATTTGGCCTTGGTGTCCTGGGAAAAATTCATGGTTAGCAAGAAGTTTGGAGGGTTGGGGCTCAAACTAATGAGGGAATGAAGCCAAGCACTCATTTAAAAACATGTTTAGTAGTTGACCTTATGCAGGAGTTCTCTATGGTGTGAGGTCTAAAGAAAGCTAACGGCCTCAGAATATGTCAAGGTTGGGAAGGGCTATGATGCAATGTAAAGACTTCATTAAAAATAATACTTTTATGGTGTTCATCAGCGGTAAGTATGTTAACGTTTGGGAGGATATCTAGTGGATCAAGAGACTTGTTTTGTATGACCTAGCAAAGAAGACAATCCCTGATGATTTGAAGGACCTGCAAGTTTCTAGTTTCATAAATCTCAAAGGCAAATGCGATTATGACTTATATATGAAGGTCTAGTGAGTGAAATCAAATTATGAGAATCAAGGTTCCAATCAAAGGTGATTTGAACAATGTTAGAGTATGGGAGCATACCAAGTCTGCTAGATTCTAAATTAAAATATGTTATGGAACTATCCACACTACTAAGGAAATCAGGGTTGAGGGTGAATGGGATAACCTATGGAGGATGAACATAGCGGCTAAATTTTCAACCTTTATGTGGTTGGTAGTTCATTGGAGAACTTATCACAAATGGTAGGAGAGTCTCTGGACACATGGTTACTAATAGAAAGTGTCTGAGAAGTCAAGAAGATAGGGATTTGACCCCCTACAGGCTATGTGATTGCCTAATGCAAAGTTATGTGGTAAGGGCTACTGGACAACCAAACAATCAAGCCTTTCTTAAATATTGTCAATGTCTAGAGATGGTTGGAAGCTAACCTAAACATGAACAAACTTCACACCACCACCTTCATGTATGCTTTCTAGAACATATGGAATACAAGGAATCGAAAGCTACTAAAACTAGAAAATAACTATAATTCATCATATCAAGGAAAGAAGTATGAACCTCCTTGGAAGCTTGGAAAAAGGAGGGATACATAATTTCATCTAGAGAGACACACAAGTGGAAGAAGTTGAAAGAGGTATGCAATAATATTAACACAAATGACACCTTCAAGAAGGACAATGTGATCATTGTTGTATTGGTGAGAAACTCTTATAGTGAGTGGATTTGGGGTGTTGGAAGCACAATTTGTGCTGGCAATGTGCTCAAGGCTGAAAGAAGAGTAATCAACTTCACATTGGAAGTATACTTTACAGTCATCACTGAAATAGACTCCCTTGTGGCACAAAATATTATAGATCATAAGCCATAAGAAAACCCTAGGTGTGATGGTTGGGTAAAGAATATTAAGTAGACGATGAAGGAAGAAACGACTACTAATTTTTATTACAAAACATGTAATCAAGTTGTTGATGGTTTGTCTAAATACCACCAAGAAACAAACAAGGATTTTATTATTAAAGAACCCTACCCAAACAAACTTTAGGTTTGTTAACATATGATTCATGTAATGGTAGTAGTACTACTATGTTTAATTCATGTCCTCATTGTTTTACCTATAATATATCGTTGAATTTTCTTGCATGACAGTGAGATGAATAAAAGCATCTTGAATTCCCAATAGGTAATAAGAAACTTAACTTTATTATCAATGGAGAATCAAGTGGGGATAGAAATATATAAAGAAAAAATGATTTGAAGAGAAGTTAACATATATTGGCCAGACTCAAGTAAAGATTCTAAGTATGAGGAGATAAGAAAGGCAAGGGAATGATATATCAAAAATTAAAGATAAGAGAATGAATTGAGAAATATTAATAATATGATTTGATCTCAATATAGAATGTATAAATTTAATTTAGGCCTATGCAATGCCTTGAACATCCATCCACAATCTATTGGACCAAACCACCCCATGTAACAATCAAGCTTAGTGCATATGGATCTTACCTAAAAAGGAAACTAAAGTCGACCACTAGATTTTTCATTCAATATGACATAGGATTATGTATTTCTAGAGGTGAAGAAGTGGTGAACTCACTAATATAATTGAAGCAGAACTTAGTGATACTATTAGAGGAATTGATAAGATTATACATGATCAAAGGGAGGTTCTCATCGACTTTGTCATCCTTTGAGTATGTAAATATCTTTCTAATCTATACTTGACTCCGAAAAAATACCACCCATATGTATTCAAGTATAAAAACCTTCAGATGATGAAACAAAACTTCAAAGGTGAATCACAGAAGTAGAATCCCAAATAGGTGTGTTGATGGTTTGGAAAAAAGGTCTTCCACATAAAATGGAACCAAGTACCATTGGAACACATGCCTAGAATTTGCTCCTGAAGTGTATAGATATGAATCAGAGCAAGATTTCAATAATATAAACCCACATTCTTTGCTTGTGTAAAGAGTGTAGGATGAATAAAGCTCTTGATTCTCATAAAAAGAGAACCTTATGGGAAAATAGTTTTAAAATGGCTAACGAAAATATAATTAGATTAGTCCATGAAGATATGATGCCAGAACAAGAAACTTAGGTAAAATGTAATAACAAGGAAGAATTATAATCATGGTGTAACAAAAAAAGGTTACATACCAAGAAGGGAATATGAAGATATATAATGAGCCTTAATGTATCCATCCTTACTTCCGTTTGAATCTGATGTTATCTATATAACAATTAGCTACATTTACTCTATTTTACCTAATGATATTTATGTGGATGAATGAATCTAAGAAGAATAGATATAATGTTAAATAAGATAATGAGTCACTAATATGTTATTTGAATAAACAAAATAACATGTTAATTTAAAGTAATTCTTGGGCATTGCATGATCTATATGAACTGTAAATATCATAAATTATCTTTAAAATTGAGAAATCAGAAAGGAAAATATTGACTCAAAGATTTAACTTTGAGAATACTAAAGAGATCATTAGAAATGTTTAATATTCTGGAAGGTTGTGTTATATACATGGATGAGAGCTAAATAAAGTGGGGAGGAAATAAGTCAATAAATCTAGGGAAATAAAAGCATACAATATGAGAATGATAAACAAAATGAAGGGTTTAATGCATCAAAAGTAAGATATGGATGGTAATCTTAATATCAAATAATGAATAAGGAGAATGTGAAGAGTAAGGAAGTGTAAATTAGTTTTATGTCTATGATCAAGATTTCTTAGTTTTATATGATAGGAAATTATTAAGAAAATGTTTGAAGAGACAAAATTCCAAACTCTTAACTATCATTCTCTCTCATGCTTTATTACATGAATGCAAAATGGAAAGGAACACCTGAAGTCGTATAAAGGTAAGTGATATATTAATATAACTAATTAAGCATGTAAAGAAAGTATAAAACAAATAAAAGTTAGATGTGAGACCAAAAGGGGCAAGATGCTTATGCTTGTCCATAAAGCCCTAACTAGGGAAATACTATGGAGTTTCATGGGGTCATGTAGCACAAGAGGACAAAATAGAATGGTGTATATGACATTGAGATTCATTTAAATGGTTTTTTTGTGTGAATAGATTCGTTTAAAGGATTCATAATCAAGAGAATGTTTAACATGAATATTGAGATTTTTTTTCTTTTCTTATCAACGCATTGATGTGCTTGGAATCTTAATAAATAGTAAAAGGAATTTGGTAAATGTAAAATGAGAAGTTTGATTTTTGTTTAAGTATTATGGAAAGGAAAATGATACGATACAATGTTAAAACATGGTGAGAGGCATACTAATTGAGAGTAATAGTAATATAAAGCAAAATTATAATACTTAAAGGAACATTTATAGGTACAAGAAAAATGAGAAGCATTCAAGTATAAGATAAAACCAATATTATGGTGACTCTCTAAAAAGGAATAAACTTCTAATGTAGGGCTTAAGAATAAGATAAAGTGTGGATATGTTGCAAAGAAAGGATCCATCTTAGGATGTTTTGGGAGTTAGTAACTCAAGGCTGGTCAATGGAAATAGGACAAAACCTCAAGAGTACACACCTAGTCTAATGAAAATTCTTTATTTAATGAAATGTAGATGTTGTTGTTGTCTTTGATATAATTAATTACTAGATATTTTGTAACTTAAAAAATAGAGAATCCATTTTTTTATCAAGAGGTGCAAAAATAAGTGAAATACTAGGATCTAGGATGTAGAAACAAATTTAAATGAACCTTTCATCTTACACTTGGAAGTTTTGTGGACTAAACTTCTTATAGGAGGGAGGATTTATAGTGACCAATTTTAGTATTAAAAACCCTATTACATGATATATTTATTTTATTTGATAACACAAAACCCTAATATGTGTAATGGAGTGCCTATAGGTTGACTAAAGTGATTAAAACTCACACATTAGTTGGGAATTTGTGATCGCACGTAGTCATGAATCAAAAATCTTGAATGTGTGTGTTTCTTGTCTTAATTGATGTTTTTCTTAGTGAAAGAATACCATGTGATGAAATGATATGGTTGAATGACTTTTGAACTTGAATGGATGATGAAATTTGAGAAAATGAATTCATGTGATAAATAAAGGGGATGAGCAAAAGAATCACTCCATAGTATTATCGAAGATTAGAAATGTGATGGTTTAAATACTTCATAAGAGAATAAATGAGATAATAATTGAACTAGGGTTTAGGGATTTTAATGGTATTTTACAAGTCATGGTTTGACTTTGCATAAAATAGGCCATAACTCAGCTAATTTTTTAGATGATTGAGCTGAAATTTAAGGCTGAAGTAACCTATCCAATCTTAAAGCACTATAAATCGGTCAACTTGTTGGGAAGTTGAGTATAAAGGTTGGAGTGACTTCCCGCAAGTCGTACAAACATGTAGTGTTAATTTTGGCTTCGATCTCATCTTCAATTGATTTGATCCCAAAGATCATGGAAGTCATACCAACTTCCTATGATTTCACTAGATTTATATTTCTTATAAAAATGAAAAACAAAAATGCTTAATAATGCAATTATAAAGTATATACATACCACCGGTCGGCTCACTTTTACCCCCATGAGTTTGTTTACCGTGTTCTTTGTCATATATTCCTCTCTTCAATAATTTTTACCCTAGAAGAAGGAATAAAAATGGAATACAATTAAACATTGAAGATTTCAACTCAAGGATCTCCCCAATTCATTTGGGACTATATTTGCAAGTAAGATTTGTATTTTCCCTCTTATCTACCCCATTTTCCTCTCCCATGTATTACAAGTCCTCGACCTCCTAAGATGAGAAAGAATCTCATGAACTTTATTCTTTTCTATTTGAATCTTCTTGTTTAGGGTATTTTGGATACTTAAAGGTGGAATATACCACAAATTTTTGGATTAAGGAGTTCTCACTAACCACTAGAGAAAGAGAACATTTTCCAGTTACCTAGAGATAAGGTAAGTTTACATTTCATCATTGAACTACACTTTTACAAAAATCTTTGTTGATTGTTTTTCCTTACTGTTATATTGTTATTGAATAGAAAGACCTAACTAGGAATCTAATTGTGTAGTGTATTAAGTGGTATAAAAATGATGGATTATGATTTACACATGAATTTCATGATGTTTAAATAATATAGAATCTAGATGCACCGGTGTACCCATTTTGCCTAAATTTCACAAATACATTTTAAAACCTCAAAAAAAGATGTAATTGCTTATTCGATAAATGATATTGAGCTCATGTGTATCTCAATTAGTCTACTCTTGATCAAGAAACAAATATTCAACATCAAAAGGATGATGTTTCCATGCATCAGATTCAATCTAGATATCAGAGACAAAGGGAATATAAAATCACAATAACATTGGTCATAAGACTAGGTTTAAGTTGTTATCTAACTTCTCCAATTACTTTGGTGGAAATGAAGTCTTATTAGATACCAATCATTACTTGTGAGATCCTAATTTTATTGTGTACACCACTAACAATATATGTGGAGCCTATAGGGTCACATGCATAGGATGCATTGGAATAGGAGTATAATTGTGGACATGATTGGAAATATCCAAGTTCATTTTGACTATTGAAATGTTTATGTGGTCAATTAGAATAATTTTGAAATATAATCTAAGATCATTTGTTAAAAGGTTTAAGCCAATGGATTGGGTTTAAATTATTTACTTATATGATAACTCGACCAACTAACCACCAGTGATCGCTAGAGTTTACAGTTGAATGATAGGAAATTGGTTAATCAATTAATTAAATATAATATTACTTAATTAATGGCATGATTCTAGAATATTCTAATTGTCTATTGGTTGTCAATGAGCGACCAACTTTAAACACAACTGAATCCTTTCATTTCTTAGGGTTTTTTTAAAACCTTACTTTCTTTCTATCCTATTTAAAGGCGCATGACAGTCGGGTCACAAACACATGCTCCTGTATGTGAACCCTAGCCATCATGGCCCCCAAGTGAGAGAGAGAGAAGGAGAACAACTATGACACTAGCACATCACCAAGTGTGAGGATTCTCCTTCTCATTGGCTCATGTAGCAAGATGAGGAGTTCCAATCCATCTGCATGGACTTCATAGAGACACAGGCAATGAGTAAATGTGTTTGGAGGATGTCAATAAGGACCGTCTATGCACATGAGGAGTGACGCACACCACATTACAAGGAGGATGTTGTTGGACTTGTTCGACAACAAGTTATACCTCACACACCCTCCTTACAAATATATTGTTGTCGAGGAGATATGCTTATAGAATACATGAATAATTTCTTTTTATTATTTTCGTTGTTTTTTTTGCATCTACAATTCCTAATAAAATGTAAACCAAAAAAGGAATTTTAAAAGTGGGCAATTATGTCAAGGTACTACTCCTTATATTATGAACACTAAACTATATTAATAGTAATCTTGTGGGCCTTCTCATATGTGTGTGAGAACTAAGAAACAATGACATCAAGTAAACTTATTGCTAGTGTTGTAGCCTTAATGCTTCCTTTCATTATAACCATATATCCCTTAGATGAGCCTGATTTTGTGTGGATTGTCTACAGGGATTTCATCACTAAAGTTTCTCTATTCATGCCTCTAGAGTTCTCAATTATCATGAGGGGTTGCACAAGAGTACATAAGGGGATGTTGATAAGAAGTAATTATTAGAAAAATCTTCATCAAGATCTATTTGCATATTCCAAAGCATCACTCATGACAATCATCTTATCATAAGAGGAAAAGCATGATTCCTCCTAGTAATGTTTTGACTAATAAATACTTCAATATCTATATAGTGGGGGAAGGGTCTCTTCAACAAATTGGAAAGTTTCTTGTCCATTATGACTGAAATTGTGAAGGAAATTAAAATATTCACAAATGGATAATATGGAAGGAAAAAACCTAAAGGATGTCTTATAATTGAAAAACTAGGCTCACCTCCAATAGGTCATTCAATTCTTAGTTGTATGTCAAGATTAGCTTGTTCCTTCCCACAATCAAAGTTGTAGAACTTCTTCATGACACTAATTTTAAGACAATTCCTTTTTATATAATTCAATATATTTCATTTGATCCCTAGCTATATCATTAACTCACACTCTTGAATTGAAATAAATATAAGACTTCGTCCAACCTTGTTTTCTAAAATGGAAATCAATGCATCTACCTGTTCCATTTTGATGGCTTATTGAAGCTACCATATTTGCATCATTTTCCATACTCCAGATGAAACACACTTGTTGTGTACCCCTCCATTGATAAGTAGGTAATGTAACCTTGTATTTTCTATCCATTAATAAGTACATATCACTTGATTATAGACTATAATTTGATCTCTCTCTAGCTGATCTGCTTTGTTCCATCTCTATATCGGGGACAGAAAGGCAACCATGGTAGGCTCACAGGATGTCGGTAGGGGAAACCCTAGTCGGATCCCCCCCTAAGACCTCAGTCTCTACCCCCTCACCTTGGTGGCACCTCCACCTCTTCCGCATCCATCCCTTCTACCTTCACCACCCTCCATTCTCCCCCTCTAGAGGGCGGCTCCACCCTTCCTTGGTCTGACCCCTGGGTGGATGTCATGATGAGGTGTGTGTGGGTGGATAGCGTGGCCAAGACAATTCTTGTTCAAACAAATTGTAGGACAATCATCCTCTCAGGTGACCCAAAAGAGTCGTTCTTTAGGGATGAAGATAGGAGACCATGGATGGCCTTCTCAGAACTGATAGTGAAGGACATGGATGACTTACATAAGTGCTTCATCATCATTCAAATCCTAGGGTAGAAGCATTACATCTAGTAGGTTTACGGGTGGATGCTCATATCATGGAAGTCGCACGGAGAACTTCAACTATCCCCTCTCAAAGATGGCATGCTCTTGGCTAGATTTGCATCCAAGGAAGACATGAAGATTTCCATCAAACAAGGACCATGGTTTTTCAATAAACAACTTGTCCTTACCAGGAAATGGACTCCGACGACCAGCGTTAGAAGGGCTTCCCTCACCACAATGCCTATTTGGCTTACACTCCATAACTAGGGTGGCATTGGACTAGGAGAGCATTGACCATCATAGGGTATGCGCGGGGCACACCCAAGGTGGTCAACTTTTGGATAATCGTGAGAGACGTCGGTACATTGCACCTTTGCATGGACATCAAAGTGGATAGAGACCCATCACTTATGGTCATGGTGGAGCAATCAGATGGCCAAGATCTAGAGGTTAAGGTCATGTATGATGCATTGCCTTACAGGTGATGTGCCAACAAGGTTTTTGGTCATATGTTTGCCATTGCCCTAGAGCCATAACCAGCAACACCTAGCCTCCATTCGATAGGGGGAGATCTAAAAGTAGGATACCAAAGAGGAGAAACAAAAGGAAAGGGAAAAGCCAAGTGCTTGACAGTGTTCAGGCTGTTGTAGACATTAGTCTCTCTACTGATGAGACTCATGTCCCAGTTGATGCAGCATCAGTTGTTGAGGTCACTACTGGTGCTAGTGGCGGGTTGTATCCTAGAGTTGAGGTAGATAGGAGAGTTGAAGAAAGAGGAGGTGTCACTATTGATGGACTGCATCCTACTGAGACTGACGATCCAGCTTTAGGGAATAGAGTTTTATCTACCCCTGTGGTACGGGGGATCTCAGATGGCAATCTAGAAGAAGGAGAAATCATAAATGCTACCTCTAATCCTTTTCACGTTCTAGAAGATTAGGATATGGGGGACATCCACATCTCCAACTCCACTCATGTTACCAGAGGGACCCTTTCAAGGGACAAAGTGGGATGAGGAAGAAGCAAGGGTAGAGGTGGTAGACCCCTTGGGAGAGGGGGCTCTATCAACATGTTTAAATGAAGATCTTGGTTTGGAATGTCTGAGGGACATCTCTCCCTGCTAAGTAGAAAACCCTCAGACACATCATACAAGAGAGAAAATCAAGTATTATCATCTGCCTTGAAACTTGTATTAAAAGAAAGGTGGAAGATAGGATCAAAGGTTTATTTCCTAATGGTTGAGGATGTTTCTCTAACATGAAGATTGTCAAGGGAGGTAGGATTGATATGGGGTGGAACCCTCTCATATGGGACATTCAGCAAATCCACTGCTCTGACCAACTAGTCACTGCTAGTTGCATAAACAATGGGGGTTGTCTTTACGTCATCACAGTTGTGTAAGGTGAAAATGCAGAGGCAGACATGTTGGATCTAGGGCTCTAGAGGGGGGTGAATAGAGCTTCAAAAAATCTCACAATAAAGATTAGACCTTCAAATTATATCAAATTAAAACCAATATCTTAAATGCAATTTGAAGTCCTAACTAACAAGCATAGAAAGGATGAGAAGAATCGATAGCAAGCACTTAACAAGGTCATGTAGAGTGGTTCCACTCTCCAAACTAGGAGAGAGTCAGTCCACTACCTACAGAGGCCAACCTATAGGACTTTGCAAGTACTTTTCTCTATATATTCACCAATAAGAGTTACAACACAAGACCACCAAAGGACTTACCCACTTTGCCAAGAGTCTTCAGCCTTCTTCCACGGTCTTACCTACTCTTGCACAAGACTTCCCCCTTCAAGGATTTACCCACTCCTCTTGGGTCTTCAGCCTTTGCCTTCTCCTTCACCTGGAGAAGATCTTCACCTCTTCTTCAACCTTGAAGAAGAACAGGAACAACTCCACCTTCACTCGGGGTACCTTGCTTCACCTTTGCTTCATGGAGGAAAGGGGTAGGGAAGATGGAATGGATGAGAGCTTTACAAGCACAAGGAATTAGATCTCTTACAATAGGCCTATCTCACTCATAATCATGAAATGAAGTGTAAACTAGAGAGAGAAAGGGGCTCAAGGAGTTTCAACACATTCAACTATAGAAAGGATTTAGAATAGCATGAATGAGCAAACTTGGAATGAACTCTAAGGGGTCTTATTTATAGATGGGGGTGTTCCCTTGAGTGTAGGATCACTTAAGGTCAAAATATAGTCATTTTCCAAGATGCAACGGATCTATTTTCTCCCAAAACAACTCACCAACAGTTATAATCACTTTTTCTGTGTTTTCCTTATAGTACATTCAGTCGAGTTTTAATAAAAGGTAACTCAACTGATCCACTAAATGACAAAGCCAATTTTTAAACTATAGATTGAGTTTTTTCTGGGAAACTTGACTGATGAGATAAAATCAAGTTTGCTCAATGATTCAGTCGGTTGAGTTCTATGAGTGTACAACTCGATCGATGGGTCATTTTTAGAAAATCCATCATATGATCGGTCGAGTTTCCAACTCGACCGATAAACAGCCTGTGACAAATTTTCTTAATAAATATTTGAGTGATTAAACCTTGGAATTAAGTGTCCCTAATTTTTTCTCATCTTAGTTACAAGTCATATCATCAATACAAGTGATTACAAAAATTATATAAAGTCATTTGGAGTGATTTCTCGAATTGCACAATTGCATTGCATTTGACTTGAACTTGAACAAGCTAGGGCTTGTATAATTTGATCATTTTCATGTACCTAAGGCCTGAAATCAATCTTAAACAAACATATAAGATACATAGGAATGGAATGGTTGAGTCATTATCAAAATATGGGCAATGTATAACTCTCAAGTCAACATTCTCCCCCTTTTTGACAATTACAAACTATTCCTCAATCATATTGAAAAGGGTATTGAAATTATACGTTTTCCTTGTGAATTGCAAGGGGATTCAAGATTTGAATAATGTGAATTGATCCCCCTCAATCTATGCTTACTCTAACCTGCATAGTTAGTCTATCTACACAAAACAACATGACATATAATGAACAAGAAAAGGATCACATAGACAATATGGTTGAGCTTCAAAACATTTAACTTCTCTCCCCCTTTTGTCATTATCAAAAAGGAAGGGGGGTAGAAGAGCACATAAATAGGTCTTCTCTAAGAACAACCAAGCATGCATCCATAACATACAATCTCAAATCATACACCAAATAGAAACAAGAGAAACAAATAATCTAAGTCATAATAAAAATATGGTAAAACATGGCACCAACTCCTGAGATATAGTAAATCAAAGAATAAGTGTATAAAGGATTAAGATTACAACCCAAAAAGTAAGTTCTCAGAAATCAACTACAAGCCAAAACGATGAAAGCTAGATGATAAAATAGTATAGCTCAGAACATGTGCCTAGATGTTTTTAATACAAAATAGCCTAGACAGGTATATATGATCAACAACTAGACTAAAAACTAGAACAACAAAACATCTAGGTCATCTATGTCTACATCATCCACAGCATAACCAGCATCAGGCTCGTAGTCGTCATCTCCCTCTGAAGGTGCATTAGAGATAGCAACATCCATGTCACCAGAGTCACCAGTAGAGCCACCATCAAAAGCATCACCATCATCATCATCAGCCTCCTCATCAGTAGCAGCCTCCTCGTCAGCCTAGTCTGACATCTCCTCATCAGTAAGAGAACCAAAACCGTGACCGGGACAATGTGCATTTTGCTCATCCCAAGACATACCAAGAGCATGGATCTCATTGGTCTATGGGAAGGAAGGAGTAGACTACTGAGTCTAGCAAGTAGAGTGGCTAAGGGGCCAGCTGGAAGAGGCAGCACACCAGGGGTAGATCCACCAGAAGCAGAGGGTGTAGCAGTGGAAGGAGCAGGTGGACGGGCAGGGTAAAAGTGATCATATGCAAAGAATGCATAGTCACCTCCTGGGTAAGGCTGGTAGGCTGGGTAAGGGTGTGCACAGGACATGTTCATATTGGACATGATGGAACATAGGTCCTGATGCAGGTGCTCTTGAACCTGAAGGTTGTATGCATGTTGATACATCATGTAGCTCATAAGGGTTTCATTAGATACATGGAACGAGACACAAGCAGGTCGGGTAGGTTGGGTGGTGGAGGTGCTCAGTTAGAGGTAGAGGTAGAGGCACCAGGTGTTGTATAGGATAGGATAGGCACAAACTTCTAAAGAGTGGTCTCACTGATGCAAACTCCTTTCTGGGCAGGTTTGTAGTAAAGGTCATGGAAAAGAGATTTGCCAATGGCAAGTTGGAACAGACCACAGATTAGGGAAGGGTAGGGTGGGTGGGTGCCACGGGTGTTCTTTTCTGAGTCAAAGTAGGTCATATGATGTAGAACATATCTCGACCACTTGACTCCAATGTTCTTTAAGAGACAATACATGATTATTGTAGTGTTTTTTGCAATCTCAGTTTGATTCTTCTTGGGGTGAATATTACAGTTAGCAACTAGGGCAAGGATGTGTCTCTTGAGATCCAAGGCAGAGGAGGGAAGGGTGCACTTCTTCCTATATGGGAATTGAGGCTTCTTCAAGAACTTATGAATATCAGATCATATTTCTTGTAGAAGGCCTCGGGCTCAACTAAGTCAAAATACTCTGGGTAGTCCTTACGCCAGGTGTCAGTCACTTAAGTACCTGAAAATAAGATGTTCAGGGTATCCTCAGAGACTTGAAATTTCTTCCCAGCTATCATGGATGTGAGGACTACTTGAGTATTAGGCGGGGGTATGAGGGTGTCATAATTCCAATGCAAATTAGCATAGAACTTGTGAACCACTTTTGTTCTTGTGATGGAATTATTATAGCACGTGTGTTCAACACCCAAGGCAGCGAGATGGTGATCATAAAGCAACTCTGCTACTTGATCTATGACCTCTTGTCTTCATGGTCTAGGCTAGAATAGGGCACGAAAAGGGAAAGGGTTTCTAGGAAGGAGCCCCTTATACCTATTTAGAGCCTCATTTGAGACAAAGAAAGTGTGATCAAATGGAATCAAGCGGGAAGTGGATGAAGATGAAGGTGCATTAGTAGGGGCGGCCCTCTTCCTCCTATTGGATGCCATAGAGATGAAAAGGTGAGGAAGGAGAGAGCAAGAACTAAAGACTCACCACCAAAACTCATCCACAGACCTAGGTTAGAAAGGGGAAAGGTCAAGCTAGGTCGAGCTAGGGCTAGGAAGAGGAAGGTCATGGCTAGGGTTGAGAGCTTAGGGGAGCTGGAGGTCAGATCGGTTGACTTTTCTCTAGTTGAGAGGGAGAATAGTTGACCGAAACCATCTTAAATTTACTCGAACCCAGCCATCGGTCAAGTTCTATAAACTCATAAACTCGACCGATAGGCTCTTTTAAAAAGCTCTCAGCCTCTGATCGGTCGAGTTGGCAACTCGACCGACAGTCAACCTAACATAAAATTAGAAATCCTAGTTTATAGCCATTATAGTGCTAATTAAATTTATTTTTCAAGTCCATTATGTATTTTGAACATACTTGGGCATATATCACTCATCATTGGGTACTGTTTTGTGGTAAAATATGCATTTGCAAAAAATATCCAAAAACAAGAGAAAATAAGGCAAAAAGAACATGAAAAACTGATTTTTAGCATATTAACAAGCAATGGTGATCAAAACATAGGCAAAACATATAGGATAGATGACAAATAGCTAGAAGGCATATCAGGTTCATTCAAAGTAGTTATGAGTAGTTTTGATCTAATAAAGTTAAATTTCTCTCTAGCTAGAGGTTTAGTAAAAATGTCCACCAACTGATTTTCTGTGTCCTCATGCGTGATATAGATATCCTTCTTGGCAATATGATCATGGAGAAAGTGATGATGAACCTCTATATGTTTATATCTACTATGCAAGATAGGATTATATGAAAAGTTAATTGCACTAGTATTATTACAAAAGATAGGAGAAGCATCAAAATGAATGTTAAAGTCTTGGAGCATTTGCTTCATTTATAGGACATGGGCACAACAACTCTCGGCTGCAATGTATTCAGCCTTGGTGGTTGATAATGCCACTTTTCTCTATTTCATGGAGAACCAAGACACCAAGCATGGTCCTAGGAGGAAACAAGTGTCACTTGTGCACTTTTTATCAATTAAGCACCCTACATAATATGCATCACTATAAGCAGTAAGAGTAAAGTCCCTTGACTTGGGATACCATATCCAAAATTTTGGGTTTTGGCTAAGTACCTTAAAATCATCTTAATATCTATAAGATGTAATTTCTTAGGATTTGATTGAAACCGAGCACACAAGCCAACATTAAACATTATATCAGGTCTAGAGGCAGTTAAGTAAAGTAGACTTCCACTCATACATCTATAGAGATTCTCATCTACCTTCTCACCTTCTTCATCTTTGTTAAGTTTGGTGGTGTTTGACATGGGTGTGTCCATCGTCTAGGTGTTCTCCATCCCAAAGCATTTGAGTAGTTAATTTGTGTACTTGCCTTGGTTGATGAAGTTCCCATATTTTGTTTATTTGATTTGAAAGTCGAGGAAGAATGTGAGTTCACCCATCATATTCGTCTCAAATTCACTTTGCATAAGATCACTAAATTCTTTACAAAGATCAAGGTTAGTTCTACCAAAAATGATATCATCAACATATATTTGTATGATGAGAAAATTGTTAGAAGTGTTCTTTAGAAATAAGGTAGAATCTACTTTGAGCATGATATACCGATGATCCAACAAAAAGTTCTTTAATTTATCATACCAAGCTCTAGGTTCTTGTTTGAGTCCATAGAGAGCTTTTTGCAACAAATAAATATGGTCAGGTAAAGTATCATGTTCAAACCCCGAAGGTTGTGTAACATACACTTCCTCCTCAATTGTATCATTCAAAAATGCACTTTTAACATCCATTTGATATAAAAGCAAGTTTTTATAACTAGAAAAAACAAGCAACATACGAATGGACTCAAGTCCAGCTACAGGTGCATATGTTTAATCAAAATCTATACCTTCATGTTGATTGTAGCCTTGAGCCACTAAACTTGCTTTGTTCCTTACCACTTTGCCACTTTCATCAAGCTTGTTGCGGTAGACCCATTTGGTGCCAATGATCTTTCTATCACTTGGTCTTGGTACTAGGGTCCAAACTTTGTTCTTTTCAAATTACTCCAACTCTTCTTTCATAGCTATGATCCACTCATCATCCCCAAGATGTTCCTTAACATTTTTAGTCTCGAGTTATGAGATGAAGGCATTGTTGGCTTGTTCTTTGTTGAATGCAGTCCACCTCTTCACTCTTTCAAATGGATCACCTAAAATTAGCTTCTTTGGATGATCCTTTGCAAACCGGGGGGTTGGATCCTTCTTCTCTTCATCTTTCTCTTCTTCTTGAGTGACCACCTCTTTTCCCTTTTGGGCGATGTTGAGCTCTTTTAGAATAGGAATTACTTCACCTGCAACATCATCATTTGGAACAATATCTTTAGGAATAAAGGGGTTAGTCTCAATAAACTTAACATTTATGGATTCTTCTACTTTATCAAGATTAACATTAAATACTCTATAAGCCTTGCTAGTAGTGGTATAGCCAAGAAAGAAATCCTTGTAATATTTCGATCAAACTTGTCGAGAGAATCTTTCATATTCAAAACAAAACAAGAACATCTGATAACATAAAAATATTCAATAGAAGGCTTCCTACCATGCCATAGCTCATAGGGGGTTTTCTTCAGCGAAGGATGAGTAAAAACTCGGTTGTGCACAAAACATGAGGTGTTAACAGCTTCATCCCAAAACTTCTTTGGAGTATCATACTCTAGAAGCATGGTGCTAGCCATCTCCTGTAAAGACCTATTCTTCCTCTCTATAACCCCATTTTGTTGAAGTATTCGAGGTGAAGAGAAGTTGTGTGCATTACCAGATTCTTAACAAAAATGTTCAAAAAGCTCATTTTCAAATTCTCCCCCATGATCACTATAGATGGAAACTATGCAGCAAGAAACTTCATTCTCAACTCGTTTACAAAATCTTGAGAAAACATCAAGTGTGTCACTTTTAGAAACGAGGAAGAAGGTTCAAGTATATCTAGAGACATCATCGACAATAACAAGGCAATACCAGGAACCATGAAGTGATTGAGTTCTCATTGATCCAAATAGATCAATGTGAAGAAGCTCAAGAGCTCTCTTGGTACTAAGGACTCCTTTGGATTTGAAGAAGGACTTGGTTTGCTTTCCTTAGGTACAAGGTTGGCATTCCTCATCCTTTTCTAAATCCAATTTGGGAAGTCCCTTGACCAAGTCCTTTTTGCTCAACTTCTTCAATTGATGCATATTTACATGACCTAGCTGATGGTGCCAAAGAGAATCATTCGAGTTGACTACTAGGCATCTACCAATAACATGCTTAATAGAGTCAAGAATAATAACATAAAAATTACCACTTCTAGTTCCCTTATATATAACTTGGTAGGTGAGGGAATCTAGAATCAACCATTCAAAAGAAGTAAATAACACAAGGTAACCATTGTCACATAATTGACTAATACTAATTAAATTGTGATGTAGGCCATCCACAAAAAGAACATTCTTGATACACAAGGATTCACCTACATTACCCTCACCTTTGACTTTACCTTTCTTATTGTCCCCAAAGGTGACCGAACCTCCTTTCTTTTTGGTGGAGTTGTTGAAATGGCTTATATCACCTGTCATATGCTTAGTGCAGCCACTATCAACAATCCATCTTCCTTTTTCCTGCAAGAAAGGAGAATGTCAGTTCCCAACTCAAACTTGGGGATCTGGAGTTATCTTGGGGACCCATTTCATATTTGGGTTGGTCCCTTTAGGCTTGTAAGGACAATAAGTAGAGTAATGATCGTCACACTTGCAATAAGAACAAACCATAGGATTCTTAGTGCCGAAAGACTCTCCTACAAAGAAAGAGGTCGCCTTGCTCTTTTTCTTACCTTTGGCTTTTCTCTTGCCCTTTGGTGCTCCCCCTACAAATCCCAAACCACTAGTACCACTGTGTTTGGTAGAATGGTCAAGGATCTCATTTAGGGAGTTTTTTCCTTTGAGGAATTTATATAGAGATGCTCTTAATCTATGATTATCTTCATTTAGAGAAATAATCGTAGAAGATAAGCTAGCAATGCCATCACTAGCATGAACAAGTTCGGCCTCAAGACAGAGGGCTTTAGTTAAAAATGAATCCTTCTCAAGGGAAATAGAAGCAACATCATTACTAGGCAAGATAGGTCTAGAAGATAAATCATTAACTTCACCAAGAAACCTAGCATTTTCATATTTAAGCATTTGGATTTCCTTAAGATAGATATCTCTTTCATCTCTACGAGCATCAATAAGAAGCTTAAATTCAACATTTTTAGGTTTAACCATTTTAAGCTCCTTTAGGCAATTTTGGTTTTCTTCCTTAAGAGTTTCAATGTTCTTAAGGTAGATACCATTCTCAACTTCAACTCGATTGTATTAAAGCTCAAGATAAAGATATTGCCCTTGCAATTTATCAATACACTAAAGATGAGTTTTCTCATTCAGCTCAAGAATTTCAAGTTTAGCATATAAATCATCAATAATTTGTCATAACCATTTTCTTTTAGATTTACATTTAGCAAAAGATGAACGAGTAGAAATAAGCATGTCAATGATAGATTCCTTGTATAACTCATGCAATCTTACCTCACTTACCTCACCAATTTCTTCACTAGTAGAGGCCATGAGTGCAAGGTGGCACTCTCCATCTTCTTCGTAGCCTGAGCTGCTTGAAGATGAAGCTTCCCAAATTGCATCAGCTGCATTCTTGTATCTCTTCTCATTCTTGTCCTTCCTCTTGTACTTCCTCTCCTTCTTGTACTCCTCTTCTTTCTTTGATCTGTCCTTGTGGTGTGATTTTCTTGACTTGGGACATTCACTCATGTAGTGCCCCTTTTGTCCACATTTGTAGCATCTAGGATTAGAGGAGGAGGTTTGTTTTCCCTTGAAGTGTTTGCCCTTGATGTAGTTGGCTTCGTGCTCACTTGGGCCATCATATTCACTAGAGGAGGAAGGAGAAGTCTGGCAAGCAAGTTGTTGTTAAAGGATGATTGACTCCACTTGTGCTTTGAAAGCACTATCTTTGATCTTCTTGGATTCCTTCTCTTCTTGCTTGGCTTCTTCTTGTTGTTTGTCCAGCCTTGGCTCATGTGCTTGGAGGTTGCCAATGAGTTCTTTGGTTGGGATGTCACCAAGGATCCCACTTCTTCAATGGAGGTAACCTTTGACTCCCATATCTTTGGTAGAGTCCTCAAGGTCATAGAGTTGATTGCACCTCTATCCAAAGTGTTGCCCAATGTAGCCAGTCCATTGATTATGACATTGAGTCTTGAGTACATCTCCGCAATCCCTTCTTTCTTTCTCATCTTGAAGTTCTCTAGAATGTTTCTCAACATGTAGATCTTAGCCTCCTTGACTTGCTTTGTGCCTTAATAGGTGATGCACAATTTGTCCCAAATCTCATAGATAGTGTCCCAAGATGAGATCTGATTGAACTTCTTTGGGGTAAGGGATACATAGAGGATGCTTATGGCTTTAGCATTGAGTTAGGCTTCTTTGAGTGTAGCTTCACTCCATGTTGCAATAGCTCCGGTTGGCTCCTTGTATGGTGTGACCATCACCTTCCACATGTCAAAGTTCATGCCTTGAATGTAGAATTGTGTATGCCTCTTTAAATAGAGGAAGTTGGTGTTATCAAAGACCTAAGGATGCATGGAGAAGCATCCCTCTAGGTTGAGAGAACCAAGTAGGTTGTCACCCATCTTCTCGTCTCATGGGAGATTGTTGGAGAAGATTTTTGGCTCTGATACCACTTATTGGATCTAGGGCTCTAGAGGGGGTGAATAGAGCTTCAAAAAATCTCACAAGAAAGATTAGACCTTCAAATTATATCAAATCAAAACCAATATCTTAAGTGCAATTTGAAGTCCGAACTAACAAGCATAGAAAGGACGAGAGGAATTGATAGCAAGCACTTGATAAGGTCATGTAGAGTGGTTCTACTCTCCAAACTAGGAGACAGTCCATCCACTACCTAGAGAGGTCAGACTCTAGGACTATGCAAGTGCTTTTCTGTATATATTCACCAATAAAAGTTACAACACAAGACCACCAAAGGACTTACCCATCCAAGCACAAGGAGTCTTCTACCTTACCAAGGACTTACCCACTTTGCCGAGAGTCTTCAGCCTTCTTCCACGGTCTTACCTACTCTTGCACAAGTCTTTCGCCTTCAAGGATTTACCCACTCCTCTTAGATCTTTAGCCTTTGACTTCTCCTTCACCTGGATAAGATCTTCACATCTTCTTCAACCTTGAAGAAGAACAGCAACAGCTCCACCTTCACTCGGGGTAGCTTGCTTCACCTTTGCTTCATGGAGAAAAGGGGTAGGGAAGATGGAACGGATGAGAGATTTACAAGCACAAGGAAGTAGCTCTCTTACAATAGGCATATCTCATTCATAATCATGAAATGAAGTGTAAACTAGAGAGAGAAAGGGGATCAAGGAGTTGCAACACACTCAACTATAGCAAGGAAATAGAATGGCATGAATGAGCAAACTTGGAATGAACTCCAAGGGGTCCTATTTATAGCTAGAGGTGTTCCCTTGAGTGTGGGATCACTTAGGGACAAAATATAGCCATTTTCCAAGATGCAAAGGATCTATTTTCTCCCAAAACAACTCACCAATGGTTATCATCACTTTTTCTACATTTTTTGTACAGTACATTTGGTCGAGTTTCAATAAAGGTAACTCGACCGATCCACTAAATGACAAAGACAATTTTTAAACTATCGGTTGAGTTTGTTCTGGGAAACTTGACCGATGAGATAAAATTAGGTTTGCTCAGTGAGTCGCTCGATCGATTTCTATGAATGTACAACTCAATCGATGGGTCATCTTCAAAAAATCCATCATAGGATCGGTCGAGTTTCCAACTCGACCAATAAATAGCCTGTGACAAATTTTCTAAATTGACATTTGAGTGATTAAACCTTGGAATTAAGTGTCCACGATTTTTTATCATCTTAGTTACAAGTCATATCATCAATACAAGTGATTAAAAAAACTATCTAAAGTCATTTGGAGTGATTTCCCAAATTACACACTTGCATTGCATTTAACTTGAACTTGAACAAGCTAGGGCTTGTATAATTTGATCATTTTCATGTACCTAAGGCCTAAAATCAATCTTGAACAAACATATTAGACACATAGGAATGGAATGTTTGAGTCATTATCAAAATATGGGAAATGTATTGTAACGCCCGGGCCTACTGCCCAAGGCTCTAGTAGAGTTTCAGGAATGACGACTGGCCCCACAGACCACCACTAGCCTTAACTGCACACTTTGTCCACACTGACGCGCAAGCCAGGATCAACTTCCCGACTGGTCACCCATCCTAGTACTACTCCATGCTGAGCACGCTTAACTATGGAGTTCTTTAGAGATGGGCTCCCTAAAAAGGAGGTGCACCTTGGTGATATGGGTAGTCCAATCATTCCTTTTAAGATCATGTTATCCGAGGCCTCAAATCCTGGGATGTTACAATCTCCCCCACTTAGACTCTTGACGTCCTCGTCAAGGCTCAACTATATGGCCTCATAATCTGACCCCATTTCAGTGTAGGCCCACAATGGCCCATGGACACCCAGCTCCCGTCCACGGCTACCAGTGCAAGGGTGGCTCCATCTCGTCTCTACGGATAGCCCTTTCCAACTTGCCTGGACCGTACGGCTCAAGACTGGCATGCCACATGCCCATGTGGGCCCCACCTACTGGAGGGGTTATGGCTCTGATACCATTTGTAACGCCCGGGCCTATTACCCAATGCTCTAGTAGAGTTTCAGGAATGACGACTGGCCCCACAGACCACCACTAGCCTTAACTGCGCACTTTGTCCACACTGACGTGCAAGCCAGGATCAACTTCTCGACTGGTCACCCATCCTAGTACTACTCCATGCTGAGCACGCTTAACTATGGAGTTCTTTAGAGATGGGCTCCCTGAAAAGGAGGTGCACCTTGGTGATATGGGTAGTCCAATCATTCCTTTTAAGATCATGTTATCCGAGGCCTCAAATCCTGGGATGTTACATGTATAAATCTCAAGTCAACAAGACAAACAAATGATGTGGGAGACTCTTTTTCAAACCACGCAACATGATCCACCTCACATTGTTATTGGCGACTTTAACCATGTCATAAAGGCTAGAGAAAAGAAGGGGGGCTTCCTATCCCTAACTCAGTGCTTAGAAGATTCAATGACAATGTTGATGTAGCTAGGCTCTTTGAACTTAACACCAAAGGGGGTGTTACAACCTGGCATAACAAGAGAAACCCCATTAGAAGGATCTCCAATCAAATCGATAGAGGTTTAGTTAACAAAACATGGCTAGACGTTTTCCCTAATGCCTCTGTGAAACTCAGTGCTCATGCTAACAATGACCATGCATGGATGGAGGTGGATTTGATCACCCAACGAGTGGCTAATCGACTCTTCTAGTTCCTAAACCATTGGCTCACATGGCCTAGCTTCCAAGGTCTAGTCCAAGGTGTTTGGGGAGACAACGTCATAGGAAATCTCGTGTCTGTGGTAGTGGAAAAACTGAAAAGGACCAAGGCAGCTTTGAAAAAGTGGTCCAAAGAGATGATTGATCTCCCTAACCTCATCAAAGAGGCCAATCAGAGTTTCCAATATGTGGCTAGGGACCTCATACTCAATCCCACCTCTGAGGTGCTAATGCGTAAAGGAAGAGTGTGGTGCTAAACGCCTTTTCCAATTGAAAAAAGCTCAAGAAGTCAGCTACTGGAATAGGAGTAGATTGAGATGGATTAGAGATGGTGATAGGAACTTTAAAGTCTATCACACAGCCATCAAGAAGAAGAACATGCGAGATCATATCCATAACCTTATTGGTTCAGATGGGTCCCTGATTGATGAGGAGAGAAAGATCGGGGATATGGTTGTTAGTTTTTTCTCTTACCTCTACAACCAACATGACACTTCCCCACCTTCCATGCCCCCCTCAGCTAAGAGGGCCATAGAGGACATGAACAGAGATCTTCTCATAAATGTGACTGATGAAGAAATCAAGAAGGCTACCTTCTCCATCAGGGATTCCAAAGCCCCGGGACCGACTGGCTTCAGTGCTAAGTTTTTCCAATTAACTTGACCCATTATTGGCAATGATATTTGCATATCCATTAGATGGTTTTTTGTAGGAGGAAGGATGATCCACCAGATCAACCATGCATTTATCAAGTTGATTCCAAAAAATAATAATGTCGCTGCTATGAATGACTTTCGTCCCATAGCATGCTGCTCCGTTCTATACAAGATCTTGGACAAAGTTCTTGCTAACAGGTTGAAGTTTCACTTATCCAGTTTGATCTCTTCAAACCAATCAGCCTTCATTCAAGGAAGGGATATATCTAACAATGCCCTCCTTGCAATGGAATTTCTCTAGGATTTCAAGGTTAAAAACAAGACCAAGAAGGCATGCCTTAAGGTCGACATCTCCAAGTCGTATGACAAAGTAAACTGGAAAGGTCTATAGGATTCCTTAGAGGCTTAGGGCTTCTCCTCCAGATTCATCGGTATCATCAAACAATGTGTTGCTATGACATCCTTAAATAGGGGGCTCCCCTCTCCCCGCTCCTTTTTTCCCTAGTTATGGAAAATTTAACTAGTCTCATGGTTAGAGCTGAGCTTAATGGTCAGATTAAAACCTATAAGATGCGGGGCATCAAGGTCCACACCCACATGATACTCACAGATGATTCCTTGTTTTTCTTTGTTGGACATGCGAATTACTTGAAAGGTGTGAGATGTACATTGAAGGTCTTTGGGAATCTTACTGGCCTTTATATTAATAACATAAAATCCCAGATCTTCCGGTCCAAGTCATGTACGTCCAGAAGAGGGTGACTCAAGAGTCCTATGGGGTCGATGAAGGCCAATTCCCCATGAGATACCTTAATATACCTATTGCGGGAAGCACCAGTAAGGGGTATGACTACATACATTGTTTAGATGATCTTCACACTACAATGAACAAATGAAGTGGTCTGAAAATCTTCATGCCATGTAGAATTATTCTCATCAAAGTTATCATCGCTAGTAAAATCAGATACTGGTGTCGCATTGCAAAGATCCCATACTTCATTTTACAGAAGTTTAGGCCAGATTCATGTAGAGTGGGACCAATCATGCCATCTCTTGGTCTGTGGTTATCCAATCCAAACAAGGTGGCAGATTAGGAATCCTTAATCTCGTTGACATTTCATGGATGGCTACTGCCAGAAGGATTCATGTCTTCCTTACCAAACCATGTAATCTCTGGGTGGCATGGTAGTACGTGACTCTGTTGAGACCACACCCACCAGGGGTGCATCTAAAGTCCGGAGGAAGATGACAGCTATTTGTCCTAAGGTGAAGACAAGTTATAGTAGATCTGGCGTTACTTGGTCTTCCTCCTCCCCTCATTTGTGGGTCATCCAGAAATGTTCGACTCAAGTCCTTTGGGACCCAATCATCTAGAACAAAATTCATTGCCCAAAATGGAGTCTTTGGTCCTATAGTTCCATTTTGCGTAGACTCCCCACGAGGGATCGACTCTCCAAATGGGGTTTCCAAACTAACACCTTGTGTCCTCTCTGCAACCTAGAGCCTGAGTCCCGCTCACATTTGTTCTTTGAATGTGAGTACTCGATGTACCTCTAGAGCAGATGCTCCCTCAAGTGTGGGTGTGGATACACCACCCAAGTGTATGGATGATGCACTTCTTTGGTTGTTCAATAACACCACGAAAAGTCACGGATGGAGGTGCCTCTCAAGCCTTAGTTTCACTTGTCTCATCTTCCATCTATGGAGTGGAAGAAACAATAGATTGCATGGTAAACGGAGGTGTTACAACCATTGTGTCTTTGACAAGATTGTAAATAGTCTACTATTGTTCTCTAAAGGAAACCCAGGCATCCTTAAGGGAGTGAGACATGAGGTTTTGATGATGTGGGGTCTTGCTTAGACCTTGTACAATATATAGGGATGTTGTATGCACCCCTATACACCCTTTTTTGGTTGCATTAATATCTTACCTTATCCAAAAAAATGTAGACTATAAATAAATAAGCATATTTTATGTAATACACAGAAACAAAAGAAGTGCATATATTAATTTTGGTATAATCAAATCCATGGATGAAGTAAGAAACTAACTAAACGGAGAATATGGGTGGCATTCATATGTACAAAATTCCACATCCTAACAATGACACGAAATTGGAAACCATGTGCATATTGATTTCATATTTTGAAGAAAAAATATTGTCCACCACGTAAGCCCAATAATACAAAATTGTGACCATGAAAACCACATTGTTTTTGTGTATTCCATGGTTTAAATGGATAAATATAGGGTTCCATTTAAATACTTATCAGATTAGGTCAATAAATTATTGATTGGCTAATATTTTTCTAAAATAAGGACATGTAATGTACATAATGGGCATTGACGTTGTATAAAACAAGCAACAGTTGAAACAAAGTAACCTACTTCCAAATCTAATTCAAAATCATTGTGCAAACATAACAACTAATCCAACAAAATGGATAGAACCTAGCTAACTTAGAACAACAACTTATCATCACAATGTGTGCAAAAATTACTCAACCAAACCTAAAAAGAGCAATGAACAACTAAATAATCCAGTTCTCATAACCAATACATACTTACAATTAGTATGTGGATGTGCAAACTAAATTTTCTCCTAATCTGAGCCACAAAATCAACTTAGTGGCACATGATGCAACTGAGATAGGTATGACTCTCTATATGAATAAATTCCAATTCAAAAATGCAAAAATTGGTTGGCCAAGTTATTGTGCAAATGAACTTTGATCCCAATATGAATCACAAAACCAACCTTGTAGCACATGATTTGGACAGGTCTAATTTTTGTGTAAATAAATTTCATATGAACCATGTAGAAGTTGATTAGTTGGATGAATGGGCAAATTCATTTTTCTTTTAATATAAATGAAACAACCAATCTAGTAGAGCATGATACAAATGAGGTATGTGTGATTGTAGGTTTGAATGAATTCCAACCATGTGATGAAATAATTGATTGGTTATAAATGGGCATGTTGAGTTTCTCCTAATATAAATGACACTATCAATCTAGTAGCACAAGATCCAAATGAGCCAAGTCTGATATGTGTGTTAATAAAGTTTAACTCAATCATGCAAATGGGACACGCATGACTTACTGTGGTGTATGAACCAAATCACAAAAACAAGGAACATTAAACTAAAACCGTGACTGGTCCAAATTTGACCCAAACTCAAAAATATTGTAATTATTATAGGGTTGGGTCTGAGTTTGTATTTTAGACCTGACATGATTGGACTGAAATTCACAATTAGATATCCATATAAAATAAAAATAGAAAATTTTGACCCATCCAATGGTTCATTAAATTCTGACTACATCCCTTGTTATTTTTATTTGTGACATTCTACTTACTTTTGTATTGGTTTGTACAAAATCTAGATTAAGTATTTTCATTATATAGATCTATTAAATATTTACAATTAATTGTGATAACTTTTTACTAATTTTGATACAATTTGTGTACAAATTATATGCATAATGTTGACATTATAGGTTTGTTTACATTGATATATATATATATATATATAGATAGAGAGAGAGAGAGAGATAGATAGATAGATAGAGAGAGAGGTTAGGAAGTGTGTACCGGCAGGTACATGTAACTTACGTGTACCGACCATTAAAATAGCACATGTGGAGTATGTTGATAAAATCCAACCATATGGATTGATTCAACACTATATAGATTAGACATGTTTAAAAAATCATAACCACATCTCATATAGATCATGAGATATAACAGTAAATCATTCAATGGTTTATGCAATTTCTGCAACTTACCGTTGATTAGAAAATACACATTTTCTTTCTTTTATTTATCTATGAATATCAGTTTGTGTTGATTTTTTGTATACATCTTATCTAAGGGGTATACTTTACATCCATAAGGTTGGATTATTCATTATAATTGTACAATCACCATAAATGAAGGTGGGTACATGTTAGCGACATGTACTCGGGTACACAATTTATATATATATATATATATATATATATATATATATATATATATATATATATATATGCTAATAGAATTGTGTACCTAAGTACATGTAGCTTACATGTACCTATCTCAATTTGTGATGATTACAAAAGTATAAAAATCAATCCAAAATTATGGATGTGATGCATAACCCTTAGATAACATGTGTATCAAAAATCACTTCAAACTGAGGTTCCTAGATCATCAATTGAAAGAATATACATTTTCTCCAATCAACGACAAGTTGCAAAAATTGCATAAAACCATTGAATGATATATCATTATATCTCGTGATATACATGAGGTATAGTTGTGATATTTTGAACACATCTAATCTATTGAATTTTGATTCAATCCATAAGGTTGGATCAGATAAATGTATTCCATATATGTCATATTCATGGCTGGTACACACAAGTTGCGTGTACCGGCTGGTACACACTTCCTAACCTCATATATATATATATATATATATATATATATATATATATATATATATATATATATATATATATATATATATATATATATATATATATATATATGTATATATATATGTATTGGATGTATTAAACAAATTATAGTTGTGTTTCTAAAATTGTTCTCTTAGTTTGTGGGATTATGGCTCAAACCTGGTATACCCAAAAAATATTAATGGGTCAGGTTAGGGTCAATGGCTTTGACCCTAAAATGCATCATTTGAAACTTTAGGGTCTAGACAAAACTTTATATAACCCAAAATAAATGTCGTCAACCCAAACCGAGCTCCAATACACGCATGAATGCTAAAATGACCCTTGAGTGACTATGACTTATCTAAAAATGGACATGTAGCACAGGAAATAGGCATGTATTCTCATATTGTCAAACCACGACCTAAGAATGTCCTAGGGTAGAGGCCAACAAGCCACTTCACCTAACCAACATGTACTTCACAAGAACATTTGGAAAAATTATGCAAAAATTGTTTGGTTGGATTAAATATAAAAGTAAGTTAGGTCCTAATATGAGTGTCGTAATCAATCAACACAACACATGATGCAAATAAAGAAGGCCTCATTATATCTATGAATAATATCTATTTAAACAATGCAAATGGGTCAACCATTGCCCATGTGGTAAATGAACCCAACCATACAAGAATGGCAAATTGAATTTTGTGATGCTTTTACGCAAAAGTGGTAGACTTACATGAGCATAAGATTAAAATGAAGCTTGTACATTGAAATCTAATAAATGTGTAATGAACGTGCTAGAAAAATGGCACAAATTACACATGGTGTCAAGTATTTCTATAAATCAAATATAAATGGTAGAATAACTATGGTCTCAACTAAATAAACATTAGATTAGACCAACTGACCCCTAATTTGATAAGATATTTCTGACATATAGACATCTAATGTAGACAATGGGTAACTTAGTTGAATAAGGCTACCGAAAATTCAAAGAAAAAACCCTACAACTGAAACCAGTATAGAACCATGTGTCTCAAATATAATCAAATAATTCAATAGAACACACTAAGAACAACTAACTAAGCAGAACAATGTGTCTTGAACATGTTTTCTCAAACCCAACCACAACCTAGGAATCATCCGAGGCACAATCCAACAACTCATTTCAACTAACTGACATGTAATTAGCAAGAAGAATTGGAAACACCATGCAAACTTTTATTTGTTAGGTATTTGAGCCAACCAAGTTTCCTCCTAATCTAAAGCACACAATTAATAAAGTAACACATGATGAAAGTATAGCATGCCTAATTGTATAGATGAATAAATTCCAACTAAACATGCAAATGGTCAGCCACTGCCCTTGTGGTGCATTAGTCAAACCCTTGAAGTAATGTTCAATTTAACCACTTGAACCCTTTATAGAAAAGTGGTACAATGCATGTACATCATATTAATACCACTAAAAATGTATAATATCTAGTGATGAAAATTGGATGTGGATAAACACGGTGACAATCATTTCTTATTTTTCAAGGGGAAAATGGCAAGAATAATAGTACTCCAAATGGATTCAAAATTTTATTAGAAAATATGATTAATAATTGGATAAGATTTGTTTATAAAACATGGACATGTATTGCAGACAGTGAACAACTTCAGTGAGCAACAATGCCTAAAACTAGAAAAAAAAACTATAATTGAACCAGTTTATAACCATGTTGGTGAAACATAAACAACTATTCTAATAGAAGATGATAGAGGTAAATAACTAAGAAGAAGAACATATCATCACCATGTGTGCTCAATTTATCCAACCACAATATAGGAATGGCTCAAGCATATTCCTACAAGTCATTTCATATTACCAACATCTATTTAGCAAGAGTAATTGGAAACAAATGCAAAAATTGTTTGGTTCATTAAATGGGACAACACAATTTTTCCCAACTATGAACCATGCTATCAAACAAGTAACATGTGATGAAAATGCAATAGGACAAACTTTTTATGAATAATTTCCAAGTGAACCAATAATATGGGTCAAGCACTACCTTATGGTGCATAGTAAAAGGAATGTCACATTTAAAATTTGTGATCCCTATAGATGATAATGGTATACTGACATGAACACAATCATGTTATTATAAAGCTTGTACTTTAAAGCCTTATAATATGTAAACCCCAATTCAGAGAAAAAATGCAAAGAATAAATTTGTGGCAATCAATGCTTGTTTCTCATGGGAGAATAGCCGAATAATAATGATGCATATTGGTTCAATATTGTATTAGGATGCAATTGAGTCCTGATTGGCTATATTTTCCTAAAATATGGATATGTAAGACAATGGTTAGCTTACTTGTAGAGAATTACCTGCAACTAAAACCTGTATGGAACCATTTGGCCCTATGTAAACAAATAATGTGACATAATAGAAAGAGACGAATTATATAAGAAAAACATCATATCATCACAATGTGTGCTCAAATTACAAAACCAAAACTAAGGAATCTCCCAAGAAAAAATCCCATTAATCAATTCACCCAACCAACTTGTTATTAACAAGAACAATAGGAAAACTGTGAAAAAAATTGATTGATTTGATGATTGGGTAAATTGAATTTGCTTTGAATCTAAATCACACAACCAATAAAGTAACATGAGTTGTAAATACAATAAAGAAAACAGTATTGATGAATGAATTCCAATTAAACCATGCAAATGGGTCAACCACCACCCATGTGGTGAATGAATCAAACCATACATTGATGTATAAGCATAATATGTGATCATTTATAACAAAAATGGTGCACTGACATGAAACTCATAGGGTTATTATTAATCTTGTACTTAAAAACCAAACGTATATGTAACACATGGGTTTGAAAAATAAAAACAAATACATAGGATGGGTATATAATTGTCTATATCTCAAGGGTGCATGACAAAATAATAATGGTACCAACTATTCATTGCTTTATAAGACCAAGTTGATGAACCAATCCATATAAGGTAGAAAATTATGTAAAAGAAACCTCCCAAAATTCCCAGTTCTCTAAAGAGATGGTTTTGGCTTTGATTTTTATGATTCCTAAAGTGGAACAACTTGCTCTCATAACCAATGTAGACTGATCAACCAGTATATGTGGTGTCACAAAACCGTTTGTTACCCAAATCCTCACTCCTAATGTCTCAAAGCTAAAGGCGAAAGGACCCTAGTGTCCACTTATAAAATGGATCACATAACATATGCATGAATAAAACCACAAATAAAAAATAAGGTATGAGACAAAATGGCATGTCAAAAGAAACTAAACTAGTACCTGACAAGATCTTAAGTCCCATATATCAAACCATGTGAATTCCATTTGCAAGTCATTAGTCATTAGAGTAATAGAAGAATGTTATCATATAACATCGGAAGCAACAATCATAGTAACAAACACATTGTGTACATGTTACCTAAAATCATGAAAAATCATCAAATGGGTACACATTAGCATAATTTTGTTGAGTACACTATGCAAATATATAAAAATATAGGCTTAAGGGAACAAATGTTGCTTGGAAAAAATGTAATGTAATAGATAGAAAGAAGTCAACCGTACTAAAGGCTTTCTTTTAAACATGAAGGTGAGCAGTAAAATTCATCCAACAACAAGGTCAACTAAGATCTAATAATATGGGCAGTATGGCTTGTAGGAGAGGGAGAGACGACAAGGTATAGGTTGTAGTGGGTGGAACCCTAGAAGGAGAGATGGTTTTGGTGGAGAGGTGACAAAAGAGTTGATTAAATCCACAAATCCGTCTTGTCCAAGAGTGACTGTTACAACCCCAAGTTTTGGGTTCCTTTGGTGAGAAATGTAATTTCTCATATTAAAGATATTTGGAAAAATAATGATATAATTTGGTTCGAATAAATGGATTTTATTTACAATAGCCTTGATGTTTGTGTTGTGGGCTTTATTGGTTGTTGGGCCCAAATAACAAGAAAATTCAATTAGTGAATGAATAGTTGAATATTTGAGAAAAGGAAGAGGTAGAAACCTCTAGAAGGCAAGAGGTGTAATCCAAGGATGGATTTCTTGCCTCTTGGGTTCCTTGGGTTCCAAGGAGTCCAAAGTTGCATAAAGAGAGCAATAAGAAAAGAAGATACCAATTAAGTATTTCTTTATTTAGAAAGAAATTGAAAATATTGATGAAATGTGGAAAATAAGTAAAAAGAGGTATAATTAAGTGATCCTTGGTGGAATTTCGTATCCCAAGGATTGCTTATGATAAAAGGGATACCAATGAGGAAAATAAAAGGGAAATAAAGAGAAATCCTCAAAAAGAACTATTTTAATAAGAAATAAACAAGATAATGAGAAATAATGAAGAATAATGCATTTAGATGCATCTAGAAGGATAATGAGTATCCTTAATGAGGAATTTCGAAATCTTTGAGTTTATTGGGATCCAAGGAGTCCCAATAAAGAGGAAAGAAAGAGAAAATATCAAATTGCAAAATAAAAGGATAATAGGAATACCTAATTAAGGAAATATGTGTTTTTGTTGAGAAAGAAGGTATTTCCTACTTAAGGAAAATATAAATTTGAGGCCAATGAATAAAAAGGCATGAATAAAGAGAATAAGAGAGAGGAGTTTTGTATTTCTAATTATCCATGCAATAATGTATCACAAGAAGGTAAATAGGAGAGAAGGATTTCTTTTCCATTAAGGAATTAGTTTCCTATTGGGACAAGATCTTGCATCTTGGAGGATGCACATCTTGGGGTGCGAAAACCCTCCCCTATATAAGGGGTTGGCCTTCTGGTTCGAGTCCCAAAAGAGATCTCACACGTATCTCTTCTTCCTCTTCTTGTTCTTCCATGTTCAAACCCTAACATGTAAAGAAGGCTCTAACTCATGCGCAACAAGTGACCGTGTGTAGTCGAGATGAAGGATGGATGCCCACGAGCTTAGGGAGGGGCTCTGCCATCGCGGCCCTGCCCTAGGCTGGCCGCAGTAGCCGCAGCACTGCTGCTACGGCAGCCACGCACAGCAGGCGTATCTAGGCCAAACTGGCTGCCATCGCTGCAAATGGAGGCACCCAGCTGAGCACCGAGGGCAGACGGAGGTGGGGGAGACATCCTCGATGGTCACCGGACCTTGGAGAGGAAGGAGAACGCATGAGATTGCTGCAAAACGGCGGCTAGGGCAGCAGGTGTTGACTTGCTCAAGGTAGAAGAAAAGGAAAGTGGCGCTAGACGGATATGCCCTTCGCGGGATCAAAGAGTTGCCAACTTAACTAGGGGTAAGAATGTCTTTTCGAAATGTTTTTCCAAAACAAACGTGTTGCAAGTATAGAGGCTACGTAACGCCTCCCTATTGGCTCAAAATAAGTTTAATTTGCAAAATTCATATCTCGTGAACCGTAGCTCGGATGAATATGCATAATATATGAATTTTGCTCAGCAGAATATGAGGAATCTATTAAAAATATAATTGAAGCCTAATTATGATTGCAATTCAAAAAAATAATAGAAATTATTAACTTTAATGTAATTATGATTAAGAAACCCTATTTTGATATGAATAATGTGATTAGTAGGGTTTAATTGATGATTAAAGTTGATATTATTCTGTTAATAATAAAAGGAACATTAGGAAGAAAAAGGATGAACTTTGCATAAAATTAGTTGAATTTAGATTTTCTTGTGCATAAATATGTTGTAATGGGCCTTGAAACCCTAATGTTGGTACTTAGGACTACTAATGACTTTAATTGTTCGATTTCATGTATAGAACTAAGTTTTCAGGGTTATAATCTATTTCGAACATTAAAAGTTGTTAATTTGTGGATAAATACCCTAAATGTAGTAATTAGGGTTTTCTCATGAATCAAGGTAAAATTAATGATTAATAACGTTCATATGAGTAATAGAGCATAATGAATTACAAATTGATGATAAATAAGCATAATGATCTTGTCATGGATTAAAAGGATAAAGATGATAGTTTTAATGAAGATAAGTTTGATGGGTTTACTTGATGGATAATGATGCCTTTAATTCGAAAATAAGGTTAAATGTTGTTAAGGGATAACCTTAATATCTTTTGTGAATAATTAGGGTTTAAAATAGTGAAAGATGAAAGGAAACCCTAATTGCAATGGAAACCCTAATAAAACCCTAATATGGTCTAGAAAGCCTAAGGTGGAATCCAAGTCTAGCTTTAGAATGTTCTGGATAAACTATAACACTTGGATCGTATGCATTAATTTCAGGATATTGTTGATTGTTTGTTACTTGATTCTTTATCCTTATTGCTTGGATAATCAAGTTGCTCTGGATCAGGTATGTGATTAATTATGAATAACCGCCTTAGTTTCCCGATGATTTTCCGGATGGTTAATCGCATTGAATGCAAATTATCTATTGTATGTTCATACTCGCAAATCATAAAGTCACTATGATTATCACATTAAAAAAAAATAGAAATATGGATTCTCGCACCTACATGCCACCCTGATGGATGATGCCAAAGGTCAGGCCCAGATGGGTAGACCAATGGACACCTTGAGTGGTGACCCCAGGCACCAAGAAGGTGGCCTATGATATTGCATGACTAGTGGGCACCATGAGTGGTGACCCCCAGGCACCAAGCTCGAGATTGAGAAGGTGGCCTTAAGTCATTGGCAAAGGGCACCCTAAGGTGGGTATGCCAGGGTTAGGGCAAAAGCGGTGGAGAATGTCATACTGGAAAGTGTAAATTGGCTTGTTAATTAATTTGATTGTGATTATTAAATTTTTAGCCATATTTGCAAGATTTTGGTTGTTCCCACATACTAGTATATTTCGATATACTGACCGACGTTTTGTTTGTCGGCATTTTAGGAACAACAATTGAAAGAACAAACAGTAAAGTGACACATTGTGAAAGTAAAACATAAAGTGCAAGGAGGATTAGTTAGAGTGGATTCAAGCTTGGATAGATAGATTCCCAAGATTTTCAAAGGTAAGTAATGTTTTAATTTTATACCAAATTTCAGTTAGTTAGTAGAATTTCATAATTGTTATTGATTATTTGTCGAACCTTTGATCCTGTTAATTGGATAACGGCACCGACCTTTCGGTCTCCCTTAATTGGGGGTTACCGGGAGGCGGGGTCGTTACAATTGGTATGAGAGCATAGGTTCCTCAATTAATCTTTAATAATTATTAAATTTTACAAATTTCATAGAAACCAAGGGAGTTATTAGAGGATTGTCCGAAAGACTGAGGTGTCTAGAAAAGGATCACGTCCGGGGGCTGGCAATATTTTCCTCCGCACCGCTAGTCGGAATACGAGGACTCCCAAATTGTGTGACTGCCTGGCCAATGTCTTAGGGTATGACTCAAAATAAGATACCTTTAGGACTCTCTCATCTTGTTCATCCCTTCTCAACTCAAATTCTACTAAGGACATTAAGGATTAGGGTTTTCTCTCTTCTCCTCACCCTCTTGAGGTATGGGTAAAGTTAATAAGGTCTAAGGAATCCTCCACCAAATTAATGAAAAGCATGTAAATAAGATGTCATGGACATAAGATTAATAGATTAAGCGCAAACTAAAGAATAGATACATGCTTAGGTCGTATGATACAAGTTGTAATCGCCCTCAGGAGAGGCCTGAGGATAGATCTCTTGTTAGGAGGATGAGTAGAGAGAGTTAGTCTTGGAGGTAGAGACCTCCATTAAAGGTAGAGACCTAGTACATCCTTTGAGGATGATGGTAACCCTAACCCTAAGTGAAAGTTAGAAAGAGAGATGACATGATGAGATAGATGTCATGAGTGATCGAGTGCCTTTGGGATGCCTTAAGAGGGTAGATGACCTAGTACCTGTGGCGACCCAACCCTGGAGAGGGTTGTGCATGCCATAGCAAAGGATAGCTCCTTCATGGATGAGGTTAGAGAACCTATAGTTACCCTATGGGCTTAGGCAAGTAGGGTATAGCTTGATGAATCATGGTTAAGATATCATGATGGATGGCTTATGGAAGGGGTATGGATGCTCTTGAGCCAAACATGAGTTGAGCATAGGCTTCAACCATATAAGGGTATGCTTGTGAGCATGAGCCTTCATGGAGAAGGGACCTCTAGTAAGTATAGTTGGGGGTGGAATTAGCTCTAGAGAGGGAGGAAACATAACCCCAATAGGGAGGTTGGAAGCCTAAAACCCCAAAACTTGAGGAATAGTGGGGAGTCAAGAATGATGCGACGTAAGTGGATGATAGTGGTTGCCTTATGCTTGATCCCTGGAGGCTGATGATATCTTTGTTGCCTTTAGAGGAACCAACCCTAGAGAGAGGACGATGCTTCTAGTACCCAAGGTATAAGTGATTACTTGTTGGATGAGATAAAGAGTGCCTTAGACCCTGAGGAGGTTTAAGTACCCTGTGGTGAGGTTTTATACCTAGTTGAATGTCCTTGAGGAGGACTCAACTCTGAGGTATTGCTCATATAAAAGGATCATGGAGTACATGACATACCTTGGACATGGTTGATCCATGGTTAAGAGATTGAGCATGCAGTTGGATATCCAAAGGAGAACCTAGGGTCCCTAGGCCTAAGAGGGGAAGTAGTGTACCCGATGCTCATGATGAAATTTGAGTCTCTATAGTTTCGAGCATGGTACTCCTCATGTGTAGAGGTAAAAGAAATCCCTTAAGTTAAGGGTATGTTTGATGAACCCCTCACGACTAAGTTGATCTAATGTCAAGGATGAGAACAAGTGTGACCTAGCATGGTTTAGTAGGTACTCTGGTGTCTTAGTAGTTGCTGGATTAAGCATGCTCATGTGAATGTAAACCCTAAGGATGCTTGTGACCTTTGTTATCAAGGTGTAGTTTCCTCCCATCCTGGGAGAGGGACCCTTTGGTAGGGGGTTTACCAGTTTGGTTGGTTTTGATGTAACCTAAGAAGGTTTCATAGGATCTTGAGAAGCTAAGTGATAAGTACATAGTATGAGAATGAACCTGTAATACCCATAGATAACCATCTCTATGTGCATGTGGATGTGTTACCATGGAGGTAACCAATATGGGGCCTGACCAAGGTAGGCAGTCTGCCATGACCCCTATGAAGGGATGAAAGTTAGTCATGGATGCAGAGAGATGATGAAGGATTGGGTAAGGTTCTAAGATGAACATGTACTATGGTAGAATCCTAAGTCTATCCAAGGGTCAGGTAGGGATAAGACCGATGAAATACGGAGTTTCCTAATTCCCTAGTTGCACATGACCATAGGGTCGGGAGGTAACAGCTATCATTGTCTGAGGGCCATGGGTTAGGAGATTGATCACCTTCATGAACTCATGGGACCCAAAGGGCAGATGAGTAGGGCACTCTCTGGTTGCATAAGGGAAGAGGGATGACCCCAAAAGTGTCGGCACCCTATAGACCTAGAGGAGATGACCAAGGATTGTGTGGTGACCCAAGTAGGTTTCAGATCTGTTTTCCATGGAAGTAATTTTTGATGTGGAGACATGAGTTGCACATTTCAACTTAGATTTGAAGGTGTACTGGTAAGGTGGGATGTACCATCTCTACTCCTGGAATGGAAAGAACTCTGTATTTGGATGGTCGACAAATGCTTATTTCTTCTTGTTATGGGAGTGAGAGATAGGACAGTACGCATGCCATACACCAAGGATAAAGATGATGTAAGTTGGAACATTGCTACAAGGTATGAGGATAGAGATGATAACATACCTTTGTGGAAGGAATAATACATGGATGGTTTACAAACATTAAGAGCAATAAGGTAGTCATCTTATAAGGATGTTTTTAGCATGAGCTATGTGGAATTTGCAAGTGATACAAGGTTGAGTTTGATCACTATTAGGATGATCTCAGAGTTTCTTGATGAAGACAAACTTAGAGTTTGAGATGGGATGATAAGTATAATACATGGAGGTATATGTCTTCAACATTACCTAACACCTAAGGGTAAGAAGTGGTAATGAATGCTCTGGTTGAGATATATCTGCCTAGTTAGCTGGAAGCTAGAAGAAGTTGAGGTTGTTCGACTAACCCTATGTTTGGAAAGAGGATGTGTTTTGGCTAACACACAGGTGTAACAAGATATGTTGAACAAGTTAATGGGTGTTTAGTTAGCCAGTTTAGTCCTTGATGTAATAAAAGGATGGTGATAGAACCTCAGATACACTTCTTTGGATAGGAAGGTAATAAAACCCTTTTGAGAGTGGTTTAGGGTTTCCGAGGTATCAAGCTCGAGAAATCATAACAATACAGGAGGACATGATATACCTTGGTACTACAAAGATAGTAAGTAATGGTAGCATTCTGGATGCTTAAAATTAAGTTGCATGTAGCATGTGGCCATGCAAGCCAGGAGGTGAAGGATGAACACCATTAACCCAGTGCATGGATATAAAGTATAAAGAGTTCTCGAGAAGGAATGGGAGTTCATCATTATGGATGTTGTGAGTTTCCCCTAGACCAATAAGGTCAAGATACAATATGGGTTATGGTAGGTCGCCTTACGTAGATGACATGAGAAAGGAAGAGCTCTGTCAAGGGACAGGTTGAACTACATATGAGAAGAAATGGTTCAACTACATCATGATGTGAATTCAAAAGTTCTTGATGTGACCTAAAGGTTCACTACCATGAGGTGGAAGTAGATACATGAAGAGATCAGTGTTTGTACAGTTTATCACCACATACTAATGGACAGTATGATCCGGACTAGAGGGTCTGATGAGAGCATGTGTGCTCATTTAGGGTGATACATAGAGACAATTCTTAAGATGTGATGTTACCCACCATATCCTTTATCGGGATGCAAGAAGTTATATAGGGAGGTTGTGTCGGTCACCACTTCATTATGATGATGTTGGTGAAGGAGGCCTCGTGAAGGTCAGAAAAGAACCACAAGTGTGTGCAGATGAAGTTGATTTGATCGTGCAATGGCTGAGAAAGAGAGCCCAGTGGTGACATGAGTCACGAGATGATGCAAAGCAGACTGATATGCAGTTCACTGTGGGAGAATATGTGATGTGAAAATCCAACTCCTCTAAGCTACAGCTGAGAAAGCTGAGTCCCCGATGTATGGGTCCATTTGAGATGGATTGGTGGAGATGGTTGTGCTTAACCTTACCCCTCAGGATAAAATGATGTGTTGCATGAGTCCGATCTAGAGCATTATGTGAGGTACCCAAGCCATGTGCTGAGCCCTGAACCTATTCAGCTTTTGAGGCTGGAATGTCCTGAGTCACCTATGAGGGTACGATATACCAAGGAACTCAGATGGAAGAAAATGAGATGATGAAAGTTCTTGGGAAGCACCATGGAAAGGGTGAAGCCACATAAGAGCCATGATGGACACATGAAAGGCTTATCCTATTTGATTGTTTCCTTGATAGAATTTTGGGGCAAAATTCTCATAAGAGGGGAAGGATGTTACAACCCCAAGTTTTGGGTTCCTTTGGTGAGAAATGTAATTTTTCATATTAAAGATATTTGGACAAATAATGATATAATTTGGTTCGAATAAATGGATTTTGTTTACAATAGCCTTGATGTTTGTGTTGTGGGCTTTATTGGATGTTGGGCCCAAATAACAAGAAAATTCAATTAGTGAATGAATAGTTGAATATTTGAGAAAAGGAAGAGGTAGAAACCTCTAGAAGGCAAGAGGTGTAATCCAAGGATGGATTTCGTGCCTCTTGGGTTCCTTGGATTCCAAGGAGTCCAAAGTTGCATAAAGAGAGCAATAAGAAAAGAAGAGATCAATTAAGTATTTCTTTATTTAGAACGAAATTGAAAATATTGATGAAATGTGGAAAATAAGTAAAAAGAGGTATAATTAAGTGATCCTTGGTGGAATTTCGTATACCAAGGATTGCTTATGATAAAAGGGATACCAATGAGGAAAATAAAAGGGAAATAAAGAGAAATCCTCAAAAAGAACTATTTTAATAAGAAATAAATAAGATAATGAGAAATAATGAAGAAAAATGCATTTAGATGCATATAGAAGGATAATGAGTATCCTTAATGAGGAATTTCGAAATCTTTGAGTTTATTGGGATCTAAGGAGTCCCAATAAAGAGGAAAGAAAGAGAAAATATCAAATTGCAAAATAAAAGGATAATAGGAATACATAATTAAGGAAATATGTGTTTTTGTTGAGAAAGAAGGTATTTCCTACTTAAGGAAAAAAAAATTCGAGGCCAATGAATAAAAAGGCATGAATAAAGAGAATAAGAGAGAGGAGTTTTGTATTTCTAATTATCCATGCAATAATGTATAACAAGAAGGTAAATAGGAGAGAAGGATTTCTTTTCCATGAAGGAATTAGTTTCCTATTGGGACAAGATCTTGCATCTTGGAGGATGCACATCTTGGGGTGAGAAAACCCTCCCCTATATAAGGGGTTGGCCTTCTGGTTCGAGTCCCAAAAGAGATCTCACACGTATCTCTTCTTCCTCTTCTTGTTCTTCCACGTTCAAACCCTAACATGTGAAGAAGGCTCTAACTCATGCGCAACAAGTGACCGTGTGTAGTCGAGATGAAGGATGGATGCCCACAAGCTTGGGGAGGGGCTCTGCCATCGCGGCCCTGCCCTAGGCTGGCCGCAGTAGCCGCAGCACTGCTGCTACGGCAGCCACGCACAGCAGGCGTATCCAGGCCAAACTAGACGCCATCGCTGCAAACGGAGGCACCCAGCTGAGCACTGAGGGCAGACGGAGGTGGGGGAGACATCCTCGATGGTCGTCGGACATTGGAGAGGAAGGAGAACGCATGAGATTGCTGCAAAACGGTGGCTAGGGCAGCATGTGTTGACCTGCTCAAGGTAGAAGAAAAGGAAAGTGGCGCTAGACGGATATGCCCTTCACGGGATCAAAGAGTTGCCAACTTAACCAGGGGTAAGAATGTCTTTTCGAAATGTTTTTCCAAAACAAACGTGTTGCAAGTATAGAGGCTACGTGGCGCCTCCCTATTGGCTCAAAATAAGTTTAATTTGCAAAATTCATATCTCGTGAACCGTAGCTCGGATGAATATGCATAATATATGAATTTTGCTCAGCAGAACATGAGGAATCTATTAAAAATATAATTGAAGCCTGATTCTGATTGAAATTCAAAAAAAAATAGAAGTTATTAACTTTAATGTAATGATGATTAAGAAACCCTATTTTGATATGAATAATGTGATTAGTAGGGTTTAATTGATGATTAAAGTTGATATTATTCTGTTAATAATAAAAGGAACATTAGGAAGAAAAAGGATGAACTTTGCATAAAATTAGTTGAATTTAGATTTTCTTGTGCATAAATATGTTGTAATGGGCCTTGAAACCCTAATGTTGGTACTTAGGACTACTAATGACTTTAATTGTTCGATTTCATGTATAGAACTAAGTTTTCAGGGTTATAATCTATTTCGAACATTAAAAGTTGTTAATTTGTGGATAAATACCCTAAATGTAGTAATTAGGGTTTTCTCATGAATCAAGGTAAAATTAATGATTAATAACGTTCATATGAGTAATAGAGCATAATGAATTACAAATTGATGATAAATAAGCATAATGATCTTGTCATGGATTAAAAGGATAAAGATGATAGTTTTAATGAAGATAAGTTTGATGGGTTTATTTGATGGATAATGATGCCTTTATTTCGAAAATAAGGTTAAATGTTGTTAAGGGATAACCTTAATATCTTTTGTGAATAATTAGGGTTTAAAATAGTGAAAGATGAAAGGAAACCCTAATTGCAATGGAAACCCTAATAAAACCCTAATATGGTCTAGAAAGCCTAAGGTGGAATCCAAGTCTAGCTTTAGAATGTTCTGGATAAACTATAACACTTGGATCGTATGCATTAATTTCAGGATATTGTTGATTGTTTGTTGATTGATTCTTTATCCTTATTGCTTGGACAATCAAGTTGCTCTGGATCAGGTATGTGGTTAATTATGAATAACCGCCTTAGTTTCCCGATGATTTTTCGGATGGTTAATCGCATTGAATGCAAATTATCTATTGGATGTTCATACTCGCAAATCATAAAGTCACTATGATTATCACATTAAAAAAAATAGAAATATGGATTCTCGCACCTACATGCCACCCTGATGGATGATGCCAAAGGTCAGGCCCAGATGGGTAGACCAATGGACACCTTGAGTGGTGACCCCAGGCACCAAGAAGGTGGCCTATGATATTGCATGACTAGTGGGCACCATGAGTGGTGACCCCCAGGCACCAAGCTCGAGATTGAGAAGGTGGCCTTAAGTCATTGGCAAAGGGCACCCTAAGGTGGGTATGCCAGGGTTAGGGCAAAAGCGGTGGAGAATGTCATACTGGAAAGTGTAAATGGGCTTGTTAATTAATTTGATTGTGATTATTAAATTGTTAGCCATATTTGAAAGATTTTGGTTGTTCCCATATACCAGTATATTTCGATATACTGACCGAGGTTTTGTTTGTCGGCATTTTAGGAACAACAATTGAAAGAACAATAAAGTGACACATTGTGAAAGTAAAACATAAAGTGCAAGGAGGATTAGTTAGAGTGGATTCAAGCTTGGATAGATAGATTCCCAAGGTTTTCAAAGGTAAGTAAAGTTTTAATTTTATACCAAATTTTAGTTAGTTAGTAGAATTTCATAATTGTTATTGATTATTTGTCGAACCTTTGATCCTGTTAATTGGATAACGGCACCGACCTTTCGGTCTCCCTTAATTGGGGGTTACCGGGAGGCGGGGTCGTTACAGTGACTAAGGGAGAGAAATCATCAGTTGATTCCATCCAGATCTCATCGACCCCTCTAATTTCCCTATATCCTTCTTAAGGTGGCGGGGATCACGAGAAATCAAATATGTCATCTTCTTCCTCGCAAGGCGGTGGTGAAGGTGGAAATTTAGGTTCATCACCTCCATCTTCATGTCCTCAACCCTCACCCCCTTCTCATCCCAAAGGCATAGAGGTCCCTCTCAATTCACCTCCAAATGTGTATTGGCTTTCATCTAGTAGCCCTATTTTTGTCTATGAGGATGTGGCTATTCTAGGGTTTGTTGATCCAGAAATGAGGAATGATATTCATTGTGCATCCATTTCAATTCAAGGTGACCCTTTCCCAAATTTGAGCTTTTAGTCCATCCACTTTACAAGATGAAAGCCCTATAGTGGTCAACTTTAAGGCTGGATAAGAAGATAGTGGCGGCCCAGTGGAAATTTTGTGGTGATTGCAGAAGAGAAATAGGGCCTCATTATGTCAATGTCATCTACAAAAGAGAGGTAATGAGTTATATATGAGGACCCCTAGACGATGGATGGTACCTTAGTGGTTGTCCAACCTTGGGAGCCAGGTTCCAATCTTGTTCCACTCTCCTTCCTCTCTGCACCTCTTTGGCTAACGATTGAGAATTTAGGGGTTCCTTGGAGTCTAGTTAGACTTGATCGAGTTGCTAGCACTGTTGGAACATTCGTGGATTATGAGTATGCTTCCCTACGGCTGGTTGTTTGGAGGACGCTAAGATTCGTGTGGAGATGGAATCCACAACAAACTTCCCTAAGGCGACGATAGTTGAAGTAGATTTTTCAAATCTCTTGAAAGTTGAATTCATTGCCAAACCAGTTATCTATTCTGGATGTAAGCACTTTTATCACAGGTTGAGCTCTTACCCGACAATTATAAGGAAGGAATCTTCCTTAAGTGAACTTCAACTTCATTTTGGGAAGGCAATAGTTTTGTTATGCATTGCCAAAGAGAAGGCCAACACTCTTAACAGGGTGAAATCCACTCTTGGACATGGCGAGGCTGAAGTGAAGGGGATTTTTGTAGAAAACTGGTAGGACTCTCAAGCATAGTGTATCTCTTCTGTCAATGCTAATGAAAGAAGCGAGGTGTAGGGGATACAAATTCACATATTGTTGATGAAGGAGAAGAAACTCAAGTCAGTAATTGAGGAAAGTCTTGTATCTATTGTTTGCCGAAGCAGACATGTTCTATAGCCTACAAGCTTTAGTGATGGAAGGTATAAACCTTGAATGGGAACTAGCCTTATCCATCAGGAAAACTCCTAGTTTTGTGAGGCAACTTTTGGAGAGTTCATAGTTGTTGTTAGAGTACAAATTAACTTAAAACCAAGGAGTGGATTATGATGAACATTGGTTACCTGAAAGTTTCTATATGATTGGAATGGGATTTGATGAAGCATTTCAAGGTAAAAGAGGGTACAGGACCTAGGAAAAAGAAGAAGAAACACAATGTGAAGACATGCGACATTTCTAGAGTTGATTTCAATAAAATTATTGATTCTATTTGAATGCCTAGGCTCTACTTTCTCTAGGTTTGATTCAGGTTTCCTTGGGCCAATATTATTCTTTGGAGATGCTAATCATGTATTTCAATATACATGCATGGTTTATCAGCACGCTAAGGTTTTGCTGGTGTAGAAACCAAATCACATTGTACCTTATGGGTATGGGTTGTTTACTGGTTCTATTTGTAGGTCTTTATTTTGAGAGATACTCCTTGTGTGGAGTGTTCTCCTTTCTTCTTTCTCTTAGGGATGGGTGGGATAGGCCCAGGGTATGTTAGGATCTTTTGGTTAATTCGCTTATTTCTCTATTTGGTTTGAGGAGGTGCAATTCTCTATGTGTGCAAAGTTTGATTTCCATGAAAAAGGACTTTGGGTGACCACAAAAAACATGCAATTGTGTTTAAATTCTTTTCCATTATACCAACAATATCATAAGGCCTTTGACCAGCTTCTAAAAGGAAGGGCCTCGTGAGGGACATTTTTTCCAAATCTAGGTATGTACCATGTTTCAATGTGAGGGACTACAAGACTAAAGGTTAGGAATCAAACCTATTTGTAAGGGACCCCAAGGCCATTTCCAAAAGCTAACCCTTTCATGAACATGGTCTTTTCTTTCTTGATAAATCAACTAGAACACCTACCCTTGTGTCCTAACCCAGAGAATATAGGTAGGTGCATAAGGTTGTATAATGGACATATATATTATGTTTTTAAGTTTGTTCTATATATAATATCAAAACCAAGCAAAGTTTTTGTAGGTAACATGCATCTCAAACAAGTATATAAGCCAAGAATTTTAGATTTCAGACATACAAACCATTTTTAATACCACTAGTCTGGCCAATAGGAGGATAAAAATGTACCTTGATATGATCAAACTACCATTAAGGACAAGATTAAATCTTTGAAAAGAGTCCAAAGAGATCCTGATATTTCAAGCAAGGTGATATGATTAACATCGGCAAGATTTAGGTTATCTTAAACATATAAATCAAGGATATTTCACCCAATCTAAGTTCCATTTTTCTCAATGATTGATTCCGACATCTCCAACGTTCATGCATTATTCATCATCAAGCTACACACTACATCATGTATCATTTTGACTTAGGGTGAAACATCTTAGCAAGATTACGGATTTCAACTTAGGTTTTCATGATTAATAGGGAAATCATAAGATTTGAATAAGGTTAATGTCTTAATCATCATAACAACCATTTAAGTTATATTGAGTCATTTCCATGCAAGATAGTCAACTTTAGAGTTTCAGAGAGAGAAATATTAATTTAGTGTCTTAAGGATTAACAAGTTACTGCTTTGAGGCATTAAATAGTATGCATAATCCTTATGGAAAGACTTGAATGAGTTTAGATAGCAAAATATTAACATGTGCATCAAGGTCATGTTAAGTATGACATGTTTGTCACATATAGCCAAAAAATGAAATGACTGTGTCACAAGATATTTCGTTGCCCAAGTCATCATAAGACTGGTTTTAAGGCCAATATATAGCTTTGATCATAATTGGTTCACATAAGCTCAAGGTTTAAAGATACCATGACAATGGTCCATAGATTTCACAATTTATGTCACTTTTCATATAATCAAGTTGAAATATAGTTCAACTATAAAATATTTGGGGTATTGGTACGTCAAGTAGTATATGTTACTGATGCAGATAAAACATGATGATTTAGAGTTTGTATAATCAATTTGAGCATCAAATTCATGATCTTTAGCATTAAAAAGTCCATACTACACATATTTCATGGCCGTTTCATAACTTAGGGTCACAAAAGGGGCTAATCACAATCAAGTTTGATTCACATATCACAAGATAGCATATGTTATTGATTAAGGTCATAATAATCAAGTGGGGTTAACAGTGGTTTGGCGTTAAACATCGTTAATCTTGTAAAAGAGATCAAATTTGATGCCATACTTAACATTATAAGATCTATATGTGGAATTTGGCCGTGAAAATAATGTTTTTGATAGATCTCACTCTCTAGATCAAATTTCATATATGATAAATCTCATTTTATCCTTATCAATGTTTTTCTATTATTCTTGCAAGTTTATGCCTATTTTTTCTTAGAGAGAGAGGGAAAGGGGTTAAAAATACCTCATGTGGTGACATGGAACGGCCCTATAGGTCGGTAATGGATCCACGTAGTGAGTCAGTGGGCATGGGGTCCATGTTTGACCAATAAAGCATGGGAAAATGTGGTAGAGGGGAGGCTCATCTTGCACGATCTGGTCGCTTGGCTCAAAGGACCGTCATGGTCCAACATCCAAACGGGTGGCGACTGTATCGTCTCTTTACTTCGGCAAGCCCACAAGCCAGTCCTTATGCATAGTGTAATTGTTCTTGTACAAATCACTGGTGTAAGGTTAAGGTGGAGCTAGGAGGATTGTCGTGACTTTTAATGTTGATGCCCAGTCATGTCTCAGTCTTGCTAGCACACTAGTGGTCAAAACGGGCCCTAAGGGTGGTTTGAGGGGAGATCCATCCTCTCGTAGTTGCGGAGCTGCCGCTAGGACAAGGAGGGAAAGATAAGGTGGGGGTGGGATATAAGGGTGTGAAGCGCCTTGGTATGTTGGGGTAGTAGGAAATCAAGGAGGGGCGGAGATAAAGGGCTTAAATGGATGGCTGGAGGGGTGTGGATGGCCCTGTTTATCATGGTCGTAGCCATGGTGGCCGACCATGGTGGGAGGGTGATTCATGCCCCTCCGATATCCCATTTTGATAGAAAATATGTAGGGTTGAGGTTGCAAGGACAGGATGAAGACTTACTTGGCCTCAAATCAATATGATAACCAATGTGCCATTGTGCCCCTAGCTTGGCCGCACTGTAGGGTTCAAGTGGCACCAATGCCAAGGTAGGAGACGTCAACATGTCATCCAATCTAGCATGGATGACCCTTGTCTGTTAAATTTGTGGTTGGGCACACAGTCACAAGAACAAGATGGGCACCCAAAAGGCTAGGCCCAAGAGCAAAGTAAAGGGTTGAAGCCTGTAAAGGAAAAAAGAAGAGAATAAAGGTGAATTGGGCTAGAAAAGGGGTAAAATTGCATAAGTCATGTCTTTCTCCTTGATTCTTTAATTTGGGTGAAATCTTCAGCATTGGATCACAAATTCCATGCTCTTTCTTATAGATAAATATTGAGATTGATATTAGGATTTTGATTGGTTTCAAAAATTCAAATACTCTCAATGTTAATTGAGGAACTCAACATAGTAAAAATGAGTTCAAACTTACAATCTATCAATCATAAATCGTCAATTAAGCATTCCAAAACATCCAGTTTGTGATTAGGGAGGTCACTGGATGAAATTGAGTGTATTATGAGTCAAGATGTGCAAAGTTGGAGGGGAGAGAAAATCTAGGTTGTTACATTTGGCTTATAAGTTTGGCAGTAAGGTGATTGCTAATAGACTTATTAAATTTCTCCCTGACATCATTTCTAAAGGACAGTCATCATTTGTTCCTGAAAAAGAAAATATCTGATAATATTGCAATTATCCAAGAGATCACTAACACAGCGAGAATAAGGAAAAAATGGAAAGAGATCACGGCCATCAAGATTGATTTAGATAAAGATTATGAGAAACTCTAATGGGAGTTTATGCAAGATCCTCTCTTGGATGTTGGAATACCTAATAGAATTATTGATCTCATTATGAAACATCTTATCAAGGGTCTTGTATAACTTTGTGGGATAATTATACAACAAGATGAATCTTTCCTAATAGAGGGGTTAGACATGGTGACCCCCTATCCCCTTATCTTTATGTCATTTGCTTGGAAAGACCACCACCTGATTGTTGAGTACATTAACAAGAGAAAATGGAATGGTACTAATATTACTAGGGAGAATCCCTTCCCTAAGTCATCTCTTATTTTTGGATGATCTGGTTCTCTTTCTATGACATCTACTAATCAGATGTGTCATGTAAAAGACTATCTCATGAATTTTGGCACACTTCTAGGTAGCTTATGTCTCTTGACTAATATGGAGTGTTTTTCTCTGCAAATGTTCCTCTAATCAAACAAAGGAACATAGCAGATATAGAAGGTATACATGTTGCTTCTAACTTGGTAAAATATTCATGTGTTCATGTCTTACACAATAGGTTCAAGAAAGACAACTATGCCTACCTCGTTGAAAGAATGAGACAAAAGCTCATTAAATGGAAGGTTAAACAACTATCACTTGCAAAGAGGATTACATTAGATAGAAGTGTTATTGGTACTATTCCCTTTTATGTCATGCAAGCTACTAAGTTGCCTATATTTACTTGCAAATTTATTGATTCAATTGTTTGACATTCTATATGGAATAACTATGGAAATAAGAAGGGAATGCATCTAGTTTCTTAGTGGAAGATTTTCCAGTCAAGTACTATGAAGGGCTTGGACTCAACCCTTTTGCTTCTATGAATGAGAAATTTATGATGAGCATGGGATGGAGGATTCTAAATGAGCCTGATTTTCTATGGACTAAAGTGGTCAAACCTAAATACCTACACAATAAGAGCCATGGGAGGTCCCTATAAAGACTAAGGGATCTATAAGGAGCGGGACCATTGAGGGATCCACTCAACTTACTCAAACGAATAATAGAAAACCATCCAACATCAATTGTCACAAGTAATTTTTTGCCAAGGAGGAAGGAGCACGACCCTTCTTCTCTCTTTTTGTAGTTTCTTGTTCTATGAGTACCTAGACCCGTTAGGTGGGATGTTTGGTGTCAAAAATGTTACTTTGATACCATGTTGGGGGAAGTGATATGTAAACATTATTATTTCATTTGCTAAAGATTATGTTCTATTTCTATCCCATTTCCCATATATTGCTTTGTGGTTTGTGCTTGAAATCACCTAGATTCTAGGAAAATTGCTTATACGTGGCTCTTTTTGGGAATTAATCCTAGGTCCAATTAGTGGATCCCTAGTTAGTTATTCACCTTCCTACATGCTAATCACTTCTCCTACACATAAGTGGGAGATCTAAGTAGCTAGTATAGAAACATTTAGTGTAATTAGATTGGAGCCTTCTCAAGACTAGAATGTAGGTGATGTGAGGTCTAAAAATTCATTCCCATCTTCCATTATTACCCTCCACCCCTAATTACCCTAAGAGTTTCTATCCTAGAAACCTAGGCTTGGCTAGATCCTAATTGAATGCTACCTAAACCATAATCCAAATGAGACTCACAAGGCTGGGTAGGAAGTGATAGGGACTAGTTCCTCTATACACACGTACCCTATCCATGGCTAATTAGTAGTTTAGGGCACTTTATTAGCATATGTCTTGTTGTTTGGTTTGGTAATTTAAACGAACGGATATTATTCACATGTTATCACCCCCAACCCAATTGACAAGTGCATCCCCCTGAATAGCCCACATTTATCATTATCACATTAAAACCCTAATTTGTCTTCTTACTTAGTTGATGTTTGCTTAGATGGTCTCTTTACTTTCCTAGTTAGTTGTTCTTTTTATTGCCTTGTTCTTGCTAGTTTAGGTCTTTAATTGTATTTTAGACTTAATTGCTAGTTTAGTGTAGTGCTAGTCTTGCTTTGCTTGCGTTAGTATAGTTTTCTCCTTTTCTTGCTTAGCTTGTCATTTCTTGTTCATTATAACTTAATTGTCTAGGTTTAATTTAGGTTTTGATTGCCTTGTTCTCTTTAGTTGTTTGCTTGTTCGCCCTTAGTGTAATTAACTCAAAATCAACCTTCAAACCCTGAAACCCTAGACTCTGCAGTAGGAACATAGCCCAAAACTAACCTAGCTCTATTGCCCCCTTTTCTCCCTATGGATCATCCTTATTCTTGCCACTTGCCTATACTATAATACAACCATGTGAGCTTGTGGGTTACTGTGTTAGTCTATGTGGGTGTGTCAGTTTATGCCCCTTACAAATTCAAAACATCCCAAGTGTGTTGAAGCCTTTGAGGGTTGCATCTAATCAAACTCGATTGATTATGTGTGTAAACCTCAGGGCGAGGAAAAATGTACCAAGCTTTCTGGTGCCATTTCCAGGGATGGAATGTGCCATAGTTGCTTAGTAGTTGTGGTCCAATCTCTCACCTTAAGCACCATCTCTTTCCATATTTCTTGGTTGCATTTGAGAAACGCAACACCTGCACATGAGGATTGTGGAGAAAAGAAGATAAGGAGGAAAGGAAGAGAGAGCAAGAGATCGAGGGAGGAAAAGGACTGTCACAACTACTGTGCGGAGTCTAGGGAGTTTGGGACTCGAGGTATAAGAGAAGGTCACAAGCGATCTATGATGATTGGATGACTCATAAGGGTCTCGAGACAAAAGAAAATGTGTGATAGGATATAATATGCGAGAAGCAGAGTTCTAGGGAAATAAATGGTGTGACAAGAAATCGACAATCTAACTAGATTAAATATAGTCCATTTAGCATTGAAATTGCATAATTAAGAAATATCTTCTCCAACCAAATTAGGCTAACAATCATTATCCAATTAAGTTGAAACTTTGCACCTACACTAACTATGACCCAAATAATCGGGTTTTGAGCTTAGATTTAGGTTTTAGGATTACTTGTACGATTCTTAGAATGATTAGTGTTTAAGTCAAATATCTCATTATCTTTTATTATATATTACTATTATTCTCGATAATTAGTATTTAGTCTTCATTATCCTCATATTATCACCAGATGTGGTTATCAGATTATCTTACATGAAATAGGAATATTTTACTTGATTTCTCATTAAGTCCATTAATTTCATCTTTAACCCAAATAATGGCACATTAATAACTCCCGCTTATATGTAACATCTATTTATTATACCTATTACTCACATTGTTGTCCTCATAAGTCATTTGATTATACTTGTTCCCATACAGTCACTAATAATGCACATTTAACCCCACATTAGTCATTCATGCATATTTATGTAGAGCCAATTTCTTAGCAACCATATTTGATTCATTAGATGTATATTGGTGAGAAAGGTGAAACATATTACATATTAACAAATTAGTTTACATATCAAGCCTTGATCAGTTTATTAAGTACCATCTATGTGCATCAATGTATGTTATCCGATTATGACACATAATGTCACTAATGTATCACGAATGTCACCGAGGACACATATATTAGGAGTAGTTAACTTCAAGTTAGGGTTTATGGTCAACATGATCATCATACATCACACACACCTTATTAGCATGCATAAAGTCTAGGGTTAGGTTCCATATATCTCATTCAGCATAACACTAGGGTTTATTGGTCCATAGCATGTTCATGTTTTAATGTATCTATGATCAAGGTTTATGTCCATACATAATTAGGGTGTGTACTTAGATTATACATAAGCTATGCATTAGTGTACTAACATGTGAATTGATCATTATTTGCATATTACATGTCCATTAGGGTACACACATGAGTATTAAGGTATAAATTTATCCTTGTTTGGATAAATCTAAGATCCAAGCACACTAACCTCCTAATTAAGGGATTAGGGTTAATAGAGCCGGGATAGCTAAATATAGGTATGTTACATGACTCCACCCCTTAAAAGTACTTCATCCCCAAAATTAGCTAATATGTGATCTATCAAGGTACTACCCCTCCACCCCTTAAAAAGGTCTGACCTAATAAGTCAAACAAAACCTAGAGGTAAAAGGGTGGGTCTAACAAAACCATGTATAGAATCTATCGCTTCATCACTAACTTTTCAATATCATCAAACATCAAAGTCTAGGTTCTAAGGGTACTCTAGCCAAATCATGTATTCCTACATTGGGTATATTAGTTACTACCAACCTCATTATTCTCATAACATATTCCTAGTCATAAGTCAGATCTCATAGCTCCCAAAACATATTCAAGGGTATTACAGTTATATCTTAGGAAAAGGCACAAGGTGTCCAATTTGAACACATAAGAGTTAGCTCACTCAAGATCACCATAAAACTTCCTCAGATTCTATATCCTTATATCATCCTAATATGGGAAACATAACCAGATTCTAGAGTAGGCATCTCATTTAGAGAGTTTTTTCATTAGTTAAGGCTAATATAAGGAACTTATGGGAGAGGTAAAATCAAAGGGATATTGTATTAGAATAGTCAGATCAACCGACTGCACATGCTTTGATACCATACTTGTAAGGAGTGGGACCTGAGAGGGGAGCCACTCAACTCACTCAAAAGAATAATAGAAAACCATCTAACGCCAATTGTCACAAGTAATTTTTCACAAAGGATGATAACTATAATTCAAGTATGTAACGTGTCAAATACCAAAAGTGTAGAAGCGGAAGTAAATATGTAACTATTACAATATTCATGTGTAACATTGTTCTTCACCATGCAGTGTGTACATAAAAGAAAACTGATCAATAGCATAGGATCAAAAGAGGGTAAACCAACCATTCAATCTATCTCCAGAAAGAACAAATACTCTCAATCAAGCTGAAACCCAGAGTCACCTATGGCAAGATCTTCTCCACCTAAGGGGTTCGGAACAACCCCACAAGAGAAGACAAGGTGGGAGATTATCAGCAAAAGTTGGTATGCACTTATAATAGAGATTGGACAATTTATATGGGAAAAGTTCATAAAAAGTAAAACAACATGGTTCCCAATGAAGAGGGATACAGAATAATCCAAGTGGATATCAATAGAGTTATTCATATAGTAAGACGAAGAGATTATATGAAGAAAATAATAAAGTTCACAATTACCAATTCTTGCCTTTAAATCTCAAATAGAGAACAACAAATTAATAGCCAACATCTAAAAGTAAGGAAGAACACTTTCACATTCCGTGCCTAGGAAGGAGGTGAAAGCACCCACAATCCTCTATAATAATATATACATCAGGTGATAGCACCTAGGGCTGAGGTGATAGCACCATCACCCATATACTAGAAAGTTGCACAATGGGGTTAGAACCCATAATGTACCACCACTAACAGATAATAATAGTTTCAAAAATCAAGCATTCATATAATAGAGAGGCAAGATAAAGTTCAATCCAAGCAAATAAATTAGTGTAAGGTTTCCATTATGAAATGGAACAATACTATAGAATAGTGCAATAAGGGCTACAAATTGAACAAGCATCGACAAGAATAAATAAAAGAGGTTCAATTTGCATTATCAATAGTCCACAAGATGAATTTTAGTGATTTGGAACCAATTGGGTAAAACATGTATAATCAAGTGACATATAAAGAACTATGCCACAATCAAACCAAGAGAGAGAGAGAGAAAAAAAAACATAAATTGTCATCCAGTATGACTCATAAAGAGAAGAAACACACTTCAATGATGTGTATGAACAAGTTATGGTCAAACCCAAGATCCGAACCAAGGTCCAAAGCTACCTATTAAATATTTAGATGATTTAGGGTTTATGCTCCTATGAAAAAAACTGTTACAACCCCAATTTTTGGGTTCCTTTGGTGAGAAATGTAATTTCTCATATTAAAGATATTGGAACAAATAATTATATAATTTGTTTTGAATAAATGGATTTTGTTTACAATAGCCTTGATGATTGTGTTGTGGACTTTATTGGCTATTGGGCCCAATAACAAATAAATTTAATTAATAAATGAATAATTGAGTTTTTGAGAAAAGAGAGATGTGGAAACCTCTGGAAGGCAAAAGAATGCAATCCAAGGATGGATTTCGTGTCTCTTGGGATTTCTTGGGTTCCAAGGAGTCCAAAGTTGCAAAGAAAAGGCAATAAGAAAAGAAAAGATTAATTAAGTATTTCTTTATTGAGAAAGAAATTGAAAACAATGGTAAAATGTGGAAAATAAGTGAAAAGAGGTATAATTGACTAATCCTTAGTGGAATTTCGTATCCCAAGGATTCCTAATGTTAAAAGGAATACCAATGAGGAAAATAAAAGAGAAATAAAGAGAAATCCTCAAAAAGGGATATTTTAATAAGAAATCAACATAATAATGAGAAATAATGAAGAATAATGCATTTAGATGCATCTAGAAGGATAATGAGTATACAATAAAAGGATTTCGAAATATTAGAGTTTCTTGGGGTCCAAGGAACCCCAATAAAGAGGAAAGAAAGAGAAAATACCAAGATTGCAAAATAAGAGGATAAAGTGATACTATATTAATGAATTTCATGGTTCTATTAAAGAAGTGGTATTTTCTACAAAAAGGAAATATAAATTTCGTGGCTAATGGATTAAATGGCAAGAATAAAGAGAGTAAGAGAGAGGTTTTTCGTATCTCTAAATATCCAAGTAATAATGAATATCAAAAGATAATGAAGAGAACCTTGCTTCCTAATGAAGGAATCGAATTCCTAATGGGAAAAGAACTCTTTAACTCATAGATGCACACCCTAGGGCATGGATATCCTCCCCTATATAAGGGATGGAACCACATCCTCGAATCCAGGAGGACCTCAGACCTCTCACGTCCTCTTCGACCCTTGAATTCGTTTCAAACCCTAGCTGTGTAGTTAGTGCTTTCCCTGAAGCGACGGGGAGCTATGGGTCATCTTGAAGGAAGCTTGGTGTTCCCCTCTGACCTGAGGACCATCGGCTATCATTCCTGAGGGCTCAACCTCATGCAAACCACCAGCAACAGGCTACACGTTTAGCCGAACGGCGCAGGCTGGGCACTCTAGGAATGACCAACTTGGCTGCAACCTGAAGGCGCCTCATGTGCACCAAGGTACGGCGGAGGCAAAGAACCTTCTTCCGGCGATGACCCCAATCCAGGGAGGAAGAAAAAAGCCCATGCATGGCTGCAGGGATGGCTGCTGAACGCAAGGCCGGTATGCTTGAAATCGGCCACTTCGGCCACAATCTGCAGGTTCCCTACGTTCATGGTGGTACGACAAGGCTAGGGGGAGGGGCTGACGGCGGCCCTATCACCTCGGGGAGGAGGAAGCAACCCCGCAAGGAGCTGCGCTCGGCGACAGCTGCAGGATCGTGAGGTTGAAGACAACCTAGCAACCTTTGGATGGTTTTACCCTCTGGGGTATGAAGGTTGGGTATCTTAAGCGGGATCATAACCGTCATTCCATTATGTTTCCAAATCAAGCAAGCATGTTGCATGGCAAGGAGGCGACGTGGTGCTCTCTGATTGGTCCAGAGTAAGTGAATTTCATTAAATTCATAACTTTTTAACGGTAGCTCGGTTGGGGACATATAATACATGAATCTTGCTCAGAATAACGAGGGGAATCTAATAGAAATATATTTAGAAGCTAATTCCTATTGTAATTTGAAAATTAATGGAATATAGCAACTTTAATACTTTAATGTTTAAAGAACCCTATTTTGAGTTGATTAATATATTTAATAAGGTTTAATGGATGATTAAAGTTGATATTAGCATGTTAATGATAAAAAGGAACATTAAGAATAAAAAGGATGAACTTTGCACGTAATTCGTTTAATTTAGAGTTTAGGTGGATAAATAGGCTTTAATGAGCCTTGAAACCCTAATGTTGGTAATTAGGACTACTAATGGCTTTAGTTATTCAATTTCATGTATAGCACTGAGTTTTCATGGTTCTAACCTATTTTGAGCGTTAAGGTTCCTAATTGTGGTTAAATACCCTAAATGTAGTAATTAGGGTTTTCTAATGAATAAAAGATAGAATTAATGGTAAATCGAGTTCATATGTGATTTGGACCATAATGAACTATGAATTGATGATAAATGTGTATAATAATATTGTCATGGATTAAAAGAGATAAAATAGTAGCTTTAATGTAAAAAAGTCTTAATGGACTTATTTAATGGTTAATTATGCCTTAAATCTGAAACTGAGGATTAGATGTTGAGATAATCAGGGTTTGTGATCAATTGCATTAAATTAGGGTTTAAAATAATAAAAGATGAAGGAAAACCCTAATTGCAATGGAAACCCTAAAAGTGGACTAGAAATCCTAGGAAGCGAGCTAGGTTTAATGGGTCTTGATGACGTGAGTAATAATAGGAAATTGCATGATTGTTTCAGGACATTGATATGTGTGCTTGCTTGCTTGGATTTCTTATTGCATGGATTATTCTATCTCAAAATTAGCCTGACAGGTATGTGGTTAATTATGAATAACCGCCTTAGTTTCCCGAGGATTTTCTGGATGGTTAATCACATTGAATGCAAATTATCTGTTTGGATGTTCATACTTGCAAATCATAAAGTCACTATGATTATCACATTAAAAATAGAAGTATGTATTCTTGCACCTACATGCCACCCGGATGGATGATGCCAAAGGTCAGGCCCATATGGGTAGACCAATGGACACCTTGAGTGGTGACCCCAGGCACCAAGCTCGGGAATGAGAAGGTGGCCTATGATATTGCATGGCTAGAGGGCACCATGAGTGGTGACCCTAGGCACCAAGCTCGAGATTGAGAAGGTGGCCTTAAGTCATTAGCAAAGAAAACCCTAAGGTGGGTATGCCAGGGTTAGGGCAAAAGCGGTGGAGAATGTCATATTGGAAAATGTAAATTGGCTGGTTAATTAACTTGATTGTGATAATTAGATTGTTATCCATATGTGCAAACTTTTGGTTGTCCCCACATACCAGTATATTTCGATATACTGATTGACGTTTTGTTTGTCGGTGTTTTAGGTACAACCCTGAAATGAACAAACGGTAAAGTGACACATTGTGAAAATAAAACATAAAGTGGAAGGAGGATTAGATAGAGTAGATTCAAGCTCTGGATAGATAGATTTCCAAAGTTTTTTCAAAGGTAAGTAAAGTTTTAATTTTATACCACATTCTAGTTAGTTAGTAGAATTTCATAATTATTATTGATTATTTGTCGAACCTTTGATCTTGTTAATTGAATAACAACTCTGACCTTCGGGTCTCCCTTAATTGGGGGTTACTGGGATTTGGGGTCGTTACAATTGGTATCAGAGTGTAGGTTCTTCATCTAATCATTAATAATTATTAAATTTTACAAACACCGTAGAGCCCAAGGGAGTTATTAGAGGATTGTCCGAAAGACTGAGGTGTCTAGAAAAGGATCACGTCCGGGGGCTGGAAATATTTTCCTCCACACCACTAGTCAGAATACGAGGACTCCCGGATTGTGTGACTGCCTGGCCGATGTCTTAGGATATGACTCGAAATAAGATACCTTTAGGACTCTCTCATCTTGTTCATCCCTTCTCAACTCAAATTCTATTAAGGACCTTAAGGATTAGGGTTTTCTCTCTTCTCCTCACCCTCTTGAGGTATGGGAAAGGTTAATGAGGTATAAGGAATCCTCCACCAAATTAATGAAAAGCATGTAAATAAGATGTCATGGACATAAGCTTAATAGATTAAGCGCAAACTAAAGAATAGATACATGCTTAGGTCGTATGACACGAGTTGTCATTGCCCTCAGGAAAGACCTGAGGCTAGACCTTCTTGTCAGGAGGATAAGTGAAGAGAGTTAGTCTTGGAGGAAGAGATCTCCATTAAAAGTAGAGACCTAGCACATCCTTTGAGGCAATGTTAACCCTAACCCTAAGTGAGGGTTGGAGAGAGAGATAACATGATGAGTTAGATGTCATGGTAGACCAGGTGTTTGGATAGACATGCCTTGGATGTCATGTGAGCCATGAGAGGTTAGATGACCTGGTACCTTTGGCAACCCAACCCTGGAAAGGGTCGTGCATGTTAAAGTGAAGGATAGCTCCTTCATCGATGAGGTTAGAGAAGAACCTATAGAAACCTTATGGGTTGTTGCAAGTAGGATATAGCTTACACCCAGAGTACATTAGTAGTATGAGCAGTGAGTTAAAACCCTGGCCAAGGGAGCATGTTGGATAGCTTGTAAGATAAGCATAAAGAACTAAGGATAACCTCGAGAAAACATAAGTTGAATATAGGCATCACCCACATAGAGGTATGCATGTGATCTTGATCCTTCATGGAGAGAGAACCTCCAGTAGTATGGCTGGATGTGGAGTTAGCTCTAGAGAGAGAGAGAGAGCAGGACCCCAGCAAGGAGGTTGGAAGCTTAGATTCCGAGACATGAGGAACGACAGAGGGTTGAGGATGATGTGACCTAAGTAGATGATATTGGTTGCCTCGTGCCTGATCCATGGAGGATGATAATATCTTAGTGGCCTTTAGAGGAACCAAACCCTAGAGAGAGGATGAGACTTCTGGTACGTATGTGCCTATAGTATAGATGTTTACCTTCTGAGATAGGAAGAAGAGTTCTCTAGACCTAGAAAGGTTTAGTAACATGTTGTAAGGCCTTATACCTAGTTGGTTGTCCGTGAGGAGGACTCAACTCTGAGGTGTTGCTCATATAAAAGGAACATGGGAGTACATGACATACTGTGGACATGCTTGATTCATGGTTAAGAGATTGAGCATGCAGTTGGATACCCAAAGGAGAATCTAGGGTTCCTAGGCCTAAGAGGGGAAGTAGTGTACCCAATGCTCATGATGAGATTTGAGTATCGAGCATGGTACTCCTCATGTGTAAAAGTAAAATAAACCCCTTAAGTTAAGGGTATGTTTGATGAACCCCTCACAACTAAGCTGATCTAATGTTGAGGAAAGAGAATGAGTGTGACCTAGCATGGTTTAATAGGTGATCCGCTTGTGCCTTAGTAGTTGCTGGGTTAGGCATGCTCATATGAATGTAAACCCTAAGGATGGTTGTGACCATATTGTCAAGAGTTGTAGTTTCCTTCCATCCTGGGAGAGGGACCCTTTGGTAGGGTGTATACGAGCTTTGTTGGTTTTAAGGTAACTTAAAGAGGTCTCATAGGATCTTGAGAAGCTAAGTGAAAAGTACATGTTATGAGAATGAACCTATAGACCCATAGATAACCATCTCTATGTGCATGTGAATATAACCGGTATGGGGCCTGACCGAGGTAGGCAGGTCGCCATGACCCCCGTGAAAGGATGAAAGACAACCCAGGAATGCAGAGAGATGATGAAGGCTTGGGTAAGGTTCTAAGTTGGACATGTACTATGTTAAAATCCTAAGTGTATCCTAGGGTCAGGTAGGGATAAGACCGATGGAAGTATGAGTTGCCTGATTCCCTAGTTGCACATGACCATAGGGTCGGGAGGTAATAACTATCATTGTCTGAGGGCCATGGGTTAGGAGATTGATCACCTTCATGAACTCATGGGCCCAAAAGGGCAGATGAGTAGGGCACTCTCTGGATGCATAAGGGAAGAGGGATGACCCCAAAGTGCTGGCACCCTATAGACCTAGAGGAGATGACCAAGGATTGTGCTTGGACCAAGTAAGTTTGAGACCAGATTTCCATAGAAGTAACTTTGTTTTTGAGACGTTTGTGAAGTAGAGACATATGTGGCATGTTTCAACTTAGATGTAAAGGTGTACTGGCAAGGTGGGATGTACCATCTCTATTCTTAGAACAAGAAGAACTCTGTATTTGGAATGCAGCCAAATGCTTATTTCCTTTTGTTATGGGAGTGAGAGATAGGACAATACCCGTGCCATACACCAAGGATAAAGACGATGTGATTTGGAACATTGCTACAAGGTATGAGAATAGAGATGATAACATACCTTTGTGGAGCAAATAATACATGGATGGTTTACAAACACTAAGAGTATTAAGGACATCATCTTGTGAGGATGTTTTATCTTGAACTAGGTGGATTTTTGCAAAGTGTTACAAGGAATCACAAGGTTGAGTTTGATCACCATGAGGAGGATCTCAAAGTGTTTTCAATGAAGATAGACTTAGAGTTCGAGTTTGAGATGATAAGTGAAATACAGGAAGGTGTATGTCATCAACATTACCTAATACATAAGAAGTGGTAATGGATGCTCTGGTTGAGATGTAGTTGCCTAGTTTGGCTAGAAGAGGTTTTTGGGCTAACCCTATGTTTGGAAAGAAGATGTGTTTTGGCTAACACACAGATGTAACAAGATATGTTGAATAAGTTAATGGTTGTTTGGTTAGTCAGTTTAGTCCTTGACGTAGTGAAAGGATGGTTGTAGGACCTCAGATGTACTTCTTTGGAAGGGAAAGTGATGAAACCCTGATGAGAGTGGTTTAGGGTTTCCGAGGTATCAAGCTTCAGGAATCATGACATACAGGAGATCATGGTTTTAAGATCACCGAACACTATGATACTACAAAGATAGTAAGTGACAGTAGTACTTGGGATGCTTAATATGGAGTTGCATGTGACAGGTGACCATGCAAGCCAGGGGTGAAGGACGAACACCAGTAACCCAGTGCTTTGACATAGAGGATAAAGAGTCCTCGAGAAGGAATGGGAGTTCACCACTATGGATGTTGTGAGTCTCCCTTAAACCAAGGAAGGTCGATATGCAAAATGGGTTATGGTAGATCGCCTTACCTAGATAACATGAGAAAGAAAGGAGTACTGTCAAGAGACAGATTCTATTGAACTACATAAGAGAGAGAGATGGTTCAACTACACCATGATGTGAATTCAAAAGTTCTTTATGTGACCTAAAGGTTCACTTCCATGAGGTGGAAGTAGATACATGAAGAGCTCAGTGTTGGTACAGTTTATCACCCCTTACTAATGGTTAGTATGTTCCATACTAGAGGGTCTGACGAGAGCATGTGTGCTCATTCAGGGTGATATATAGAGACAGTTCTTGTCCTTTGTAAGATGTGATGTTAACCACCATAGCCTGTATTGGGATGCAAGAAGTTTTTTGAGAGGTTGTGTCGGTCACCGTTTCATTAAGATGATGTTGGTGAAGGAGGCCTCACAAAGGTCAGAAAAGAACCACAGTGTGTGCAGATGAAGTCACTTTAATCATGCAATGGCTGAAAGAGAGATCCCAGAGACGACATGAGTCATGAGCCGATGCAAAGAAGACTGACATGCAATTCACCGTAGGAAAATGTGTGATGTGAAAATCCGACCCCTCTAGACTACAGCTGAGAAAGCTGAGTCCCCGATATATGGGTTCATTTGAGATGGATTGGTGGATATGGTTGTGTTTAGCCTTGCCCCTCAGGATAACATGATGTGAAATGTGTTCCATGAGTCTGATCTAGAGCACTATGTGAGGTACCCAAGCCATGTGTTGAGCCTTGAACCTATTCAGCTTTTGAGAGGCTGAAATGTCTTGAGTCACCTATGAGGGTACGGTATACCAAGGTAAGAAAGAACTCAGATGAAAGGATATGAGATGATGAAGGTTCTTGGGAAGCACCATGGAAAGGGTGAAGCCACATGGGAGCCCTGATGGACATAAGAAAGGCTTATCATGTTTGTCTGCTTGCTTGATGGAATTTTGAGGGCAAAATTCTTATAAGAGGGGAAGGATGTTACAACCCCAATTTTTGGGTTCCTTTGGTGAGAAATGTAATTTCTCATATTAAAGATATTGGAACAAATAAAGATATAATTTGTTTTGAATAAATGGATTTCGTTTACAATAGCCTTGATGATTGTGTTGTGGGCTTTATTGGCTATTGGGCCCAATAACAAAGAAATTCAATTAATAAATGAATAATTGAGTTTTTGAGAAAAGAGAGATGTGGAAACCTCTGGAAGGCAAAAGAATGCAATCCAAGGATGGATTTCGTGCCTCTTGGGATTCCTTGGGTTCCAAGGAGTCCAAAGTTGCAAAGAAAAGGCAATAAGAAAAGAAAAGATTAATTAAGTATTTCTTTATTGAGAAAGAAATTGAAAACAATGGTAAAATGTGGAAAATAAGTGAAAAGAGGTATAATTGAGTAATCCTTAGTGGAATTTCGTATCCCAAGGATTCCTAATGTTAAAAGGAATACCAATGAGGAAAATAAAAGAGAAATAAAGAGAAATCCTCAAAAAGGGATATTTTAATAAGAAATCAACATAATAATGAGAAATAATGAAGAATAATGCATTTAGATGCATCTAGAAGGATAATGAGTATCCAATAAAAGGATTTCGAAATATTAGAGTTTCTTGGGGTCCAAGGAACCCCAATAAAGAGGAAAGAAAGAGAAAATACCAAGATTGCAAAATAAGAGGATAAAGTGATACTATATTAATGAATTTCATGGTTCTATTAAAGAAGTGGTATTTTCTACAAAAAGGAAATATAAATTCGTGGCTAATGGATTAAATGGCAAGAATAAAGAGAGTAAGAGAGAGGTTTTTCGTATCTCTAAATATCCAAGTAATAATGAATATCAAAAGATAATGAAGAGAACCTTGCTTCCTAATGAAGGAATCGAATTCCTAATGGGAAAAGAACTCTTTAACTCGTAGATGCACACCCTAGGGTGTGGGTATCCTCCCCTATATAAGGGATGGAACCACAACCTCGAATCCAGGAGGACCTCAGACCTCTCACGTCTTCTTCGACCCTTGAATTCATTTCAAACCCTAGTTGTGTAGTTGGTGCTTTCCCTGAAGCGATAGGGAGTTATGGGTCATCTTGAAGGAAGCTTGGTGTTCCCCTCTGACCTGAGGACCATCGGCTATCATTCCCGAGTGCTCGACCTCGTGCAAACCACCAGCAACATGATGCGCGTTTAGCCGAACGGCACAGGTTGGGCGCTCTAGGAATGACCAACTTGGCTGCAACCTGAAGGTGCCTCGTGTGCACCAAGGTACGACGGAGGCAAAGAACCTTCTTCCGGCGAGGACCCCAGCCCAGGGAGGAAGAAAAAAGCCTGCGCATGGCTGCAGGGACGGCTGCTGAACGCAAGGCCGGTATGCTTGAAATTGGCCACTTCGGCCACAATCTGTAGGTTCCATGCGTTCATGGTGGTACGACAGTGCTAGGGGGAGGGGCTGACGGTGGCCCTATCACCTCGGGGACGACGAAGCAACCCCGCATGGAGCTGCGCTCGGCGGCAGTTGTAGGATCGTGAGGTTGAAGACAACCTAGCAACCTTTGGATGGTTTTACCCTCCGGGGGTATGAAGTCTGGGTATCTTAAGCGGGGGCATAACCGTCATTCCATTATGTTTCCAAATCAAGCGAGCACGTTGCATGGCAAGGAGGCGACGTGGCGCTCTCCGATTGGTCCAGAGTAAGTGAATTTCATTAAATTCATAACTTTTTAATGGTAGCTCAGTTGGGGACATATAATCATGAATCTTGCTCAGAATAATGAGGAGAATCTAATAAAAATATATTTAGAAGCTAATTCCTCTTGTAATTCGAAAATTAATGGAAGATAGCAACTTTAATATTTTAATGTTTAAAGAACCCTATTTTGAGTTGATTAATATATTTAATAGGTTTTAATGGATGATTAAAGTTGATATTAGCATCTTGATAAAAAGGAACATTAAGAATAAAAAGGATGAACTTTGCACGTAATTCGTTTAATTTGGAGTTTAGGTGCATAAATAGGCTTCAATGGGCCTTGAAACCCTAATGTTGGTAATTAGAACTACTAATGGCTTTAATTATTCGATTTCGTGTATAGAACTGAGTTTTCATGGTTCTAAGCCATTTTGAGCGTTAAGGTTCCTAATTGTGGTTAAATACCCTAAATGTAGTAATTAGGGTTTTCTAATGAATAAAAGATAGAATTAATGGTAAATCGAGTTCATATGTGATTTGGACCATAATGAACTATGAATTGATGATAAATGTGTATAATAATATTGTCATGGATTAAAAGGGATAAAAATAGTAGCTTTAATGTAAAAGAGGCTTAATGGACTTATTTAATGTTTAATTATGCCTTAAATCTGAAACTAAGGATTAGATGTTGAGATAATTAGGGTTTGTGATCAGTTGTGTTAAATTAGGGTTTAAAATAATAAAAGATGAAGGAAAACCCTAATTGCAATGGAAACCCTAAAAGTGGACTAGAAATCCTAGGAAGCGAGCTAGGTTTAATGGGTCTTGATGGCATGAGTAATAATAGGAAATTGCATGATTGTTTCAGGATCTTGATATGTGTGCTTGCTTGCTTGGATTTCTTATTGCATGGATTATTCTATCTCAAAATCAGCCTGACAGGTATGCGGTTAATTATGAATAACCGCCTTAGTTTCCCGAGGATTTTCTGGATGGTTAATTGCATTGAATGCAAATTATCTGTTTGGATGTTCATACTTGCAAATCATAAAGTCACTATGATTATCACATTAAAAATAGAAGTATGTATTCTCGCACCTACATGCCACCCTGATGGATGATGCCAAAGGTCAGGCCCATATGGGTAGACCAATGGACACCTTGAGTGGTGACCCCAGGCACCAAGCTCGGGAATGAGAAGGTGGCCTATGATATTGCATGGTTAGAGGGCACCATGAGTGGTGACCCTAGGCACCAAGCTCGGGATTGAGAAGGTGGCCTTAAGTCATTAGCAAAGGAAACCCTAAGGTGGGTATGCCAGGGTTAGGGCAAAAGCGGTGGAGAATGTCATACTGGAAAATGTAAATTGGCTGGTTAATTAACTTGATTGTGATAATTAGATTGTTATCTGTATGTGCAAACTTTTGGTTGTCCCCACATACCAGTATATTTCGATATACTGACCGATGTTTTGTTTGTCGGTGTTTTAGGTACAACCCTGAAATGAACAAACGGTAAAGTGATACATTGTGAAAATAAAACATAAAGTGCAAGGAGGATTAGATAGAGTAGATTCAAGCTCTGGATAGATAGATTTCCAAATTTTTTCAAAGGTAAGTAAAGTTTTAATTTTATACCAAATTCCAGTTAGTTAGTAGAATTTCATAATTATTATTGATTATTTGTCGAACCTCTGATCCTTTTAATTGAATAATAGCTCTGACCTTCGGGTCTCCCTTAATTGGGGGTTATCGGGAGGCGGGGTCGTTACAAAAACCCTAAAACGACCCTTTTTATCATTACTGGTTTAGGTTATTAAAACTATATAATTGAATAGATTATAATTTTGTGATTTCAAAACATATATATTCATCAAATTTGGCTTCTAAATAATTAGATATGAATCTTACAAGATTAAAGATAATTAGGAAAAATCCATTAAAAATAACATTTTTTATTAAATGGAACTAGATCCCAAAAACCATACCAAATGGTAGCTCACATTTTTCTGATTCCAAAATATGTCTTACTTCAATTCTCAGACTTATAAGTTAATTGTTGTCAAGCTTATAAGATATAATGATTTACTAAATTTAAATTAACAAACCCATTTGACAATTACCAAAATAACCCTACATCACACATCAATTCTTTGACATGTGATAGGGTACACCACTCATCAATCAATGATCAAATATCACATGATTAGGAGTCAAATGAAAGATGCAAAGATCAGAAGGCCCATGGTCAATGTGACTCAAATCAAATCAAATCAAAACTAGGGGAAAAGGGTAAAGTAGCATAGTGTTGATCTTCTCCGTTGGGTTCCTTCACGCTAGCACACTGCATCATAGTAGAGCATGAAACCACGATGTGCAAGAACTAATACCAACAATCAAGACTGATATTCACTAAGGAAAACACCTCTATCCTTCCTAGAACTTCTCCAATCTCGGAAGATGTAGGCAGAGGCAAAGAGAAAATCAGATCTCACTGTGAGAACATGTCACACTAAATGAGGTTAGTCAAAACATAAAACATAATCAATCATTAATTAATCACAAACACAGAAAAGAGGGTAAATGAAAACTGATTTTAACATCACCACATCCTCAAAAACATTTACATTGAAGCCCAACATCTTGCTTGTATTCATACTATGCCAAGAAGTTGATACAATTTGTTCCATGGCCTCAGCCACACAATATATACACAGGAGAACATAATTCATACATGCAACATAAACCAACATTGACATGCTAACAAAGGCTCGATTCATTTAAAAAATCATATACAAACTTTCCAATCCAGACCTGAGATTACATGGACGACTCTAGGACACACTAGACATCTAAACCACCTTCTCTAAGGTCCATCACCATAGCTCCTCCTCACTGCCACATGTCTACTACCGATCATGTAACAACCCCGACTCCCGATAACCCCCAATTAAGGGAGACCGAAAGGTCAGAGCCGTTAACCAATAACCCGGATCAAAGGTTCGACAAATAATCAATAATAATTAATAAACTTTACCAACTAAACTGAAAACTAGTATAAAATAAAAATTTTGCATACCTTTTAAAATTGGGATTTCAAAACTTCTATCCACACAGATACTAATCTATCTAATCCTCCTTTGTACTTTAATACTCATTTAATATCACATATGCCACTTTACTGTTTGTACTTTTCATTGTACCTAAAATGCCGACAAAAAAAATGTCAGTCAGCAAGAAGCGGGTATGTGGGGGAAACAATAATCATGCAAATATGTTAACAATGTAATCATTTAACAACCAAGATTACGTTTTAAGCCATACTACTCAATCCTTACCTATCCCCTAACTTTTTGCTATCCCTACAGTGGACTTGTATGCTACATCTCTTTAGGTAGATTCTTACCCCCATGGTCCTACCTTACAGGTAGCCAATACATAGGGTAATAGAGTCGCATGGCACTACCCAAAGGTAGCCTTATATCTAACTCAATGTGACTTGATGGACCTACCCCATTGGTAGCCATGTACTAAGTCATCCCATGACCTGATGGACCTACCCCATAGGTAGCCATGTACTGGGTCAACTAATAAGCCACAGAGGGGACCATGATCTGAGCTAGTAGCCACATATCTTATGTGATAGTCATATCCACATTATAGTTTGCATGAATTAAATTCATCCAACAGTAATTCAAGTCATCGATGAATACTTCGGAAAAACCTTGGAAAACTAACTCGAGATATTCATAAGCATAACCACATACTTGATTTGATGATTTCACAAGCATTAAGCAAATCCAACCAAGAATGCAATCCAAGCAAGCAAATCAACAATCACATAATTCCTAAAAAGGATATGTACTCTATTTATTACACACTTTATCAAGAATCTACTTTATTGACTTGGATTCACTTTCTAGGGTTTCTAATCCACATTAAGGTGTCATTAATATTCATTAGGGTTTCTTAGATCAATTTCTCAAACTTTATCCCTTTTAGGTCAACAAACCCTAAAATACTCTTTTCTACTTATATGAACCTTAATTGCTCAACTATCCATTTTAATAGTCTTTTATACCCAAATTGACTTAGGATCATCATATCCCTATTTATTTATGCATTTTGAACAATTAAAACAATTAAAAGACATATTCACCTAAATTAGGGTTTTCAAGCTCATTAATGCATATTCATGCACGAAACCCTAAATTAAGCCTATTATATAAAAAGATCATCTTTTTAGATTCTATCTTCACATTTATCAACAACAGGTTAATATTGGCTTGAATTATCCATTGAACAACATTAAATCCATCTATCATCAAATCTAAGGATTTTTCATTAATTAAATCATTAAAGATGATAGCTTTATGTACTTTTCAAATTTCAAGCATATTTATGCACATAATCTCTAAATTAAACTAATTATGTGCAAAGATCACCCTTTTCGATCTTAAAGTACCATTTTACAATTAACAGGTTATTATCAACTTTAATGATCCATTAAACCCTATTAAACACATTAATCATATCAAAACAGGGTATCTTAATCTTTAATTCATTAAAGATGATAATTTACACTACTTTTCGCAATAGCAATAGGATTTAGCACCTAAAAAGATGTGGTGACCCACGGGTGAGACCATGTCCTAGCGAGAGTCATAGCTCTCAACATCACTTATTGATTACAGTAGGTTAAGCAATTAAATAGTTTAAGCAGATTGGGTAGATTAATCAGATAGAAATAACTATAGGCATGGTGAACAAGATACATAAGGAACGGATAATAACCATTATCATTATCCTCGTTATCATAAAATACCTTTCTAATATTATAAGCAGTCTAGAAGCATAAGCATATTTGGCATCATGAATAAGTCTAGCAGCTTAAGCATTGCTAACAACATTAGCTTGTTTAACATATTGAGCAAGTCTACATCATAAGTCGAGTTAACAATATATATTTTCATAATTATGACTATCATTATGAGCATCTCTAATATAGAGGCATGGTTAGTAGTATAAGCATAGCCGAATGTATGTGATAACGATCATCATCAACATAATCAACAGTAGCAATATATCTATCAACATAGAATGCCTACTATATGTACACATCTACAACATGAGTATTCCTACAGCATAAGCATATCTACTATTTCTTAATGCACTAAACATCATTGCTATGCAAAGAGAGCAAACAAGGGTTATTATCCAATGTGACTTGTTGTATATAACCCTAAATAGATATGCTACACAGCTGTATTACATCTTTTATTAAGCCTTGGGAAGTTTGAGTCATACCACTTAAAGTCCAATCAACCCATGTGAAGGGCTATTTAGTTCTGTATAAGATCTAGGAGACTCGGAATCCTAAGATCTCTTCCCCTTAGTTAGTACGAGTAAAAGGCAGTGACATATCAGTCAATGATGCCACTACAATGAAATATAGTCAAGCTGCTAACACCTAGTCTGCCCTTGGTACAAGTCATGGCACTAGTCACCATGGTATGCAAAGCAAACCCTACCACCTGAGATACAGTTGCAACGTACTTAGTCACATCACATATACAAATATTTGAGACATGACTACAACCATCCTCCATAACATGCAATTGTGTATGACAAGGATATACACTTTGTCACCCCGCATACTCAATAGTATGTGCTCTGAGTTTCCCTTAGGAATACTCGTTTCACCATCCAACAAGTTCTGACACTGAAGATGGTTCTATGGCATAGGGCACTACATGCTTAGGGTTACACTTGATAAGTTATGCCAATTAGGTGAATTAAGGATGCATCAAACAAGTGGATATACAAACCCTAATTCAATTATAGCAAGCATATACGTGTAACAACTTCAAAAGATATAAAACGTATGAGACATATTGTTCCTCCTCTCATCATCAAATGGTAGTATTCACTTTCCATTCATGAGATCATACTTGTCATCACATCATCACTACATGGCACAAATCCTTATCACATTATTCCAAGGTTCCAACCCTTATCACATCATGAAGAGGATTATACCTCATTCAGGGTTTAACTATGCCCAAAGGTCATTAAGACCATCATATCATTCCCTGCAAGATCATCATTATCTTTCCATGCCTTATAACAAGGCTCAACAAACATCACCAAACATGTGGTACACAGGCAGGGACTAAAAGTTGTTCACAGAATAACATTGCAAGGTTAGCTTAGCATTTAAGAGCATTCCTTTATTATATAAACATATAAGGAAGCTAGGTATGATTGGACATCATCACACTTATAGTGTACAAGTTTAGCATAAGAAACATAAATCATAAATCTATGATGACCACCAGTTAACACATTAGAATTACAATAATTCATTAGGAAGGATATTCCATCATTATATTAATCACTCAAGGAAGGTTAGCATGACTAACCACCATCATCTATTTTTATTAGGGTTAGGTTTCGCAAGATAGCTTACATTGAAGCTATGGTTCAAAATTAGTACCCAGACCCTAACTCATGGCATCCTCATACAATCATGGATGCATAAGATAAAGCATCACCATCACATTCCATACCTTTCTCAGTTATGAACCCATGCACAATTCAAGGGGTGATTGTCAAATTATAGCATACTAGGGTTTCAACAATCAATAAGGGAGAACTCCATTATTCTATTAATCATTCAAGAGGGCTATTCATAACCAATCACCATCACTTGGTTACATTAGGGTTAGGTGTAACAAGGGTTACCCATTAACTCATTATGGTGATTATCAATTATATTTATATGAGGGCAAAAGTAAGACTACAAGTTTAAGGGATTGAACCATTAAATTCTCATCATTAGAGCCATAACATTACACAATAGCCTTCACCTAAAACCATGGGAATGTTGATTCATCAACTCCTAACTATTGAATCATGCTCTTTGTTCAAAACCATCGATTAAGATATAAGCTTGACTATTGAACCCTTTAACTAAGAAATAATCGAATTAGGTCTTAAAGAAATCAACACATTAGATTCAACCTCACCATTGGTTGTGGTGTCTAGGACCACCTTCGGTTGTTAAGATTATGCACCACAGGTTGTTAAGCCTATGCGCCATCGGTTGTTAAGCTTATGCACCATTGGTTGTTATCACTAGGTGGTAAAGCAAAGTAATGGTGCAAGAAAAAGCATCATTTGTTATAGGACATAATGACAATGTTTGAAACCATCATTAGGGTACTAAAACCATCAAGTATTTTGTATCCAAAATATTCCAAAATAGCAATAAGAGGGTGTTCGAACACTAAGGCCAAGAAAAACTGCAAGAAGAGCAAGCCATTGGTTTTCAAGGAAAGAAGGAAATCAACTTGGAAAACCCTACATGGAGATCATCCAATCATGGAACTCTAGCCATCGGTTGTTAAGGAAAAGCACACCCATCGTTTGTTTTCAAGTGATTGTATCCAGACAGAAGTAAAGGAGTCACCATTGTTTGTTAGGATAAACCCAACAAAACAACCAAGGAACTAAACCATCAAGTGTTAAGCACTAAGGAGTAAAACAACCCTTAAACCCTAATTGCAACCCACCATATAAGAGGCACTAAACCATCAAGTATTAATCTTCCAAAGGAGTCAAAAATTGACATAAGGTGTGACCATTGGTTGACACCATCGTTTGTTACCATTGGTCATCATGACCATTTCTCTAGAAGACAACTCCATCGATTCTAGTGTAAGATCATTCATCGGTTCATGTATAAAGTGAAAATCAGCCTAAAAACACTAAGCATAGACCATCATTTGATAGGTGGTAAGCACCATCGGTTACCATACCAACCTGATATAAGTCTTCCTCTACCTTGGGAAGAATGTTAACATAGCTTCAGGTTCATCTAGATCTGAAAACTAAGCAAGAAATAGCATTAAAATCAAAACCTAGGTAAGCATAGCTTCTCCAAGCTTAGATTATCATTTTAGAGTAGGAACTTGAGTAAGCAAGCTTGTAGTAAACAATAAACAAGAAGAGGGCTACAAAACTCACCTCTAGGAAGAAGATCAGATCCCAAATAGTAGGAATACTTGAGAAAGGAGGGTAGAAAACCCTAGCATAATCTATGAACTCGGCCAACTAGCACCTTTCTCCACAAAAGAAGCAAACCCAAGGTAGAGGGAGCACGAAAGATATGTTCTTTGAGCTTTAGAGCAATATTTACCATGGAAAACCATGGTTCTGTCTAGGAAGAAGTCGGAGGAAGAAGAATAGAAAAAAAAATGAAAGAGAGGAGAAACTTACTAGTTTAGGTCAGAACAAGCAAAGATGCTCCACAAACCCAAAAAGAAGGGTAGATCCTAGCTCTAGCCACTTGCACAAGGAGATTGCCCACCTTATTCTATCTTGAGAACCTTCTCTGCCACCAAGAAAGGGAATACAATTCTCTTGATGTCAAGGGAGAGATAAGGGTCTAAAGGTTTTGTTTGGGTATTGAGGATAAGTATATAAAGCTTATGGATAAGGGAGAGAAGAAGCTTAAGGTGTCCAAGCAACTCTCCATGTGTCCATGGCTAAGAGCTTCCATGGCCATGCAAGTAGTAGGTCCACCAGTTTTGGGAGTCTGATAGACCACTGGATGATGACCCCCCAGGCCACCACCAGTTGTTATGCATGAGAAACCATCAGTTCTTGAAACCCTAGCTTACCAGGTGATAAATGATGGTTTGATCACCCTATATAAGTGAACCACCAGTCCAAGTGAACCCAAATCAGAAAAACATAGACCTAAGGCCTTCTAGGATGACCATCGGTTGTCATAGCCTTCTGGTGACCATCGGATGTCAACCAAATAGGGGGACCATCAGTTGATTACCCCTAAAGGTAGCTCATCCATGAAGGGGTAAACCCTAATCCACCATTGAAGAGAAACACCACCAAACTAAGGTACAACTAGGTTCCCCATGGAAAAAAACATATAAGTGTCATAATTCATATGAAAAATTGCAAGTAAATCCTCATATTTTGGTAAATTGTTGAAAAGTCCAAAATGTGCATAAAATTGCATAACTTGCACAACTGGTGTCCAAATTGGACCAAATTTGAAACTTAAGCTTGTCACATGATATTAAAGCACTCATATTATTTATTTAAGGTCTTTAAACACCCAATTATGATAAGTAAACATGTTAAACCATTTAAGCAAGGTTAGGGGTCTCACAACCATAAACCCTTAATAGGGATTTTTCCCCTGAAAACCAAGGCAAGTAAAGATAAGTATTTCTCATGAACCTCATCCTATAACCTCATCATGGTTACTTACATCTCATGGTGATGTCACATCACTCTCATAGAGATCATATTCTTCTGCTTCAACTCATGCATGTATCATCTTGGGCTAACACAGAAAACCCCACATAAGAATACATTCTCAATATGGAACATAGAAACTTGTTGTGCCACCTGTACCACTCTGGTAGTTACTTTCAACTTGAAATTCTAGTTGTCATCACAAACTGTTCTATATGTTGTGTTAACACATCACTCAAAAGTCATACTTGTTATCTTTTTACCAATCAAGGCATGTGTCCCATATTGTTCCTTGAAGCATTACAAAAGGTCCAACACTTAGTTCTAGATACACTAACATTGGAACACTAGTCAACTTCTTCTTCAGCATCTAGATAAAATGTTAATGTTGGCACCTACCATTCCATACAAGAAGAAACATCATTCCTAGTCAACCTTGTTAGGGGTGAAACAACAACATTGTCTTCACCTTACTAGGATTTACACAACATACTTAGCAAACATATCATAATCCCAAGAAGACATTTTAGTCAACCCCCAACTCACTCTTGTTCAATTTTTCACATCATAAGGACACTGCTAGAGCACTATGTCCCTCAAGTTCATAAACATTGTTGATGCATTGGTTAGTCTAAATGACATAACCCTAAACTCACCATGACTATGCAACTCATGTAATCCACTATAATTCTTACCCATTGATATCCCAACCTCAAGCCTATCTAAGGATCATTGTAGCACGTGTCCACTGACCACAACCATCTATCATTGGCAATGGTCTTGCCCAACTGTCTCTCAACATACCAGTTAAAGAAATTGTTGTGTCCAATGGGAATGGACGCCAAGAAGATACATACATGCCCAAATGATTGTGTATTATTTCAAAAGGACTATGTGGATTTGAAAGATTGTCCAAAATGTGGTGTGTCAAGGTATAAATTGACGACTTTGGGGGAGTCCAAAACTAGTTCTCCTGCTAAGGTGATGTGGTATCAACCTATAATATCACGGTTTCAACACTTATTTGCCAATCCGATAGTTGCAAAGAATTTTAGGGGGCATGCAGATGTTAAGAAAAATAATGATGGGATCCTACGACATGTGTCTGATTCCCCACTGTGGAATAAGATTGATTTATTGTACCCTAAATTTGGTGAAGAAGTCATGAATCCAATACTTGGGCTTTGTAAAAATGGGATGAATCCGTACAAGACATTGAGCAGCCAACATAGCACTTAGCCAGTTATGCTTGTTATATACAATCTTCTTCCCTAGTTGTGTATGAAAAATAAGTATGTTATGTTGTCATTGTTGATATCGGGCCCTAAACAACTTGGAAATGATATCAATGTTTATCTTGAACCTATAATTGATGACTTAAAGAAACTATGGGGTGAAGGTGTGATGACCTATGATGCTTCAAGAAGAGAGACATTTTGTTTGCACGCTATGTTGTTCTGCACTGTTAATGACTTTCCAGCATATGGGAATTTTTCTGGATATAGTGTCAAAGGATCTAAAGTGTGTCCTATATGTGAAGAGAACACTGATTCAATATGACTAAATCATGGCGGAAAGATTGTATATCTTGGTCATCAAAGGTTTCTTCCTAAATTCCATCTGTATTGTAGATTGTGCAAAGCATTCAATGGACAAAATGAGGAATGGAGTGCACCTAAACCTATACCAGGGGAGGCTATTTATGAAAGAGTAAAAGACTTTTCCAATGCATTTGGTAAGAGATCACAATGTACCATGGCCACACAGAGTGACAAATCTTTATTCAAGAAGAATTCAATATTTTGGGATCTTCCTTATTGGAGTTCTTTGGCAGTCAGGCATTGTATCGATGTCATGTACATTGAGAAAAATGTATGTGATAGCGTCATTGGTACTCTATTGAATATACCATGTAAGACTAAAGATGGGATATAATCCAGAATGGACCTATGTGAAATGGGAATAAGGAACAGAAGTAGTTAGTAGCGATTGGAGAACATACTTACCTCCCGCTTGTTACACGTTGTCTAGAAAGGAGAAGAAAGCTTTTTGTGAATGCTTGGTAAATGTTAAGGTGCCATAGGGTTACTCATCCAACATTCATAGATTGGTATCAATGAAAGATCTGAAGTTGATAGGTCTTAAATCTCATGATTGTCACACTCTAACGCAACAAATATTGTCCGTGGCAATTCGATCTATATTGTCGAAGCATGTAAGGTTTGCAATCACCAGACTTTGTTTCTTTTTCAACAGTCTGTGTAGCAAAGTTATTGACCCTAATACTCTCAATAAATTGCAAAGAGAAGTGGTTGTTACCCTATGTCATCTTGAGATGTATTTTCCTCCTTCATTCTTTTATATCATGGTACATCTTGTTGTCCACTTGACTAGGGAAGTGAAAATGTTGGGACCAGTTTTCTTGCATTGGATGTATCCCTTTTAACGACAGATGAGCATTTTTAAAGGTGATGTTCGAAACCATTATCGGCCTTAAGGGAGTATTATTGAGGGTTATGTGGAGAGAGAGGTTATGAATTTGCAATGACTTTCTGAGTGCTAATGACACTCCTATTAATGACAAGAATATTGAGGAGCATTTTGGCAAAGAAATTTTGGGATCACGGATGAAAGTAATCAGCCATGAGCAGTTGGAATAAGGTCACTTGTATATTTTACACAACATCAACGAAGTGAGTGTTTATATCGAGGAACATACCAATTTCATCAAGAGACAATATCCTCATGCCAATTCAATGTGGCTTGCTAGAGTGCATAACAAGACATTTATTAAGTGGTTTGAAGATAAAGTCTTACATCAACTATGTCAAACACCAAATAATCTTACTGAAACTATCAAATGACTCGCCTTTAAACCAAAATTGAATGTTATGTATTATGAAGGGTTTGACATAAATGGATTCTCATATTACACAAAGCATCAAGGTGATACGAGTGTCGTCTATCACCCTTCAAGCGTCTTCATTGTTTTTTGCAAGTGCAAAGGATAAGAGTCCACGTGAAGCTAAAATGTCATATTACGGTGTCATTGAATACATATGGGAGTTTGACTACATAGATTTCATAATTTTTCTCTTTAAATGTAATTGGGTTGATAACACAAAAGGAGTTATAGTGGATGAATTGGGTTTCACATTAGTGAACTTTGAAAAGATTGGCGAGAAGGGTGAACCATTCATATTGGCATCACAGGCGAAACAAGTATTTTATATTGATGATCCTACAAATGATAAATGGTCAGTTGTTCTTCATGGTAAAAGATAGTTCATTGAAGATCCTATAGATGAAGAATAGTACTATGATAAGTATGATGACTCCAGTCCATTCTCAGTTGGGTTGCCAACACCACCAAATATTGAAGCTAATGATGACTTGTATGTGCGCAGAGATCACAATGAAGGATTGTTAATTGATAAAAGATCGCAATATTAGAGGCATGCATGTTTATTATTTTTTAAGTGTTTTATTTTTCTGAATGTGAACTTTACAATGTTTTATTATCTTCTAGTTATGTCAAATGTTAAATGTTTGATTTTTTAATGACACTTTCAGATGGCTGAGCATGAGCATGATGACCGTGATGATGATTACCATGAGGGTGAGGATATCAATGTGTCACCTCACAATGTAAGTTTTAAAAATATATCCTATATTTCTATCTATATGTTCATTTATAGTTATATCATGTAAGTGTGTTTTTTTGGTCAAATTTTAGGTTGGTGATGTACCCCCTGAAGAAATTGGGGCACTTGATGAGCAGCAAAAAAAATTGAGAAAGTGAGGGGCATCACAATAATGAACAAGTTACTACAACAAAGGGGCAATGGACCCAAACTGGCTGTGGATTTCGATCATGCAGGAAATCCAGTTGGAGTGAATCGCAACTCATTTATTTCATATCTTGGGGTTCTTACTTGTAGCCATTGTAGTCCTAAATTAGAATATTGGTATAAAGTTCCTAAGGGGAAGAAAGACTTAGTATGGAAGAAACTATGTGTGAGTTATTATTATTTGCAATTCTATTTTTGTAGATTACTAATTTTTAGGATACTAGTTAATAGCAATTCTATTTTGCAGAGTATATTTGATCCGGATGAAAAGATGCATCGTAAATGCATGATGCAATGCTGTGGGAGGGTCCTAAGGAACTATAGGACAAATCTCACCTGAGATTACATATGCGATGCTGAGAAGAGGTTCTTGGTTGATTTCTAATTCTAGACATTGATCACTTTTTGACTAACTCTACACTAATAATTTTTGTTTGTATTCTCTTTAAAAAATAAATTTAGGAAGAAGGCAGCTACTGAGCAATGGAACTACTTGGACCCCAAAGACAGGGAGGAGTTTTTACCCCACGAAAAATGGATGAATTCAAGGTATTAAGCTCCACTTCCAATTTAATTAATATACATTCTTATGTATTTATCTATTCAAGATTAACCTTTCGTGTTACTAACCAAATCAATGTGCTTACTAACAAGGCTATCAGTGATGCTCAAAGAGAAATGTGTGCACTAAATGTGCATGACCACACAATGGGTCCAAGAGGCTATGCAGGCGTTTGCCAAAGACTATAGGTTGAGTCTACTATTCAATCTGCTTCTACTCAGGAGACTGTAGAGTCCTCTACTATTGGTCTCGCACCTCTGCCTCGCCATGCTATGTGGATAGCTGGGAGTCAAAATAAGAAGGGAGATATAATGAAGCCTGCAACTGCTGAGGTGGCTGCAAAAATGGTGAAATTCAACTCTTAGATCAATCGATATTGATTATTGTTATGTTTACTTACCAATTTCTGTTGATGGCGATTAGTGGGAGCTTCACGAGTAGAGGAAGGAAGGCAAGTTCATCCCTGAGGGCACAAGGGATGAATTTACAGTTGCTCTTGGTAACAGAGCATCCTGGACGTGTTAGGGGTGCAGGCACTAGTGTGGGCATAAAAGCGTTCTTTGGGCCATCACAGTGCAAATCTGTCACAAAAGTGGGACTATCAAATGTTGGGGTAACCTGTTCTTTTTTTAGAATGTTATTGCAAAAAGGAATTCAATAATCAAAAGCTAGCATTTCTTTTGTCCATGTATAGGTAGATGAGTTAATTAATAGGAGAGTCGAGGAAGCACTTGATAGGAGAGTCGAGGAAGAACTTGATAAGAGACTCAATGAAGCAATTAGCAAGTGGTAGGCGTCTCAGCCTGCCACTCAGACAGTACATGTGGTGTGCCGCTCTTCTTCTACTGTAGTGGTGGTTGGGAGTAATCTTATAGACCCACCACCTAGCACGTCCTCTATAAGTATTTTTATGACATATATAGTAGCTATTCTTTTCAAGATGATATGTTTATGTATATATGTATATAATATTCTTTACGTGAATTTGTAGGGGTCGACCTTTCCATAGATCCAGAGGTGGCCTAGATTCAGACTAGTCATGTTCATACATAATGTGATAATCATAGTCACTTTAAAGTTTGCATGGAATGAAATAAACAAGCAAGCATATATTTTCAAACCATACGAACAAATATTCGAGAAACCACATCAAACTATAATGATTATTCTTAGATGTAGCCACATACCTTTGTCATGTAGATTATTCAATTATACTTCAAGAATAGTCCAATCAAGCAAGCAAATCAAGCAATCATCATATAATCTTCATTACGTAAGTTCTAAAGTGTCACCAAATATATTAAATACATTATACCCTACTCAGTCCAAATCTAGGGTTTAGGCTTTGGATAAGGCATAAGGGTATTAACCTTATTTCCATCGCATATTTAACATTAGGTGAAAACCCCACATATCCCTTTCATTATGATCACTTGGATTAGTCTAAGTTCATTAATGATATCATCTTTAACTTCAAAACCTTAATTCTCATGATTATCATTTTAATGACCTAAGAATCCTAATTCATATTAAGTGTATCATGATCAACAAATCTATCATTTTAGAGCATCACAAACATTTATATTAGATTAACTTCATTATTCAACATTAAAAGTTATGACCTTAGTTTAGTAACTCTACTAATTCACATGTATGGTTAACCACTTTAGAAACACCAATTACCATTATCATTATCATGGACATCTAGATTCCTCATATTATTCAAAATCATTTAATAGAAGCATAAATAAAGGGTTTTTGAAGTATTCAACATGTTAATACCCAAATCAAGGGTTTAACTACATTAATCACCACTTTAACAAATATTCCACCACTTTTAGAATTGAGTTCATATTCAGGTTTCAAAAATATTTTATTTGAATTCTACGTGTTTTCCTGATCAATTTTCATATATTACTTATCCCAATCTGAGTTACCAATCATTTTATACAATGATGTCAAGATTAACTTTATTTGGGACAATGACATGATGCCACGTCAGCAGCATTGGTTTATTAATAAATCAACCTATGCAGCCTTTAAATAGAGATGAAAAGACCTTGTTGCCCTTCTACCTCCTACATACAGGTGGGGATACAATTGTCATTTCATTCTAATCCCCTCCCTTACCTCACAACGGCCTGCCTCTCGCCCTAACTGTGTTGGGGCAGGCTGTCCTCATTGGCTTCCGAACGGCCATGCGATGATCCAGGCTAACCCATGTGACCTCACCGGATCTGGGATGACATTGCTTGTGGTCAGAGGAGGTCGAAGCTTGGGAATCTCAGACCGGGGTGGAAGGGTGTTTGTAGGAAGATAAACGATAGAACTAAAGAGAGAAGAGGTCATACCTTGGAACTCTGGCACAGGTAGAGAAAGCCAACTATCTTAAAGTCTTAAGATCTTCTCTCTGCTTCCAAGGGTCCATGGGAATTCATCCAAGGTCGTGACATCATGCTTGAGGAATCAAACTTGCTAGTTAATTTCACAGGCACCTCGGCGGCCCATCGTGGAATTGGCAACTCACCCGCTGACCCTAGGTTCGTGTTGCACACCAATGAACCCCATCAAGACGATGGTGAGCCTCCCTCTTCCTGGTGGCATGAGGCAGAACCCTAAATGAAGAGGAGTACGATGTGGAAAGAAGGATGAGAGGGTTGGATTGCGGTAGAGATGTTCTGTGTTTGCAAGGAGTTTGGTGTAGTTGTCCGGGTACAACTAGGCCTTGTATAAGCACCACAGAGGAGGGGCTAGAGAAGAAGAAAGGCAAGGGAGGAATAACATGGCTCAAAAGGTGTAACATCCCTGACCTGGGTTATGCCCTAACCCTAGGAGTTTTGCTTGAGAAAGCTAATTATATCCTTAATTTTATTTTTTGAAAAGTAATTAAGGTCCAAGAGGAACTTATTTTTCAATTTTGGTCCTGTTTGAATAATGTTGAAGCAATGTTTGCTTATTGTGGACTAAAGTGCAATTTACCCAATAAGAGGGGTTAATTTGCAAATGTTACATGATAATATGTTCCTCATGTGTTGAATCATCATAAGAATGAAGATGATGCAGAGATATGGCTAGTGAAAGCCTGGGTACCAAGAAAAAGTTGATTAAGCAATGTTTGTGCATTAAAAACCTAGTTTTGGGGTAATGTGCAATTTACCCAAAACCTAGGGTTCAATATGAAAATTACCACTTAAAAATAGTCCCTAACGTTTCTTGGAAGCATGTAGAGCAAATAAAATGAGAGGGTCATCTCATTTGTATCACTTTGAAGGAGAGAGAATCTTGATATTAAAATAAACAAGATTTAAGCATAGTTGAAACCTTAATTCAATTTAATGCAAAAATAATTATATTAATAGAAGTGACCTTCAAACAAAAATGTTTTGTTTGAAATCCTTATATATGTACGTCCCTGTGCCTTGCAAAGGCAACGAAAATATCCAAAGGAATGGATAACTCACTCACATTATTAAAAGAAAAAGTAATATCCACTAACTTATGGATATTACTATTATATGATTAAGGTGCTTAATTTCTTTTCCCTTAATTCATGGATAATGGAAGGGAATTCGGTGTGGAATATATCCTTGCATGCAAGGAGTTGAGGGGAAGAGGTGGCACCAATTTTGGAATTAAAAGATTTTTATAAGGCATTTTCTCTCTCGTTGAATTTCTTATAAAAACACCTTTTACAACTCAAATCAAAGGATTTTTCGAATCCACTTCTTCTCTTTGCTTGCAAAACGACCAAGGGAGATTTTTAGGATGAGAAGGACGACCCCCACATGTTAGTAAGCTTCTTGACTCCCTTTCACCTTAATTCCATGGTGGAAATCGAAAATCAATGCATGATTTCTTCTTATCTCGATCCCATCTTCAATTCTAACCATTCCTTTTCACTCAAATCTTGAGGACGAGCCTTAGGATAGTGAAAGGAGTTACATCCACCATTGTTGACATGGGCTTGGAGCCTTGAAGCTCAATTGGAGGTGGGTTTTATAACTTGAACCCTTACTATTGTTATTGCATTCAATTCTTTATCAATTGTTGATCATTTGTTCTTCTTGAAATTCACTTGATCAAATCAATAGAACCACCATGAAAATTACAGAAAAAATATGAAGGATTGTATCTTGATGATTATGACATCATCCTAAGCACACACCACAAAAATATCCTAGGCAAACAGTTTCAAAAGTTGGAGACCAATCGGTTTCATTGGAATTGGTTAAACGGTTTCAACAAACTGTTAGAAACCAAACAGTTTCAAACCATTTGGAGTGGTTGACCATTTGGAGCTTATAGTCTGATGTTTATGGTTGATGACCCATTAAATTCAATTTATTAGTTTCAAAGGGTCCATCAGTTGAAGGTTAATCAATTATCAAACCCTAATCGGGTTAAGTGCTGAAATTTCAATTGGTTGTTTTAAAATGTTGGGTTGATTAACCTAAACGGTCTCAAGACCGTTTGGAGATCACCCAAATAATCTCAAGACCATTTGGAGGTCAACCATGACCGTTTGGAGGTCTAGGGTTGAGTATGGTGAAGTAATTGAAGGTCCAGAGATAGCAAATTGTAATGCAATCAATATTTCAATGGTTGATCAATCTAATGATCTAAACCCTACATGAATTTCACAAATTTCAGAGATGGGATGGGGCAAACGGTCTCAAGACCGTTTGGAGGTCATCCAAACGACCTCAAGACCGTTTGAGGTCAGGTCATATCATAATTTGATGAAGATTCACTAATTTCAATTGAATCGGTTCCACAATGTTAACCATTGAGGGTTCCTTGATATCAAAACCCTAATTGAAGGTTTCTTGATTATAGATCCTAGTTCAATTGGGTTCAAAACCCTAATTTATGGTCCAAATGAAGGATGATTCAATAGTTCAATTGATAATTAAATCAAGGATTCAATTGATAGTTGGTTCATTGATTGAAACCTAGAATTGTTTAAGTATTGAAAGACCTTTTTGGTCCATTCAGTTTTGAGAGGGTTTGGACCAAACGGTCTTAAGACCGTTTGAGTCCAAGCGGTCTTAAAACTATTTGGGTCCAAACGGTCTCAAGACCGTTTGGGACCAAACAGTCTCAAACCGTTTGGAGACCCAAGTCTAATCGATTTCAACACACTTCTTGCCCAAACTGTTTCAAACCGTTTAGAGAGTAAAAGGTCAAGAACGTTTAGTGGTTCAATGTGATCATAAAAATTGCAAACTTATTGTGATAAAGGATCGATTGAGCCTATAATTGTTACCGATTTATCTCGAAGATAATCACTAGGGTTGTACCTTTAAGGTACCAAATGATTGGTAACCTTAGATGAGTTATTCCTTGAAGCTTAAGTAAGCAATATTTCAATACACTATGTCAACCCTAATTGAATGTACTTAATTGAAGGGTTGGTTGACTTAATCCAACCAAGCTTGACATAGTCAATATCCTAGAGGGGATGAGAGAGAGGGGAATCCATAAATGTAGAATAATCATGCAATGGATAAGCCTCAATACCTTCAATATAAATAAACTATGAATTTAGGGTGTAATCTTTGATGAAGAGATCATGAAACCCTAATCAAGAAGATTGATGAACATTAACCCTAAACCAGGGAAATGCTAGTTGTAACCCAAATCTAGGGTAAGGATGTAACCCTCATTGAGGGTGATTTCATGAGAAACCCTAATTGAGGGTGATTCCATGAGAATCCCTAATTGAGGGTGATTCCATGAGAAACCCTAATTGAGGGTGATGCCATGTGAAACCCTATGCAATGGTATAATAAGGACCCCTAATACATGGTGAAGGTATGTGAAACTCTAATTTTGAGTTATAATACATGAAGCCCTAATCTTGGGCAATATGATGATAAACCATAATTCTAATTACTGGATAATGGTATGAGAGAATCCCTAATGATAAAATAAGGAATAATACCTTATAAAGGTGAAATATATCGAGTAGTTGATATTAGGCAACCTTGTAGTAAGCAATGCCTTAACCTGAGATGAGTCCACATCATTGAAGATAATTGGACAATCCTTATGGGTGACCTATGCACTTTATGATAAAAGTGATAGGTTAGAGGATGAAAGTATTAAGATGAGGAAATACCTTGATACAAGATAAGTCGATAAGCTCAAGTAAGTTAGAAGTAATAAATAAAATGATACATAAAGAATTGATAGATATCACATTTAGCATTTCAGGGTTGATATACCTTGATGCACCTCAAATCCAATATACTTGGATAAGAAACACAAGAAGTGTGTGTTATGTAAATTATTACAATGAAGATGTAATGAATTCAATGCACTTTGATAAGTGTTGACTAACATACTATGAGAAAGGGGTTAATCCAAGATAATGAGTATGATATAAACATACCACAATAAGGTTGAGAGATGAACTCATACCTTGATTTGATAATCATAAATGATATATGATGAGAATAATAATCATGAGTGAATACTTATGATATTATTGAATGTTCCTAGAGGAATGGAACAATAAATTAGGGTTGGATAGATAATATAAACATGAAACCCTAATTAATGTGAAATGGGAAACCCTAACCCTAATTTTTGGGTAAAGGGATGTATAGCCCTATTTTATGGTAAACCCTAATCATGGTAAGGGAATAATGGTGTTACTATCGTATTGCATGGTGTGATGTGAAATTGTCATGACTGTTATCATGTGTATTGACCATGCAGATATCATGAGATGATGAACATAGCCAGATTTGAGCTATGATATTTATATAATAGAAATGTTGATTGGCCTTGTGTGCCATTATGTTATTTTTGCTTAGTAAGAAGTAATAAAATGTGCAAGAGCTTTATGAGCCATTATATTAATTGTTGCCCAATGAGAGGTGACAAGATGTGTAGTGGCCTGGTGAGCCATGTGAGATGCTTGTGTAACAAGTATCATGTATACCTTGGTCAAATGACCTGAAGGTAATAGTTACCTAAGAAGTGGTAACATGTTCAGTCATGAACTGAGGGTTTGAATGCCCAGATTCAGTAATCATGACGATGATATTGCTGAGAAATGAGATCCTCCAAGTATTGAGATAAGGGATAAAGATCCCAATGTTTTACAAAGTTTTGAAAAGTACTGATGGAAGTATTACATGTTTCTTCGTAGCATTTGTCATAATAATTCTTATTTGAGAACTTGACTGATGCTAAAAGAATATGACAATGTACTTAATTAATTAAGTGAAATCATATCATGTAGAGCCCTGGACATAGATCCATCAGTGTCAGAATTTGCTGATGGTGAAACGGGTTGCTCTGCGGCATAACCCGGAGTTCGCATATTTTTTAATATGCGGGGGTGATGGGCAAAAATATATGTACGTCCTAATGGGGGAATTGATGGAAGGTAAACATTAAACCTCTCAATCCTTCATTATATGTATCGGGATGGATGTATCACGAATCTCCCAAAGATTGGGATGGATGTATCACAAATCTCCCAATAGTATTAATGTCAGATCAATGGAGGTAAACATGAAATCTCTCAATTGCGAAGAGAGTGCAATTGACCCTGCCTCTATAGCGAAGTTGCTACTATACCCTGGAAAAGCTATTTTAGCAGTGACACAAGATGTCCTGTATGTGATCTCGTATTGACCGAGAGAGGGGAGGTCATGGTAGCCGGCTCTACCTTTGACCTTGTATGGCACTGATTTCGACTTCGTAATGGTCAGTTGGAGTATGAGCGGTATACCTCATCTCCTCAAGGCATAAGTGTGATTGTAACATGTAATCAGCCATATAGCATGTTTGCTTAAGGATGGAATACAGAAATTTACTGGTTGATGTTACATTTCCTTTATGCATCTCTAGTTGATAGATGTTATTTATATCTCTTTATATTCATTGCAAGTAGATGAATGAATTACAACTCTACCATGGGTAGATGCAATGTCCTCCTTAGGAAAGGAGATTACTTTACTTTGTTCATACAATGATCCATCTGTTGTTAAATATATCAGTTTTCTCTACTCAGTTTTATTTAATAAACTACAATAATAATGTTTTGGCAGAGAGTTATATCTCTCGCTAAGGCAATTTTCAATTGTCTCACCCCGATGGGATCCAACATTTTTATGTGGACGCAGACAAGAAATAGAAATCCCTACAGCAGAGGAAGGACAACAACAACAGGGACAACAGTGAGATCTCAGGTGGAGATATTGTCTATGAAGTCATATAGATAGTAGTCTTATGTGTCATCTCTGTACTCTCAGGTCCTCGGAGTTAGTAGTTAGTGCTTTTAATGAATCGATCTGAGATTTTGGCTTGATGCCTCGAGGTTCTTATGTTGTCTGTATATAATGTTAATGGGGAAGTTGATGTTGTCCTCGAGAAGAGATGGTACAAGTTATGTACTTATGAACCAGTATGTAAATGTTATACATTGGTTCTTGATGAAAGAGTTTTCCTATGTTTGTATCTCTTTGCAAAAAAGTTTTAATTTTTAGTGATTTTTGTTAATCCGCTGCAAATGTTTAATTTTGCTTAATCAGTAACGATTTGTTTATCGGTCGTTGCAAGTTTGGTATCAGAGCTCTAGGTTCACTGAGTCTACAGAGACATAGGACTAAGGTAGTAGAATCTGTTCTAAGTGTCTTCCAGTCTATCTGATAATGACTTTTGCTCATAGTAGAAAGAAGTAAAGCTTGAAGATGGATGAGTCACATGAAGAACATGTTGTAGAAAGTAGCAATGCTGCATCAGGAAGAGGTGCATGGGATCAAGCAAGAGAGGAACAACTGCCTGAGAACCCTCAAGCTGGTCTAACTATGATAAGAAATCCTTCTTTAGGTATCACGGTTGGGAAAATTAGGGCAACTATGATGTATTTAGTGGATCAAGCATTGGCAATACAACCTAGATTACCAGCCCCCAATGATGAAATTATGGATTTAGACTGAATCTGTGCTCAACCTCAGCCTATTGAATCAATAAATAGTAATGGAAGGAATAGGATACCACCTGAAATTAGGGTCTATCACAAGTGTAGGAAACCTGGACATATCAAAAGGTATTGCCCAGAGAAGAAAAATAAGGTGATGATTGAGAAAAGGCCTATCCAAACTCAAGAACAAAGGCCTAGTAGTTCCAAAAGGAGGAAGTTTTTAGTACCACCAGTACAACCAGAGCCTAGTGCACCAAGGCAATGTCTACTTGGAAAAGGTAAAGAACCTTCTAGACCACATCTAAAGCCCAGAATTTGCTACCAATGTAGACATGTAGGACATCTGGCAAGAGATTGCTCAGCCAGAAATGTTATGGTGAATCAACCTCTGAGGCAGAGTCAGCCTGAGGTAGTGAACCATCCACGAATCATAATAGGTCATATAAAATAATGTCATTCTAATATGTCTTTTTATGGTTTCCCGAGTTAAATTGAGAAAAGTAATTGATTGAGCTTTCCTTGATTAGTCCTATAAGGACTTACAATTTGTACAGTAACATTATAAATGTTTCATATTGTTCTTACCTCTATAAAAAGGATGAGGTATAGAAGAGATGCCTGGATAAAATCCAGGAATGTTAAATCTTATGCTTGTAATAATATTAAAAGGAAGGAATATGATAGTATACAAAGTTCATACTACTTAATCTCAGTATTTATATACCCTGGCCAGGTATACAACTATTGGTGATAAAGTGAGTATGGAAACTCTTAGATTGTTATCTTTTGATTGATCTAATCAAGTAATCATTCTGAGACAACCTAATGAGTATCATGAAATTAGAAATATGAAATGGAAAATGTGTCATATCCTAAAGAATAAGAAAGAGAAATTTGAGATGATCTCATATTAGTATATGTGTATGAGGAAGTAACAAGTATACTCCTCACAAGATAAGAATGAGAACAAGGGAGATGATCCATGTCCAATAAAGTTTGTAAGTATAATAAAGATCTTTTCCCATAATCTAGAAATGGGAAATGTGATAAGATCATAAGATGTTCATGAACATGTTAGATAATAACAAAGAAAGGAATAATGTTATGTAAACATCCTTATAAATTCCTGTGTAGAGGGCAAGGAACCTAGGATGAGACAAAGAGTACATGATTCATGAATAGTTGAAAATTCATGAAATAATAAGAGGAATATGATTCCTTGTTTTCTTTCCTTTCAGGGACATGGCAATCAAGTGGGTCTTAGAACACTTGATGTGCATAAGATAAAAATGTTCATGTAATGGATACTTAAAAAAAAGTATCAGTTTATCTTGGACTTTGGTTCCAAGATAAAGATATGTGTAACAAGTAATGTCCCAAGGTGAAAGAATGATGCATATGTTATGTGTTTTGACACATGTAATAGATACCAAGGTAAGATATTCTGGTATCTGAGAAATATCAGGTGGTTTATGTTGGCTACCTAGAATGGTCAACCATGAAATCAGTCCAATTATATATAAATAGTATGAACATCACATGTTAGGGGTTTATGCTTTGCATAAAACATAACAATCAAAGATATCCTTAAGATAAGTTCTTAATTGATAAGTAACCTCTCCTTATGATAAGAAAATGTACAACTAAAGAGATAGTTAGTACAAGTAACAAGAAAGCTTAGTGTTGTGTCAGTAGTTTAGATGGCACAACTGAGGTATGAAAAGACTTATAGTCCCAAGTGGGTGACAGAACATAATTGTAATCTTGAAAGTGAAATGCTGAATTAAATGAGGAGCATGTGAGACTCCTCAGAAACAAGAATATGTCACATGGAACTATAAGATGAGAAAGGTGACAAATTGATAAGATTTGATAACTGGGTTAAATAAAGTATGTATCATGTGTGTTTGGTTCTATAAGAATCTTATGTGGAAGAACCTTGTGTTGATCAAAGCTCTATAGTGTCTCCATAACAATAAGGTGTTATGTAGAGACCTGATGGTATGATGAATGAATAATATCTATCTCCCTTTATCTAAGATTTCGGGGACGAAATCCTTGTTAAGGGTTTATAATTTATAACATCCCTGACCTGGGCTATGCCTTAACCCTAGGAGTTTTGCTTGAGAAAGCTAATTAGATCCTTAATTTAATTTTGTGAAAAGTAATTAAGGTCCAAGAGGAACTTATTTTTCAATTTTGGTCATGTTTGAATAATGTTGAAGCAATGTTTGCTTATTGTGGACTAAAGTGCAATTTACCCAAGTTGAGGGGTTAATTTGCAAATGTTACATGATAATATGTTCCTCATGTGTTGAAGCATCATAAGAATGAAGATGATGCAGAGATATGGCTAGTGAAAGCCTGGGTATCAAGAAAAAGCTGATTAAGCAATGTTTGTGCATTAAAAACTTAGTTTTGGGGTAATGTGCAATTTACCCAAAACCTAGGGTTCAATATGCAAATTACCACTTAAAAATAGTCCCTAACGTTTCTTGGAAGCATGTAGAGCAAATAAAATTAGATGGGCATCTCATTTGTATCACTTTGAAGGAGAGAGAATCTTGATATTAAAATAATCAAGATTTAAGCATAGTTGAAACCCTAATTCAATTTAATGCAAAAATAATTATATTAATGGAAGTGACCTTCAACCAAAAATGTGTTGGTTGAAATACGTATATATGTACGTCCTTGTGCCTTGAAAAGGCAACGAAAATATCCAAAGGAATGGATAACTCACTCACATTATTAAAAGAAAAAGTAATATCCACTAACTTATGGATATTACTATTATATGATTAAGGTGCTTAATTTCTTTTCCCTTAATTTATGGATAATGGAAGGGAATTCGGAGGTGTGGAAGATATCCTTGCATGCAAGGAGTTGAGGGGAAGAGGTGGCACCAATTTTGGAATTAAAAGATTTTTATAAGGCCTTTTCTCTCTCATTGAATTTCTTATAAAAACACCTTTTACAACTCAAATCAAAGACTTTTTCGAATCCACTTCTTCTCTTTGCTTGAAAAACGACCAAGGGAGCTTTGGAGTATCAGGAGGACGACCCCCAACCTGTTGGTAAGCTTCTTGACTCCCTTTCACCTTTATTCCATGGTGGAAATCGAACATCAATGCATGATTTCTTCTTATCTTGATCCCATCTTCAATTCTAACCGTTCCTTTTCACTCAAAGCTTGAGGACGAGCCTTGGGATAGTTAAAGGAGTTGCATCAACCATTGTTTACATGATCTTGGAGCTTTGAAGCTCAATTGGAGGCGGGTTTTATAACTTGAACCCTTACTATTGTTATTGCATTCAATTCTTTATCAATTGTTGATCATTTGTTCTTATTGAAATTCACTTGATCAAATCAATAGATACAGAAAAATATGAAGGATCATATATTGATGATGATGACATAATCCTAAGCAAACACCTTAAAAATATCCTAGGCAAACGGTTTCAAAAGTTGGAGACCAATCGGTTTCATTGGAATTGGTTAAACGGCTTCAACAAACTGTTAGAAACCAAACGGTTTCAAACCATTTGGAGTGGTTGACTATTTGCAATGGTTGAATGTTTGGATCTCATAGGCTGATGTTGATGGTTGATGACCCATTAAATTCAATTGAATAGTTTCAAAGGGTCCATCAGTTGAAGGTTAATCAATTATCAAACCCTAATCGGGTTAAGTGCTGAAATTTCAATTGGTTGTTTTAAAATGTTGGGTTGATTAACCCAAACGGTATGAAGACCGTTTGGAGATCACCCAAACGGTTTTAATACTATTTGAAGGCCAACCAAGACCATTTGGAGGTCTAGGGTTGAGTATGGTGAAGTAATTGAAGGTCCAGAGATAGCAAATTGTAATGCAATCAATAGTTCAATGGTTGATCAATCTAATGATCTAAATCGTACATGAATTTCACAAATTTCAGAGATGGGATGGGGAAATGGTCTCAAGACCGTTTGGAGGTCATCCAAATGACCTCAAGACCGTTTTAGGTCATGTCATATCATAATTTGATGAAGATTCACTAATTTCAATGAATCGGTTCCACAATGTTAATCATTGAGTGTTCCTTGATATCAAAACCCTAATTGAAGGTTTCTTGATTATAGATCCTAGTTCAATTGGGTTCAAAACCCTAATTGATGGTCCAAATGAAGGATGATTCAATAGTTCAATTGATAAGTAAATCAAGGATTCAATTGATAGTTGGTTCATTGATTGAAACCTAGAATTGTTTAAGTGTTGAAAGACCTTTTTGGTCCATTCAGTTTTGAGAGGGTTTGGACCAAATGGTCTTAAGACCGTTTCGGTCCAAATGGTCTCAAGACCATTTGGGACCAAATGGTCTCAAACCGTTTGGAGACCTAAGTCTAATCAGTTTCAACACACTTCTTGCCCAAACGGTTTCAAACCGTTTAGAGAGTAAAAGGTCAAGAACGTTTAGTGATTCAATGTGATCATAACAATTGAAAACTTATTGTGATAAAGGATCAATTGACCCTATAATGTTAATGATTTATCTCAAAGATAATCACTAGGGTTGTACCTTTAAGGTACCAAATGATTGGTAACCTTAGATGAGTTATTCCTTGAAGCTTAAGTAAGCAATATTTCAATACACTACGTCAACCCTAATTGAATGTACTTAATTGAAGGGTTGGCTGACTTAATCCAACCAAGATTGACATAGTCAATATCCTAGAGGGGATGAGAGAGAGAGGAATACATACATGTAGAATAATCATGCAATGGATCAGCCTCAATACCTTCAATATGAATAAACTATGAATTTAGAGTGTAATCTTTGATGAAGAGATCATGAAACCCTAATCAAGAAGATTGGTGAACATTAACCCTAAACTAGGGCAATGTTAGTTGTAACCCTAATCTAGGGTAAGGATGTAACCATAATTGAGGGTGATTCCATGAGAAACCCTAATTGAGGGTGATTCCATGAGAAACTCTAATTGAGGGTGATTCCATGAGAAACCCTAATTGAGGGTGATGCCATGATAATCCCTAATTGAGGGTGATTCCATGAGAAACCCTAATTGAGGGTGATTCCATGTGAAACCCTATGCAATGGTATAATAAGGAGCCCTAATACATGGTGAAGGTATGTGAAACTCTAATTTTGAGTTATAATACATGAAGCCCTAATCTTAGGCAATATGATGATAAATCATAATTCTAATTACTGGATAATGGTATGAGAGAATCCCTAATGATAAAATAAGGAATAATACCTTATAAAGGTGAAATATATCAAGTAGTTGATATTAGGCAACCTTGTAGTAAGCAATGCCTTAACCTGAGATGAGTCCATATCATTGAAGATAATTGGACAATCCTTATGGGTGACCTATGCACTTTATGATAAAAGTGATAGGTTAGAGGATGAAAGTATTAAGATGAGGAAATACCTTAATACAAGATAAGTCGATAAGCTCAAGTAAGTTAGAAGTAATAAAGAAAATGATACATCAAGAATTGATAGATATCACATTTAGCATTTCAGGGTTGATATACCTTGATGCACCTCAAATCCAATATACTTGGATAAGAAACACAAGAAGTGTGTGTTATGTAAATTGTTACAATGAAGATGTAATGAATTCAATGCACTTTGATAAGTGTTGACTAACATACTATGAGAAAGGGGTTAAGCCAAGATAATGAGTATGATATAAACATACCACAGCAAGGTTGAGAGATGAACTCATACCTTGATTTGATAATCATAAATGATATATGATGAGAATAATAATCATGAGTGAATACTTATGATATTATTGAATGTTCCTAGATGAATGGAACAATAAATTAGGGTTGGATAGATAATATAAACATGAAACCCTAATTAATGTGATATGGGAAACCCTAACCCTAATTTTTGGGTAAAGGGATGAAAAGCCCTATTTGATGGTAAACCCTAATCATGGTAAGGGAATAATGGTGTTACTATTGTATTGCATGGTGTGATGTGAAATTGTCAGGACTGTTATCATGTGTATTGACCATGCAGATATCATGAGATGATGAACATAGCCAGATTTGAGCTATGATATTTATATAATAGAAATGTTGATTGGCCTTGTGTGCCATTATGTTATTGTTGTTTAGTAATAAGTAACAAAATGTGCAAGAGCTTTATGAGCCATTATATTAATTGTTGCCCAATGAGAGGTGACAAGATGTGCAGTGGCATGGTGAGCCATGTGAGATGCTTGTATAACAAGTATCATGTATACCTTGGTCAAATGACCTGAAGGTAATAGTTACCTAAGAAGTGGTAACATGTTCAGTCATGAACTAAGGGTTTGAATGCCCAGATTCAGTAATCACGATGATGATATTGCTGAGAAATGAGATCCTCCAAGTATTGAGATAAGGGATAAAGATCCCAATGTTTTACAAAGTTTTGAAAAGTACCGATGGAAGTATTACATGTTTCTTCGTAGCATTTGTCATAATAATTCATGTTTGAGAACTTGACTGATGCTAAAAGAATATGACAATGTACTTAATTAATTAAGTAAAATCATATCGTGTAGAGCCCTGGCCATAGATCCATCAGTGTCAGAATTTTCTGATGGTGAAATGGGTTGCTCCGCAGCATAACCCGGAGTTCGCATATTTTTTAATATGCGGGGGTGATGGGCGAAAATATTTGTACGTCCTAATGGGGGAATTAATGGAAGGTAAACATTAAACCTCTCAATCCTTCATTATATGTACCGGGATGGATGTATCACGAATCTCCCAAAGATTGGGATGGATGTATCACAAATCTCCCAATAGCATTAATGCCAGATCGATGGAGGTAAACATGAAATCTCTCGATTGCGAAGAGAGTGCAGCTGACCCTGCCTCTATAGCGAAGTTGCTACTATACCCTGGCAAAGCTATTTTAGCAGTGAGACAAGATGTCTTGTATGTGATCTCGTACTGACTGAGAGAGGGGAGGTCATGGTAGACGGCTCTACCTTTGACCTTGTATGGCACCGATTTTGACTTCGCAATGGTCAGATGGAGTATGAGCGGTATACCTCATCTCCTCAGGGCATAAGTGTGATTGTAAAATGTAATCAGCCGTATAGCATGTTTGCTTAAGGATGGAATACGGAAATTTACTGGCTGATGTTACATTTCCTTCATGCATCTCTAGTTGATAGATGTTATTTATATCTCTTTGCATTCATTGCAAGTAGATGAATGAATTACAACTCTACCATGGGTAGATGCAATGTCCTCCTTAGGAAAGGAGATTACTTTACTTTGTTCATACAGTGATCCATCTGCTGTTAAATATATGAGTTTTCTCTGCTCAGTTTTATTTAATAAACTACAATAATGATGTTTTGGCGGAGAGTTATATCTCTCGCTAGGGCAATTTTCAATTGTCTCACCCCCGTGGGATCCAATATTTTTAGGTAGACGCAGACAAGAAATAGAAATCCCTACAGCAGAGGAAGGACAGCAACAACAGGGACAACAGTGAGATCTCAGTGTCTGTCAAGTCATATAGATAGTAGTCCTATGTGTCGTCTATGTACTCTCAGGTCCTCGGAGTTAGTAGTTAGTGCTTTTAATGAATCGATATGAGATTTTGGCTTGATGCCTCGTGGTTCTTATGATGTATGTATATAATGTTAGTGGGGCAGTTGATGTTTGTAATCCTCGAGAAGAGATGGTACAAGTTATGTACTTATGAACTACGATGTAAATGTTATACATTGGTTCTTGATGAAAGAGTTTTCCTATGTTTGGATCTCTTTGCAAAAAGGTTTTAATTTTTAGTGATTTTTGTTAATCCGCTGCAAATGTTTAATTCTGCTTAATCAGTAACGATTTGTTTATCGGTCGTTACAAAAGGAGTGCCTATATTGTCTTTCCTATATAGACAATGAGGGGGATGTACATCGTGGCCATTACATCTCCTTTTGGAAAGATAGTAACCACTTTCCTGCTACAAAATCTATAACCAAAGGTTACAGTGCCACCATCTCTTCCTTTTTGTTAAAACTTGATGTGCAAGGAAGAGGAACAATCAATATCTTTCTTTGCACCTAAAGCTACCTTCTTTATCCATAATTAGCTCCACATGATTTATGGAGAGAGAGAAGGCATGTTTTCTTTCTAATAGTTTTATAATAAAACACTTCCTTTGAACTCCATTGTTACAACCCCAATTTTTGAGTTCCTTTGGTGAGAAATGTAATTTCTCACATTAAAGATATTGGAACAAATAATGATATAATTTGGTTCAAATAAATGGATTTTGTTTACAATAGCCTTGATGATTGCTTTGTGGGCTTTATTGGCTATTGGGCCCAATAACAAGGGAATTCAATTAGTAAATGAATAATTAAGTTTTTAAGAAAAGAAAGGTGTGGAAACCTCCAGAAGGCAAAAGAATATAATACAAAGTTGGATTTCATGCCACATGGGTTCCTTGGGTTCCAAGGAGTCCAACGTTGCATAAAGAGTGCAATAAGAAAAGAAAAGATTAATTAAGTATTTCCTTATTAAGAAAGAAATTGAAAATAATGATAAAATGTGGAAAACAAGTGAAAAGAGATATAATTGAGTTATCCTTGGTGGAATTTCGTATCCCAAGGATTCCTAATGTTAAAAGGAATACTAATGAGGAAAATAAAAGAGAAATAAAGAGAAATCCTCAAAAAGAGATATTTTAATAAGAAATAATCAAGATAATGAGAAATAATAAAGAATAATGCATTTAGATGCATCTAGAAGGATAATGAGTATCCAATAAAAAGGATTTCAAAATAATAGAGTTTCTTGGTATCCAAGGATACCCAATAAAGAGGAAAGAAAGAGAAAATACCAAAATTGCAAAATAAGGATAATGGGAATACATAATTAATGGAATTATGTGGTTTTGTTAAGAAGGGATATTTCCCACTTGAGGAGAATATAAATTCAAGGCCAATGAATTAAAAGACAAGATTAAAGAGGATAAGGAAGAGGAATTTCGAATTCCTAAATATCCATGCAATAAGGAATATCAAGGAAATAGGAGATAATGAAGAGAGAGAGAGATGGTTGCTTCACAACCAAGGAAAGTGTGTTTCCTTTCGAGTTTGGGACTTGAGTCCTCATGAGGCACGCCTTAGGGCTTCATACTCCACCCTATATAAAGGGGTAAAGCCCTAGTTCGAGCCCAAGAGAGAGGGAGAAAGATCCCACGTTCTCCTCCTTGTTCCTTACGTGTAAACCCTAGCCACGAAGTGGGTGCTTTCCCTAGAGCAATGGAGAGTTGAGGAGTAGTCTAGATGGGAGCCTGGTGTGCCACTATGCCAAAGAATAGCTTTTCCATCAAAGTAGTGTCCTAGAATGCGCGCAGCAGCTGCCCCTAGGCTGCAGCGTCGGCCACAAGAGAAGGACATGTCGAGCAAGTGTTTGGCCACGCCGATCGCAACCAGGTGGCGCCCCAAGTGCGCAGAGGGGCGGAAGACCAAGGGAGAGGGTCATCGACGAGTTCTTAGCTCTATGGAGGAGAGGGCAGGCCGTGAAAGGCAGCAGCTCGGCGGCTAGGGCGGCTACAATTCAACCTGCTCTAGGTTGAAGAAGACTAGAGAGGCATTGGACGGTTTTACCCTTCGCGGGCTGAAGCAGCGGCTGACTTAACCAAGGGTATAATCATAATTCAGTTATGTTTCCTAAAACAATCGCTTTGCATGAGATGGGTGACGTGGCGCCTCCCTATTGGGAAAGTAAGTGTTTTTTTTGTAAAATTCATATCTAAAAATTGGTAGCTCGGATTAGCATGCATAAAATATGAAAGTTGCTCAGAAAACCAATAGGAATCCAATAAAAATGCATATAGAAGCTAATTCCTCTTGTAATTAGAAAAGTAGTATAAGTTATTAACTTTAATGTAATGATGATTAAGAAACCCTATTTTGATGTGTTTAATGTGAATAGTAGGGTTTAATTGATGCTTAAAGTTGATATTAGTCTGTTAATGATAAAAGGGAACATTAGGAACAAAAAGGATGAATCTTTGCACGTAATCCATTTAATTTAGAGTTTTGTGCGTGAATATACTTTAATGGGCCTTAAAACCCTAATGTTGGCAAATTCGACTCTTAATAGCTTTAATTATTCAAAGTAGTGAATAAAGATGAGATATAATGATCCTAGGATATTTCAATCATTAAAGTTCCTAATTTGTGGATAAATAACCTTAATATAGATATTAGGGTTTTTGATTGAATCAAGGTAGAATTAATGGTAAATAACGTTCATATGAGTATTAGAGCATAATGAACTACGAATTGATGATAAACGAGCATAATGACTTTGTCATGGGTTAAAGGGGATACAAATTGTAGCTTTAATGTAAAAGAGGCTTAATGGACTTATATAATTGTTGATTATGCCTTAAATCCAAAACCGAGGATTTGATGTGGAAATAATTAGGGTTTGTGATCAATTATGTTAAATTAGGGTTTAAAATAGTAAAAGATGAAGGGAAGTCCTAATTGTAATAGAAACCCTAAAAGTGAATTAGAAACCCTAGGAAGCGAGCTAGGTTTAATGGATCTTGATGACATGAATAATAAAAAGGGAATTACGTGATTATTTCAGGATCTTGTTGAAAATGCTTGCTTGCTTGGATTCTTATTTGCATGGATATTTCTGTTCAAATCGTCAGATCAGGTATGTGGTTAATTATGAATAACCGCCTTAGTTTCTCGAGGATTTTCCGGATGGTTAATCGCATTGAATGCAAGTTATCAGTTTGGATGTTCATACTTGCAAACTATAAAGTCATTATGATTATCACATTAATAATAGAAGTATGGATTCTCGCACTTATATGCCACCCTGATGGATGATGCCAAAGGTCAGGCCTAGATGGGTAGACCAATGGACACCTTGAGTGGTGACCCCAGGCACCAAGCTCGGGAATGAGAAGGTGGCCTATGATATTGCATGACTAGTGGGCACCATGAGTGGTGACCCCCAGGCACCAAGCTCAGGATTGAGAAGGCGGCCTTAAATCATTAGCAAAGGAAACCCTAAGGTGGGTATGCCAGGGTTAGGGCAAAAGCGATGGAGAATGTCATACTGAAAAGTGTAAATTGGCTTGTTAATTAATTTGATTGTGATTATTAAATTGTTAGCCATATTTGTAAGATTTTGGTTGTCCCCACATACCAATATATTTCGATATACTGACCGACGTTTTATTTGTCAGCGTTTTAGGAACAATAATTGAAAGAACAAATAGTAAAGTGACACATTGTGGAAAAAAAGAAATAAAGTGCAAGGAGGATTAGATAGAATAATTCAAGATCTGGATAGATAGATTTACAAGATTTTCAAAGGTAAGTAAAGTTTTAATTTTATACCAAATTCCAGTTAGTTAGTAGAATTTCATAATTATTATTGATTATTTGTTGAACCTTTGATCCTGTTAATTGAATAACGGCTCTGACCTTCGAGTCTCCCTTAATTGGGGGTTACCGGGAGGCGGGGTCATTACACTCCATCTTCTTACATTGATCTCCTTATCGGTTATGAATATTTTCCATTGTTTTAGGAAAACAAATAATTACCTTTCTTAACTTGCTTTTGTAATTTGGGATTTATTGGAAAAGTCTCATATATACAACTTACCATTATTTCATGGAACATCCTTTTTCTCTCAATTAATAGAATCCTCTTCCCTTTATTATCATTTTCAAGTTTATGAAAAGTCATATCCAAATATTCATATTTGATTTCTTAAATATTGTGTTGTCAATCTTGACTGTATAATTATCTTTTTATTATCTAAAACTCCATAAATCTTATTTTCTTTTAGAAACTTTGTCCAACATTATTAATGGGTCATTGCAAACAAAACCCCTTTTATTTCTTAAATTTGTTCCACAAGGACAACATTGTTCCATGAATAATGCCATTGGGGAAAATTATTCATCATTCCATGGTTTTTATATAATTCAAATTTTCCAAAATTGAGGATATAACAGTATGCGCTTCGAGTTTCCCTTAGGAATACTCGTTTCACCATCCAACAAGTTTTGACACTGAAGATGGTTCTATGGCACAATGCACTACATGATTAGAGTTACACATGATTAGTTATGCCAATTGGGTGAATCAAGGCCGCATCAAACAAGTGGACATACGAACCCTAATTCAATTCTAGCAAGCATATAAGTGTAACAACTTCAAAAGATATAAAATGTATGAGACATATTGTTCCTCATATCATTGTCGCATGGTAGTATTCACTTGCCATTCATAAGACCATACTTGTCATCACATCATCATTATAGGATACAAATCCTTATCACATTATTCTAGGGTTCCAACCCTTGTCACGTCATGAAGAGGATTATACCTCATTCAGGGCTCAACCATGCCCAAAGGTCATTAAGACCATCATATCATTCCCTGCAAGATCATCATTATCTTTCCATGCCTTATAACAAGGCTCAACAAACATCACCATATATGTAATACACAGACTTAGCATGGTATTGCATTAAGGAACTAAAAATTGTTCACATAATAACATTGTAGGGTTATCTTAGCATTTAAGAGCATTCCTTTATTATATCAACATATAAGGAAGTTAGGTATGATTGGTCATCATCACCCTTATAGTGTACAAGTTTAGCATAAGAAAGCATAAATCATAAATCTATGATGACCACCAGTAACACATTAAAATTACAATCATCCATTAGGAAGGATGTTCCATCATTATATTAATCATCAAGGAAGGCTAGCATGACTAACCACCATCATCTATTTGTATTAGGGTTAGGTTTAGCAAGATAGGTTACATTGAAGCTATGGTTCATCATTCAAACCCAAACCCTAACTCATGGCATCCTCATACAATCATGGATGCATAAGATAAAGCATCACCATCACATTCCATACCTTTCTCAGTTATGAACACATGCATAACTCAAGGGGTAAGTGTCAAATTATAGAATACTAGGGTTTCAAAAATTGATAAGGGAGCACTCCATTATTCTATTAATCATTCAAGGGGGTTGTTCATAATCAATCACCATCACTTGGTTACATTAGGGCTAGGTCTAACAAGTTATACTTCATTAGGGTTACCCATTAACTCATTATGGTGATTATCATTTATATTCATATGAGGGTAAAGGTAAGACTACAAGTTTAAGGAATTGAACCATCAAATTATGATCATTAGAGACATAACATTACACTATAGACTACACCCATAAGCATGGGAATGTTGAGGCATCAACTCCTAACCATTGAATCATTCTCTTTGTTCAAAACCATCGATTAAGGTGTAAGTTTGACTTTTGAAACATTTAACTAAGAAACCATCGAATTAGGGCTTATAGAGATCAACACATTAGATTCAACCTCACCATTAGTTGTGGTGTCTAGGTACTACCATCAGTTGTTAAGCTTATGCAGAATTGGTTGTTAAGTTTATGCACCATTGATTGTTAAGCTTATGCACCATCATCTATTATCACTAGGTGGTAAAGCAAAGTAATGGTGCAAGAAAAACCATCGTTTGTTATAGGATATAAGACCATCATTTGAAACCATCATTAGGGTACTAAAACCATCAAGTATTGTGTATCAAAAAGAGTCCAAAACAACACTAAGAGGGTGGACATCGTTTGGAACACTAAGGCCAAGGAAAACAGTAAGAAGAGCAGGCCATTGGTTTTCAAGGAAAGAAGGAAATCAACTTGGAAGACTCTAGATGGAGATCATCCAACCATGGAACTCTAGTCATCGACTATTAAGGAAAAGCACACCCATCGCATGTTTTCAAGGGAGAGTATCCAAACAGTTGTAAAGGATTCACCATTAGTTGTTAGGATAAACCCAACAAAACAACCAAGGAACTAAACCATCGAGTGTTAAGCACTAAGGAGTAAAATAGCCCGTAAACCCTAATTACAACCCACCATGTAAGAGGCACTAAACCATCAAGTATGATGCTTCAAAAGGAGTCATAAACTGACCTAAGGTGTGACCATCAGTTGACACCATTGTTTGTCACCATTGGTCATCATCATCGGTTGTGAAGAAGACAACTTCATCGATTCTAGTGTGAGATCATCCATCGGTTCATGTACAAAGTGAAAATCAGCCTAAAAACTCTAAGTATAGGCCATCATTTGATGGGTAATAAGCACCATCGGTTGCCATAACAACCTGATATAAGTCTTCCTCTACATTAGGAAGAACGTGCACATAGTTTCAGGTTCATCTAGAGCTGAAAACTAAGCAAGAAACATCATTAAAATCAAAACCCTAGGCAAGCATAACTTCTCTAAGCTTAGATCATCGTTTTAGAGCAAGAACTTGAGTAAGCAAGCTTGTAGTAAGCAATAAATGAGAAGAGGGTTATAAAACTTGTCTCTAGGAATAAGATCAGATCCCAAATAGTAGGAAAACTCGAGCAAGGAGGGTAGAAAACTCTAGCATAAACTCTGAACTCGGCCAATTAGCACCTTTCTTCACAAAAGAAACAAACCCTAGGTAGAGTGAACAAGAAAGATAGGTTCTTTGGGCTTTAGAGAAAGCTTTACCATAAAAAACCATGGTTCCATATAGTAAGAAGGTAGGAAGAATAAGAACATCAAAATAAATGAAAGAGAGAAGGAGAAACTTACTAGTTTAGGTCGGAACAAGCAAAGACGCTCCACAAGCCCTAAAAGAAGGGTATATCTGAGCTCTAGCCACTTGCATAAGGAGATTGCCCACCTTATTCTACCTTGGGAACCTTCTCCACCACCGAGTAGGGGAATAATAATCTCTAGATGGTAGGGGAGAGATAGGGGTCTAAAGGCTTCATTTGGGTACCTATGGATAAGTATATAAAGCTTATGAATATGGGAGAGAAGAAGCTTGAGGTGTCCAATCAGCTCTCCATGTGTCCATGGACAAGAGATTCCATGGCCATGCAAGAAGAAGGTCCACCAATTCTGGGAGTTTGCTAGACCACCAGATGATGACCTCCCAAGCCCACCACCGGTTCTTATGCATGAGAAACCATTGGTCCTTGAAACCCTAGCTTACTAGATGATGAACCATCATTTGATCACCCTATTTCTGAACCCAAACTAGAAAACCATCAACCTAAGGCTTCTAGGATGACCATCGGTTGTAATTACCTGTTGGTGACCATTGGATGTCAACCAAATAGGGGGACCATTGGTTGATGACTCCTAAAGGTATCTCATCCATGAAGGGATAAAACCCTAATCCACCATTGAAGAGAAACACCACCAAACCAGGGTACAACTAGGTGCCCCATGGCCCAAAAATATCAAGAATGATAAAAAAAACATATAAGTATCATAATTCATGTGAAAATTTGAAAGTAAAACCTTAGATTTGGGTAAATTTTAGAAAAGTCCAAAATGTGCATAAAATTTCATAACTTGCACAAACAGTGCCCAAATTGGACCAAATTTGAAACTTAATCGTATCGCATGATATCAATGCACCTCATATGATTTGATTAAGGTTTTAAGCACCCAATTATGATAATTAAACATGTTCAACCATTTAATCAAGGTTAGGGGTCTCATACTCACCCTCCAACCACCACCATGACAGGATATGTAAACGAGCTCAATGCCCTCATAGAAGCCAAACAAGAACAAGTAAACCAGAAGTGCAATTCAAAACATACATTCAAAGGCAGACACTGAGAAGTCAAGTGAGAATATCAACTGAATAGGAGTTTTATATAAAATCAAACATAGATTGAAAACAACATGGAAATTGGGGGAAAAGGAAGGATACCTCATAGAGCCTGATTGGTGGTGGGAGAAGTTTACTACTCTCTAGAGAGTGAAAGTGGGTGTTTGGTGGTGAATCAAACAGTCTTACCATCATTGCCAAAGTAAAAAAATCCACCACGGCTGATCAAAGTTGGGTAGGTACTCCCTAGTGTAATTAGGAACGAATAAGTTGGTGGGGTTGATCGTTGAGGTCAGAAGATGGCGTTGACTTTGTTATATATAGACTAGGAGACCCATTGAGGTGAGGATCCCAATGGAGACAGGATATAGGGGTTGTGAAGACCCCTTTTTGACTGGGAGATTGGGGGAATGAAACCTCATCGAACCAAGTATCAAGGTTCTAGCATACATGCGGGGATTGTGGATCAAGGAAGATAAGGAGGAAAGGAGGGAGGAAGAGAGAGCAAGAGATCGAGGGAGTAAAAGGACTATCACGACTACTGTGTGGAGTCTAGGGAGTCTGCGCCTTGAGGTAGAAGAGAAGGCCACAAGTGATCCATGACGGTTGGATGACTAATAAGGGTCCCTAGATAAAAGGAACCATGTGACATGATACAATATGTGAGAAGCAGAATTCTAGAGAAATAAATTGCAAGAGACAAAATTGACAATCTAACTCGATTAAATATAGTCTAGTTAGCATTGAAATTGCACAATTAAGAATTATCTTCTCCAACTGAATTAGGCTAACAATCATTATCCAATTAAGGTGAAACTTTGAACCTAGACTAATTAGGACCCAAAGAATCGGGTTTTGAGCTTAGATTTAGGTTTTGGGATATCTTGTACAATTTTTAGGATGATTAGGGTTTAAATTAAATATGTCATTATCCATTATTATATATTACTATTATTCTCTGTAATCCTTATTTAGTCTTCCTTATCCTCATATTATCATCATATGTGGTTATATCAGATTATCTTACACAAAATAGGATTATTTTAATCAATTTATCATTAAGTTCATTAATTTCACCATTAACTCAAATAATGGCACATTGATAACTCCCACTTATATGTATTTACGATCACATTATACCTATTACTTGCATTATTGTCCTCAGAAGTCATTCACATATACTTGTTCCCATACGGTCACTAATAATGCACTTTTGACCCCACATGAGTCATTCATGCATATTTATGTAGACCCAATTTCTTATCAATCATATTTGAGTCATTAGATGTATATTGATGAGCAAGGTGAAACATATTAATGAATTAATTTACATGTTAAGTCTTGATTAGTTTATTATGTACCATCTATGTGCATCAATGTGTGTTATCCAATTATGACATCTACTGTCACTAATGTATCATGAATGTCACCAAGGACACATATATTAGGAGTAGTTAACTTCAAGTTAGGGTTTATGGTTAGCATGATCATCATACATCACACATACTGTATTAGCATGCATAAAGTATAGGGTTAGGTTCCATATATCTCATTCATCACAACATTAGGGTTTATTGGTCCATAGCATGGTCATGGTTACATGAATCTATGATTAGCATTTATATGCAATTAATAATTTGGGTTTGTACTTAGATTAGACATAATCTATGCATTAGGGTATAAACACGTGAATTGCTCATTATTTGCATATTATATATACATTAGGGTACACACATGTGTATTAAGGTATAACTTTATCCTTGTTTGGATAAATTTAAAGATCCAATCACACTAACCTCCTAACCAAGGGATTAGGGTTTCTAGAGTCAGGATAGCTAAATCTTAGTATGTTATAGGATTCCATCCCTTAAAAGGATTTCATCCCCAAAATCAGCCAATCCATGATCTATCAAGGTACTACCCCTCCACCCCTTAAGAAGGTTTGACATAATAAGTCAAACAAAACCTAGAGGTAAAAGGGTGCGTCTAACTAAACCATGTATAGAATCTATCACTTCATCACTAACTTTTCAATATCATCAAACATCAAAGTCTAAGTTCCAAGGGTAGTCTAGACAAATAATGTATTCCAACTTTGGGTATATTACTTATTACCAACCTCATCATTCTCATAACATATTCCTAGTCATAAGTCAAATCCCATCGCTCCCAAAACATGAACATGGGTATTACACTTATATCTTGGGAAAAGGCACAAGGTGTCCGATCTAAACAAATAAGAGTTAGCTCACTCAAGATCACCATAAAACTTCCTTAGATTCTATATCCTTATATAATCCTAATATGGGAAACATATCTAGATTCTAGAGTAAGCATCTCATCTAGAGAGTTTTCTCATAGGATAAGGCTAATATAAGGAACTTATGGGAGAGGTAAAACCTAAGGGAGATAGTATTGGAATAGGCAGATCAACCGACTGCACATGCTCTAATACCATACATGTAAGGAATGGGACCCGAGAGGGGATCCACTCAACTTACTCAAAAGAATAATAAAAAATCATCCAACGCCAATTGTCACAAGTTTTCACAAACGATGATAACTATAATTCAAGTATGTAATGTATCAAATACCAAAAGTGTAGTAGCAGAAGTAAATATCTAACTATTACAATATTCATGTTTAACATTGTTCTTCACCATGTAGGGTGTACATAAAAGAAAACTAATCAATATCAAAGGATCATTAGAGGGTAAACCAACCATTCAATCTATCTCCAAAAAGAACAACTACTATCAATTAGGATGCAACTCAGGTTCACCTATGGCAGAATCTTCTCCACCTAAGGGGTTGGAAACACCCCCCCACAAGAGAAGACAAGGTGGAAAATTATCAGCAAAAGTCGGTATGTTCTTATAATAGAGATTGGACAATTTATATGGGAAAAGTACATCAAAAGTAAAATAGCATGGTTCCCAATGAAGAGGGAGGCATAAGAATACAAGTGGATATCAAAAGAGTTCTTCATATAGTAAGACAAAGAAATTATATGAAGAAAATAATAAAGTTCACAATTACCAATTCTTGCATTTAAATATCAAATAGAGAACAACAAATAAATAACCAGAATTATGCATGCAGATTAAATATTATACTACAACTATCTAAAAACAAGGAAGAAGAATTTCACATTACATGCCTAGGAAGGAGGTGAAAGCACCCACAATTCTCTATAATAATATATACATTAGGTGAGAGCACTTGGGACTGAGGTGAGAGCACCATCACCCATAGACTAGAAAGTTGTACAATGGGGTCAGAACCCACAATATACCACCACTAATAGATAATAATAGTTTCAACAATTAAACATTCATATAATAGAGAGGTAAGGTAAAGTTCAATCCAAGCAAAGAAATCAATTTAAGGTTTCCATTATGAAATGGAACAATATTATGGAATAATGCAATAAGGGTTGCAAATTGAACAAGCATTTGTTGGTAAATATGCCCTAGGAGCTAATCATATGATGATTGTGATGACATATCTTATACGCGGTTTGATTAATAATAGAGGCAATCTTCCAATTTATTTTATTTCATTTAGTTGTGAGATAATGATGAAATATAATGAACGTCTAAAGAATGACATTACTCAATGACGTATGTCTTCGGGTTGATGACCTGAATAGTGAGATCATACAGATGTCAAGAGTATGTACATTCTTATTATGTCCCTAGTCAGATGTTATTATGGAAGGTTTATAGACAACAATGACACACAAGACTAGAGTGTGTTTTGGTTGATGACAGAATCTCATCTATCATGATATGTGATAATAAACCAAACACATAAATAATTTCTAAAGAACAGTGTATCAGACAGACCCATCTTGAGAGTGACACATGGAAACCATAATTGATAGTCAGAATCATCTCTCATAGTGATGGTGGTGATTGTGGTTCCTAGACCTGAAGTGACTACACTCATCACATGTTGATCGATGTACTTTAACATCATCCATTGTGACCTTGAATAAGGGTTACCATAAAGGTGATGCTTGGGTACATTATGACACATGGGGATGACTGTAAGTGATGTATATGGGATTTGTCCCTCCTACAAGAGTTTGATATCTAGGACACTTGATAAGCGAGACTGAGAAAAGCTTGTGTATGCACATGTGAATCAATATATTGTATTGAGGTCACATATATCTCATACAGTCTACTCTAGTTCAAGGAACATGGATTGAACACTTAGAGGATGAAGATTCCATGCCTCGAATTTAATCCAGATAAAGTGACAAAGGAATCATACAATCACTATAACACCAATCATGAATTACAGGTTGAAGTTTTTCTCCAACTTTTTGAATTACTTAGGTAGCAACGATGTGTTGCTAGATACCGCTCATTGCTTGTGATGTCATAAATCAATTATGGACATTCACTGCCAATGTAACTTGGAACCTATAGGGTCACACATATAGGATACATTTGGAATAGGAGTTCATTCATGAATATAGTTTAAACTTGATTACTAAAGAGTTAGGTATTCAATTTAAATAACATTGATTGGATGTTGACTGATTGAATTGTAAAGTGATCGGTTTAAATGTTGAACTGATCATTTCATAGTCTAGATCAATTGAACCAATATTGGCAATCTGGTCCATGAACTGACTAGTTTAGGAAGTGAACCGATCGACTCAGGTCCATGAAACAATAGGCTCATGTTATGAATTGATTAGTTGGTGGATCAATTCGATTGATTCAAGGATTAGTGTTGAGGTCATGTTGCATTAAATCGGGTATTAATTGCCAATACAATGGTGATTAGGAGACAAGATGAAATTATCGGTTCAAGGGTTGAACTGATCAGTTCACATGCATCTGATCGGTTTGCTTGTGAACAGACCGTTTTCCCACTCATAGGATGTGAAAATTTGCAAAATCTCATCCTCTTTGACTCTTGCATAGACGGGGAACGCTGACCCCGACCCTCCTATAAATAAAGGGCTATTGGGGGCTTCTCAGACACATCAATTAGCTCTGACAATTGTTGTCTTCTCTAGTTGTGGTAACAGAGAGAACCCGAGCAAGTCCTACACAATAAAGGGAGGGATAGCATGGAGAACAATTGTGGGAGAGAAAGTTGGTGCTAGTACACCAACTAGAAGGGACAACTCCTTCATGTCTATTCTTCTAGAACAACATGAGTTCCCAGTGGTCTGTTTGGACTACTATAGAGGTAAGGTGTCTGTCGTCTGCCGCTATGAGGACTAGGTCAAGATGTTGTTTGTGGTAATCAACCAAGAGATGTTGCAAATGATGTATGGGTGTGACTTAAAGAAAGCAACATAATGCTTTGAGGGAATTGTTGCTCGACTTGCTCCAGGATCAGGTATTACCTCGAAACCATCCTTCCCATTACATAGTTATCGACATGGTCTTCTTTTAAAGGAGAATATGCCAGATAAAATTTTATTTTCATTGCCTATCCTGATGCCATATTTCCCTACAACATTAGCAAGATTAAATCAAAGAGATTCAATTTGCATTATCAACAATCTACAAGATGAATTTCAGTGATCTGGACCCAATTGGGTCAAACATGTATACTCAAGTGACATATTAAAAAATATGTCACAATCAAGTAAAGCGAGAGAAAATATATTATTGTCCAATATGACTCGTAAAGAGAAGCAACACACCTTAATGATGTGTATGAACAAGTTAAGGTGAAACCCTAGATCCAAATACACCTTAATGATGTGTATGAACAAGTTAAGGTGAAACCCTAGATCCAAACACACCTTAATGATGTGTATGAACAAGTTAAGGTGAAACCCTAGATCCAAACCAAGGTCTAAATCTACCTATTAAATATTCAGATGAATTTAGGGATTATGATCCTATAAAAACCCCTAAAAATGACTCTTTTTATCATTAGTGATTTAGGTTATGAAAACTATATCATTAGATAAATTATAATTATGTGATTTCAAGACATATTTATTCATCAATTTTTGACTTATAAATTATAGATATGGTTTTACAAGATTAAAGTTAATTAGGGAAATTCCATAAAGAATCATATATTTAATTAAATGGAATTAGATCCCAAAAACCATACCAAATGGTAGGTCTCATTTTTATAATTCCAAAATATGCATTAGTTTAATTTTTTAACTTATAAATTAATTGTTATGAAGTTTATAAGATACAATGATTTACTGAATTTAAATTAACAAACCCATTTGACAATTACCAAAATACATCTACATCACACATCAATTCTTTGACGCATGAAAGGGTACTTTAGTCATCAACCAATGATCAAATATCACACGATTAAGAGTCAAGTGAAAGATCTAAAGACCAAAAGGCCCATGGTTAGTGTGACTCAAATCAAATCTAGGGTAAAAAAAGTAAAGTAACATATCATTCATCTTATCTATTAGGTTCCTTCATACTAGCACACTACATCGTAGTAGACCATGAAACCACGATGTCTAGAAACCAATACCAACAATCAAGACCGATCTTCATTGAGGAAAACACCTCTTGCCTTCTTAGAACTTCTCCGGTTTTGGATCACGCAGGTAGAGGCGAAGAGTAAAACATGGCTCACCCTCCAAAATCCACCACAGGAGGATAGGTGAACAAGCTCAATGCCCTCATAGAAGCCAAACAAGATCAAAGCAACCAACATCGCAATTCGACACATCCATACAAAGGCAGACACTGAGAAGTTGAGTGAGAATATCAACTAAACATGAGATTTATAGAAAATTGAACACATACTGAAAACAACATGAAAATTGGGGAAAAAGGAAGGATACCTCATAGAACCCTATTGGTGGTGAAAGAAGCTTTGCTGATCTCTAGAGAGTGAAAGTGGGTGTTTGGCGGCGGCTCAAATAGTCTCGCCATCATCATTGGAGTCAAAGAAGCCACCATAACTGACCAGAGTTGGTTAGGTACTCCCCAACATGATTGAGAATGAATAAGTTGGTGGGGTTGATGGTTGGGGTCAGAAGATGGAGTTGATTCTATTATATATAGGTGAGGAGACCCATTAAGGTGAGGAGTCCCAATGTAGATGGGAAACATGGGATGTGAAGACCCCTTTGTCAACTACGAGATTGGGGGAATGAAACCCTGCCAAACCAATGATCAAGATTCTAGCATACATGTGAGGATTGTGGAGCAAGGAATATAAGGGGGAAGGGAGGAAGGAAGAGAGAGCAAGAGATCGAGTGAGCAAAAGGACTATCATGACTACTGTGCAGAGTCTAGGGAGTCTAGGACTCGAGGTAGAAGAGAAGGCCACAAGCAATTTATGATGATTGGATGACTCATGAGGGTCCCGAGATAAAAGGTACTATGCAACATTATATGATATGCAAGAAGTAGAGTTCTAGGGAAATAAATCACGTGACACGAAATCAAAAATCTGACTCAATTAAATGTAGTTCAGTTATCATTGAAATTGCATAATTAAGAAATATCTTCTCCATCTGAATTAGGCTAATAATCATTATCCAAACCTAGACTAGTTAGGACCCAAAGAATCAGGTTTTGAGCTTAGATTTAGGTTTTAGGATTATCTTGTATGGTTTTTACTACGATTAGGGTTTAAGTCAAATATCATAATATCTATTATTATACATTACTATTATTCTTGATACTACATATTTAGTCTTCATTATCCTCATATTATCACCATATGTTGGTATATTCGATTATCTTACACGAAATAGGATTCTTTTACTTGATTTCTCATTAAGTCCATTATTTTCTTCATGAAGGCAAATAATGGCATATTAATAACTCCCACATATAGTTAACATCTATTTATTGTCACATTATACCTATTACTCACATTATTGTCCTTATCACTTATACTTGTTCCTATCCAGTCACTAATTATGCACATTTAACCCCATATTAGTCGCTCATGCATATTTATGTAGAATTAATTGATTATTAACCATATTTGAGTAATTAGATGTATTTTGGTGAGCAAGGTGAAACATATTACTTATTAATGAATTGGTTTACATATCAGACCTGATTAGGTGATTATGTACCATCTATGTGCATCAATGCATGTTATCTGGTTATGACACCTAATGTCACTAATGTATCATGAATGTCACCAAGGACACATATATTAGGATTAGTCAACTTCAAGTTAGGGTTTATGGTCAACATGATCATCATACATCACACACACCTTATTAGCATGCATAAAGTCTAGGGTTAGGTTCAATATATCTCATCCAGCATAACATTAGGGTTTATTGGTCCATAGCATGGGTGTGGTTACATGTCTATATGATCAGGGTTTATATGCATTCACAATTAGGGTTTGTTCTTAGAATAGACACAATCTGTGTGTTATGGTACAAACATGTAAATTGCTCATTATTTGCATATTATATGTCCATCGGGGTACACATATGTATCTTGAGGTATAACTTTATCCTTGCTTGGTTAAATCTAAAGATCCAAGAACACTAACTCCTAATCAAGGGATTAGGATATCTAGAGTTAGGATAGCTAAATCTCGATATGTTACAGGATCACACCTCCGGTGAGCCATTGTTCATGTGAGAGAGAATATAAAAAAGGAGACCTTTTGGAGTGTCTCCAATGGTTTGGATGCTAAATATTGGTGTGATCCTTGGGTTGATACTAGTATATGCTTGATGGAGGAAGCCTTGCCACAAATTACTAAATCAGGATCAAAACTAAGTGTTCGTTCTATGGTGGATGACGAGGGGAAGTGGATTTGGAATCCATTTTAGCACAAACTAGCCTTTAGTTCTAATTTGAAAATTGTAAGAACACTCCCAACAACTGTAACCTTTAAGAAAGACAAACGTGTTTGGGTGCTAACTAGTACTGGTAATTTTAGTACCAAATCAACATATGTCGGTATTCTCATTGTCACTGCTAGTGATACGCCTCTTATTAAATTGTTGTCTATTATCTAGAATTGGAGGGACTAGGAAGAATTAGAAGTTTTCTGTTGATTATTGTCCATGATAAAATTATGACTAATCTAGAAATGAGTCACAGGAATCTCCTTGATAACACTTTATGCCCTATTTGTGAATCTACTGAGGAGGATTTACTTCATGTATTATGAGAGTGCAAGGTTGCCAAAGAGGTTTGCTGTAATGATCCCGCCTCCCAGTAACCCCCAATTAAGGGAGACCCGAAGGTCAGAGCCGTTATCCAATTAACAGGATCAAAGGTTCGACAAATAATCAATAACAATTAATAAACTTTACCAATTAAACTAAAAACGGGTATAAAATAAAACTTTTTCTTACCTTAGAAAAATTGGGAATTCTAAACTTCTATCCATGAAGTTGCTAATCTAACTAATCCTCCTGTGTACGTTATTTCTCATTTAATTCCACATCTGCCACTTTACCGTTTGTTCTTTTCATTTGTACCTAAAACGTCGACAAACAAAACATCGGTCAATATATCGAAATATACTGGTATGTGGGGACAACCAAAAACTTGCAAATATGGCTAACCATTTAATAATCACAATCAAATTATTTAACAAGACAATTTACATTTTCAATGTGTCATTCTCCACCGCATTTTCCCTAACCCTGGCATACCCCTCTAGGGTTTCTCTTTTGCCATTGACTTAAGGCCACCTTCTCAATCCTGATCTTGGTGCCTGGGAGTCACCTCTCATGGTGCTCCATAGTCATGCATCATAGACCACCTTCTCATTCCCGAGCTTGGTGTCTGGGGTCACCTCTCATGGTGCCCATGGGTCTACCCTCCTGGGCCTGACCTTGATGGCATCTTTCATCAGGGTGGCATGTAGGTGCGAGAATACACATGTCTATATAACTGTGATAGCCATAGTGACTTCATAGTTGCAGTATGATCATCCAAATAGTTTAGTTTGCATTCAGTGCAAGGAAACATCCGAGAATCCTTCGGGAAACTAAAGCGGTTATTCATAATTAACCACATACCTGATCCAACGATTTGAACAAAAATATCCATGCAAATAAGAATCCAAGCAAGCAAGCATTTTCAACAAGATCCTGAAATAATCACGTAATTCTCTTTTTATTATTCATGTCATCAAGATCCATTAAACCTAGCTCGCTTCCTAGGGTTTCTAATTCACTTTTAGGGTTTCTATTGCAATTAGGGTTTCCCTTCATCTTTTACTATTTTAAACCCTAATTTAATGTAATTGATCACCAACCCTAATTATTTCCACATCTAATTCTCAATTTCAGATTAAAGGCATAATTAACCATTAATTAACTTCATTAAGTCTCTTTTACATTAAAGCTATTATTTTTATCCCTTTAATCCATGACAAGATCATTATATGCATTTATCGTCGATTCATAGTTCATTATGGTCCAATTCACATATGAACTCGGTTTGCTATTAATTCCACCTTTTATTTAGGAGAAAACCCTAATTACTACATTAAGGGTATTTATCAACAATTAAGAACTTTTATACTCAAAATAGCTTAGCACCATCATATCTCAGCCTTACTCATGAATTTGCACAATTAAAGCCATTAGAAGTCTTAATTACCATCATTAGGGTTTCAAGGCCCATTAAAGCTCATTTATGCACATGGAACCCTAGATTACTTCAATTATGTGTACAGTACATCCTTTTAGATCTTAATATGTCTTTTTATAACCAAAAGGTTAACATTAACTCTAATCATTCATATAACCCTTCCGTAATCGTTAATCAACAAAGATTAGGGTTTTTCATTGGTCAAACTATTAAAGATAGCATTTTTACATAATTTTTTAATTGCAAGCAGAAAAAGGCTTCAAATATATTTTTATTGTATTCCTTGTATTTTTCTGATAAATTTTCATGTATGACATGTCTTTTTCTGAGCATCCTATCGATTTCTATAATTTTTGAAAGATTAATTTACCTGAACCAATTAGGCCTTGACACGTCGTCGGTTCTTCCCTTTTAATTCACAAAAGGACTCAAGTGCCCTCCGGCGTCCCACGCACACAGAGGGGTATTTGCGTCAATTGTTTTATCCTTCCCCAACCTCTCCTTCATCTCCCCCCGCACCGCAGCGCCCACGAGCAGAGCTCCATGGCCGAGTCAACCCCATGGTTGACTCTCGCTGCTGGAGCCCAGAAGCCGAAAGCAACGGCAGGGCGACCTTCGCGACAGCCGTACGGACTTGCTGGAGCCTTCCAATTGCTCGCTATCTATGCCCAACCACCGGCCAAGATGGCCGTTCCTTTGCAGGTGCAGGTGTTGCCACTCGAGAAGCAGGAGGGGGCGAGGGATGAAATTAGGAGATGTGGAAGAGCTGGAAGAGCAATCGATGCTCGGGTTATAAGTATGGGATCACAGAGGGGTTTGTAGCCCTCTCCTTTAAATAAAGGTTTGTGTAGGTAGAGTCCTGCGTGGACTAGATTTGGGGAAACATCGATTGTCCTCCAAAGCAATCAAAGTTTAGGATGATCGTGTGTGGATTCCTTCTACGAATGTATTGGGAAAGTTTCCAGATTCGTATGTGAATCATGTGAAGAGGAAACTGATCGGAAAAAGACTACATCCTATTTCCCACCGTTGTTCATAGCTGGAGCTAGAGGATGATCGCCAGCCATTGGATCTCAAATCAACGGTGCATATCACACGCACCCTTAAAAAGGAAATTTCAATTTAATTCTAACTGTGACATTTATTATAAACCCAACACTTTAGGGAATCTTATAAAAGCTATAACTCCCAAACCAAACGTCCAAAAAATCCCAAATTTTGAGGGAATCATAATAATGACTTAATTTATCATCATACCAAATTTGGAATCATTATCTAAAGAAATTGGGTCCCTTTCTTAAGTTTCAAGTTATTACTCAATCATGTGTATCTCTCACCTATTTTATTTTTCTTTTGCTATAAAATTATTATTTTGAGTTCCTTGAACCTCAAGGAACCTTAATGGCTCGAAATCCCTTCTTGGGAATATTTCTTTAGCCTCTTTCCTTATCTTTCATCCTTTTTTTTATTATCTTACTTTTCTTATTAAAATATCCATTTTTGATCATTTCTCTTTCATTATATTCCTTATTGAAATTCCTTTCATCATTAGAAACCTCATGGGTACGAAAATCCATCAAAGATAACTCGATTGTACCTCTTTTCCCATATTTTCCACATTTTATCATTATTTTCAATTTCTTTCTTAATAAAGAAATAACTAATTGATATTTTCTTTTATTATTGCATTCTCTATGTAACTTTGGACTCCTTGGAACCCAAGGAATCCAAGAGGTACGAAATACCTCTTTGGATTATATTATTTTTCCTTCTAGAGGTTTCCACACTTTTCTTTCCTCTATTTTCTTATATACTCAATAGTAGAGTTTCTTTTGTTCTTTCTTTGTTATTGGGCCCAATAGCCAATAAAGCCCACAAAACAATCATCAAGGCTATTGTAAATGAAATCCATTTATTCAAAATAGATTGTTCGTTCAAATATCTTTAATATGAGAAATTACATTTCTCACCAAATAAACCCAAAAAATTGGGGTTGTAACATCCTTCCCCTCTTATAAGAATTTTGTCCTCAAAATTCCATCAAGCAAGCAAACAAACAGGATAAGCCTTTCATATGTCCATCATGGCCCCCATGTGGCTTCACCCTTTCCATGGTGCTTCCCAAGAACCTTCATCATCTCATATTATTCCATCTGAGTTCTTTCTTACCTTGGTATATTGTACCCTCATAGGTGACTCAGGACATTTCAGTCTCTCAACAGCTGAATAGGTTCAGGGCTCAACACATGGCTTGGGTACCTCACATAGTGCTCTAGATCAGACTTATATAACACATTATACCTCATGTTATCCTGAGGGGTAAGGCTAAACACAACCATCTCCACTGATCCATCTCAAATGGACCCCTATATCAGGGACTCAGCTTTCTCAGATGTAGCTTAGAGGGGTCGGATTTTCACATCACATATTCTCCCACAGTGAACTGCATGTCAGTCTGCTTTGCATCAGCTCGTGACTCATGTCACCACTGGGCTCTCTCTCAGCCATTGTACAATCAAGAGACTTCATCTGCACACACTGGGGTTCTTTTTTGACCTTCGTGAGGCCTCCTTCACCAACATCATTTTAATGAAGTGGTGACCGACACATCCTCCTACTTGCATCCCGATAAAGGCTATGGTGGTTAACATCACATCTTAGGAACTATCTCTTTGTATCACCCTGAATGAGCACACATGCTCTCATCAGACCCTCTAGTCTGGATCATACTAACCATCAGTATGGGGTGCTAAACTGTACTAACATCGAGTCCTTCAAGTATCCACTTCCACCTCATGGGATTGAACCTTTAGGTCTTACTCAAGAACTTTTGAACTCGCATCATGTTGTAGTTGCACCATCTCTATCTCATAAGTAGTTCAATCGGATATGTCCCTTGACAATACTCTTTCTTTCTTATGTCATCTAGGTAAGGTGAGCTACCATAACCCATTTTGCATATTAACCTTCCTTGGTCTAGGGGAGACTCACATCATCCACAGTGATGAACTCCCATTCCCTCTCGGGAACTCTTTATACTTTATATCCGTGCATTGGGTTACTGGTGTCCGTCCTTCACCTCCTTACTTGCATGGCCACATGCTACATGCAATATAAGAATCCCAAGTACTACTATCACTTACTATCTTTGTAGTATCATGGTGTTTGGTAATCTGAAACCATGATGTCATGATTCCTCAAGATCGATTCCTTAGAAACCCTAAACCACTCTCATCAGGGTTTTATTACCTTCTTATCCAAAGAAGTGTATCTGAGGTTCTATCACCATCCTTTTACTATATCAAGGACCAAAACAACTTGTTCATCATATCTTGTTACATATGTGTATTAGCCAAAACACATCTTCTTTCCAAACTTAGGGTTAGTTGAACACCCTCAACTTCTTCTAGCTTCCAACTAAACTTGGCTGCTATATCTCAACTAGAGCATTCATTACCACTTCTTATCCTTAGGTGTTAGGTAATGTTGAAGGCATGCACTTTCGTGTATTTCACTTATCGTCTCACCTCAAACTCTATGTCTATCTTCATCAAGAAACTCTGAGCTCATCCTCATGGTAATAAAACTCAACCTTGTTTGATTCATAGCTCATGATAAAAGCATCCTTATAAGATGACCACCTTACTCTTAGTGTTTGTAAACCATCCATGTATCATTCACTCCACAAAGGTATGTTATCATCTCTTTCATCATACCTCGTAGCAACGTTCCAAATCGCATCATCTTTTATCCTTGGTGTATGGCATGTGTACTGTCCCATCTCTCCCACTCATAACAAGAGGAAATAAGCATTTGGCGGCCGTCCAAACACCAAGTTCTTCCTGTTCCAAGAGTATAGATGACACATCCCACCTTGCCAGTACACCTTCAAATCTAGTTTGAAACGTGCCATCATCTTGATATCCACATTACTTCTATGGAAAACTGATCTCGAACCTACTTGGGTCACCACACAATCCTTAGTCATCTCCTCTAGGTCTATAGGGTGCCGGTACTTTTGGGGTCATCCCTTTTCCTTCATGCATCGAGAGAGTGCCCTATTCATCTGCCCTTTGGGTCCCATGAGTTCATGAAGGTGATCAATCTCCTAACCCATGGCCCTCAGACAATGATAGTTGTTACCTCCCGACCTATAGTCATGCGCATTAGGGAATTAGGCAACCCCTACTTCCATCGGTCTTATCCCTACCTGACCCTAGGATAGACTTAGGATTCTCTTATAGTACATGTTCAACTTAGAACCTTACCCAAACATTCCTCATCTCTCTTCCTGTATTCATGGGCTGACTTTCATCCTTTCATAGGGATCATGGCAACCTGTCTACCTCGGTCAAGCCCCACACTGGTTACCTCCTGTTGGTATGTATGCCCTGAGAGCCAATCATGTGATGATTGGTGGGATACATTAAGATTGATTTGATAAACATCAAAGGCAAGCTTCCAATTCTTTCTGGATCAGTCATATGAGATAGTGATAGAAGAGATTGAATGTCTAGAGAATGACAGTACTCAATGATGTATGCCTTCAGGTTCATGACCTGAACGATGAGATCATACGGATGCTAAGAGTTTGTACATTCTTGTTATGTCCCTAGTCAGATGTCATTGTGGAAGGTAGATAGACAGCAATGACACACAAGACTAGATTGTGGTGTTGGTTGATGACAGAATCTCATTAGTCATGATATAGAGATATCAAACCAAACACATAGGTACTTGTTAGAGAACAAGGTACCAGACAGACCCACCGTGAGTTTGACACATGGAACCATGACATGGTAGTCACAGTCAGTACTCACAGTGATGGTGGTGAGTGTGATTCTTAGACCTGAAATCACTACACTCAACACATGTCGTTGGGCACACTTTGACATCATCAAACGCAGTCCTGAAACATGGGTTGTTATAAAGGTGATGATTGGGTGGCTTTGACACATGGGGCTTTTGAGGGGTGAGTGATAGATATGGGATTTGTCCCTCCTGAGGGAGTTTGATATCCAAGGCCACTTGATGAGTAGGATTGAGATAGGCGTGCGCACGCATGTGTGAATCAGTATGTGATATTGATGTCATACATATCTCGTTCAATCTACTCTGAGATCAAGAAAGTGAATGAGCGTTGACAGGATGACTGTTCCATGCCTCGAGTTCATTCGGGATATCAGTGACAAAGGAATTATACATTCGCTGTAACACCATTCACGGATTTTAGGATGAAAGTTGTTCTCCAACTTTCTACTTTCACTTGGGTAGCACTGATGTGTGACTAGGCACCGCTCTTTGCTTGTGAAGTCATAAGTGTTATGGACTTTCACTGCCAACGTGAAATGGACCTGCAGGGTCACACACATAGGATTTAACCTGGAAGAGGAGTTTTGTCCACAAAGCAATGTTTAGATTGATTACTAAAGGAGTTTAGTAGTTCAATTAAACACTCAATCATTCGATAGATCAATATCATATGGTTCAAGGTGTTGGACGCATTGATTGGAGTATCGGATTGATTGAAATCGCAATTGACTGATTCTGCACAACCTGCACTCCCAACCGATCGGCTCAAGTGTTGAACCGGTCGGCTGAGGTTGCTGAACCGATCAGCTCAAGTGTTGAACCGATCAGCTCAAGGTTCAAGTGTTGAAACGATCGGTTCAAGTGTTGAAACGATCGGTTCAACTGGTGCAACTGGGCAAGTTGGGAAAGTCAGGTCGGTGAGAATTTTCCTTGCGTTTCACTTGCCTAATTTGATTGGAACAAGGATTGGTATTCGATACCAATTAGAAACAAAAGAAGGAAAGTCAATCGGGAACTGATCAGGACCACGAACCGACCGGTTCAGAAGTGAACCGATCGGATCATGGGTCCCAACCGATCGGTTGGTGTTCCAACCGACCGGTTCAGGTCCCCAACCGACCGGTTCACTTGTAAACCGATCGGTTCAGGTTGCGAGTTGGTTGCTTTTGTGGAAAATCTCGAACCCTTCTACTCCTGCTTTTAGTCCCGCATTGCCCGAGATGGAGAACCCTGTCCCATGACCCTCCTATATATATTGGGGTATTGGGGGCTTCTCAAAGGGCAACTCAGTGCAACCAGTTGCTCTGTAAAGTTGTCGTTCTCTCTAGTTTTGGTAACCGAGAGAGAGCCCAAGCAAGTGCTTCCCGCAAAAGGGAGGTGCAGCAAGGGAAGGACAACTGCAGTTGCAACTGGAGGTAGGAGAGTGTGTTGGCGACTAGTACGTCAACAGGAGGGTGTGAATCCTTCCACTTCCTTGTGGGACAAGGAGTGTGGAGTTCCAGGTGGTCCGTGTGGACTACTATAGAGGCGGGAGGACACTGCCGCTTAGGAGGACAACTGTCATCCGACAGTCCGGTAGGAGGAGGAGTCATCAGTCCCGGTGCGACCAGGAGTTGCACAGACGCCATCCAAGACCGGAGTTGAAGACTGCGCATTGCGCGAGGTATTGTCACTGAGCAAGCCTCGGGACAAGGTATGATTCCACAAATCATCCTTTCCTATTATATAGACGTTGACGCATTTCCTCGGTATGGGTTTGGGGGAGAAAATTTTTGTTTCCGCTGCCTTCTCTGCCTCCCCTAAAACCCAACAGTGGTATCAGAGCCACGTCAACTGCTCTATATTTTAGGAATATCGATATGATCAATTTTGGTTTGTCGCCTTTATTTATTGCATACAATGCGAATAATATTGGCTTTATGCATGTCCAATCCTAAATCCACAAATCCCAAATTACATATATGATATGTATTATTAATGCACTCGATACGCGTCGCCCTTAAACGAGTTTTGTGGTGGATGTGTGTAGCATGATTATGGCCTATAAACCCCTATCTGTGTGTGGTTGTTTGTGGTTGATTGCATCTCGGTCTGCGCACCAATCTTCCCTCTCTTATTCCTAATGTAACTCGAAATAATTCGAGATTCTTTCCTACCTTTGCTCCCCCCGAATGTAACTCGGGTTTTCCCTTTTTAAAGAAATGTAATAAATAGGATAGATTTTTATTTCCTGTTATGTCGAAGACTGGCGGACATCAAGATGACAGCTGAAACGATCGGTTCAAGGCGTGAACCGATCGGTTGACATTCCAGATGGTCGGTTCAAGGAGTGAACCGATCGGTTGATGACCGGTTCAAGGAGCGAGACGAGTGGGTGGCGGACATGACGAGATGCACGACGTCCAGGCAAACCGATCGGTTGGAGGAGCCAACCGATCGGTTGGTGGCACCCAGACGACCGACTGGAGAGTACAGATCATTCATGAGATGAGTTGATCAACTCGGATGGCAAGACACAGATGTTCATCTTGTACAGGTTGCATGTGATGTTGACCTAGATGACCGTGATTCCTCTTGGCTCAAGGAATCACATTAGGATGGCCATAATCATCACTTTTTATCGTTTTTGCATGTTTTCTGTGGGATATAGCATGTATATGATACGTACTATGTATTGTGGTGATTGGATATGTATATGTATATAAAAACCAAATCCCTCATTAAAATATTAAGTTTTAGATGCCTTCCAAATGCGACACACGTGAAAAGCTTGATCGACCAAGTGTGGGCACGCCCTAGCGTGGTGCACCGTCTATCTCGTGGAAGCGTGAAGGATGAATGTGTGGGTCTTCCCTAGCAGGGTGCATATTCATCGTGTTTTCTTTGGGTCGGACTTAACAAGGTGATCTAGATGGGATCTAGTACCTTGAGGCATGGAGATGATCATTGCAAAGAGTTGTATATGACATCTTATCAAGAGTTGCATATTATGCAATTGGCAAGAGTTGCCTACCTGAGAGATCTAAGTTGTGGGCGATCAGCCCTAGCTGACTCATGACTTAGAGGATTTCAGGATCTTGCCCACTAGAAGGTTGTACGCTGCAATCTTCCGAATTGATGGTGAGGGCTATCAATTTGAAGTAAAATAGTGGGAGCGATAATCAATTAAAGGCCTAATTATATCGTCAAATTTTCAAATCAATCAAATAAGTCAAAATGAGTTTTGGACTAAAATTGCATATTTCCTTTTTGTAGTTCAAATGGAAAGAAACAACAACAACTTTTCTTTGCGATCGGTCCTTGACAAGGACAAACTAAATGGGACAAACTTCCACGACTGGTATCGGACATTGAGAATTGTTCTCACTCAAGAGCGAAAGCTCTATGTCCTGGATACTCCAATTCTAGAGGAACCTGCTCCTAATGCACCAAAGGCAGAAAGGGATGCTTACAAGAAGCATGCTGACGATGCCATTGATGCAAAGTGCTTGATGCTATGTTCAATGAACCATGAGTTGCAGAGACAACATGAGAACATGGGTGTCATTGAGATGATTAAGCATCTTAGGAACATGTATGAAGATCAGGCACGACAAGAGAGATATAATGTTTCTAGGGCGCTGTTCAAGTGCGTCATGACAGAAGGAGATCCAGTTGGTCCTCACACACTCAGGATGATTGGGTATGTGGAGAACCTGCAAAGACTAGGATTTCCACTGAGCCAAGAGTTGGCTACTGACGTGATACTGCAATCGTTGCCAGAATCATACAGTCAGTTTGTGATGAACTACAACATGAACAACTTTGATAGGCCACTGTCAGAGTTGTTGGGCATGTTGAGGACAACCGAGATACTGATGAAGAAGGACAAGCCTAAGGTTGTGATTGTGATCACGAGCAAGAAAGGCAAGTCCAAGCGCAAGGGCAATGGCAAAGCTAAGAAAGGTTCTGATGCTAGCCAGGAGTCCAAGCCGTCTTCAGCTCTCAAGGCCAAGGGAGGCGTGACCAAGAAAGGAAATTGCCACCACTGTCAAAAGCCAGGACATTGGAAAAGGGATTGTCCTCTCTATCTGGAAGAACAAAAGAAGAAGGAGGCGACTGAAGCCTCTACTTAAAGGTGTCATGAAAGTAAACTTGTAACACTTTTTGAGGTATATGATACCAAGATGTAAAGTGTAAAGCACTCATAATTGGGGCAAGTGTTGCAGCCATAGATAGAGTACTTTAGTTTATTTTCAGCCTATAAGTCATGTAATACAGTTATGAACTGCTATTTGATATATTTCCAAAAGATAGAAACACTTTATTTTGCATATTGTATGACAATGATGGCAATTAATAAAGTTGAGTTTTCAATCTTAAAGATATGATCTTTGTGGCAATGCCTTGTTTATCTTGTGGTATTCGATATGCATAAGATAAAATGATACCTAAAAGTTATTAGATAACTCAAACAATCAAATTAGCATCAATCATGAGAAATTCATTTCTAGTTTCCATGTGATGGATAAATCTAGACTCTTTTGGTTAGAGAACCAGTAAGAGACATGAATATCTTGGACATGATTTATCAATCTTCACTAATGGTAATGAGAGAATGATTATCCTATTAGGTATAATACATGTGATGTATTTACATACCTATTGGAATGAGTGCTAATACTTCAAATGTGTTTAGAGAAATACCAATATGAGTATCTTGAAGTGTTCAAGATTATCATAGATGAAGTACGAATTTGGTAAAGTGTTAATTCTTGATGAGATCAATGAATGAAATACTTGGACCAAATGTTTGAGATCCTTTTGAGTGATTATGATAGTGTATCATAGTGAACTCATGATTAAGGCATGGTGATGACTAAATCAAGAAGGAATCATACTCTAAGGAGTTAGAGAATGATTATCAAATAACTGAATTCTTCTTAATAAATGAATACCCCACACTAATAAAGGACATTAAGAATCACAAGGGTTGTGAGTTCTTATATCCTTAACAGATACACCTCAATTATCTATGAGATAAGTTGTTCATGTGATGAGTCAACTATCTAGATGAATATGAGGGATCAAATTCTGATTTATGGTTTATGACCATTACATCCTAAATGATATCCATGTAAACCATAAGGTATGACTTTGATGGTAGCACCCATTGGATGTAAATTCATGAGTGCAAATGAGTCTTAAGTGTTAAGACACATGGATAACATTTTCAGAAGGGTGATGCTTGTTGGTTGCAACTTAATGACTAAGACATTTGGCATATGGATACTAAAACCGCATTCCTATGAGGAACAAAACAAGGATGTGTACGTGACACAACCTATAAGGTTTATGAATCCACTAATGCAAATGAAGTCTATAAGTTTCAATGGACTAATCAATGTGATTGATTGAGTACAAGCAACTCAGAATTGGATCTTTACTCTGATGATATAGTCAAAGGGTTTGACTGATACATCAAAGATAAAGAGGGATCTGTGATTTAGTGGGAGCGTGTTCACATTTCACATGTTGATGTGAAATGGAAATGTTCTAGATTGGAAATCCTAAAGTGGAAATTATTTTAAGGAAGATAGAGATGTTTCCTATATGATAGGAATAGAGATCTATAGAGATAGTTCTCAAAAAAACTCTTGACCTGAAAAGAGAAAGCATACATTGGCAATCTGTACTGAAGGGTTCAGTATGCACAGATTCAGTGGGAGAAAACTTGTCCATGTTATATGGATATTAGTATCCCAAGGCCAAGTGTCCAATTCTTATGAAGAATGGGAACACTAAGAATAGATATGGATCTATCATGTATGTAATCATCCCATTGTCTTGTATGTATGGACATAGCAAGAACAAAATGCATTCATCATCTTGTATGTATGACATGACAATTTGATGTGCTCATCCTGTTAACTCGTATGTGGGACATGACGAGTGGATGTCTGTCTACTTCCAGTAAGGGTTACTGGAATACCATGAGAACTTGATAAGTACTTGTAAAGTACTAGTTCTATGGAGATAAGGAAGAGTTCAATGTAAAGAGTTACATTGATGCAAACTTCCGAAAAGATAGAAAATTAATCGCAAAATATATATAGGATATATAAAAGTGAAAGTTTGTTGATAATTGGAAGTGTTCCAATAAAACCATTTAAAAAGGAAATTCTGAGTATCTATGCGTCATGAACTTATATTCCGCTTATTGATGACAAGTATGGAATCCTTGATCATGCAATGTGGCTAAAGGTTAGCAATGAAATACTAGATCGCATATTACGGCAACTCCATCTCATACGTATGACGTACATCGAAGAGATGAGAGACATGCAATTTAAAACTGACTTTGGCAAGGTGTTGCCATTACTCACTATGTTGACACTAGAGCACAGTAACATGTGGGACATGTTTGAAAGATCACAATGAATATGATTCAAGGGTGATTGGCTCACAGTGCAAGTGGGAGTCTGTTTGTATGTATGCCCTGAGAGCCAATCATGTGATGATTGGTGGGATACATTAAGATTGATTTGATAAACATCAAAGGCAAGCTTCCAATTCTTTCTGGTTCAGTCATATGAGATAGTGATAGAACATATTGAATGTCTAGAAAATGGCAGTACTCAATGACGTATGCCTTCAGGTTCATGACCTGAACGATGAGATCATACAGATGCTAAGAGTTTGTACATTCTTGTTATGTCCCTAGTCGGATGTCATTGTGGAAGGTAGATAGACAGCAATGACACACAAGACTAGATTGTGGTGTTGGTTGATGACAGAATCTCATTAGTCATGATATAGAGATATCAAACCAAACACATAGGTACTTGTTAGAGAACAAGGTACCGGACAGACCCACCGTGAGTTTGACACATGGAACCATGACATGGTAGTCACAGTCAGTACTCACAGTGATGGTGGTGAGTGTGATTCTTAGACCTAAAATCACTACACTCAACACATGTCGTTGGGGACACTTTGACATCATCAAACGCAGTCCTGAAACATGGGTTGTTATAAAGGTGATGATTGGGTGGCTTTGACACATGGGGCTTTTGAGGGGTGAGTGATAGATATGGGATTTGTCCCTCCTCAGGGAGTTTGATATCCAAGGCCACTTGATGAGTAGGATTGAGATAGGCGTGCGCACGCATGGGTGAATCAGTATGTGATATTGATGTCATACATATCTCGTTCAATCTACTCTGAGATCAAGAAAGTGACTGAACGTTGACAGGATGACTGTTCCATGCCTCGAGTTCATTCGGGATATTAGTGACAAAGGAATTATACATTCGCTGTAACACCATTCACAGATTGTAGGATGAAAGTTGTTCTCCAACTTTCTACTTTCACTTGGGTAGCACTGATGTGTGACTAGGCACCACTCTTTGCTTGTGAAGTCATAAGTGTTATGGACTTTCACTGCCAACGTGAAATGGACCTGCAAGGTCACACACATAGGATTTAACCTGGAAGAGGAGTTTTGTCCACAAAGCAATGTTTAGATTGATTACTAAAGGAGTTTAGTAGTTCAATTAAACACTCAATCAGTCGATAGCTCAATATCATATGGTTCAAGGTGTTGGACGCATTGATTGGAGTATCAGATTGATTGAAATCACAATTGACTGATTCTACACAACCTGCACTCCCAACCAATCAGCTCAAGTGTTGAACCAGTCGGCTGAGGTTGCTGAACCAATCGGCTCAAGGTTCAAGTGTTGAAACGATCGGTTCAAGTGTTGAAACGATCGGTTCAAGTGTTGAAACGATCGGTTCAAGTGTTGAAACGATCGGTTCAACTGGTGCAACAGGTCAAGTTGGGAAAGTCAGGTCGGTGAGAATTTTCCTTGCGTTTCACTTGCCCAATTTGATTGGAACAAGGATTGGTATTCGATACCAATTAATAACAAAAGAAGGAAAGTCAATCGGGAACTGATCAGGACCACGAACCGACCGTTTCAGAAGTGAACCGATCGGCTCATGGGTCCCAACTGACCGGTTCAGGTCCCCAACCGACCGGTTCACTTGTGAACCGATCGGTTCAGGTTGTGAGTTGGTTGCTTTTGTGGAAAATCTCGAACCCTTCTACTCCTGCTTTTAGTCCCGCATTGCCCGGGATGGAGAACCCTGTCCCATGACCCTCCTATATATAGGGGTATTGGGGGCTTCTCAAAGGACAACTCAGTGCAACTAGTTGCTCTGCAAAGTTGTCGTTCTCTCTGGTTTTGGTAACCGAGAGAGAGCCCGAGCAAGTGCTTCCCGCAAAAGGGAGGTGCAGCAAGGGAAGGACAACTGCAGTTGCAACTGGAGGCAGGAGAGTGTGTTGGCGACTAGTACGTCAACAGGAGGGTGTGAATCCTTCCACTTCCTTGTAGGACAAGGAGTGTGGAGTTCCAGGTGGTTCGTGTGGACTACTACAGAGGTGGGAGGACACTGCCGCTTAGGAGAACAACTATCATCTGACAGTCCGGTAGGAGGAGGAGGAGTCAGTCCTGGTGCGACTAGGAGCTGCACAGACGCCGTCCAAGACCGAAGTTGAAGACCGCGCATTACGCGAAGTATTGTCGCCGAGCAAGCCTCGGGACAAGGTATGATTCCAAAAACCATCATTTCCTATTATATAGACGTTGACGTGTTTCCTCGGTATGGGTTTGGGGGAGAAAATTTTTGTTTCCGCTGCCTTCTCTGCCTCCCCTAAAACCCAACACCTCCATGGTAACACATGCACATATAGATGGTTATATATGGGTCTATAGGTTCATTCTCATTGCATGTACTCTTCACTTAGCTTCTCAAGATCCTATGAAGCCTCTTTAGGTCATCTCAAAACCAACAAAACTGGTATACACCATACCAAAGGGTCCCCCTCCAAGGATGGGAGGAAACTACAACTCTTGACGACAAGGTCACAATCGTTCTTAGGGTTTACCTTCGCATGAGCATGTCCAACCCAATAGCTACTAAAGCACAAGCTGATCTCCTATTAAACCATGCTAGGTCATACTTGTTCTCTTTCCTCGATATTGGATCACTTAGTTGTGAGGGGTTCATCAAACATACCCTTAACTTAGGGGTTTCTTTTCCCTTTACACATGAGGAATACCATGTTTGAAACTATAGAGGCTCAAATCTCATCATGAGCATTGGGTACACTGCTTCCCCTCTTAGGCCTAGGAACCCTAGGTTCACCTTTGGGTGTCCAACCACATGCTCAATCTCTTAACCATGAATCAAGAACATCCAAGGTATGTCATGTACTCCCATGATCCTTTTATACGAGCAACACCTCGGAGTTAAGTCCTCCTCAAGGACAACCAACCAAGTATATGGCCTCACAACTTGCTACTAAGCTTCTTCAGGGTCTAAGAAACTCATTGTCTCATCTCAGTAGGTAAACTCCTTTACCATAGGCACATAGGTTCCAGAATCATTATTCTCTCTTTAGGGCTTGGTTCCTCTAAAGTCAACCAAGATATCATCAGCCTCCAGGGGTCAAGCATAAGGCAACCACTATCATCCACTTAGGTCGCATCATCCTCAACTCCCCACTCTTCCTCACATTACGGGGTTTTATGTTTCCAACCTTCTTGCAGGGTTCCTACTTTCTCTCTCTAGAGCTAATCCTACAACCCACCTCTCTATAAGAGGTCCTTTCTTTGTGAAGGATCAAGCTCCTAAGCATACCTCTACGTGGGCGAAGACTATGCTCAAACTTGTGTTTGCTCAAGATCATCCATAGCCCTTTTATACTTATTTCATAAGCCATCCATCATGATCTCTTGACTAGGGTTTCATCCAAGTGTCAACACTACTGACGCACTCTGGGTACAAGCTATATCCTACTTGCAACAACCCAAGAGGTTTCTATAGGTTCTTCTCTAACCTCATCCATGAAGGAGCTATCCTTCGCTCAAATATGCACGACCCTTCCCAGGATTGGGTTGCCAAAGGTACTCGATCATCAACTTCTCATGGATCATATGGCATCCAAGGCATGTCTACCACGACATCTAATCCATCATGTCATCTCTCTCTCTAACCTCCACTTAGGGTTAGGGTTAACATCATCCTTAGACGATGTGCTAGGTCTCTACTTTTAATGGAGGTGTCTACCTCCAAGACTAACTCTCTCTACTCATCCTCCTGACAAGGAGGTCTAGCCTCAGGTCTCCCCTGAGGGTATCACAACTCGCGTCATACGACCTAAGCATGTATCTATTCTTTAGTTTGCGCTTAATCTATTAAGCTTATGTCCATGACATCTTACTTACATGCTTTTATTAATTTGGTGGAGGATTCCTTAATCCTTATCAACCTTACCCATACCTCAAGAGGGTGAGGAGAAGAGAGGAAAACATAATCCTGAAGGTCCTTAATAGAATTTGAGTTGAGAAGGGATGAACAAGATGAGAGAGTCCTAAAGGTATCTTAATTTTGAGTCATATCTTAAGACATCAGCCAGGCAGTCACACAATCCGGGACTCCTCGTATTCCGACTAGCGGTGCGGAGGAAAATATTGCCAGCCCCCGGAAGTGATCCTTTTCTAGTCACCTCAGTCTTTCGAACACTCCTCTAATAACTCCCTCAGTTCTATGAAATTTGTAAAATTTAATAATTATTAAAGATTAAATGAGGAACCTATGCTCTGATACCAATTGTAACGTTCGGGCCCACTTCCCAAGGCTCTAGTAGAGTTTCAAGAATGAAGACTGGCCCCACAAACCACCACTAGCCTTAACTGTGCACTTTGTCCACACTGACGCGCAAGCCAAGATCAACTTCCCGACTGGTCACCCATCCTAGTACTACTCCAAGATGAGCACGCTTAACTATGAAGTTCTTTAGTGATGGGCTCCCGGAAAAGGAGGTGCACCTTGGTGATGTGGGTAGTCCAATCATTCCTTTTAAGATCATGTTATCCAAGGCCTCAAATCCTGGAATGTTACAATCTCCCCCGCTTAGACTCTTGACGTCCTCGTCAAGGCTCAACTATAAGGCCTCATAATCTGACCCCATTTCAGTGCAGACCCACAATGGCCCATGGACACCCAGCTCCCGTCCACGGCTACCAGTGCAAGGGCGGCTCCATCTCGTCTCTACGGATAGCCCTTTCCATCTTGCGTGGACCGCACGGCTCAAGACTGGCATGCCACATGCCCATGTAGGCCACACCTACTGGAGGGGTTATGGCTCTGATACCAATTGTAACGACCCCGCCTCCCAGTAACCCCCAATTAAGGGAGACCCGAAGGTCAGAGCCGTTATCCAATTAATAGGATCAAAGGTTCGACAAATAATCAATAACAATTAATAAACTTTACCAACTAAACTGAAAACTGGTATAAAATAAAACTTTTTCTTACCTTAGAAAAATTGGGAATTCTAAACTTCTATCCATGAAGTTTCTAATCTAACTAATCCTCCTATTTACATTATTTCTCATTTAATTCCACATCTACCACTTTACCGTTTGTTCTTTTCATTTGTACCTAAAACGCCGACAAACAAAACGTCAGTCAGTATATCGAAATATACTGGTATGTGGGGACAACCAAAAACTTGCAAATATGGCTAACCATTTAATAATCACAATCAAATTATTTAATAAGACAAATTACATTTTCAATGTGTCATTATCCACCGCTTTTGCCCTAACCCTGCCATACCCCTCCAGGGTTTCTCTTTTGCCATTGACTTAAGGCCACCTTCTCAATCCCGAGCTTGGTGCCTGGGAGTCACCTCTCATGGTGCTCCATAGTCATGCATCATAGACCACCTTCTCATTCTCGAGCTTGGTGTCTGGGGTCACCTCTCATGGTGCCCATGGGTCTACCCTTTTGGGCCTGACCTTGATGGCATCTTTCATAAGGGTGGCATGTAGGTGCGAGAATACACATGTCTATATAACTGTGATAGCCATAGTGACTTTATAGTTGCAGTATGATCATCCAAACAGTTTAGTTTGCATTCAGTGCAAGGAAACATCCGAGAATCCTTCGGGAAACTAAAGAGGTTATTCATAATTAACCGCATACCTAATCCAACGATTTGAACAAAAATATCCATGCAAATAAGAATCCAAGCAAGCAAGCATTTTCAACAAGATCCTGAAATAATCACATAATTCTCTTTTTATTATTCATGTCATCAAGATCCATTAAACCTAGCTCGCTTCCTAGGGTTTCTGATTCACTTTTAGGGTTTCTATTGTAATTAGGGTTTTCCTTCATCTTTTACTATTTTAAACCCTAATTTAATGTAATTGATCACCAACCCTAATTATTTCCACATCTAATTCTCAATTTCAGATTAAAGGCATAATTAACCATTAATTAACTTCATTAAGTCTCTTTTACATTAAATCTATTATTTTTATCCCTTTAATCCATGACAAGATCATTATATGCATTTATCATCGATTCATAGTTCATTATGGTCCAATTCACATATGAACTCGATTTGCTATTAATTCCATCTTTTATTCATGAGAAAACACTAATTACTACATTAAGGGTATTTATCCACAATTAAGAACTTTTATACTAAAAATAGCTTAGCACCATCATATCTCAGCCTTATTCATGAATTTGCACAATTAAAGCCATTAGAAGTCTTAATTACCATCATTAGGGTTTCAAGGCCCATTAAAGCTCATTTATGCACATGGAACCCTAGATTACTTCAATTATGTGTACAATACATCCTTTTAGATCTTAATATGTCTTTTTATAACCAACATGTTAACATCAACTCTAATCATTCATATAACCCTTCCGTAATCATTAATCAACAAAGATTAGAGTTTTTCATTGGTCAAACTATTAAAGATAGCATTTTTACATACTTTTTGAATTGCAAGAAGAAAAAGTCTTCAAATATATTTTTATTGTATTCCTTGTATTTTTCTGATAAATTTTCATGTATGACATGTCTTTTTCTGAGCATCCTATCGATTTCTATAATTTTTGAAAGATTATTTTACCTGAGCCAATTAGGCCTTGACACGTCGTCGGTTCTTCCCTTTTAATTCACAAAAGGACTCAAGTTCCCTTAGGCGTCCCACGCACATAGAGGGGTATTTGCGTCAATTTGTTTTATCCTTCCCCAACCTCTCCTTCGTCTCCCCCGCGCCGCAGCGCCTGCGAGCAGAGCTCCATGGCCGAGTCAACCCCATGGTTGACTCTCGCTGCTGGAGCCCGGAAGCCGAAAGCAACGGCAGGGCGACCTTCGCGACAGCCGTACGGACTTGCTGGAGCCTTCCAATTGCTCTCTAGCTGTGCCCAACCACCGACCGAGATGGTCGTTCCTTTGCAGGTGCAGGTGATGCCGCTCGAGAAGCAGAAGGGGGCGAGGGATGAAATTAGGAGATGTGGAAGAGTTGGGCGAGCAATCGATGCTCGGGTTATAAGTATGGGATCACAGAGGGGTTTGTAGCACTCTCCTTTAAATAAAGGTTTGTGTAGGTAGATTCCTGCGTGGACTAGATTTGGGGAAACGCCGATTGTCCTCCAAAGCAATCAAAGTTTAGGATGATCGGGTGCGGATTCCTTCTACGAATCTATTGGGAAAGTTTCCAGATTCGTATGTGAATCATGTGAAGAGGAAACTGATCGGGAAAAGACTGCATCCTGTTTCCCACCGTTGTTCATAGCTGGAGCTAGAGGATGATCACCAGCCATTGGATCTCAAATCAACGGTGCATATCACACGCGCCCTTAAAAAGGAAATTTCAATTTAATTCTAACTGTGACATTTATTATAAACCCAACACTTTAGGGAATCTTGTAAAAGCTATAACTCCCAAACCAAACGTCCAAAAAATCCCAAATTTTGAGGGAATCATAATAATGACTTAATTTATCATCATACCAAATTTGGAATCATTATCTAAAGAAATCGGGTCCCTTTCTTTAGTTTCAAGTTATTACTCAATCATGCGTATCTCTCACCTATTTTATTTTTCTTTTGCTATAAAATTATTATTTTGAGTTCCTTGAACCTCAAGGAACCTTAATGGCTCAAAATCCCTTCTTGGGAATATTCCTTTAGCCTCTTTCCTTATCTTTCATCCTTTTTCTTATTATCTTACTTTTCTTGTTAAAATATCCATTTTTGATAATTTCTCTTTCATTATATTCCTTATTGGAATTCCTTTCTTCATTAGAAACCTCATGGATATAAAAATCCATCAAAGATAACTCGATTGTACCTCTTTTCACATATTTTCCATATTTTATCATTATTTTCAATTTCTTTCTTAATAAAGAAATAACTAATTGATCTTTTCTTTTATTATTGCATTCTCTATGCAACTTTGGACTCCTTGGAACCCAAGGAATCCAAGAGGTACGAAATACCTCTTTGGATTATATTATTTTTCCTTCTAGAGGTTTCTACACTTTTCTTTCCTCTATTTTCTTATTTACTCAATAGTAGAGTTTCTTTTGTTCTTTCTTTGTTATTGGGACCAATAGCCAATAAAGCCCACAAAATAATCATCAAGGCTATTGTAAATGAAATCCATTTATTCAAAATAGACTGTTCGTTCAAATATCTTTAATATGAGAAATTACATTTCTCACCAAATAAACCCAAAAAATTGGGGTTGTAACATTTGTGTACTACATGATGATCTGAATTTTGACGACTTCTTTACGTATGGAGAAGAATCTTTGGTTGAAGAAGCAACTTACTAATGAAAAGAACAACTAGAACACTAGTTTTTGAGTTATGACTTGGCGTCTATGGAGACATGTGAACCTATTCATCTTCAAAGGGGAAAATCTCATCCATAAGCACTGTTAGAGCATGTGTGGTGGGACATCAAGCTGAGTAGGAAGATGTTGAATAAGAATGGACACACTACTACAGAAATGCCTTTTAGCGTCGGTTGTTTAACCCCCTTTGGCGTCGGTTTCCGAGCGATGCCTATGCGGGCGCCGCTAAAGGTGGAACACTTCGTCGTCGGTTTTTTAACCGACGCCTATTTAACGTACAGGCATCGGTTGTTTATAGAAAACCGACGCCAAAAGGGTTTGCGCCACAGAAAACAGCGTCATCTAGGACACATTCTGCGTCGGTTATCTACTAAAAGACCGACGCCTATATTGAATATAGCGTCAGTGTTTAATTGGTAACCGACGCATAAAGTGTCCTAGATGACGCCGTTTTCTGTGGCGCGAACCCTTTTGGCGTCGGTGATCAACTAAACAACCGACGCTATATGTATTATAGGCGTCGATTTTACACTAACAGCCGACGCCATTTCCAGTACGGCCGTGGCCACATTAGGCGTCGGTTTTGTTCAAAAAATCGACGATGTAGGTCTTTGCTGACGGTTTTCTGTAAATAACCGACGCCTATATCTATTTTTTTTTTCATATCAGTTTGCAGGCCTGCTGTGGCTGGTCAGCAGGATGAGAACCAGTAGTTCAGTTTTCTGAACTGCAGGTTTATGACATCCATTGATATCAGCCTACAAACAGGCCACAAACCTGCAAAATTAACAAAAAAAAATTCACACAAGTAGATACATTCAGACATCAATTCAATTCTCACATTCACACATATAGAAACATTCAAATACATGTATTAACATTCAAAAATATTCATTTACAACGTATCATTCAGTATCGCTATCAACATCCCAATTATATCTTACAATTGCCACTGCTTGTATGGCTTTTGCCCATTCTTCTCTTATTTCATTTAATGCTTCCATCGTATATGGAGCATGTATATTTTTTAAGCGTTTACCTATAGTGTGGTCAGTTTTAAACACCTGCAAAGAGAATGATGTATATATATAAGTAATAATATAAAAATAAGATTGATATATTTCATACTAACTAATGAGACTATATATAATACCTCATGTATGGTATCAATGTCTAATGCGGCATGTTTGATAATCATCTGCATAAATCGCATCACATAGTATGCGCATGCCCAGCCATTGTCTTGTGTAGCACACTATAAATTGAAACATACAAAATAATACAACTAAGCACAATTCACATCAATAATATATACATTGGAGTCAGGAACTTACTTGTACGTTCTGCCAATTTATTGGCTGGTTCTTTTTCCTTGGGACCGTTCCTCCAGCCTTTTTGAATGCATCTAAACCCCTACATGTTAATATAACACAGCAAATTGCATAAGTAAATAGTAATGTAATAACAGATGTTAACAGATACAAAAATGAAATATTTCTTACCAGAATAATGGCATTCTCATTACGTGTCCAATTTTAGTGTTTAATGTACTTCTCGCGGGATCTAGATAATAAACAGTGAACGTCCCGGGGACAATAACTAGTAACTCCCAATGTCTACCGCTAGAGGTAAAAAGTTAACAATTAATAACTCAAAATGCACAATAAAAATGGAATTTTCTTAAGTCCAAATTATAAATAAAGTAAACTTACTTGACATTGAATGGAGCTATTATTATCGTCTTCTTTTGCTGACCAAAAATTGTAAAAGTATCTATACAGTATTGTTGAACACTATCAGGGTCTTTAGCTACCATACTAATCAATGATGGAATCAAAAATCCCACATGATCAAATGCAAATTGTTTGCATTGATCTTCGACTAAGTAGCTGCAAAACATGTATTACGTATGCATTAATATATAAGAAACCAGATCACCGGATCTTACACAAGGTATATGGATGTATAAACAAGATCTCACCTTATCCATGTCTCTATCATTGATGTATTCAGCCAAGCATACATAAACAACTCAATAATATCTTGTATAAATAAAGAGATATCGTATGATTGACCTGCATAATCTGCATCTAAAGAAACAATTATAGGGAAATATATATTATGTGCCCGTAGCCAACATGCCATTCCCCTACAAGAAGGACCTAACGGGTATGTTAGGTCAGTTGGAACCCAACTTGGTAATGCGGGAAGTGGAGGTGGAGGCCTAGGTGCTCCTGGTGTCTTCTTTTTAACCTGTATATATAATTTCATATCAGTTGACCTCATATATACACATTAACAGTCTAAATCAATGTAAATTTATCTTACAATTTCAGTAGTGTAGACGACATCTGCTTTGGGCCACAATATGACCCCGCCTTCTGCCTCACCAAGTGTATCAATATCTGGGTGGGCATATGGCAACACAACTTCCCTCCAATCTGGTAATACACATATCAGGCTCACACGAATGTAGCCGTGCGGCATTGGAGTCCCATGAAATGTTTCCCCAGGAAGGGACTGGTAAGCCTGCGCCTCTGCAGCAACATAGTCTTGCATTCTTAAGCGGCATGGCTTCAATGCCTACAAATTTATGTAAAGAATGTTATACATATATACATATCATCTTGAAAACATATCATCTTGAAAAGACTAGCTACAATGTCATAAACAATACTTACAGCAGACGTGTTAGGCGATGGGTCTCCAGGATTACTCACAGTCTGTGCATCAGGAGAAGAGTGGGTCGCCATAGGCTGATTGGAAGCCTGAGATGCCTGCCACCGCAGCAATTCTTCCTTAACCTTCTCAGCAACTACATCATTGACCTTCTTAGAAACTATATCCTCGACTCTCTTATTCACCTATATATGGATAAAAGAAACATTAGCTTCTTATTATTGAATTTCCTTTTGCAGTAACATTCTAAAAAAAGAATAGGTTACCTCTTCTTGAGAAAGTCCCGCTCTGGGTTTGCGCTGGGATGGCCCAAAGAATGCTTTGATTCCCACACCAGCGCCTGCACCCCTAACACGTCCAGGATGCTCTAGGTTACCCAGAGCAACTGTCAATTCATCCCTTATGCCCTGAGGGATGAACATGCCTTGTTTCCTCTGCTCGTGCAGCTCCCGCTAATCACCATCAACATAAATTGGTAAGTTAACACCACAAATAATCAATATTCAAACGATTGCTCTAAGAGTTGTATTTTACCATTTTCGCAGCCGCCTCAGCAGTTACGGGCTTCTTTATTTCACCCTTCTTGTTTTGCCTCCCAGCTATCCAGATATCATGGCGAGGCATGGGTGTGGCAGACTCTTGAGTAGGAGCAGACTCCTGAGTAGCCGCAGACTCTGCCTGTAGTCTTTGGCGAACGCTTGCATAGCCTTTTGGACCCATAGTGTGGTCATGCACATTCAGTGCACGCCTTGCTTTTTGTGCGTCACTGAGGGCCTAGTTAGTATGCACATTAATGATTTGGTTAGTAGCACTAAATGTTAATCTTGAATAGGTGAATACAATGTATATTAATTAAATTGGGAGTGACGTCTAATACCTTGAATTCTTCAGATTTTCTTGAAGCAACAAAATTGTCCCAATCTTCTTTGTCCAAGAAGTTCCATTGTTCAAGGGCTGACTTCTTCTTCTTATCACCGTCTTTTATGTATTCTCTGTTCAGATTTGTCCTATAATTCCTAAGCATCTTTCCAGCGCGTTGCATCACACTTTTACGATGCAACTTCTCATCCAATGCAAACAGATTTTGTAAAATAGAAATGTTATTAACTAGTATCCAAAATAGAATTGCAAATAATAGAATTTGTAATCTACAAAATAGAATTGCAAATAATAATAACTCACACATAAATCCTTCCATATCAAGTCTTTTTTCCCCTGAGGAACTTTATGCCAATTATCATACTTAACACCACAATGGCTCCGAGTGGTACACCCAAGATAGTTTACAAAATTATTGCGGTTCACTCCAATTGCATTTCCTCCATTATCAAACTCCACAACCAATTTGGATCCATTGCCACTTAGCGCTATTAACTTCTTCAACAGAGTGATGCCCCTTTTCTTGTTAAGTGTTTGGTGCTGCGCATCAAGTTGCTCCAGTGCTTCAGTGGGTACATGTGCATCATCGACCTAAAATTTTACAAATATAAACACACTGAATTAGCCCAATATAGAAATATAGGATATATGACATAACTAGAAGATAATGAATTTTATAGAAATACAGGATATGTTTTTAGAACTTACATTAGTATCCTCGCCATGCTCGTCATGGACAGCATGCTCATCATGGACTTCATGCTCATCATGGACATCATGCTCATCATGGTCAGCCATATGAAAATGTCATTAAAAAGGCAAACATTTAGCATTTGTATTAACTAGAAAAGGCAAACATTTAGCATTTGTATTAACTAGAAAAAGGCAAACATTTAGCATTTGTATAAACATACATGTCTCTAAAATTGTGATCTTTTATCAATTAACAATCCTTCATTGTGATCTCCGCGCACATATAAGTCATAATTAGCTTCAATATTTTGTGGAGTTGGCAACCCAACTGAGAATGGACTGGAGTCATCATACTTATCATAGTACTCTTCTTCATCTATAGGATCTTCAATGAACTGTCTTTTACCATGAAGAACAACCGACCATTTATCATTTGCAGGATCATCGATATAGAATATTTGTTTCGCCTGTGATGCCAATATGAATGGTTCACCCTTCTCGCCAATCTTTTCAAAGTTCACCAAAGTGAAACCCAATTATCCACTATAACTCCTTTGGTGTTATCAACCCAATTACATTTAAAGAGTGGAATTTTGAAATCTATGTAGTCAAACTCCCAAATGTCTTCAATGACACCGTAATATGACATTTTAGCTTCACGTGGACTCTTATCCTTTGCACTTGCAAAGTACATAGTCGACGCTTGAAGAGTGACCCCACTATTTTGGACGACACTCTTATCATCTTGGCGCTTTGAGTAATATGTGAATCCATTAATGTCAAACCCTTCATAAGACATAACATTCGGTTTTGGTTTAAAGGCGAGGCATTTGATAGTTTCTGTAATATCATTTGGTGTTTGAGATAGTTGATGTAAGACTTTATCTTCAAACCACTTAGTAAAAGTCTTATTATGCTCTCTAGCAAGCCACATTGAACTTGCTCGAGGATGTTGTCTCTTTATGAAATTGGTATGTTCCTCGATATAAACACTCACTTCGTCCATATTGTGTAAAATATACAAGTGAGCTTGTTCCAACTGCTCATGGCTGATTACTTTCACCCGTGATCCCAAAATTCCTTTGCCTTCCTCAATATTCTTGTCATTATCAGGAGTGTCATTACCACTGAGAAAGTCATTGCAAAAATCCATAACCTCTCTCGCCACATAACCTTCAATAATACTCCCTTCAGGCCGATAACGGTTTCGAACATCACCTTTAAAAACACTCATGTATCGTTCAAAGGGATACATCCAATGCAAGAAAACTGGTCCCAACATTTTCACTTCCCTAGTCAAGTGGACAACAAGATGTACCATGATATCAAAGAACGAAGGAGGGAAATACATCTCAAGCTGACATAGGGTAACAACCACTTCTCTTTGCAAATTATCGAGAGTATCAGGGTCAATAACTTTGCTGCATAGACTGTTGAAAAAGAAACAAAGTCTGGTAATTGCAAACCTTACATGCTTCGGCAATATAGATCAAATTGCCACGAGCAATATTTGTTGCATTAGAGTGTGAGAATCATGAGATTTAAGACCTATCAACTTTAGATCTTTCATTGATACCAATCTACGGATGTTGGATGAGTAACCATGTGGCACCTTAACATTTACCAAGCATTCACAAAAAGTTTTCTTCTCCTTTCTAGACAACGTGTAACAAGCGGGAGGTAAGTATGTTCTTTTATTACCCATTTCATGTAGATCTGTTAATTCTGACCTTATTCCCATTTCACGTAGGTCCAGTCTGGATTTTATCCCATCTTTTGTCTTACTAGGTATATTTAACAGAGTATCAATGATGCTATCACAGACATTTTTCTCAACGTGCATTACATCGATACAATACCTGACTGTCAAAGAACTCCAATAAGGAAGATCCCAAAATATTGACTTCTTCTTGAATGAAGAATTGTCACTCTGTGTGGCCATACTACATTGTGATTTCTTACCAAATTCATTGACAATGTCTTTTACTCTTTCATAAACAACATCCCCTGGTATAGGTTTAGGTGCACTCCGTTCATCATTCCATCCATTGAATGCTTTGTGCTTCCTACGATACGGATGGAATTTTGAAAGAAACCTTCGATGACCAAGATATACAGTCTTTCCGCCATGTTTTAGTCTTATTGAATCAGTATTTTCTTCACATATAGGACACGCTTTAGCTCCTTTGACACTATATCCAGACAAATTCCCATATGTTGGAAAGTCATTAATAGTGCAAAACAACATAGCGTGCAAACGAAATGTCTCTCTTGCTGAAGCATCATAGGTCATCACACCTTCAGCCCAAAGTTTCTTTAAGTTATCAATCAAAGGTTCAAGATAAACATTGATATCATTTCCGGGTTGTTTAGGGCCCGATATCAACAACGACAACATAACGTACTTATTTTTCATACACATCTAGGGAGGAAGATTGTATATAACAAGCATGACTGGCCAAGTGCTATGTTGGCTGCTCAATGTCCCGTACAGATTCATCCCATTTGTACAAAGCCCAAGTCTTAGATTCCTATCTTCTTCACCAAATTTGGGGTACAATAGATCAATCTTCTTCCACTGTGGGGAATCAGACGCATGTCGTAGGATCCCATCATTATTTTTCTTAACATCTGCATGCCACCTCAAATTCTTCGCATCTTTCGGATTTGCAAACAAGCGTTGAAACCGTGATATTATAGGTAGATACCACAACACCTTGGCAGGAGAACCAGTTTTGGACTCCCCCGAAGTTGTCAATTTATACCGTGACGCACCACATTTTGGACAATCTTTCAAATCTACATAGTCCTTTTGAAATAATACACAATCATTCGGGCATGTGTGTATCTTCTTGGCCTCCATTCCCATTGGGCACAACATTTTCTTTACCTGGTATGTTGAGATTGTCAGCTCGTTTCCTTCAGGAAGCATTTCTTTCAACAAAGTCAACAATGAAGTGAAGCTTTTGTCGCTCCATCTATTGTTAGCTTTCAACTTATACAATCTCAACACAGCACTAAGCTTCGTAAACTTAGCACAGCCTGTGTATAACGGTATCTCAGCATCATGCACAATGTTTCTAAAGATAGGAGGTGGATCGGTGTGCTCTACCCTACAACTATCCAGCATCACATCAACGATGTCTGCTGGAACTGGTTCGTTCACATTTATGTCATCGGAGGCAATTTCTTCTTCCACCCAAGCACTGCTATCGACATCTACTGGTTTTGATTTTGAAATCTCTCCATGCCAGTGCCATTCTGTATAGCCTTGTACAATCCCGTTGTACATGACATGACTTTTGATTTCCTCACCAGTGTTGACTTTCAAGTTGTTACCGCAATGCCTACATGGACAGTAGAACCTATCTGTAGGTTTTTTCCTATGTTCCTCGGCAAATCTAATAAACTAATCAAGACCAGATATAAACTCTGGGGTGCAACGATTACGAATGGACATCCATGATCTATCCATTATCCCATCCTTGAACACCTAATCTCACTAGTAAGTGTATAATGTGTATTGGGTTTTCAAGAAAATTTCGGCAACATTTCCCCACTGTTCTCTAAGTACATATGTACTTAGAGAACAAACGGGGAAATGCTGCCGAAATTTTCTCGAAAACCCAATACACATTATACACTTACATCCTAAGTGAGATTAGGTGTTCAAGAATAGTCCCAAACTGGGGACTATCCAAGATTTACTCCTAATGAGTCAATCTTGGACGGGTTTCTAGGCCAACAAACATATTTGATGTCATTCTTATATATAATAAATGTGTACCACCTATCCCATCCTTGAACACCTAATCTCACTAGTAAGTGTATAATGTGTATTGGGTTTTCGAGAAAATTTCGGCAACATTTCCCCGCTGTTCTCTAAGTACATATGTACTTAGAGAACAAACGGGGAAATGCTGCCGAAATTTTCTCGAAAACCCAATACACATTACACACTTACATCCTAAGTGAGATTAGGTGTTCAAGAACAGTCCCAAACCGGGTACTATCTAAGATTTACCCCTAATGAGTAAATCTTAGACGGGTTTCTAGGCCAACAAATACATGTATGTTGTCATTCTTTACAAATAATTTTAAATTTCAATAAAATACATAGTTACATATATGCATGTTCAAACAATCATTATAATATAATTAGATTTGGGACAAAAACATATTAGAATTTATACATAATTCCAATTCTAATCAAATACATATAATGCATTTTTATCACAAGAATATAATTGATGAAAAAAAGTAGAGAAGGACCAACATTGTCAAAGGGAAGAAGGCAGAGGCTCCGGTGGCTCTGGCTGGAGGAGTAGCTAGCAGCGACGTCGGTGGAGGAGCAGCTAGCAGCGAGGCTGGAGAAGATGGTTGCAGCGGCACGACGGCGGTGGAGGAGCACCTAATCTCAGGAGTGGCGGCGCTGGAGCACCTAATATCAGGCGCTGGAGCAGTAGTGGCGGCGGAGAAGGGGGCGCGGCGGAGAAGGGGGCGCGGAGAAGGGGAAGAAGGCAGCAGCAGTGGCGGCGGAGAAGGGGGCGTGGCGGCACTGTCGTGGAGGAAGAAGGAGCTTTCGTGGAGGAGAAATCGGCGGCGTGGTCGGGCGACATCAGAGAAGAAAAGGGAAATCGGCTCGCGATGAAACAGAAGAAAGGGGAAGAGTCGGGCGATCGCGGGATATTAAGTTCCCAAATAGCGTCGGTTGTTTGAACAACCGACGCCTAAAAATCTTTAGCGTCGGTTGTTTGAAACAACCGACGTCCAATCGGACAATATTTACACGAAATTGTTTGGCGGGAACCACTTTCAGCGTCGGTTATCAAAGGATAACTGACGCTGAAAGTGACACTTTTCACGCAAATTTTCATCACACATAGGTGTCGGTTTCTATCTACATAACCGACGCTTAAAGTGACACTTTTTTTTGCATGAAAATTGGATTTCGTGGGCGACTTTAGGCGTCGGTTTGTTATTAACAACCGAAGCTGTATTCAAAGTGGTACCCATGTCTGGCTGGTCTTCGAATATAGACGTCGGTTTTCCTAAATAACCGACGTCTAATATTTTAGGCGTCGGTTTTCCTAATGAACCGACGCCCAGAAAAGTGACACTGAATGTTGTTTCTGTAGTAGTGACATGTAAGTACAATGACTAATCTAGTCAAGTGGGAAGCACTTATTGATGGGTGGGTGAAAGTGAACACTAATAGAGCCATGAGAATAGATATTCAAATGGCTGTTGTTGGAGGAGTCATAAGAGAGTGAAAGGGGACTGGATCACATGATTCACCCTTTTGATTTGGTATTTCTCTACTCTAAAATCTAAACTTTATGATATTATTCAAGGTCTCTCCCTTGCCTGGTCTACATGTTTTAGGTAGGTACTAGTTGAGGTTGATGCTATTAAACATGCTCATATCTACAAGTATGATTGTTATCCCTTGGCTCAAAGCATTAGAGCTATGGTTACCAGAGATTGAAGTATCTCCTTATCCTTCCAACATGTTTATGGAGGCTAACTCAATTGATGACTTTTTGGCTAGAGGAGTCTTCAACATGGAGATGGGATTGAAGGAGTTCATACGACCACCAAAAGCCTGCCAAACCTTGATGTGTGTTGATGCTTGGAAGACATTTCAGTCGCTCTCAAAGAGTTATTACACACTATATGTGATGAACACTTTCTATTTTGATTTGTTTCTCACATTTTTACTATGTTTGCTCTGGTTTGGTAAATTCTTTTTTCTGCCTACATGGAAAAGGCATGATGAATAATAAGACCTTTCGAATTCTATACAAAGGCATATAATACAAACCAAAACCAATGGTAATATGTAATCCTCCACTTGTGAAACAACAACTGTCCATACCCTTATAAGCCCGACACACAACTAACACAAATTGGGGATTCTCCCAACATAACCCTAACGTAGGACACAAAGAGAAACCAGTCCAAATAAGTACAATATAAACTATTTGTATAAGTTATTTAAAGTTGAAAACATACATCATCAAACCACAAATTCCTTATAAAATGTTAATCATCCTTATGCATGTCTAGAGAAGAAAAGATAAACATTATGTGCGTTGGGCAAATTTTTGAGACAAAACAAGCTAACTAAAGTTCTAAATGATCATGTGTATGGAAGGAAACAATGAACCATAAAACTTGATACATCAATACCAATTTAATTGCTTTTTAGGAAAAGAAATTTTTGATGTATTATGAATCATAAAGCACGGGTATATATTTGGCCAAATGTGAACTTGACCTATGTAATTCACATAAGGTCAAGTCAATAAATGTGATGTGCGTTGAAAAAGTACATTGCATAAGGTTGTCTTAATGAAATTGAATATTTGGTATATAATTAACCAACCAAAGGAAAGTAATAATGAAAATCTAAATATAACGTGACATGACCAGAACACCATGCAATTTAGTAACATAAAGTAGTACTTGTGATATGAATTACATGTGCTTCTCAAAACCAGAGTGAGCAAATTTTGGTCATTTACTACAATGTTGTATTCATGATAGTGAAACAATAAAAACATGCTAATGATACATAAATTAAAACCATTAATGAAGCACAACCCATGAAAATAATTTAATGAAGCGTACATTGGTACTTTTGGCTAAGATCAAACAAAGCAAGGACTACATTAAGTAAATATTGGCAACCATGCCACAACAATAGATTAAGATGCCACAATGACCATATAATGAATTGATAATATAATACAAGGTAAGGAGGAGCAATCATTAAACAAACCTAAATCAATAACAATAGTAACTAGTATATTTTAAGAAAATGAAACTTAATATAAACTACTACATACCTTAAAAGGGAGATCATGCAAATCTCTAGACACGGTTTCATGAGGATCTCTAAACAAAACAAGGTTGATTCTTTATTGAGGAAGAATGAGAGCAATACTGAGGAGGAGCATGGGTCGGAGGAGAAGCTCATCAATTATATACCCATGTATAGGCATGTCTAATAGGAAATCAAGGTTCACATGAGAAGATGTAGTGCTATCAAGTACTTGTCATGACACTTCTGCCAAAAAAAAACACACAAAAGTTATTAGGATAGGGGTGGAGAAAAGGGGAACTGAGGTTGTAGATGAGGTAATCATATAAGATACAAGGTAGTATATGACTTAGCTACTTGGGAAAAGGATAAGAGAGGGTAGAATGGTAACTGCAAGCCACAACATGTTGAGTTTTTGTAGGAGTAAGAGTCATATAGGCTTAATGAAACCCTGAAAAAGACCACTATGTCAAGAAGCATCTCCAACAATTGGGAGAGCTAGTGTAATCGGCCACAACGTGCAATGACATGGAGAAATCCAACACCCGATGGAGATCTACCTTGCCTCATTGCCTTCATCGAGAAGTGAAGGAACATGTGAGATAATAATAGCTTGGGAATGACTATCGGAGGAGGGATCAAGTTGTCACTAAATGACTACACATGAATGCCATTGAGGCCTAGTTTGACCACCGACTTTATGACTCTATGTAGTCACTTGTTTTTTTAACAGAGACATGGAAAACAATAAATGTAGTCTCCTTCTGTCAGGGATGCTAGCACGAAAGGATGAATGATGAAACCAGAGAGGATGCTAGTAGTTACAACTACCTAAAATCTCAACATGTTTATACAAGTATGTAGTTTCTACTACATTGTTTAAACCACTATATTCATTAGCTCCACATATTATAGTATAAGTTGTTAATACATAAATTACCGAGATTTAATAAATAACTCATTCAAACTATACCTAAATTGACTTCAAATCAGACTCAACCTGGAATCCCAGTAGATCCAAGACCAAGTTACTCCCAAGACCAGGACTCCATTAGGATCAATATAGGGATGCAACACCAGTTCGTTTTATTTAACCAAACAAGAATTGGACCGAACTTGGAGTGAATCGATCTTGATTGGCACAAATGTAGATTTTCTAACACAAATTAAGTGCCAACTCCATTTTCCAATTTTGAATAGCACATCAAGTTCCTCATATACTCAATTAAAACTAATTATTATTGGCACATATTTAAAAAAATTGCTATTTTTTTTTCTAATCTTGGTTTATGATGAATACCTTTTGTTTTTCCTTTCAGAAAATTGAGTTCCATTAAATTGCATTGGATTTGTTGAGGAAGAGTGTGGTCAATTCTTATTTATGATGAACCTCATGCTTTGCTAAATGATCTAGAATGTGAACTTCTTCTCCTCAGGTAATCCGTTGGATGCAAAATTTGTTTTTTCCCCTTCAAACACCACCACCAAATTCTATTGATACATCCCTGGATGACTTTGATTATGAACTTTGACATTTCCTGACACACATCAGAGTTGGTGATGACCAAGGTTTTAGTGATCCACAATGGCGATTGGCCACTCTTCTTATGTGTTTTGGAGGGTTGTGCATCTCAACCACTCAAGTTGTTGGCAACAACACATATGTTTCCTCTTGAATCCACACAAGAAAGCCTCAAGCTCATATTCTATGCGAGGTTGGTTCTACTCCGGTTGGTGGTTCGTTTGACAATACTTATGCTACATTACATGATCTACTACCACCCTTTTGCTGGTTAGAAATTGTCATTTACTATTTCTGTCACTCCAAAGACATAGTCTCGTTTGACAAACACCTACAACAACATGGTCTTCTAGTGTTTCAAGACTTTTGAGTTGTCCCATTGATAATGAGTTGTACAAGCAAATCATGCACAATATTTTATTCTTGTTGTTCCTATTGATGGTCTTTTATGATTCATGGCACTTGCTAAATATCGAACTACTATTCTACATTACTGACTCATGATCCCCTTATATCCTAAGAATGAGTGATGTCCCCTTTGTCATTTTGCAGAGCTTGATTCTTATGCCGACCATGCTGTGGATTGTCGCATCCGCCTATGGTTCAAATATGTCATGATGTTGTTTGGGATTCCCTCTTTGACCTTATTTCTCGTGCTAGGTTAAAAGCTATAAAAGAAACTCTAGTTTTTTTTTTGGCACCTGGAAAGATGATTTCTACTGCTAGCGACCTGCAACCATCTTACTATTTGATTAGACTGATGAAAACACACGTGTTAATCTTACGTGAGTCTCTCCCTTGACTGGCATTGTTTCTGATAATATCATAGCGGACTGCCTTTAGTGCACTCACAAAGAAATATCATAAGCATATTGTAGCGTGTGAGGCAAGCAATTGTCACATCCTTTTTTTGGCATTTGATTCTTTAGGGTGCTAGCTGATGATTCCATCTCTCTCCTACGACACATTTAAAATATCACCAATAGAAATATGTTGTTGCCAACATCATCTTCCTCTAAGTTTATCTTTAGATCTATGGATTTTTTCATATACAAAAATGATTGTGGCCTAATTTGTAGCTCATGTCTCTAGAAAAACGTTTGTAGGTGTCAAGATAATAGTTTTTCTCTATTTTGTTTCCTAATCATTTTACCTTACTTTATTTTCTTTTGGATTTTGTTGGGACTAAAGCCGAATGAACCGAAATATCGCAGGTTTTACAAAAAAAAAAGCGAGAACAATATACACTCAATCCGGTCCAACAGCCCTAACTCTTTCCCCTACCCCTCCAGCACGTAACTTTACCGGTGTTAACAGATCGGCGGCGTCGGCGAGTTGGACGGCACTAGGGATCTCCGTCATCTCCTGCACCAAGGTATGTTCTCATCTGCGTACTTGTCCTTCTCCCACTTCCCTTCTTCCCCATCCCTAGCCTCAACCTCCTCTAGCGTTGTGACTCCTCCGTCTTGTCGTCCTTATATCCTCCTCCAACTTCACCTCCACCTTCCGCTTCGCGCACCACCTCTTGTTCTTCCCGTCTTGTCGTGCTCCGATGCCATAGGAGCGCAGGGCAAGGTCGAGACGAGCCGGGCGTATTCGCCCGTGGTGGGAAGGGAAAAAGGGCTCCCGGCGATCCGGTCTTCTGCAGATGCGAAGGAAGTCTAGGTCGCTAGTTATAATTCAGGTAAAGGACATCACTGCATTAGGCAACAGGGATATATATACAGGGTGTCCCCGCTAGTTGGGTAAGAGCGATGCACGCTATGCGTGTTACAACTAGGCTAGTAGTGTTTCCAATCGTTAGAACGGTCTCTTTCATTGCAGGTAACATACACAGTAGTGGACCAGCTATTTCGGAACAGGTGCAAGGGAATAATTGCCATCCTGATTCGGGTTTGTAGCTGATCCTACTGGTTACCTGTATTCCGAAGGTCACCTGATGGTGTGGACTGACTTGGAAAAATGGATGTATCTTTGCATGTTGGGAAAGCGCTAATTAGTAGGCAACTTGGTTGGTTCTTTCTACAATTTGGAAAGGGCCTCAAGAAAGCTGCCACCAACTTCTTGTTGGGGTAGACTTGTGGGTATGGCTGGAGGAGGAGGAGGTGCACCCAGTCGCCCCATAGAGAAGATTTGCTAGGTGTTTGTGTTTATTGGCTTTCTGCATCATCTGATGCCATGCATTCTGTAGGTTGGTTCTCAGCAGTGTCATTTGTGCTTTGCGGGCACGTTCCAGTGCTACAATATAGTCAGAAGGGACGGAGCCTGCCTGCCATAGACAATTTCGAAGGGGGTGAACTCTAGTGGTTGTGTACCACTTGGCGTTGTCACACAATTCATCCCGAGAAAGTCATGTCAACCATTTCCTTTTAGATATTAACAGAAATAGTAGCAGAAATAGTGGCTGAGGTAATTTTCCAGCCCTCTATTCACTACTTATGTTTGCCCATCCAACTATGGGTGGTGGGTAATGGAAAGTGGAGGCCGGATCCCAATTGGCAGAATAACGTCTTGAAAAAATAAAATTGAAAGTGGGTTCTCGATCACAAACAATCAATATCGACATCTTATGGAGTTTGACCACACAGTACTGGAACAAAGTCACCTAATGAAAGAGCAAAAGGCATTCCTTATACCTGGTTAGTGGTAATCTAGTCAAATGCATTGTTACATTTGACCGTACTTGACATGGCCTCTAATTGGGGTGCAATGGTTGTCAACGAAGATGGTTGGAATGAGGAAGGAGTTGGGCTGAGTAGGATGCAACCATGATAGAAGAGAATGCCTAGTTTGAGGATGTATTTCACCAGGTCAAGGTTGCTTGGTGCCAAGTTGATGTAGTAATCCTGGAGTGTCATAATATTGTGAATTTTTGACAGACAAACGAATCCAATGCAACTGGAGAGATTGGTGATGACCGTTATGTGAACCCCCTCATCGTCATAGGAGAGAGCATCAATAGTGTGGCTAATTGTTCTATGTCCGTATTTCTCTCTGAAATCAAACTTGAGCAGCTTGATTAGCCTTTTTGTTGTGAAGCCGTGTGTAGTTTTTGCTTGAGGAGGAACTTGAGGCTATGGTGATCACTTTGTGTCATGAATGGAGAAGCCAGTCAATTGTGGTGCCATTTTCTCATTGCAACAATCATTATGATCATCCTTGTATGCGGAGTGAGTTGCCCGAGCTTATGATAGTGTGGTTCTGAAAAAAGCGATGGGGTGGTCTTGTTGAAGGAGGACCTCACAATTGCCTTACCTGAGGTATCACAAGTGCTTATAAAAAAGGGGTCTCATATTTTAGAAGGGACAAAACTGAGGGGTAAGCTCAAGCTTCCTTGGTGGCTTCCAAGACCCGTATGATGATTGAATTCCAATGGAATCTGTCTTTGTAGAGGAGACTTTTCAAGGGTGTGACTAGTATACTCCTTGTCCTTGATGAACTTTTGTTGGTATCCGCGAGTCCAAAGAAGCCTTAAAGAACTTGGCTGTAGATGATTAGGCCAAGTGGTGTGACGGCTTAAGAGTTCCTCCGGATTTGCAAGTACTGCAACCGTCGACACAATGTGTCCTAAGCATGTTATCTCAGAGATATAGAAACAACATTTCTGTTGCTTGGCTTGCAAAATTTGCACATGCCCCACTAGGCAATACATAGATATAGCATGTGTTTATTATGTTGGACACAAATCTTGCTATAAATTAGTATTCCGTTGAAGATCAATAGAATGAATTAACCATGAAAGGGTAAACTTTATCTCTTAACATTTTGGAATGTTGATGGGGATTAAAGAGACTGAATCGCATCACGAGATATTTGTAGTGTCCAAAGTGGCTCTTAAATGCTATCTTCTTGTGATTAGAGGGTGCACATGCATTTGATGGTGGTTGAGACAAGGATCCAACTTTGAAAAAGACGACTTTGTGGAATTCATCCAGAAGCTCGTCAATCATTGAAATTTGAACATGTCATCATAGGTGTTCTAAGTTGACTAGGCATCCAGGGGGGTCTCCTAGCTAGGTGCCCATATGTTGGCTCAAATAGGTGACCGCCTGGGCGAGTGCCAACATCCCCGGGTGCTCACTTATTTGTAGGGCAGGCCCATGGGCCCAAGTTCCATGACCCATCTCATTTCTTTTGATTATGTGGGGCAAGTATATACCATTTTGGCAGGTACAAGTATCATATTTGCTTCGGAATCAGGGTAATACAACTATAAACTACAACAATACAACGTTTTGGATTAATATCTATGGAAGTGGAATTGTGAAATAAATACCATCCTTTGATCTATAATGTCATGCATTTCTTCCTATTGTTATTATTAATATTGGAAGTGCAAATCTATATCTCTTTTTATTTGTATGCTCTTTGTTCTTTTTGTACTTCAATAATTTAGTTAGAGAATTTCAAGTATTATTGCGTTTACAAGGTATGTATTACAGTATGCACCTTCCATATTGAATTGTTGTTGCCTCTAATTTAATCTTAACTCAACTAGTCACATCTATTTCAACTTTTTTGGGGTTTGGTTTACTATTATTCAATTTCGTAATATTCATATGTACTTATATATATGAACATATACATATATGAATATGAAAATTTTTTTTATCTTAAAAACCATCGCCTAAACACCCTATGCGCTCGACCAAAGTTGGCCACTGCTTGATTGCCTTAAGAACTATGTCTGTCCTTGATAATGTTGACATAGAGAGATCTGTAATTGGCAAAAAGGTGTTGTGCTATTTGCCGTTTTGGTGAGAATTACTGGTGATGAAAAGGAACTTGAGTTAGGTTGAATGAACCCTTGGCCCAATTGATCATGGATTGAAAGTTTGGGTACTAATACCGGGACCAACATCTGTTTTGGATTTGTATATAAAATGAATTAGGATGTCATGTGGTCCTTAGGGAGGCATCCCAAAAGGGTTGTTGAAGATTGGCTGGAACTTCAATATAAGATGTTCATAGTCTAGTGTCTCAGCCTAGGTGATGCCATGCTCCTCGTGCTTCTTGGACAACTGTGATGAAGAGGATGTTTCTTGCGTGATGAAAAAGATGGAAGGGAAGAATTCTCACAACACAAGATTCACTTGATGACATGGTAGGTGGAACAAGGAGAATGGTGGTGGGGCGTATGGAAAGTGAACTTATCGGTTACAAAAGTGCCACATGGGGGGTTGAATTATTGAAACCATTAGACTTTTAAGATATCATCATGCTTCTATTAGTAAGAGGTCAAAATTTTTGCTCTCGAAAATGCTAGGAGGTTGAGCGGGACTCTAGCATAAGCTCCAAAAATAAGAGAAAATATCTTCTTCATCAACATGCACCTACATGGACTTGTTCCTTATGATGCTTGTTAGGAAATGGTTAGCAGTGGGGCGATGAAATTATGCGAGAGGCCTAAGAAAAGAGAATTAGGAAGTGGTGGATCCCAATGGTTCCCTTGTGAGTTCCATGGTCGATTTGGTTGGAATTGTTGTGAAGGGAAGATGACGTTGAATTTGATGGGGAAGTCTGGTGTTGAGAGGAAGAGTGAGGGGGTATATCTTTGAAATGAGCAAAGTCGTCACATCTTTTTGACTAAGTCCACTAAGAAGAGAATTCGGCTAGCACACTTGTGTTTCTTGACATATGCAGCAGTGTCCCTTCATGTGGTGATAAATGTTTACAATGTGCGTTGGGCAAACGTGGCATGGAAATTACTTGGTTAGGGCAAACAACTAGTGTACTTGTTTTTTCAATAGGAAAATTATTGACCCGATAACCAAAAGTACAACAGGTGCCTAGGTGGGCCCCCACACTGTCCACACCATCTAGAAAGCCCAGTTAGGTTGGGGGCCTAGGGGCTTGGGTCCATGGGGCTCTTTAAGAGCGCTTCGTTAGACGCCCGTACAATTCATGTGGCAATATACTCCTTATACCTTCAAAATATCCCGTCACGCCATGCAAATCTTTGGATAATTTTTTTTCTAATAATTTGTCTTATTCATCGTATCTCGAGCTTGTAGGGATTGGAGGGGTTACTTTAGGTGGATTAGACATGTTTGCTTATTGTCACCATAGGAATAAATAGAGGAGAAAGAGTATATACTCCATGTGCACCCGAAACAAAACCTATATAGTTGAGATCTTTATTCATAGTACTTTGCAGTTGTGCAAATGCTCGATTTGTAGGTGCGTATATAGGATTTCCATGTTATTACGGTTTTTGAATGATTAATTAACAAAATACATTTGAGACTTATAGCTAATGCTTTCTTATTGATGCAATCGTCCCAGAAAAATATGTCTGCTTAGTATAGATGAGATACATGACGCTTGAGGAATTTAGTGCACATATATATTCTGTTTTCATCATGGGAAGAGCTTATAAGGAGTGATATTAAATCTTTACATCTTGATGAGAATATGAGATAACATAGGTTATTGGAAAAGAAGGATCCAAGTAGCCGATGACAACATGGATGGATTGAGTCTTAGATGATGATGATGATGATTGTATTCTTTTTCCACGAGTTTTCTTCTATGAAATATTTTCTTAACAAGACGATTGCACAAATTTGCATCTTGTAAGAAACACATATAGACAATCATAATTGATGTTAGGGAGTACGTTTTGATTAGTAGTTTATATGTGTTTAACTAAAACACCTGTACTGATTGTCGCGTAAACTATGCCTATATACCCAAAGACCAATGTTCCTAACTTCCTATAAAGGTCAATACCAATCTTTGTTTCGATTTGATTTCCTTGGATTATCATGAAAGCCAAGCACGCTTCGCTTACAATATCATGCATCCATGATGTATAACTAAATTAACATATTTTGGTTACATTGATTTAAAAGTTTGACTATATATTATTTGAAAGTTTTATAAATGTTTATTTAATAGTAGTATGATGTTGAACACCTATCTTGGGAGTCTCCATTCCAGTCCAATCAGCATTTACGTACCCAATCATAGAGAGCATTTTCTACTAAGGTCGTTCTCTGAATAGATCTCTTGTCGGAGCGTCTATTAAGCATCTCAAAATACATAGTATGTAGCTCTAGTGAGCGTGTAAGGGAGCTCATCAATGCTGATTAACAAGCCTGATTGCATAGTAAATGTCGGCTTGTGGTATGGTGTTCGTATGAAACTAAGCATATTTCACCTACAAGTACTTCGCAGTGCTACCTAGAATCCTAGATATGCATACATTTACTACATTAGTACATTAATACCCCAAACCATAACTTTTTTTCTTTTCTTTTCTTAGCCTCAATTAAGCATTGAAGGTTATATCATATTTCACCTACAAGTACTTCACAGTGCTACCTAGATATGCATATATTGACTACTCTAATACCCCAAACCATAACTATTTTCTTTTCCATTCTTTGCCTCAATTAAGCATTGAAGGTTATATCATTCTTTAGTCTGACAATTTGGCATGTGCTACTGGACATAATATTCACTAGTCTATATATACACCTTGATGCGGCACATATCTCAAAGGAGAAAAGATATAGGAAACAAGGGTTACAAAACAAGTTTTAAGTCAAAGCTATGAACAGTTGGGACGATAGCCCTCGACGGTCCATTAATGTAAAAATTCAAAGGGAAACCTTAATCCACATCTAGATAACTAATAGAACAGAAAATCTTATAAAATTCATATTACTAAATATCTAAATTAAAAATGACTAAATGGACTAATCAAGTGCTAACTATGCTCGTTTGGGGCCCATCCTAGGATCATGCACATCTTGCACGCCATATAAACTGCCCGTCTTATAAAAACGAGCCTTTGGCGAGTCTAAGGGTGCTTCAAAACACCTTTTCATGTGGCGGTGGGTGGAAGATCTCAAATCCCATGCTGAAGCTGTGATTGACGCAACACCAAGAGGTAAGATGATAGATCCATTGCAGGGAGTCAATCGATGGAGGGGTTCATTCTGTTATCGAAGCACCTAGACAACTGAAGCGTAAATGTGGTTTGTTGTGCTACCTCTTGCCAGTGGAGAAATGCACATCTTACCTTTACACTCTACTTTAGAGAAGAGTAAGGACAACCAACACAGATCTAGGTCTGTGAGGATGATGGGAAACAGGGGGGGGGGAGAGTAGGACCAAATCCCCCGACTATGATACCAATTGATGCAACACCTCAAAGGGCAAGGGAAATAGAAAATTAAGGTTTACACAAAGGTTGTAGATCAAAATTTTGAAATATTAAGATGAATTTTTTCAATCAGTTTTCAAAGAGAAAACAAACTTTGAATCACAGGAATTGTCTAAATAACTAGTCAAACACGAAAACATAATAAAATCTGTGATTTAAAAATGCACAAAATGGAAAACACTGAAAGGACTATTCAGGGGCTAATAGCGTTCCTTTGGTGTACTAGTTGGGCGTATTTTGTATGCTCCATTACCTATAACCAATAGGTTTTTTAGATTTCTTGACAATTTAAATTGTTCTTAATGGAATTGCAAGCGAATCTTTTTAACTACTATTAAATGTTAAATTCTGTTTTTTTGCTTGTTGCACTGTTATGAAGTACTACGTGGAAGTTCATGATTTATTTGTAGTTTCCACAAGTTCAATAGTTTGTTGATTTTTCCAAGGAAGCTTTTCATTATATAAATGTAAGATTCTGAAATATTTATTGGAATTCCATAAATTTCTATTTCCTCATCTACACATAGACAATGGCCATTTTGGCGTTGACACCAACTATGCCCCTGTTTGGTTCGAGATCTTGATTACGAAATCCAGACCGGGTTAGTCCGGGTTAGTCCATATATCCAGATTAGTTTATCTGGAGTCGATCCTGTTTTTGTTTGGCAACCGAATCCCATTGCAAACACTCATTAAACTGGACTGACCTCGTAACTTGTGTTTTTCAGTCTGACATATAAAACAAAATAACACAAAAGACAAGGCTAAATCCTGACTGGGTTTCTGAAATCCTGCTGCTAGCAGGACTGACTTGGTCCGGATTTTGGGACAACGGAACCCCGAAACGGGGCTGTTCTGGGATGTTGAACCAAACACTCATCTACGCCAACCCGGACCGGATCGTGCTGTCATGGCACAAGAAGACAAGCCGAAATCCGGATTGGGTCCCGAACCAAACATGGGGCCACAAGTCTATTAGTGCCCCACTATTGCAAGTTTGTAACCAATGACGGGGCATCCATTCTAGAATTTTGGTCTATTTAGCTACAAGTAGAGTATAATGGGGCCCTGGTTTGTATGTGTTACTACCACTCTGACACGTCTATAACTCATTAATTCTACCTTCATATAATGGATGTGTGTATTTCTGTGTACGTTTTTAATGGTTTTGACATTAGAAAAGTTATAGGTTTCTTGATGTATATGAACTACCTGTTTATGTCATGGGTCGAAGATTAACGACGAATCCTGAGTGGCCATGTGGAGCTCTGTCGCTCTATGCTCTTGTAGTTGCTGCTCCTAGGAGATGACAACACAATTTGGATACACAATTTGGTGCTGGTAAAGGTTGCAGGTGTTATATAGTCATCTGGTGCTCAACTAGCTTAATACATAAAAATGAGTGGGATATGCTGAACTAGCGGTGGAGTGAGGGTGGAATATATTTACAAAATAATGAAATACATTACTCCAAATGCACTAGGAGCTTCTCGCAAAATAATGAAATATATTACTCCAAATGCACTAGGAGCTTCAGACTAGATCAGTTCAATGTTGATTTGAGGAGTGTCCATGGAGAGGTGCGCACAATGTAGATGATAATTCGAGGTGACGATGTCACATGACTACAGACATGGGGAGTTTGGAGGCAATAAAAATCTATATAGCATCGTCATTGCTGCTTGTTGATCCAAAAATCTCTTCAGAGATATCAGTAGTAATTTGATCTAACAAAAACACCTTTTCTACCATCTGTGACAAAGCTTATGGCTGTTAATGCAGTAGAAATTCGTTACTTATAATGTAGATAGACAATATTCCACTCAACTTTTACGTGTATGATAAAAAATGCACTCACGTACAGCTGAAAGCTGATGCCATTGGCACTGACAGTAAGCGTTGTAAAGAGTGCAACTCAAAGCTGCATAATTTGCTTTTCGGAGCAGTGGTTTGTATACATGATATACTTTGGATAGGTACATTGTACATAGTTACAAAGACATTTTTCTGATTAGACAGTCAGTACAGGGCTTGGCTTCACCTTGACACAGCCTTACCAACTTTTCAGATGGATTTTTTTGTTTTTGCTTTTGGAAGGAATGAAAAAAGGAAAGGCAGAAACCCTGAAAATTAATCATGTTTCTTAGTTTAAAACTGTTTATAGAAAATTGTTTCTTAGCTTTTGGTGATATTTGGTTTTGAAAAGCGCGAAGCTAGAAGCGTGCGGATTTCCCCCCTTGAAGCGGGAAGCGGGTTTTGAAGCGGACGAAAGCGGACACTTTTTGAAAAAGCGGTCCGCATTGTTTGTTAAAAATTAGAAAAACTCAGAGTAACTTGCATTTCACTTTCTCCCTTCGGGTTAGATCTAGACGAGTGCAATACTTTCACCTGTGATTATTTGACATAGCCAAACTTTAATCACCCCCGTCCACACTAATTATGATAGAAAATAGAATAATCAGTAGATTAATTTCCAATTAGAGTAAGTACATTTTAGTCATACTATCATAGACTCATAATGCATACACTTAGAATTTAAAAACAACAAGATATGTTAAGTTTTGATGTATGATACATGGCAGTAATGACTACTGAATTTACTAGTAAATAAATTATTCATGATATCAGTAATTGCAGTCATTAATTATGTGACAGCAACATATTATATTTATTGTGGAATCTTGCAATCATATAGAAGTACCATGATGGTATGCATCCATTCATCTGACATGATGAAATTGTGCAACAACCGATAGCAAAAAGAAATTGTATATACATGCAATAGGACGATGTGCTTTCATACAGGAGGTTACGTGATGAGATTACGGAACATCAAAATAATCATGCAAATTCAAATGTAGTAAGAACAGGATCTAGTACTAATACTATATCATGAAAATTATAATGATCATAGGAACAGGATGCAGCATCAAAAAATTCATGCAAATATTACCGATATTATATTGGAAACTCTACAGATGTCAAGATGACAATACATAGTACTTATGCAGATGTATATAGTGTACAAACAGCAGTAACTAATTAGAGATACTAATTATCAAACTGATTATTACACCTATTACAATACATAATTTTCATTTTTTTTCAGTTCGGCAAGTGATCGGGCAAGTTTCAAGAATACTTCTTGTGAAGCCCCCTGAAGCGGCCGCTTAAGCGGACCCAAAAAAGCAGCATGAAGCGGGGAAAAGCGGACAAAAGCGACCGCTTCAGTGCAAAACGCTTCAAAGCCCGCTTCAGTAAAAATTACAACGGCATATATGATTGGGCGCTTCACCCGCTTTTTTATTCACTGTTTGTCATTGACATTATTGATTCTACTGTGCTTATATCAAAGCAAATAAATCTAAAATTGTATATCCTCCATACTGCTTGAGGCCTTGATTCTAAGATTCTCTTACAGATGCATTGACGGCGATTTATGATCTAATGGGTGCTATATGAAGGCTATTGTGGTTTGCACAAGGCTTAACACATAGGAGGCCTAGTTTAAGTTTCTAACATGACACATCATTGCCTCAGTGGGTGGGTGGTTGCAGATATTCACAGCCTGTACTCGGCCAAACTAAAAGGGGCTATACTGACAAGTGAATTGGGGTCATTTGTTTTTCTTGTCTGATTTGTAGAAATTTATATGAACACATTTAAAGAATTTAGAATGTTTTATTAGAGGTTGATAAGGATATTTGGGCCATTAAAAGTCTCTTCACCGGTCTGAATGGAGTCATCAAAATGTCACTCATTTTTTCTTGTATTTTCTGTTACTAAACCTATTTCTCCCTCTTTTTTGTAGACATTAACCAGCCATGTCTTATGTTCCTGCGACCACTGATTCAATAGCTCAGGCTTTAGAGGCTAAGGATGCTTCTGAATCCATTAGCATTCTTTATCGTGTTCTTGAAAACCCTTCCTCGTCGTCTGAAGCATTACGCATAAAAGAGCAAGCCATATCTAATCTGTCAGACCTCCTTACGCAAGAGAAGAGAGCTGAAGACCTGCGAAGTCTCTTAACTCAGCTGAGGCCCTTCTTTTCTTTGATACCCAAAGCAAAAACTGCAAAAATCGTGAGAGGAATCATTGATGCAGTTGCAAAGATTCCCGGAACCTCTAATCTTCAGATTTCTCTTTGTAAAGAAATGGTGGAATGGACTCGTGCTGAGAAGCGCACTTTCCTCCGTCAAAGAGTTGAGGCAAGGCTTGCAGCATTGCTGATGGAGAACAAAGAATATGCTGAAGCTTTGACACTTCTTACTGGTTTAGTCAAGGAGGTTAGAAGATTGGATGATAAGTTATTGTTGGTTGACATTGATCTGTTGGAAAGCAAATTACACTTCTCATTGAGGAACCTGCCAAAGGCAAAAGCTGCTCTAACTGCTGCTAGGACTGCTGCCAATGCTATTTATGTCCCCCCGGCTCAGCAGGGAACTATAGATTTGCAAAGTGGCATCCTGCACGCAGAAGAGAAAGATTATAAGACTGCTTATAGTTATTTCTTTGAAGCATTTGAGGCTTTCAATGCCCTTGAAGACCCTCGAGCTGTTTTTAGCCTCAAGTACATGCTTCTGTGCAAGATAATGGTCAGCCAGGCTGATGATGTTGCAGGTATTATCTCTTCCAAAGCTGGTTTGCGTTACTTAGGACCAGAACTAGATGCCATGAAGGCTGTAGCTGATGCTCATTCAAAGCGATCCCTCAGGCTGTTTGAAACTGCTCTAAGAGATTACAAGGTCCAGTTGGATGAGGACCCCATAATTCACAGACACCTTTCTTCACTGTATGACACATTGTTGGAGCAGAATCTTTGCAGGTTGATTGAGCCTTTCTCCAGGGTTGAGATTGCACACATTGCTTCACTCATAGAGCTTCCAAACAGCCACGTGGAGAAGAAACTTTCTCAGATGATACTGGACAAGAAGTTTGCAGGAACTCTGGACCAAGGTGCTGGGTGCCTAATGATATTTGAAGATTCCAAACCTGATGCTATTTTCCAAGCAACCTTGGATACTATCTCCAACATAGGTAAAGTGGTTGATAGTCTGTATGTCAGGTCAGCGCGGATAATGGCGTAATATTGTCGAACATTGATCGTATCTATAGAATACTCAGACTCTTGTAGAGAAGCTGCAATATTATTTCGCATTGGTAACCTGTATTCTCTCACGAGCAGCTACATTTGTGCTTTCACGTTTATGTCCTTGTTATTATCACGCTTGTAACTGCTGATGTTTTTCTTACAATGTAATTCTGTATCTCGTTTTCATGAATGCTTAGCTATTGGATTCATTGATTATTCACTGTTATTTGCTGCTGTATTTTGCTTTTTTGGTGTTTCTTATGTTTACAGTGAGTTCTGTAGTTGGTTTGCTCTTTCATAGCTGCCATAGTTTTTGTGACTACAATTTTCACAACCTAGTTAGGTAGTCCCTTGTCTCCTGGTTTCTTCACTACATTGGTCTTCGCATGAGACTCATTTGGATCCGGTAAGGCTTTCTATCTACAAGAAGAAAATGGTTCCTCTCCTAAAGCTTGAAGAAGGGTTTGGTTCTCTTGTTCATTTATGACCACCGCGATTGCTTTGGTTATGGAGTAAGTTCAGCTTTCTTAGTTTGCCATAATTATATGCAGCGGAGGATGAAATAATTGGGAGTGTACATCGTAGAATGGATGCAATAATTGTGGGTATACATCGTAGAAGGAACGGATGAACATACATAGCCGAATGAATCCTAGAATATAGTTGCTATTGTACGTATACAATCATTCCCATCAATTTGGTATTTTTAGAAGACCTAATTAGTAGGTTTGTAAATGGGTAGGGTAGGCTGTGAATAAAGGGTGGGGTACTACCTGCAACTTTAAGCCTTTCACCCTAATCTTGCTTGTGCTTACCCCCAGGGTAAATGGTAGGGTAGTTACCTGCTCTTTGATGTCTGTGACCATAATCTTGTTTTTGTGCTTACCCCCAGTGTAAATGGTAGGATAACTGGGAAATGGGTAAATTGTGTGTATCTTATTCATGTGAAAACAATGTTATACCTTGTTTCTTGGATTTCCAATGCTTGTTTCTTGTTTTGACGATAAAAGTGTTCTAATTATGATTGTGCATTTCGTCATTACAAGTCCGGTACTATTTTCTTGCCTGATTATAAGTTTACAAAATAATATATTATGTGTCCACCTGACGAAAGAGTACGTCATTGGTCGAAAACCACAAATTAGATAATACAAAGGAGTTAAGCTATCAACTACCACTGTGATCAATGCCTTCCGTTGACAAAATTGGATCATCATCACATTCATAATGTGTACATACAACATCAGATTGTTATCTTACAGTGCAACAATGCATTCTTTTCTGGCGTCCACAGACATCGTTGACTTCATTTTCACTCTAGGCTTATTTTGAAAGATTAGAAAAGAGTGTATTTTTGCTTTGTACTTATTCTTCAGTGCTACTAGACAATTCATCCATTCTTAGTTCTGTAATTCTGACGTATCATTTCCTTCTGTACCAATTCATTTAACTATATGGGTGAATCCATACCCCTTGAACGTTGATGTATCTAGAGATACAAACACAGTCCCAACAAAGAAGTAAGCAAATAATCGAGAAGTCTGATAAGAGTTGAACAGTAGGGTAGATGAGCCCATTTTACGTCTTCGTTCGGATAGAAAATTAAACTATCTCAAGCTCATGTTGCATCGGGTCGGCTCAAAACTGCACGAATTTTCATTTTTTGTCATTCAACCGTCGCTGGTCACCTATTCCTACACCACCTTTATGACCTCCCTTGTGAACGGTCTTAGGCCAAGTTGCTCCTTGAAGAACCTCACAACAAGAGCCACCAAAGATGTGACCCTGCCACCCATAGTCTGGTCTGCTCAGAATTTATGTTACGAAGCCAGGCATGCACATGCGTAGCCCAAAGCTCCCCTTCTCCTCTAGATGCCATTGTCCCCCTTTTCCAGACTCCACTCATGCCAGCAACGGGAGGTTATCGCTGTGTATGTCACTGTGTTCTACAATATTGCATTAGATGTTTTAAGATAGGAGTGAACATGTAAAACAAACAGTAAACGGGTCAAACACAAGCAACAAACAAACGAGAAACTTATCTGTATCCGTATCCAAAAATCTGCTTTATATAAAATAACATTCATTTCTATACAGATTACACTTTTTTTTCAAAGATCTAATGGTCACACATCATAGACACATCATGGTCAAGTCAAGCTTTGACCGAGCCTTAGTCGCATGGAATAGAAAGGCGAATGAGAAGACATCAGATAGCATTGCTCTAAGAGACTAGGAGTAACATAGATCTTTGGGTGGTAGCGACTACCGCACAGTAAACAGGAAGAAAAAGAGCGATTAGTGATAACTACAGTGGCTGAGCTTTCAAATACTCTATTTAAATGGTAACGGACACGTTGAGACATTTTTGATAAGGAAAAAAAAATGTAGGATTAATTAAATATTGTACCCAATTGGGGAGGAGGCATATCTAGCAGGATTTACCCTCGATCGAATATACATATCTGGCTGCATGACTGACTGGATAGCACTTTAACATTCGACGAATCTAGACTTATTAGACTGAATGCATTCGACAAAGTATCAGACACCCTCGAATATATGACTGACTGTTGGTGTGACATTCACTCAATTGGATAAATGCCATATTCAATCATGCATTAGTCATAATTGGATACAATTACGCAAAACCAAACAAATCATCGGAAATGATTTCGTTTTGGAAATGAGTGGGTCATGCGTGAGTTACACGCTACAGAATGACGGTATGCAGAAGTCTGAGAAGTTTTGGGTTGGGAAAAAGTAATTTGGGGAGGGTGATGTGACAATATCTCCGGTGTAATTTTGGGATGGAAGTGAGTGATATATGGAGAGAGAAAATAAATGGGAGATGGAGGAAGAGGGGGAGAGTATCAGAGAGAAAAATGTGAATAGAGGGAAGTAAAGAAAGAAGTGGAAGGAAACAACATAAAATAAAAAGAGAGGAAAGTATAGATTGAAAGGAGAAAAAATAAAAGAAGAAGGAAGTACAAAAGAAAGAGAAGAGAAGTAAACTGAAGGAGGAGGAAAGTGATGGGAGTAGAGGAGGTAAGTAGATAGGAGGAGGGAAGTGAGGACTGAGAGAGGAGGAAAGTAAAGAGGAAAATAAATAAAATAGAATAGGAGGGACTAAGGGAAGAGGAGGAAAGTGATGAGCTAGAGGGAACTAGATGCAAAGAGGAGTGAGGTAGATGGGGGCTATAGGAGAGAAGTGATGATTGAGAGAGGAGGGAAGTAAAATAGGAAGTGGAGAGAAGTGACGAGAGGAGGGAAGTAAATCTGGTAAGAGGAGAGAAGTGATGAGAGGAGGGAAGTAAAAAAGAATGATCAATTGATAAGTAGTAGGTGTATATTCATGATTAGTAGGCACATATTCCTAATTGATAAGTATGAATGCTACATTAATGAGTGCAAATACACATAAAGTACGTGTGTATTTACTATTAGTAGGTGTGTATTCACCATAATTAATCACATATTCACCATTAATAGGAGTAAATCCAACATTGAGGTGCAAAAATACACAAAGGAGGTGTGTGTTCCCTATTGATAGGCGCATATTAACCATTACTAGGCGCTTAGTCACCATTAATATGTAAAAATAACCAATTTTGGGCATACAAACACATAAAACATGTGTGTATTCACCATTACTAGGTACATATTCACTGAGTAGGCATTACTCACCATAATTTAGCGTACATTCAACATTATTTGGTGCAATACACAAGAAAGTAGACATAAAGAACTAAAACATGTGTGTATATATTCACCATTTGTAGACACATATTCGCTGTTAAATTTTGCCTCTAGTAGGCGTATATTCATCATTAGTAGGTGTGTATTCATCGTAAACAAGCATATATTCTACATTAATAGGCACAAATTCACCATTATAAGGTGTGTATTCACCATTAATATGCACATATTCACCATTTATAGACGTATATTTCTCATTAGTAAGCGCGTATACATCATTATTAGACACATATTCACCATTATTGCGCTTATTTATTGAACACCATACACATTTTGTGTACCTACTTGATGAATATGTGTCTATAAATGTGGATACACATCCACTTATGTGAGTATACATGCCTACTCGTATTGATCACCATACACATATTGATTTATATACATATGGATGTACGCATACTTATTGAACACCACATGTGTGTGTCTATTGTTGATGAATAAACACCTATTATTTTAGACATGTGCCACAAATGACTACAAAATGCATAAAAATAGTGAATATGCAAAAAATGATGGATGTCCACTTATTGAGCACACCATACACGATGTGTATCTGTGTCTATAAATGTGGACACACGCCCATGAATGTGGATACACGTGCCTACTTATTGGCCAACATACATATACTAAAACACGCCCAATAATGATGAATATGCATCCAAAGTGTTAAAATTAACATACTTATTGAACACCATTAGTAGATGTGTATCTCTCACTAGTAGGTGCATATTCACCATTAATAGGCTCGTATTCACCATTTGTAGGTGTATATTCCATATTAATAGGCATGTATTACACATTGATAGGCACACATTGTCATAAATATGCATATTCATAACATCCATCTTCCCTCATTGCTTCCCTTCTCTTTCTTCATACTTTCCTTTTATTTTTTTATTGCTTCCCTTTACTCTCCTCCTCTCAACACTTCCATCCTATTCCCTCTCTCATTACTTCCCTCATCTTCCCTCATTACTTCCCTCCTCTCCACCTATTGCCATTAGTTCCCTCATCTTCCTCCATTACTTCCTTCCTCTCCCTCTCTTCATATTACTTCCCTTCTCTCCCCCTCTCCCCATTACTTCTCCTCCCTTCCTTCATGAATACTCTCCTCTGACACTTCCCTCCTCTTCCTCTTCACTCCCTGTTACAACCTCAATTTTGCATATGTTTTCATAATTGAATTGTAAAGATTTTGTGAATATGGACTTAATTGAAAAGGTTGTATGCTTTGCTTCAAAAGATGGATTTCTTTGCAAATATCCCTTTGGATAGGAATTTCATGATTCCTATTATTATATTAATCCATTAATGGATATAAAAGAGAAGAAAAGAAGAAAAGTCCAAATAAAAGGAAAATATACAAGATAATGGATATTAAGCAAAGTAATTATGAGAAATACATAGAAAACTCTAGAAAGTGGAATTAATGGCCACAATTAAGTAAATTTCATTTCTATGTGATTTCTAATAAAAGAAATATGAAAAGAGGAAAAAGGAAATGAAAGATAAAGAGAAATCCTTGAAGAGAAATATCTTTTAATAAAGAAATAAGTAAGATAATGAGAAATAATGGATGTAGATGCATCTAGAAGGATAATAAGTATCCACTAAAAATGATTTCGAAATCTTAGGATTTCTTGGGGTCCAAGGAGTCCTAATGGAGAAGAAGAAAGAGAAAATACAAATAATACAAAATAAGAGGATAATGTGATACATAATTAATGACTTTTTGATATTATCAAAAAGAGATATTATTTGCTTTAAAAAAAGTAGAATTTTGTGGCCAATGGATTAAAAGCCAAGTACAAAGAGAATAAAAGAGGTAATTTTTGAATTCCAAATATCTAAAGAATATATATTATTAAGAAGATAATGAAGAGAGAGAAGATTGCTTCTTAATGAAGGAACTTGGTTTTCTATTGGGAAAGGGGCTTGGATCTTGTGGATGGGCATCCTAGGGCTACCCTCCCCTATATAAGGGGTAGAACCCTTGGCCGAATCCAAGAGGATTCCCTACATCCTTCTCTCTTCCCCTCCTTCTTTTTCATTCAAACCCTAACCAAGAGTGGGTAGCACTTACCCTGAGGCAGCAAGGAGCCGGGGGGGGGGGTTGTCACAGTTGAAGCCCGACGCTCCTACGACGCCGGAGAGAAGTAGCCCAGCACCTGCGCGACACAGCAGGTTGGCTGCAGGCCGACCTTGTTTGCAGGTCTGGTGGGCTTCAACCAGCCATCTTGGCTGCGATCCGGAGGCATCTCAAGGTGCGCGGAGGCACGACGGAGGAAGAGGAACAAGCCATGGTGGCCGTCGGGTCCAGAAAAGGGAGGAGGAGCCGCGCCCATAGCGGCTAGGGCGTCAGCGTTAGGGCTGCACAAGGTGGAAGAAGGGTGGAGGCGCCGTTGGACGAAATTACCCTTCCAAGATACAAAGAACTGATAACTTACGCGGGGGTAATCCAGTCTTTTTGTTGTGTTTTCAAGCGGCCGAGCTGCATTGCATGGGAAAGGCTGATGTGGCAGCCTCCCATTGGTTCAAGTAAGTGAATTCTTGCAAAATCCGTATCTTTTTACTGGTAGCTCCGATGGAAACATGCAAAATATGAAAATTGATCAGGAGAACACGTATAATCCAATAAAAATACTTTTAAAGCCTAATTTTGTTCCTATTTGCAAAATTATGCTAAGTTAATGAAAAGTGCTTTGAAATTATGTTACACCCCGATCTCACAATTTCCTCAAATCATGAGATTAGGGCATAAGATAGGACTTATATGTAACACAAAGAACACCCTTAACTTTTTTTTTCTTTAAAACTCTTGTTTCCCCGCATTGAACCACATAACATCTTAACAAAGGAATCTGAACATTTCTTTTACTAATAAGACTTCAATAGTAAAGATACATGTATAAACATTCATGATGTCTCTCACACCTTATGCACATAAAACTTGCTAATTAGCATACATATCAAAAGAGGAACAATATTACACATCATAATTACAACTCTCTCTCTTATCTCTTACTAAGGACCTAGAGTGACAAGGACCGACTGACTCAACTAATCTTATACTTAACTCTTGTAGCAGATTTACATTGCTGCTCTGACCATCTTCAAGTCCATGCGGTTAACCCTAAAATGTTTGAGTAGAGGGGTGAGCCTACTCGCTCAGTGAATGAGTACTTCAAAGAAACAGTCTAAGGCACTAATGTGATTACAGATATAACTTTGAATAAACGTTATGAAATTTAACAACAATAAATACTATACTGAGCAGTTCTAAAAACAATATAATTGAAATAACAAAGAATGTAAATATTGCATCCAAAGAATAACTACTAGAAGACTATGCTCTAGTCTTCCTTAACTCTTTCATTTATATGGAACTCTGTGAACCTATATGATCATATTTTAGCTTATGCCCTGATCTATGCAGTGTACTCTGCATAGAGACTCGCAGTGCACTACGGCCACACCGTACAAGACTTAGCGACACACCCGGGAAATGCTAAGTCTGACGCCAACCCTGTTCTGCTACAGGACCACAGGCTCTCCGGCCTCAATGCACTACTCTGAGTGCTCTAGACTCCTCCTCTAACCTGAGCACACAGGCGGAGAGTCTCACTGGGTTACCACCGTGACTCCGCACGGTTCTTGTTGCAATAACCCCTATTTTCTCCAGTACCACCGTGACTCCGCACAGTTCTTGTTGCGACACTGGCTCTCTGTCCTCGTGCCACCGTGACTCCGCACAGTTATTGTTGCAACACGAGTTTCACCCCTAAGAAGAAGACCTCTCAAAGGGGTTCTACGGTGTTCAGGACACCTAAGTCTAACATTAATATTATAGATACATGTAAAACAGAAATCATAACTCATTTTACATTTCTCACAAGGCTCACACGGCCTGCCATATCATATCATATAAAACATCATAGCTCATGTATTCAACATATACCATGTCTCAGTAACATCCCTTTCTAGGGCATGTCATATCTCATCACCTGCAATTTACGAGATATGTATTGAAATATAAGAAGCCCTGCAGTATGTAGATATCAACTCAGAGAGAACAAGCATATAAAGTTAAATGCACTAGAAACATACAATTCCACAGTTAAGTATCACCACATCTCATATCGAGACCTTTCATGTCACCATAACATGATTCATTGAACACCCTATCCTTAGGGTTTCATTTGCCTTATTCATTCATCACATGCCAACACCCTACTCTTAGGGTTTCATTCGCCTCATTCACCTTTTCATTTACCTCATTCACTTGTCACATGGCTCTCATAAAGATTTCATAGGATATAAGCATTCACTAAATAAAGATTGTTTTCAACAAATCATATACAATCAATATATGTATGAAACCATGGAAATTGAACTAAATTTAGGTTTCCATGCTATTCACTGAGATATCATGCACCAAGGATAAAATTCAAATAAGGTAATCCATGAGGTACATACTAACCACTTATAAGATTACTAGTCCTTTTCAATAAGGTTGAAACTCTAGAGATATCTCAATTAGGTTAAACCCTAATTTCATCATATGGTATAAATCTGAAAAGCATTCTTTCTAGGATGTGTTGTATACGTTTCTGATGTGAATCTACCATCAAGGAGTCATTCAAACATAGAAGGAATCCATATCATATCAAATTGCAACAACTTAAATTAAACGTACATTTCAGGGTTTAGAATCACATACCAAGCAATTAGGGATTTGGATGCTATAATCAAATTTCGTGCATTATACTATTTAAAGGAAGAACCCACTCACCCTAAGGTGTGAAAACACCTCAAAACTGCAGCTCAACTCAGGGGATCTCGAACTCATATCAAATCCCTAGCAAATCTCCCAATTCTTCTTCCATTCAACTAGGAAACTTGATTTCACCATTCCTCGGACCGCAAAACCCTAGGTCAGCAATTCCTCCTCTTTCTCCACTCAAGCCCTAATTCTCCCTCTCTCTCTAGATTTTCGTTTCTCTAGGATGGATGACGAAGAATGAGAGCTGTGTGTGTGTGTGGTCGATCATATAAGTCAATTTGAGCTGCTTGGGTCAATTGCATATTGACCCAACACTCAACTTTAATTATATTGGCTGAATATTCAGTTATACAAAAGTTACTGTAATTCGTTTATTTCAGAGATCAAACCTTCTCCAAAAATTATGGAAATTTAGCACGTTGTTTATAATTTATCTATAAATATTAAGTTAAAATTTGAGATCATTTGGAGTTACCAATAAATAATTAAAAATAGAACAGTGCACTGCTATATTGCAGTCTGCAGCAGATTCGGTCGAGTTTGTCCTGCACAGAACTCGACCGACACCCTCACTATAGAGATCAAAAGTCATCCAAAAATTATGCCAATTTAACAAAGTGTCTAAAACTGTGTTTTTCAAGCACAGTTAAAATTTGAGATCAATTGGATATACCAATAAAAAGATAAAATTCAATTACCACAGTGCTATATAAATCTGGGAATATGATCGGTCGAGTTTGAAACTCGACCAATAAACAGGTCAGAACATTCTTCAAAAATTCTGATATTTTCCAATGTTGTTCACATTGTATATGTACAAATCATATACAAATTTGAAGTAAATCAGAGTTATACATAAAATACTAAAAATCATTTAGTGAGACATTCTACTTATCAAATTCTGTATTCATGTATCATCAAAACCCTATTTTGGGCCGATTAGGGTTTATGCTTCTCAAACCCTAATTCTCAAGACAAAAGAACATTTAGACTTCTTATCATAGTTAAAACATCCTAATTGTGTTATCATCATTAATTAGATTTCAAGAATGATTATTCCAATTAATCTTTGCAATTGTCTAGGTAAACCCTAATTTACCAATTAAGCTCAGATGGGGTCGTAACAACTCTTCCCCCCTTAGAATGTTTCGTCCTCAAAACATAAACCCACAAGAAAGATACATTCAAGGTTATTTTAAGCTTCTAAAGCCTTCCATGTCATTATATTCTTGTATTTCATACCTGAATGTAGTTTTCAACATTAGATCTTTTAATTCTTTACTAAATCACAACATATTTCAAATAGTTCTCAATGATATCAAGCAAATTCTTTATGCCACAGTCAAACATAGAATGCAAAGATAAACCACCACGCTTTCGCTGCACAACTCTGATACTCTGATACAACTATCTCAACTTATGCGGCTCAGAAAGTTCTATTGTTCTGTATCACCTTTAAGTGACAAAAGCGAGTTCACCATGCTGTTTTAAACTTTAATAAAGTGCTACTCAGATAGCAAAACAGTCTTGAATTAAAAGACTAGATTCAACAATCAATTGCACAAAACTACTCTTGGCATCCCCATTGGGTCATGGATGCATGAGGTGAAGCATTACCACCTCGTTCCATACTATCCTGTTTCGATTCTGGGACCTGTGGGTTATGGGCCCACACACAATTCAAAGTGTAACCATCATATTATATCATTTTAGGGTTTCAACCACAGTAATAAAGTAATCCACCATTGTATCAGTCATTCAAGCATTATTCATACTCGATTACCATCACTCAGTTATATTAGAGCTAGGTATAACAAGCTACACCTCATTAGGGTTACTTGTCCAGACAATCTGATTATCATCCCTTTCTATTAATATGAGTGAATAGGTATAACTACCTTATTCAGGATATCCCTTCATGTCTTCCGTCATCATCCAAACGGTATCACCATATTACAAATACACAATACTAGGATGCATATCTGGTATGAATTACTACAACTATCATACACCTTTAATTAACATATAGCTTGCACAAATACACTGAAATCATACATAGAACCAACTTACATACCTTAGTATGCCTTCAACAAAGCATACCTCTAAAAACGAGTTCACCTATTACACAAAGCTAGTGTTTTCCTTTATCTCTCTCCTCATTCTTTACTACTTATGTTTTGCTACCTCTCCTTCTCATTTTGATCATATACAATAAACATCCCTAACATTTCTAGGGTTCCTCTCTAGCCCATTCTTCCACTGTATACCTGGCCAGGGTATACGTGAAAGAATAGACAGAGTAGCTTGTACTGGTTGATCCAAGTACTCAGATATCGGGCCAGGATATCCAAATACTCAAATCCCCAAAGCTAACATCAAACATCTCCTATCTGCCACACATAGGACTCTAACTTACTAACTTAATGGTCCTTGACAACTCACCCTAAGCTCTGATACCAAGCTGTTACACCCCGATCTCACAATTTCCTCAAATCATGAGATTAGGGCATAAGATAGGACTTATATGTAACACAAAGAACACCCTTAACTTTTTTTTCTTCTTTAAAACTCTTGTTTCCCCGCATTGAACCACATAACATCTTAACAAAGGAATCTGAACATTTCTTTTACTAATCAGACTTCAATAGTAAAGATACATGTATAAACATTCATGATGTCTCTCACACCTTATGCACATAAAACTTGCTAATTAGCATACATATCAAAAGAGGAACAATATTACACATCATAATTACAACTCTCTCTCTTATCTCTTACTAAGGACCTAGAGTGACAAGGACCGACTGACTCAACTAATCTTGTACTTAACTCTTGTAGCAGATCTACACTGCTGCTCTACCATCTTCAAGTCCACGCGGTTAACCCTAAAATGTTTGAGTAGAGGGGTGAGCCTACTCGCTCAGTGAATGAGTACTTCAAAGAAACAGTCTAAGGCACTAATGTGATTACAGATATAACTTTGAATAAACGTTATGAAATTTAACAACAATAAATACTACACTGAGCAGTTCTAAAAACAATATAATTGAAATAACAAAGAATGTAAATATTGCATCCAAAGAATAACTACTAGAAGACTATGCTCTAGTCTTCCTTAACTCTTTCATTTATAAGGAACTCTGTGAACCTATATGATCATATTTTAGCTTATGCCCTGATCTATGCAGTGTACTCTGCATAGAGACTCGCAGTGCACTACGGCCACACCGTACAAGACTTAGCGACACACCCGGCAAATGCTAAGTCTGACGCCAGCCATGTTCTGCTACAGGACCACAGGCTCTCTGGCCTCAATGCACTACTCTGAGTGCTCTAGACTTCTCCTCTAACCTGAGCACACATGCGGAGAGTCTCACTGGGTTACCACCGTGACTCCGCACTGTTCTTGTTGCAATAACCCCTATTTTTTCCAGTGCCACCGTGACTCCGCACAGTTCTTGTTGCAACACTGGCTCTCTGTCCTCGTGCCACCGTGACTCCTCACAGTTATTGTTGCAACACGAGTTTCACCCCTAAGAAGCAGACCTCTCAAAGGGGTTCTACGGTGTTCAGGGCACTTAAGTCTAACATTAATATTATAGATACATGTAAAACAGAAATCATAACTCAATTTTACATTTCTCACAAGGCTCACACGGCTTGCCATATCATATCATATAAAACATCATAGCTCATGTATTCAACATATACCATGTCTCAGTAACATCCCTTTCTAGGGCATGTCATATCTCATCACCTACAATTTATGAGATATGTATTGAAATATAAGAAGCCCTGCAGTATGTAGATATCAACTCAGAGAGAACAAGCATATAAAGTTAAATGCACTAGAAACATACAATTCAATAGTTAAGTATCACCACATCTCATATCGAGACCTTTCATGTCACCATAACATGATTCATTGAACACCCTATCCTTAGGGTTTCATTTGCCTTATTCATTCATCACATGCCAACACCCTACTCTTAGGGTTTCATTCGCCTCATTCACCTTTTCATTTACCTCATTCACTTGTCACATGGATCTCATAAGGATTTCATAGGATATAAGCATTCACTAAATAAAGATTGTTTTCAACAAATCATATACAATCAATATATGTATGAAACCATGGAAATTGAACTAAATTTAGGTTTCCATGCTATTCACTGAGATATCATGCACCAAGGATAAAATTCAAATAAGGTAATCCATGAGGTACATCCTAACCACTTATAAGATTACTAGTCCTTTTCAATAAGGTTGAAACTCTAGAGATATCTCAATTAGGTTAAACCCTAATTTCATCATATGGTATAAATCTGAAAAGCATTCTTTCTAGGATGTGTTGTATACGTTTCTGATGTGAATCTACCATCAAGGAGTCATTCAAACAGAGAAGGAATCCATATCATATCAAATTGCAACAACTTAAATTAAACGGACATTTCAGGGTTTAGAATCACATACCAAGCAATTAGGGATTTGGATGCTATAATCAAATTTCGTGCATTATACTATTTAAAGGAAGAACCCACTCACCCTAAGGTGTGAAAACACCTCAAAACTGCAGCTCAACTCAGGGGATCTCGAACTCATATCAAATCCCTAGCAAATCTCCCAATTCTTCTTCCATTCAACTAGGAAACTTGATTTCACCATTCCTCAGACCGCAAAACCCTAGGTCAACAATTCCTCCTCTTTCTCCACTCAAGCCCTAATTCTCCCTCTCTCTCTAGATTTTCGTTTCTCTGGGATGGATGATGAAGAATGAGAGCTGTGTGTGTGTGTGGTCGATCATATAAGTCAATTTGAGCTGCTTGGGTCAATTGCATATTGACCCAACACTCAACTTTAATTATATTGGCTGAATATTCAGTTATACAAAAGTTACTGTAATTCGTTTATTTCAGAGATCAAACCTTCTCCAACAATTATGGGAATTTAGCACGTTGTTTATGATTTATCTATAAATCTTCAGTTAAAATTTGAGATCATTTGGAGTTACCAATAAATAATTAAAAATAGAACAGTGCACTGCTATATTGCAGTCTGCAGCAGATTCGGTCGAGTTTGTCCTGCACAGAACTCGACCGACACCCTCACTGTAGAGATCAAAAGTCATCCAAAAATTATGCCAATTTAACAGAGTGTTTAAAACTGTGTTTTTCAAGCACAGTTAAAATTTGAGATCAATTGGATATACCAATAAAAATATAAAATTCAATTACCACACTACTATATAAATCTGGGAATATGATCGGTCGAGTTTGAAACTCGACCGATAAACAGGTCAGAACATTCTTCAAAAATTCTGATATTTTCCAATGTTGTTCACATTTTATATATCCAAATAATATCCAAATTTGAAGTAAATTAGAGTTACACATAAAATACTAAAAATTATTTAGTGAGACATTCTACTTATCAAATTCTGTATTCATGTATCATCAAAACCCTATTTTGGGCCGATTAGGGTTTATGCTTCTCAAACCCTAATTCTCAAGACAAAAGAACATTTAGACTTCTTATAATAGTTAAAACATCCTAATTGTGTTATCGTCATTAATTAGATTTCAAGAATGATTATTCTAATTAATCTTTGCAATTGTCTAGGAAAACCCTAATTTACCAATTAAGCTCAGATGGGGTCGTAACAAATTATGTTAGAAACCCTAATTGAAATTAATGGTTAAGTTCATGATGCTTAATTGGTGAAATTAAGTAATAGTAACCTGTTGAAACATTAAATGATGAACTTGAACCTGATCTAGATGAATTAGTGCATGGTTTAGGGTTTTACACCAATTATGAATGATAAAGCATTTAGAAACTTTAATTTAGGGTTCCATGTGCATAAATAAGCTCTAATGGGCCTTGAAACCCTAATGTTAGTAATTATGTTTCTTAATGGTTTCAATTGGTCAAATTCATATATAAAGCTGAGATTTGATGGTTCTAAGCTATTTTGAGTATAAAGTTTCCTAATTGTGGATGAATACCCTTAATTTGGTAATTAGGTTTTTCTAGTGGAATAATGTAATATTAGTAATAAATGGAGTTCATATGTGAATTAGACCATGATGAAATACGAGTTGTCAATTCAAAAGAAACCAAAGATGATATTTGGGCCTAATGATCTTGACATGACTTAAAAGGATAACGATGGTAGTTTGGTGTAAAAGAGATGTATTAGACTTAATTGACATTCAACTCTGCTTATGATGTTGAAATTAGGGTTTGCGAACTAAAAGAGCATTAAATGTGATAAAAGCATTATGGAGGCTAAAAGCTTAATGAAACCCTAAAGGTGGCCTAGAAAGCCTAAGATGGAATCCAAGTCTATCTTAAGAATGTTTTGGATAAACTATAACACTTGGATGTATTGCATTAATTTCAGGATATTGTGATTACTTGTTCTTTATCATTATTGCTTAGACATCAAGTTGCTTTGGATTAGGTATGTGGTTAGGCTTATGGTTAATCGCTTTAGTTTCACGACAATTCCCGGATGTTTTATCAGTTGTCTGAAAATAACTACTTGGATGACTTTTATTTCATGCAACTATAGAATGACTATGATTATCACAATTATAATATAAGTGTGTATTCTCGCACCTACATGCTACCCTGATGGATGATGCAAAAAGGTCAAGCCCAGGAGGGAAGACCTATGGGTACCATGAGTGGTGACCCCAGACACCAAGCTCGGGATTGAGAAGGTGGTCTTTGTTGCATGACTAATGGGCACCATGAGAGGTGACCTTAGGCACCAAGCTCGGGATTGAGAAGGTGGCCTTAAGTCAATGGAAAAAGAGAAACATTAAAGAGGGTATTCCAGGGTTAGGGTAAAAGCGATGGAGAATGCCACATTGAAAGCGTAAATTGACTTGTTAATTAACTGGATTGTGATATTTAAATTGTTAGCCATATTTGTGCAATTTTGGTTGTCCCCACATAATGGCATATTCATTTATGTTGACCGACATTTTGTTTGTTGGCGTTTTAGGTACAACCCTGAAAAGAACAAATAGTAAAGTGACACATTGTGAAAATAAGAAATAAAGTACGAGGAGGATTAGATAGAATAGATTCAAGCTGTAGATAGAAGTAGATATCCAAAGTTTTAAAAGGTATGCAAAATTTTATTTTATATCATCTTTCAGTATAGTTTTGTAGAATTTTATAATTATTATTGATTATTTGTCGAACCTTTGATTCGGGAAAATTGGGATAACGACTCTGACCTCTTAGTCTCCCTTAATTGGAGGTTACCGAGAGGCGGGGTCGTTACACTCCCCCTCTCTTTTATTGTTCTCTCCCAAAAAAGACATAAAAATAGAAAAGTACAACATGAGGGCATATGGTGGGATAGGTGGGGTAGGTGAAGAGTTAGGATTGCAGGAGATGAGACCAGTGGGAAGATGGGGAGCAAGAGGGGGGAATAACTAGTGACACCAGTGGAGTGGTTTTGCTAGACAATTTACGTGTGCTAAGACTAGCTGACGGTCCCAAAGTCTTAACCCAAATTTATTATATATTTTTTTGGTCTTGGGGCTAGAGGTCCACTTGACTAGACCTGGTGCATGTGGGCATACATATGATATCTACACTCTCTTCTGTTCTTGTGAACGAAGTCCAATTATCCTTCCAATGTGATATCAACAATCTTGTTTTCATGCTACACATATGGCACTTTACCATCCTAATGGCTTCTGTTTTTTTACTTGCTTCATCAAGTTGATAGAAGAGTTCCCCATAGAGTTTTAAAGTACAACATCTCACCAAAACAACTATCGTAGTGTGTTAAATAACAACAATACCTTCATGTTCGAATAACTTTCACAAGCACCCATTATCACCCTTACAAGTACAAGGTGCAAACATGTCTTGAGCATGTACCTAGGGTGTAAGGAAGTCCATCGGTACACTTGTAAAGGATATAAGAATGATCTTATGGATGGTGAATTAATTTCCACGAATCCATATCTTGTGTTGTGATTGAATTCTGAGAATGACCTAATTTGCCATTGTGGTCATACAATATAAATTATTTAGTTGGCCATCTCTTTGGATGTTGTGTTATTGTCCTGACCTAAGATTTGATTGTGTTTGTAGAAAATTAATTGTTAGGTTGTAGTTAGTGACACTTCTTGAGTTTTAGGAAATACAAACTTATAAGATTCATATGTACTCAAGTGTCAATGATTTACTAGACAAATTTTTGTTACCATATCGATATTGATTTGTGTGATCTCTACTTTGTTAGGTTTAGTTGCTTCCATATGTAAATAAATCGTGACATTCATTCCTTTTGTCCTTAAATATTCCAAATAGGGTTAGATATAGTCCCATGGTGAATGGGCATGTTGTATTGTCCTTGGTATTAATAAAATTAAAAACCACAACCCCATTAGAGACATGTTACCTTATAAAGTCTAGTCTAAATTGGATGTCTTTTTTGTACTTGGAACTCCTTATTTTGGACACTTCATCTGTACTATCATAAGGAAAGAATTGTAGCAAAAAAACCACTATACTTATAAAACTGTACTTAAACCCCTTTTCCAAATGACCTAAACACCAACTTCATCTAAAGCAGACAATTTAGCCTTGAAGGTGAGTCTAGAAAAATACTTTGCTTATTAAACGTCAAGGTGACTACCACCACCATCCAAAGAAACACATATCTAGATACTCCATTTCTCTCAGAGTTTAGAGAAATCTAGCTTGCATCACTATACCCTTCAAGCATCAAGTGATGTTTCCCATAGCACAAACCAAGGGAGATAATTCCATTCCATATATATGTACTCTGTGTAGAGATTCACAAGGTTCTATTTGGATTAGCTAACAACAAAAATAAATTCTGGTCTTGTGTAGTTCACAAACCACATAAAATTCATTAATGTTAGAATACCTTGGTTGAAACATAGTAATACCACTTCATTCTTGTCTCTACGTGATGTATAATCAAAACTCCCAAGAACATTTTCAACATATTGGGATTGAGAGGGTGCTAGGTCTATATGAAGATCCTAATCCCCACATTTACATCAATAACACCTATATCCTTCTTCTCAAACTTACCATACAATTACGATTTTGTTTAATAATATAGCTTTAGGTTTAGGGAATAAAGTTTAATAGAATCCTTTGACACAACTACAAGCTAGATCCTAGCACCAAACTTAATCATGCATAGTTCTTTACAAATCCTTTAGTTATTTAATAATGTATTTTATATTGAAACCTATGCCCACCATGACATGAGATAAACATCCACATTTTAATGGATAATCAAGATATAATAATAAACCATACTTGATTGGATATGCTATTGGGCACCACTCCTAAGGATCAACATAAGCATGATTATTATGGATGATCTTAAGGTTGGTAAGGGAACAAACTCAAAATGCATCTGAATGATTCAATAACACGAGATAACAGAAAAATTAACATTTCAATCTGATGAAAAAAAACATTCAAAATATAGTTTTTCGATTATATCACATATGTTGTCAAAGTTTCTAAAAATATATACAAGTACACATGTAATCACATAATCATGACTTCAACAAAACATACCCACAATGTCCCCAAGACCCCCTATACATGAACACCTATACATGACCTAGGAAATTGGGATTAAATAGTTGTGAAGTCACTCAGTTCTACATTTAGTGTGAGCTTTGAGAGGAAAATATGGAAAATTTGAATTCATAACCCATCTTCGGGGAAGAACAAATTACAGGGTTAAGAAGAGGAGACATGATATTAAAAGAATTTAAAATAAGGAACAAACAAACAATTTTATCTCCAATTTATGGGATCTTATTAACTAAAAATTACACAAAACTCTTTGATTCTCACCACAATTATCTTCTCTACGACAAAATTGACGGGAGAGAGGTGTTAGTTGTGAATAAAGGGACCTAGATGTTCTAGTGTCAAAATGAGTCGACATGGATTGTATATCACCTAATTATGGCTAATATAGTGATGCTATTAAGCAATGTATTTCCTTCTCCATCAAGAATGGTGATTCAACTCTTCTATGGAAATACCCATGGTATATGGGAAATAAACTCCTTATTGATGTTGTTTCTAATCCTACTTCTCTTAAATTTGGTGGTGATGATATGGATAAGGTCAGCCCTATCATTTGCAGAGGAGACTGGTTCATTAAAGATTCTAGGATGAATGGACCTCTTAACACTATTGTTATGTTATCCCTAAACTCTCTAGTGCGGTGAAATGTATTCTTTTTAAAGGTTGTTTCTGACAGATATTAGAAGACCTTTGTTAGAGGTGAAGTTGTTTGGAGGAGCTGTTTGTAGAAATAGAAATTTTATTGAGGGTTTGGCTATGGAGAGGGATTCTAACACTGTGAAGTTGATGGATCTTCTACCTCAGTTGGGTGATCCCCAGAGTGAGCTTCTTTTACTCCGATCATGTATGGGCATTATAAAACTTTTATTTGGCTTGAGGACTTGTCAACCTACGTACATGGAGGAGGCAACCATATTGTAACATCCCTGACCTGTGTTATGTGTTAACCCTAGATGTTTTGTCTAATAAGGTTGAGTAGATACTTAATCTTATCTTGGGAAAAGTAATTAGGGCTCATGAGAAACTTATGTTTCCATTTTGGTCCTATTTGAACAATGTTGAAGCAATGTTTGCTTATTTTGGACTAAAGTACAAATTACCCAAGTTGAGGGGTTAAATTGCAAATGTTGCATGATAATATGTTCCTCTGATGTTGAGACATCATAAGAATGAATATAATGTAGTGTTATGGTTTTCACAAGCTTGGATACCAAGATTAAGCTTGTAAAGCAATCCTTGTGCATTAAAACCTAGTTTTGGTGTAAAGTGCAATTTACCCAAAACCCTAGGGTTCAATATGAAAATTACCACTTCAATAAGGTCCCTAATGTTTCTTTTCATCATGTAGATCAAATAAAATGAGAGGGGCGCCTCATTTAAATTAAGTTGGAGGAGAGAGAATATTGATATTAAAATAATCAAGATTTAATCCTAAGTGAAACCCTAATTCAATTTAGGGCAAAAAATGAATATATTAATTAAAGGGCCTTCAAACAAAATTAAAATGGTTGAATTCAGATGTGTGTGGATGAGCTTAAGGCCTTGCAAAGGCATGACCATATCCTAAGGAGGTGAAATTCCACTCACCATTATAATAAGAAAAAGAATTTCCACTCAAATATGGATATTTTTATTATAAGGGTTAAGGTGCTTAATTTCTTTTCCCTTAATTCATGGATAATGGAAGGGATCTCGGTGGGGATAGAGATTCCCTTGCATGCAAGAAACCAAGGGGGAAGTGGTGGCAACAATTTTGGAATAAATAGACTTTTATAAGATATTTTCTCTCTCCTCAATTTTCTTATAAAAGTACCTTTTCCAAGGCAAAACAAAGGCTTTTTCGGATTTCTTTCTTTCCCCTTTCTTGGAAAACGACCAAGGAGCTGTGGAGGATCAGGAGGACGACCCCAACCTGTTGTTAAGGTTCTTGACCTCCTTTCACCTTGAATCCATGGTGAAAATCGAAAATCAATGTATGAATTCTTCATAACTCGATCCCCTCTTCAATTCTAACCAATTCTTTTCACTCAAAGCTTGTTGACAACCCTTGGGATAGTGAAAGGAGTTGCATACACCATTTTTTCCATGATCTTGGAGCTTTGGAGCTCAATTGGAGGCGGGTTTTATAACTTGAACCCTTAGATTTATTATTGCAATCAATTCCTTATCAATTGGTGATCATTTCTACATTTCCAAAATTAAGTTTGGTTGATTGATGCAATTCCCATGGAAATCACAGTAGATTTCGTGAGTTTGGAGCTTGATGATGATGACATCATCATAAGCACACACCTCCCCAAATATCTAGACCAAACGATTTCAACATGTTTGCCCATTCGGTTTCACCAAACCGTTTGAGAGCAAACAGTTTCAAAACCGTTTGAAAGAGTTGACCAAGGATTGACCGTTTGAGAATCCTGTTCCTAATTATGTTGGTTGATAACCCACCAAATTTTATGGATTAGTTCTAAAGGAATCATGATTTGAAGGCTAATCAATTAGGAAAACCCTTTTTGGATTAAGTGCTGATTTTCAACTTGATTGATTTGACTTTTTGGGTTAATTAGCCCAAACGGTTTCAAAACCATTTGGAAATCACCCAAACGGTCTCAAGACCATTTGGAGGTCAACCAAGACCGTTTGGAAGTCCAGGGTTGAGTATGATTAAGTATTTGAAGATTCAAACATATGGTATAAACCCTAATCGACTAAGTGCTGATTTTGCAATTGAATGAGTTGATACTTTGGGTTGATTGGCCCAAATGGTTTCAAAACCATTTGGGGATCACCAAAACGGTCTCAAGACCGTTTAGGGATTACCCAAGACCGTTTGGAGGTCTAGGGTTAAGTATGGTTGACCAATTGAAGGTCTAAAGGTACCAAATCACTTTGCAATTAAGTGTTGATTTGATGATCAACTCAATAGCTCAAACCCTAATGATTTTTCACTAGAATCCAAGGGTTGGATGAGCCAAACAGTCTCCAGACCATTTGGAGATCATCCAAACAGTCTCAAGACCGTTTGGAGGTCTAGGGTTGAGTATGGTTAAGCAATTGAAGATCCAAAGATACTAAGTTGGAGTGTAATCAATTGCTGATTTGGTGATCAATCCAATGATCCAAACCCTAATGGGTTGACTTTGATTTTGATGATGTGATGGGAAAACGGTATCAAGACCATTTGGAGGTCATCCAAACGATCCCAAGACCGTTTGGGGTCAGGTCATGTCCAAATTGGATGATGGTTCAATGGGTTCAAATCAATTCGACTCACATTGAAATATGTTGAAGGGTTATTGATTTCAAACCATAAACCAATTGATTCAAGCCTTAATTGATGATCAATTGAGGGTCAAATGAGGGTCAATTCAGTTGAAGGTTGACCTAATTAACTCAATTGATGATTGGCTAACATGTATAAGATCGATTGAGGAGATCAACATTGGAAACCCTAATACGATTGAAGTGGTTGAGAAACTTTTTGGTCCATGCGGTTTTGAGGAGGTTTGGACCAAATAGTCTCAAGACCATTTAGGACCAAACGATCTCAAACCGTTTGGTGACCCAAAGTGCAAACGGTGTCAACATCTATTTTGTTCAGTTGATTTCAAGTACAACTTGTTCAAATGGTTTTCAACCAATTGGTTTATGAGAACCAAGATCATTGAGGGTCTAAGTAATTAACTTTGTGAAGATCAACATGGTTAATCCATTTGAATATATCATGTAATTGAAGGTCCAACATGGTGAACCTATTTAGATACTTAATGCATTTGAAGATTTCAATGGTTAACCCAATTGATCACTTTGTGGGATTGAAAGTTTAATTGGTCAATTCCTTTGAATTCCTTATATATATAATTGATGGTTTAATTGATTAGACCATTTGGACATCTAATATGATCAAATGTAAATTAGCTATGTGATTATTAAAGATGTAGACCCATGATGACTGTGAAGGTCAACCCTAGCTATGTGTACTCAAGTGAAGAGTTGACCTAGAATAATCTTGAAGTAGTTAACATCCTAAAGAGGATGAGAGAGAGTGAGAAAGATGAATGCTTATATAATTAAGCCCTAATTCTCTCATTATGAGTAAACTATGTGATAAGGGTTGATCCATAATAATGAGATCATGAAACCCTAATCAATGAGCCTTAACCCTAATTAGAGCAATGCTATGTGAAACCCTAGTACAAGATGATGCTATGTGAAGTCTTAACACAGAGTAATCCTATGTGAAACTCTAATACAGATTGATGAGTTATGAATGTAATAAGATAGCTCTTATTTTGTATGGTACTGATGTGAAAGAGAAATCATGAACCCTAAAAAGGGAATGGTGATACTATTTAGTATTGTATGATACTGATTTGAAAGCATTATAATTGTTAACATGAATACTAATCATGCAGGGATGATGAGATGAAATCTATAGCCAGGTATGGGCTATGATGTTTGTTTAATAAGAATGTTTTATAGGCTTCATAAGCCTTCATATGCTTTGTGTAGTAAGAATAATTAAACTTCGTGTATTATGTGCAATACTTTGTGAAGCAAGATTTATAATGTCCTTGGTCAGATGACCTGAAGGTATGAAGTTACCTAATAAGTGGTAACAAGTGTTCTATGATGAGATAAGGGTTCAAATACCCAGATTCTATAATCATGATAATAAACTTATTAAGAAGTGGAAATGTACTTGATGAGTTGAGGGATGAAGATCCCAACACTTTGTGAAAAGAGTATGGCTACATGCCATGACTCCCCAATGACAATGCCAGTCATTAGATATATGATCTAAGCCTGCAGAGAGTTAATGTTGTGGTAATGATTCTATAGCGAATAAATATTATACATGTTTTTCATATTCCTTAAAGGATAAGTGGCATGTTGTTCTATCAAGTTATAGCTGCAATGCTTTTGATAAGAATAATGTTCTAATCTATTAGACATTAAAATATCTGTTGTCAAATAAATATGATTCCTTTATTCATATTTATCTTCTTAAGCTGCAATAATAATGTTTCTGGCAGAGAGTTATATCTCTCATTGGGGCAATTTACAATTGTCTCACCCCCGTGGGAATCACATTTTTAGGTGGACGCAGACGAGGAGGCAGAAATCCTTCAGTAGGTGAAGGGCAGCAACAGCAGCAGCAGGGGCAGCAGTGAAGTCTCAGGTGGAGACACTGGCTGTTATGCCTTGTATAGATGTAAATAGAGTCCTATGCGTCATCTCTGCACTCTCAGGTCCTCGGAGTAGTAGTTAGTGCTTTCGAGATTTTGGATAAGTGCCTCGAGATTTTATACTGCCTGTATTTAGCTTGACAGGACAGTTAATGCTTGTAATTCTCAAAAGGAGATGATACCGAATATATACCTATGAACAAGAATGTAATTATGTTACTTTGGTTCTATGTGAGAAAGTTTTCCTTTGATGGATATTTTGATAAAAAGGTTTTAATTTTTAGTGATTTTTGGTAATCCGCTGCTTAGTGAACGCTTCCACATTAGTTAATCTTGTTTTCGTGAGACAGACGTCACACATATTGTTTGACAGAGGCTTACGAGGGTCTATTGAAGACATTGTAGTTTGTGGAGGTCCCTTTTTTTGAGACCTCCAATGGAGGGTGGCTTCATTACCCATTCAGCTTGGTGGATTGGGATTATATTCAACAGTTGAGGCTTCCTTGTACACTTTTATGGAATCTAGGTCCCAATCTTGGGTGCTTCAGGCACATCTTGCGAGATAGCAAGATTTACGATATGGACTTTGACTTTGATTATGCTCTAGATTGTCTTCGTGTCACGGTTCCCTCCTTCGACCTTAGTTGTTTTTCTAGAAAAGACACCGTCCCCCCAAAGGCCCAAAATGCTTTGGCGAGTATTCTTTTTCGTAAAATAATTGAAGACATGGAGGTTAAGTTTTACATGACTGTTAGGCAAAAAGTAGTTTTTGGGTGTCTTGAAGCTGATCATGCTTAAGATTTCTCCTTACTATTCCTATTGATGGGCTTGGTCTCCACATGTCACCATCGGAGTACCGTAGTATCCTCAGATATCATCTCATGATTCCTTTATTTCCAATCGATGAGATATGTCCAGTTTGTCATAAGGCGTGCTTGGACACTTTTGGAGAGCATAAGGTTCATTGTAGGGAGCTTCTACTTTTTAAGTATAGGCACGATCTTGTTAAATATGTTCTATTTGATGAACTCAGATGTGTGAGTGTTGCTGCTAAGAAAGAGGCACCTGTGAACTTTTTAACTGATCCACAAGAGGGGATATCCACACTTAGACCCGTTGATATTTTAATTTTTGGATGGGTCGGAGGGAAACATGCATGTTTATATTTGATAGGATTTTCTTTTCTGGTGGGTTTGAAGAGTGGGGCCTTTACAGTGGGACATGTTTCCCTTTGTAACATCCTCAATTTCATAGCAAATGTAAGCCTTTAATGAGGGGTTTTCTAGTAAGTGTATGCTAAGGGACCTAATGAACCTAACATGGCTAGGTATGTAATTAAGTTCAAAAAATGTGTGTGATTGTAGTCGGTTGTATATGAATATAAATGAATTATTCCTTTGAACAATAATGTGATGAATATATAATATGATGAGTCCAGTTCATGGCTTGAGCCTTAGACCTAGCTTAGGTCTTCATGTTATGTAACTAAAGAAATATTGATCACATATGTCACACATGAGCTTCAATTGAGAAATTATATTGGTTGAAGACTTATTTTCATGATTTGGAATACAATCAAGCTCCCAGACCCTTTGAAATACTAAGGGATACGCCATGTGCCCTAGAGCCCAATTCTAGCCCTATTGGACCAATTAAGTTCTACACATAGGTCCTTGGAGTACAAATTGAGAATTAAGTATTTTGTGGTCATAATGAATGCTCAAAATATTTTTAGTAGGATAATAATTAGAATATAAGACGGCGGGAGAAATTTTAGATGATTTTGATGTATGTAGTGGCCTAGGTAATTAAATTAGTAATTATAATGTTTTTATTTAAAATACATATTTGGAGTGTTTGTATAGTTAGTTTATACTTAAAATCTTGCTCATATGAAGTTGATAATAATATAGTATTTACCCCAAAATATGAAGTCAAATTGAGATGTAGAGTGGGCTGTATAAATATTTCTTATATTTGGACTTTTATCAAAAAGATGAAGAAAAAAAAATGGGCACCCCGACTCTAGTCCGTGGACCTGAGAACCGGCGCCTCTATTCTCATGACCCGAATAGAGTCTTTGGAAGGGGAGATCTCACCCACATTTTTAGGGAAGAGAGGCTATAAAAACCTTTATTTCTAAGGCCATAGGTTTATACGATTCCAACAATAGGGTTTTGATCAAGACCGAGAAAAGGAGAAGAAGAATGGAGAAGAAGATGGGAGGCAGCCGATGTGAGGATGTCATTTGGGGATTCTTGATTCCGTCCTATCAGGACATGAAGGAGTCGCCGCCTGTGGAGTGAGGGCTTGGATGAATTCGTTAGCAGCTGTGGCTTGCGCGACGGTGACACCTAGGCTGAGATCAGGCTCATGGCTGCCCACCCTAGCCGTGACGAGGTGAGACTCTGTAAATAGAGCCGTGCACGTAGGAGTGAAGCGGGTAAACTGGGTAGAGAAGAAGATGAACCCAAGGTCAGGATCCGCGAAATTCTCTGGGAGAGCCCTGGACGGTGTTGTGGCCTAGCATCACGACAACCATCAGATCAAATATCAACGGCCCAGAATCAATGCAAAGGTATGATTTTGTAAAAATCATATCTTCTAGTATAGAGATCTTTTTAGTACAAACAAGATGTTTTTGGAAAGCTTATAATATATACTATTATGTAAAAATGGATTTAATGGGTGTTTTTTATGTTTGTTATTTATTAAAAATAGATTACTAATAGTAATGAGATTTCATGGTGTTGTGCATTAAAAATAGCAAACAACTTCATTAATTTATAAAAATATTACAGTAGGTATGTTTTGATATGTTAAAATGACTATAAAGCCTGATATTTCAGATTTGATATTTTATTAGTATTTTTAATATAAACCCTAATAAGGGTATTTTGGGATTTCACCCATGATCTGATTTTTAAATGACCTGATAATTTAATACATGATTTTTACTACATTATATGAATACTTTTATGGTGATTTGATGAAGTTTCTTGTGCTATTATATTAGTTATTAGTTTTATATGAGTAGCCATTATGAAAGAATAATAAATGATTATCTTGACACTATAAGTGACATATGTATGGCCAATTAGGCATGATATTAGTAATGTGATAGTATTCTACTTTGATTTCCTGATTGAATCAGTATGTTTAGAATATATGACTATGTTTGAGAATTATTCTCCGTTTATGAAGTATATGTTCATATTAGTGCATACGATGATTTATGTCTTATTTGAGTATAAAGATAATAGTGATTATATAGTATGCATTTTATTTTATTTCAATGCCAAGATTTTATGGTGATCATAGATTAAAGTTATGTTTAAGAACCCTAAGTTGGTATATATAGTTAGGAAGGCAGTATTTGAGATTTATGAATAGAAAGAGGGAACATAGGCTTGGACTGATAAAACTATGATGATATCTAGGTTATTAAAGTTATGGAACTTGGAATCAAGACTTCCTTAAAGATACCCTCATTACAAGAGGTAAGTGGTCCATGCCCATGAGTATTCATATTTTAAGTCACCTTGTTTACAAGTACATTAAATAAGACTTTCATGATTTATGTGGTTCAATATTGGAAGATTTTAATGTTAAGCTATGTGAATAAGATTTTCCTCATGGTTCTGTGATTATGTAAATTCTTATGCCAAAAATCCCAAATAGAGATATGTTACCCACAATGTTTGTGATTCATGGGATATGTCCATGAGTAAAATAACGAATCATGTTTCAACACAATTCCTTAGAAATGATTTAAATTACTGAATAAGATTTCAATGTAAGATAAGCAAGTAATATAGTCATAGTTAGTTAATGATTTGGGATAACTTTGTATCAAGATTTTAAGTTTAAGTATGTTATTAGGATTTATCATATACACAGATATAGCTATGTATTAAGATTTCAATTAGAATTATGTTTTCTTATATATAGAGATCCAAGAACTAAGTAGTTAATCAGATTCTATAAAATGAGTAATATCTTTAAGTTAAGTACAATGTGATAATACAAGACATGATCCAATTTTCAAGATAAATGTACCGTTGGGATTAGAATGAGTTGTTAATTGACTTATGATGATGATATGAATTATGATGCATTAAGTTATGATTAAGTTTCAAGATAAGATTATATAAGATTGCTATTTTAGGATTTAAGTTGTAAGGTGTGGGCTCATATGTAAATATTAAAATTCAGGATAAGATTAGATTTAATAAGATCTTATAAAGGTTAAATCATCTTGTCAAAATTCATGTTTTTGGATACTTTGTACTTAAACTACTTTCATAAATTTGACTTAAGGTACTTTGTATGCTTAGTCTTTCTATATGTAATTCAGATCCTTTTCCTAAGCCTCTAGACTCAACAATCATATAATTATTATCTATGAGGTCATTCTAATAAATCACAGTTTCAAACTAAGATGTATCTAGATAACAAGGACATCAAATTTAGATTTAGACTTAGACTACTCATTGTGTGAGTAGCCAAATACTAAATAAAGATACATGATAAGGGTTTTAGACCCAAACTCAATTATGAAGTAATTGAGATACATATTCACATTTAGTAAAAGATTTAGTTCATAATTTAAGAGCAGAGATTCAGATTCAGAGTTCAGTACATGTTTAGTACTCAGTATTCAGTTTCAGACAAGTTCAGATTCAGAGTTTAGTAAGCTTAGACTTAAGATAGTTAATTCAGAACCTTCACATAATACATTATATGATAAATCCTCATTCATAGAGTCCCGGGATGATTCAGAGGCATCTGTTTCCATTTAGAAGAGTGTTTACTCCATTTCAAAGGGCACGTTGTGCCAACAGAGGGTGTGTTGCACCATAGAGGACACTTCAGTGTCAACAGAGGGCACATTGTGCCACCAGAGGGTGTGTTGCACCATAGAGGACACTTCGGTGTCATAGAGGAGGACTTATTGTATAATGGTGGCCACAAATAGATAAAAATTATAAGTAAAAGATACTCAAGATTAGAGCATGTCAATAATCCCCTCACGAGTGTGATGAGAGAAATTTAGATAATATATTTATGATCCATACACTTTGGTGTAGGCCATGAGACCTAGATTATAAGTCTCCAGAAAAGATAGAATAGAAAATAAGAGTTTAAGAAATGAGAGATAATATTTTTCAGATTTTACTCAAAGTTTGATGCTAGTTTCATATTTATGATGTCCAAGTATTAACTGTAATATCTCAATTCTTTAGCAATGTATATTTTAGAATACTCATGCCATTTACTCTAACGTCTATCTTTCCCAATGCATGGCTGGGGACACGATGTCCGCAGGTTTTTGGAGCGATTAAAGAACAAAGGGACCAACAAAGGCCTAAGAGACTTTCAAGCTTTCCTAGTGGGGTGCCATCTACCTAGATGATATTGAGTATTGACATCTTTTTTTATTATGAACTTATGCATAAACATGATGTTGTTTTATGTTGACAAAAAGATATGTATGAATCAGTTTTACAGTTTTGCAAAGTGTTTCATTTACTTTTATTGCAATGGTTTTCATGATTGTGACACTCCCAGAAGAAAAAAAAAATCTTCCACTTATGTGATATAAAAATCTGGGTGTTACAATATGGTATCAGAGCAATTTGGTAAATGGCCACTAGGCAGGTATGATTCTCATAGTCACCCTAGATGAAGATAAGAGATTAGGGTTTAGGGATAGATTCCCAAAGAAAGATACAATGACCTAGAATGACTAAGAGTTTTCACCTTAGAAGAAATAGAGATGTCATAGATAGATGATTATCTATTCTAGGTCTCAAGTTTTAACCTAACCCTTGCTAATGATGTTGCTTCTCCATTCTCAATGGTTATGGCCAGCTAATTGAGAATTGAAGAGGAACGTCATAAGCACTAAACTTTGAAAAACCTTTCATTTCTTACTGGTCTGTGTGGTATGGGACATATGTATTAGTAGGTTAATGAGAGATAGCATGTCAGGATCTCACATCTCTGGGTATGTGCTTGATCACCACATATCTAGAAATGTAGGAGGTACCTGGAAGACCTAAGATTAGACGGTCAATTACACCTAATATTAGAAATTCATGACAAGGTTGAGTCAGATGCCCTAAGTGTAGAGACCCGTTTAACTTCATAGACCTTAAGTATGAGTTGATTAGTAGACCAAGGTAACAAATAATGCTCACATAATCATTTAGTGAAATACATTACATATCTATTTTCATGCAAAAGTTGGAACATAAGTGTGCCTTACAATAAATTAAGGGGTAAGAAGAACCCTAAGGTGGGTAGTAGCCTAGAGAAATTTCAAGGACGAAATTTATTTCAAGGTGGATAGAATTGTAACATCCTCAATTTCATAGCTAATGTAAGCCTTTAATGTGGGGTTTTCTAGTAAGTGTATACCAAGGGACCTAATGAACCTAACATGGCTAGGTATGTAATTAAATTCACAAAATGTGTATGATTATAGTCAGTTGTATATGAATATAAATGAATTATTCCTATGAATAATAATGTGACGAATATATAATATGATGAGCCAAGTTCATGGCTTGAGCCTTAGACCTAGCTTAGGTCTTCATGTTATGTAACTAAAGAAATATTAATCACATATGTCATACATGAGCTTCAATTGAGAAATTATATTGGTTGAAGACTTATTTTCATGATTTGGAATAAAATCAAGCTCATGGACCCTTTGAAATACTAAGGGATGGGCCATGTTCCCTAGAGCCCAATTCTAGCCCTATTGGACCAATTAAGTTCTACAAATAGGTCCTTGGAGTACAAATTGAGAATTAAGTATTTTGTGGTCATAATGAAAGCTCAAAATATTTTTAGTAGAATAATAATTAGAATATAAGATGGTGGGAGAAATTTCAGATGATTTTGATGTATATAGTGGCCTAGGTAATTAAATTAGTAATTATAATGTTTTTATTTAAAATACATGTTTGGAGTGTTTGTACAATTAGTTTTTACTTAAAGTCTTGCTCATATGAAGTTGATAATAATATAGTATTTACCCCAAAATTTGAAGTCAAACTGAGCTATAGAGTAGGCTATATAAATATTTCTTATATTTGGAATTTTATCAAAAAGAAGAAGAAAAATAAAAATAAAAAAATGGGCACCCCGACTCTAGTCTGTGGACCACAGAACCGGTGCCTCTATTCTCAGGACCCGAACAAAGTCTTTGGAAGGGGAGATCTCACCCACATTTTCAGGGAAGAGAGACTATAAAAACCTTTGTTTCTAAGACCATAGGGTTATACGATTCCAAAAATAGGGTTTTGATCGAGACCGAGAAAAGGAGAAGAAGAATGGAAAAGAAGATGGGAGGCGGCCGATGTGAGGCTGTAGTTTGGGGATTCTTGATTCTGTCCTATCAGGACATGAAGGAGTCACCGCCTGTAGAGTGAGGGCTTGGACGAATTCGTTAGTAGTCGTGGCTTGCGCGACAGCGACGCCCAGGCTCAGATCGAGCTCATGGCCACCCACCCTAGCCGCGACGAGGCGAGACTCTGTAAATAGAGTCGTGCACGCAGGAGTGAAGCGGGTAAACCAGGTAGAGAAGAAGACGGACCCAAGGTCAGGATCCGCAAAATGCTCTGGGAGAGCCCTAGACGGTGTTGTGGCCTAGCATCACGACAACCATCAGATCAAATATCAACGGCCACAAATCAATGCAAAGGTATGATTTTTTAAAAATCATATCTTCTAGTATAGAGCTCTGTTTAGTACAAACAAGATGTTTGTGGAAAACTTATAATATATACTATTCTATAAAAATGGATTTAATGGTGTTTTTGATGTTTGTTATTTATTAAAATTAGATTACTAATAGTAATGAGATTTCAATGTGTTGTGCATTAAAAATAGCAAACAACTTCATTAATTTATGAAAATATTACAGTAGGTATGTTTTGATATGGTAAACATGACTATAAAGCTTGATATTTTATATTTGATATTTTATTAGTATTTTTGATATAAACCCTAATAAGGGTATTTTGGGATTTCACCCATGATCTGATTTTTAAATGACCTGATAATTTAATACATGATTTTTACTACATTATATGAATACTTTTATGGTGATTTGATGAAGTTTCTTGTGCTATTATATTAGTTATTAGTTTTAGATGAGTAGCCATTATGAAAGAATAATAAATGATTATCGTGACACTATAAGTGATATATGTATGGCCAACTAGGCCTGATATTAGTAATGTGATGGTATTATACTTTGATTTCCTGATTGAATAAGTATGTTTAGAATATATGACTATGTTTGAGAATTATTCTCCATATATGAAGTATATGTTCATATTAGTGCATACGATGATTTATGTCTTATTTGAGTATAAAGATAATAGTGATTATATAGTATGCATTTTATTTTATTTCAACGCCAATATTTTATGGTGATCATAGATTAAAGTTATGTTTAAGAACCCTAAGTTAGTATATATAGTTAGGAAGATAGGATTTGAGATTTATGAATATAAAGAGGGAACATAGGCTTGGACTGATAAAACTATGATGATATCCATGTTATTAAAGTTATGGAACTTGGAATCAAGACTTCCTTAAAGATACCCTCATTACAAGAGGTAAGTGGTTCATGCCCATGAGTATTCATATTTTAAGTCACCTTGTTTACAAGTACATTAAATAAGACTTTCATGATTTATGTGGTTCAATATTGGAAGATTTTAATGTTAAGCTATGTGAATAAGATTTTCCTCATGGTTCTGTGATTATGTAAATTCTTATGCCAAAAATCCCAAATAGAGATATGTTACCCATAATGTTTGTGATTCATGGGATATGTCCATGAGTAAAATAATGAATCATGTTTTGACACAATTCCTTAGAAATGATTTAAATTACTGAATAAGATTTCAATGTTAGATAAGCAAGTAATATAGTCATAGTTAGTTAATGATTTGGGATAACTTTGTATCAAGATTTTAAGTTTAAGTATGTTATAAGGATTTATCATATACACAAATATAGATATGTATTAAGATTTCAATTAGAATTATGTTTTCTTATATATAGAGATCCAAGAACTAAGTAGTTAATCATATTCTATAAAATGAGTAATATCTTTAAGTTAAGTACAAGGTGAGAATATAAGACATGATCCAATTTTCAAGATAAGTGTACTGTTGGGATTAGAATGTGTTGTTAATTGACTTATGATGATGATATGAATTATGATGCATTAAGTTATGATTAAGTTTCAAGATAAGATTATATAAGATTGCTATTTTAGGGTTTAAGTTGTAAGGTGTGGGCTCATATGTAAATATTAAAATTCAAGATAAGATTAGATTTAATAAGATCTTATAAAGGTTAAATCATCTTGTCCAAATTCATGTTTTTAGATACTTTGTACTTAAACTACTTTCATAAATTTGACTTAAGGTACTTTGTATGCTTAGTATTTCTATATGTAATTCAGATCCTTTTCCTAATCCTCTAGACTCAGTTGTCATATAATTATTATCTATGAGGTCATTCTAATAAATCATAGTTTCAAACTAAGATGTATCTAGATATCAAGGACATCAAATTTAGATTTAGACTTAGACTACTCATTGTGTGAGTAGCCAGATACTAAATAAAGATACATGATAAGGGTTTTAGACCCAAACTCAATTATGAAGTAATTGAGATACATATTCACATTTAGTAACAGATTTAGTTCATAATTTAAGAGCAGAGATTCATATTCAGATTCAGATTTAGAATTCAGTACATATTTAGTACTCAATATTCCATTTCAGACAAGTTCAAATTCAGAGTTTAGTAAGCTTAGACTTAAGATAATTAATTCAGAACCTTCACATAATACATTATATGATAAGTCCTCATTCAAAGAGTCCCAGGATGATTCAGATGCATCTGTTGCCAATTCATAGGAGTGTTTACTCCATTTGCACCATAGAGGATACTTCGGTGTCAACAGAGGGCACATTGTGCCACCAGAGGGTGCGTTGCACCATAGAGGACACTTCAGTGTCACAGAGGAGGACTTATTGTATAATGGTGGCTAAAAATAGATAAAAATCATAAGTAAAAGATACTCAATATTATAGCATGTCAATAATCTCATCACGAGTGTGATGAGAGAAATTTAGATAATATATTTATGATCCAGACACTTTGGTGTAGGCCATGAGACCTAGATTATAGGTCTCCAGAAAAGATAGAATAGAAAATAAGAGTTTAAGAAATGAGAAATAATATGTTTTAGATTTTACTCAAAGTTTGATGTTAGTTTCATATTTATGATGTCCAAGTATTAACTGTAACATTTCATTTCTTTAGCAGTGTATATTTTAGAATACTCATGCCACTTACTCTAACGTCTATCTTTCCCAATGCATGGCTGGGAACGCGATGTCCGCAAGTTTTTGGAGCGATTGAAGAACAAAGGGACAAACAAAGGCCTAAGAGACTTTCAAGCTTGCCTAGTGGGGTGCCATCTACCTCGATGATCCTGAGTATTGACATCTTTTTTTATTATGAACTTATGCATAAACATGATGTAGTTTTATGTTGACAAAAAGCTATGTATGAATCAGTTTTACAGTTTTTCAAAGTGTTTCATTTACTTTTATTGCAATGGTTATCATGTTTGTGACACTCCTAGAAGAAGAAACAAATTCTTCCACTCATGTGATATAAAAATCTGGGTGTTACACCCTTAAAGCTGCTTCATCCAAAGTGGTCAAGCATGAGAAAGCATGTTTTAAGAATCAACATGCCTTCATCCCTTTTAGATTTGATACTTTTGAATTCTTAGCTTCAGAAGTCGTGGAGCTTCTGAAGAGGGTCTAAAAATTTATGAATAGTAATGTTTTGGCTCCGAAGTGTATGGATGTAGTGTTTCAAATGATTGATTTTGTCATCCAAAAAGGACTAGTGGCACAACTTGTTGTCCGCTTGTCTTTTATTTTGATGTAAAGATGACAATTATATGTGAGATATTTAAGGTTCACTGAATATAATAAGTATATCCTTCCTCATAGACCCTCTGTGAGTTTTATTCCCTGGACTAGTTGGCCCTGGAGTTGGTCTAATCCAAGGAAGTACCTAGTGAATGGTTGATATATCTATCACAATTGGCTTCTAACTCATGATGTTCTTCAAAGCAAAGGTCTCATTATTACTTCTAGATGTTTTTTGCGTGAGAAGGACTATGAATCTACTAGTCACATTGCTTTTGATTTCCAATTCTTAATTTTTGTTTGGACTGTGCTATGCAGGATGGTCTCATTGCTAAGGTGCCTCTGGGTTCTTAGGAGTTGATTCTGAATTCTTCTAGTCTGCAACACTATACTTCTATGTTCCTTCCTTTTTTATTTGGAAAGAGAGGAATTGTAGATACTTCAAAGAAAAGGAGCAAGCACAAAAAATCTGGGATAGTATATACAAAAAAGTTACTGCTTACTTTCATAGTAGTTAGCAACAGTTTTGTATTAGTGTACATCTTGTTACACACTCTTGTATATATCTTATCTCCCTCTCTTTCCTTATTCCTGTCAGACTATTTTTTAAATTCATATGACTAAAAAGAGGTCCCATGATTTTTGATAAAAAAAAGTATAGTCCGGTAGACCTTTTAGGTCATTGGGCCAACTTCCTGGGTTGATGGGTTTCTTGATTGAATCTAGGGTTGAAGAAAAAAATGGGTATGAGGCCTCACAAATTGATCTAACATGTTAAGAACTTGGATAACATTTGGGCCTGACCATCTCACAAGTTGAACAACTTGGATCATTTTGATTGACTACTTCAATCAATGGGGTCGCGTTGACCACCAAAATTGATCTGACTTTTGTATAATTCGACCAAATATAAGCGAAACTCTACAAAGCAAACACTAAGACTTCAAAACTACATATTAAGTATATTAAACCCTATTTTGATTCCAGAAATGTATTCTCTTTTATGTAGACTCTAATTTATCATTTTTATCACCATAAAGAAGAATATTTAGTTATTCTTATGCCGTTTCTCTCAAGATTATCAATGCACTTTTTCTCCCATCTATGATCATCCAAACATATTGAAAGTAGATAAAAAAATCAAATCCACTAATTTACTTTTCCTACAAACAAGCATCACATCAACCAACCATACAATTTCAATTATGGTTCATCGGTCACAATTACTTTCTAAACATCAATTTTGACCAAATTAGGGTTTCTCATAACTTGACCATTTATATAGGTTCCATTACACAAATTAGAATTTCATATGTACTTAGATAAGAAGGATATTATAAGCTTGTCATTGAACTAATATAGGGTTAGGCTAACCTAGTATTGGGTAATTGGATCTCCCAATTCTTATTAAATGACCTATCTTGAACTTTCCTCTTCTTTGTTGCAAGGAAATTAGTAACTAATACATTGTTACTTCATTTTCTCATAAACTGGTTCTGTCATCCAACATTTTTCTTTTGCAATACAAAGGCATGTGCAATGTATCTACGTTATTGATCTAAAATTGAATATTCATTTGACATGTTTTTTCACTTGAAATGCATGATTGAAATAATTGTGTAAAAGGACTACTCTAGACATACTTACAAAAACCCTTACTCTAGATTTGAATTAAGTGGAAAATTTTGGACCATATATTTTGTTGAGGAATTAATTCAATTTACTAGAACATGAAAATAAACTCAAATGGGTGATTGTGTTTGTTTGCTCATGTCATACACAAATTAAATTGATAATATTATTGGATGATTTTTAATAGACTAACTTAAGTAGAGTGGAGTTAACAATTATGCTACTTAGGGAAGTGGATTTTTGTATGGGATTAGTTCAATATGATATAAAGAAATAAGAAGGGGAGTAGCTAGGATTTGGCCTTGGCTTTCCCATATACTTGGTCTTGTGTGGTTGGGAATGAGAGGGTAAAGATGCAAATCTCTGCCACATTTCCTCTAATACCCAACACATGGGACAAGAGTGGGGAACAATGTCTGCCGACTCCCATTCTCCCATGTTAGCCTCTACTAGACTCCCTCATTAAACTGAACCAATCACAATATTCCTCTCACCCACAACAAATCGATAATCCCTAACAGAGGTCATGGGATGGAGAGTAAAACATTAATAAATAAAATCCATCCTCATGTCTCATGTATGGTTAGAGAAGTAAAGGGCTAGCTAGGTGAGAGTAGTAGTGGGGTTTCAAGGACAATGGCTAATGTGTGATGCTGCAAGACTACCAGTTTGAAGGGAATTCCTTCTCAATGAAAGATATCTAGCCACATTCCCTTCTCGCCACCATGCAGTCCTAGAGGAAATTCGAGACTTAACCATCAAGAATTTCATGAATAGCCTCTTGTATGGGGATTTTGACCCTAGTAGTGTCTGACAAGACTACTATGAGACCCATAACCAATAAGTGAGGCCCCTCTCATAGCATAAATCAAGCCTCTAATCCTCTCCCCCCGCTTCAAGCCCCTCTCTTTGTAGAAACATTTCATAGTTAGGTTGACAACCTTAGCCTTGACGTGATGTACCAAGATCCTAGACATGTCAAAACTTGAGAATTGTGCCACTAAGGGATATCAGAACCCTAGGGGTGGTTCACCCCTTCGAGCCACACGAGTAGGTCTGCCCACCATCACCAGAGAGGATTCTTGCAATGGTAAATTGTTTAGTAGAGAAAACATAGAATAACGAGGAGGGGGATGTCTCTAGTAAAGCAAGATTTTGCTTAGACGTTGGTCTTACCTAAGGCTACATATGGTGCAACTAGAGGTGGTCCCTAAATCCACTGAGAGATGTGTCAGACATGGATAGGCCCAACTAAAGATGGAGACAATATATGGTGGATATCCCTTAGTGACCAAGGTGGTGGGATTTGGGCCATTTGATGTAGATCAATTAACAAGAAGCTTTTTCTATAAGGTAAATAATTTCACAAAATCCAAAAATACAAATTATTTTTTGGAACTTGTAGAAAATAGGGAATATAATAGTAACAGATTTGAGATAATTTTTTTTGAACAAAAAAACAAGTATGATCTTTATGTAACCCTGGATTTAGGTTTTGAGTATGCTAATTATTAAATAAATAATAGTAAGTTACTATGATATGAGTTAATTAATAATAAACCTTATCCAAATGATGAGTTTAAGCTAGTAGCTTCATATGAAGGTGTTCTATGTAATGTAAACATAAAATTTCATAAACTTAGTATTTAGACATGAATTTGTGTCGAAGATATATACTACAGATTTTTTAGCAGAGTAATTAGAAAAAAACTATTTTGATAAATTAATAAATTATGAAAAATATTTTATTACCATGTTATAAGTATCATGATGTGTAACCTACTATAAAAATTATATAGTTTGTAAAATAGGTTTTGAGATAATAATTCCATATGGATCCTGTAGACCCTAAATAAGAATATGATATAGTACCATGCACATACAAAATATTTGTGAAGTACGTAATAGGTAGATATGTTTTCACCAACACACTTCCTGATCAAATTAATTCAATTATAGTATCTAAGTAGGAGATCTGTAGATCTTGTCATTATAACTCTAAATAACATATATATACCTAATATGGTTTTATTTAATGTAAACCCTAGTTATGTTGCCTAGCCATGTACTCTAGTCAATCTAGTAATTGTATATACTCTAAGAATAATTAGGGTTATCTCTTTATGAATCTAGCTACCTTCTAATGTCCTTATCCACTAATGGCCATGTATCTAGGTAAGGGTTATGATTGAATAATATAAAGACATGTATGTGTATGCCTAGTGTTATGACATTACCTCAGTATTATTATTACCTTAGTTAGAACTAAGGGATGCTATCTACCTTGGGTCATTTTTAGGGTGATGCCTTTCTTAGCTTAGGGCCCTCTAGTAATAGAAATAGCTAATGGCTCAATATTGATGTTTAGGTTAGACTTAATGCATGTAATTATACCATAATGAATTTTAAATTGATTATATTGGTATAGACTATTCTAATGCTACCTATACTGACCTATGCAACACTAGAACTACTGTATCACAACATGGTGATGCTTTTCAAGGCTAGGGAACCTTAATTCACCTAGGTGTCCATGAAACCCTAGACTAAGGTTGGATCAAAATTTATATCCACAATAATTACAATCAATAATTATAATTAAAATAACAATAATAATGATATATATATACGATAAGTAAGAAATCCAACTAATGGTTAAAGTGAATTTAGGACCTCAATTAAGGTTGGACTTAATATACTTGATATAAACCATAATATATGTTTGTATGGTTGCAAGCTCGAGGATTGACCAAAATTGATTGAGTGATGTAAATGAAATGGAGCTCATGGTTGGTTGTTTTATAATCTTCCAAATAATGACTACAATTTATTACTCTTAACACACACACATATATATGCTTGATTTCTTGAACTAAGATGTTCCCAATTTAAATTTGCTTAGTAGATTAATTAGGATTGTCTCTTATATTAAGTACATTCTTGTCTAGTTTTTTGTTTGATATAGTTCACATACTTGAATATAATTGATGCCTCTTATATATGTGGCTAGATCCATGGGACTCACATCCCTTAAAATTTAAGTTCTTCCTTGATAGACGGTTCATGTGACAAGAATAAAATGGGCATAGACAACATGATTAAATTTCCTAAAAGCTACAATATGCCTCTTTATGTTTCTAATATGTTCAAAACTATGTTTTTACATGTACCATCAATTTTTTTTTGCCCTATTAGTTTTATATTAGGTACCTAGGTTTGTGTCTAGACTCAAGAATGAGATCAGAGTGGCGTATCAAAGCATGTAAAGTCTTTGGAATTAGAATAATGTAATACATGTTATACAATTGTACCATGTAATATGTAAATTTCTAATTGATTGCAAATGTATTTCCATTTTATGTAATCCAATTTAGTCTATTATGCTGATCAATCACACTTATGACATGTCCATGATATAAATTCATATGTTTCCAAGGCTTCCCCTGCTTCCCTAAATTGAGTGGGACCTCAAACTAAGAAAAAAAACATGAAATTACATCTTTCATCCACAATGTTTGAGGATATTTTCATGGGTTGAAGGGTTAAAGACCCTAAACCATAGCTAGTTGGTAATCATGGATGTTTAACCTAAATACTATCATAATTATGTTGATACAATTAATAACTTAAAGGCACATGAGCAATATAAATAAAAAACACTACAAAACTTTGAAAGTCTTTACACGTGTTAATAAGGAATAAAAGTAAAACATGTATATTGTGTTAAACAAGTTCAATGATAAATACATGCTCGTCCTAGTTTTAGTTGCCTTTTTAGCTTAATTTTGCATTCATTCCCTTCATTTTACTTTAAAACTATCTTACATTTAGGTTTTCTTATTTTTATGTTAATTTATAAGATTTTGATCTACATTCCTAATTTTAATGGCGAGTTTGAGATTTATATCTCATATACCAATGTAGGAGATGGTGTTCCCTCTAACAGATTAGCATGCAATAATTGGATAAAGTATCCATTAATATGTCCCTTCATTAGCTGAAGTTTTCATCGATCTATGCTTCATTGGCACAGACCCCCCGACAGACGCCATAGTACCCTTAAGGTGGGTTTGCATCTCTCTAGAATTTATTTGATCGATGGGACTACCTACAATGCCATGTCTATGCCATATCAATTGACTAAAAGACATGCTTGATGACCAATGACCCTCCTGATTTTCCATTGGCCGACCCCTAACACAAATCCTGCCTGATGATTGGCCTAGCACCAGGCATCGATGGATGAACACTAATAGAAACCCTACACCAACCCTTAAATGGAAAAATTGTATCAAGCTCTGATAACCTGGTTGTGCATAAACATTGTACAAATGTACAGATTGATGAGTAGGCATACACCACCAATCGAAGCCCATTCTGAGCCTCTACATTCATGGCCAACCTATACTCTGCTCCTTCAACAAAAATTCTCCACCATGAACCGATGAAACTCCTACACACCTCGACCGATGCCCAATCCGTGCCAACCTCTGATGGAAGTCCTACATTTTCCACTAATGAAGATTGTGAGCCTTGTCCATTGTTGATAATCATACACTCAACTGTCGATGGAATTCTAGTACTTATCCACAAATGAAGTTCCCACGTGCCTCTACTGATGAGAATACTTCATTTTCCTCTCACCACAACCATCACTAGGGGAGTTACAAACCTTAGCTAGATACATATAAATACAAGGCTCCAACCTCCATTGGTGGGGGCTCTTCTCCAGCTTCTACGATGACAAAATCCATGCTCTGTCCCAAGAAAGATGATCCCAATTGGTGGTTTCCATCAGTTGATGACCATATCAACTGGCCACTATTGTTCCATTTAGGCTTAGCCTCCTGACCTTAAAGGAGGGAGATCGAAAATGCATTCTCCATTATCCTTATATAAATTGCCTCCCATCCACAAAAAATATTTAATCAAGAGGGACAAAAATGAAGAAGGGTCACTCAACAACATTCCTAGTTGTATCCTACTGCTATGTTGGATCTGCCCCATCTTTGGGCACAAAGGCTATTGTCACTCACACCAAGGTTGCATCTCTTCTCTCCATGGAGATGATGGATACCTCTCTCCTTTCCTTTATTTATTCATATTTCACTAATGAGGAGTGAGTATTTCCTTATGCTAGGGTGTGGGAAGTAGCCCAACTATCCGTTTTTATTCTTTTACTGCATCTAAATATGTATGAACATTATCGCATAACGAATCAATTGGTTTATGCTTGTATGCTTGTTTTATTAACATGTTTACATGTTTATCATGATCTTGGTGTAGAGAACTTTGAACCCAAGTCTAGGATGTTGATTGGTTCTTCTTGAATCCAAGTTTTAGGATGTCAATTGGTCCTTGTTCAATCCTTGATGAGAACTTTCAATAGGTGTTTCTAAGGCGGTGGGTATAGGATCTCTAGGTCATGTGACGACAAGTTTGATTGTCCGACTCTAATCCTAAAGCTGAAAGGGGGGTTGACCTATTCTCATTGCGATCACATATGCTTGTTTGTGGTGTAGTGAGAGAGTGAAAGTAGGAAATAGTGGTAAAACCCATTCACCCTAGTGTTTCCATCCATCGGTAGTCTTAAATTCTATTTTATTCTACCATCAACCAACCATCCTTTTATTCATAAATACTCTTCCTAGTTTCAATTATTAAAATGTTGTCCTTTGAATTCAATCCTTATCTATACTATGATAAGATCCATCTTCTTACAGGTGGTGATTATTGTATGCAGTTTGGTAAACAGATCTCCCTATGTGATTATTGTATGCAATTTAGGTAAAAAGCTCTCCCTGGTGATTATCCACCTTTACATTAGGGATTAGATAGGATGCTGCATGAATTACCATGAGATCTCCCTCCCTACAGAAAGTTAGCGATCTGAGATCTGTATGTTTCAACCTGCCTACATAGAAATCCAAAGCCACTCTATGTTCCAACTTCTTGCATTATGCATATCACAAAGCTCTCCCCACTACCTTACTATTGATTGGATCACAAACCTCACAAGTACCAAACTGCCCACCATAGAATTCTAAAGCTACTCTATGTTCCAACTTGTCACGTATGTCGTTAGTGCACATGTTGAACTCTTTCTCTTTGCCTTTCCCACCTACGATTGGGATACCAATGCATCTTGTAGGAAAAACACCCATGTTCATTCTAACTGCCTCTTCTATTATTATAGGAATTGGATATAAATGTTGGGTTTTATGGAGAAAACATGCGCGGTGGAAGCAACAAAAATCCACGCAACCCAAAACGGAATCTCGTCAACAATAGTGTATTCAGAAGGAGTGTTTGTGGGATATACCTTATCACAGAGCAAGTCCGACGATGTCCCACTGCATGGCGGTGTGCAATGCTACTGGCCTACATAGACGAAACTTCTCTCCCGTTCGTTAAGTGCATCGCAGGAAGATCTGACGGAGTTTCTTTGTGCGGTGATGTACGCCGCTCGTAGCACGTACGAATGGTCATAGATGGCCTCTAAACGCAGGTATCTCAGCATCTGCGTCTCTACTTCGTCCACGCGGATGGAATGAAACTCCACGTCACGCTTCCTAAGCCGACAGGAAGGATTCATCTCTGTGCGGCGGCGTGTTAGCGTCGCGATGCTCTCCTTTCTCTCTTGAGGATGGTGATGGCTAGGGTTTACGTACATGAGCGTAAACTAAAAAACCTCTCTCAATATCTTATATAGATATCAGCCGTAAAGCTCCTTTAAATAGGAGACGAAGGGAAGTAGGGTTTCCTAAACCCATCAGTAAATAGAAACACTACATTAATTAAAATACTTATGGATTAATTAGAATATTCTAGAATTCATTAATTAACCAGATAATCACATTTATTGATTAATTAATATCCGACTCCATGCAATCACTTGGGATGGCTCTATGGGCATATATGCACCAAGAATAAAGACCCCTAGAATTGATTGAACTTATGTAGAGCCTGGTCAACTTGCAAAAATCGGTAAGGACCTTTCTGAATTCCTTCAATCTATTGGCATTTCCAACATATAATATGAGGTCATCGACAACAAAAATGAAGTGTGTCAACACTATGATCCCCTTGACCTTGAAGAATTTTATCTTGCCTTAATTCTCTACATATTTAATCAAAATTTTCATCCCTTCCATGATTATAGTGAAGAGCAGGGTGATGAATCTAAAGATGCCCTATTGATGAGTATAGAGAAAAGTGTCATTTCAACATTGTTGTAGTCAACATATCTACTGTTGTTAGAAACCCATGTCTAGTATGATCTCCCACAAAGTACTACACTTGACACTTCATGCATTCTTCATCATTCTTTAGCAGTAGTGTTACCTATGTTGAACTCTGTCAGAAACTCCGATGCGAGAAGTGCACATCCTACAATATGTCTTCCTGTAATGAACATGTTCTGTTCTTCTTAGGTAATAATTGTTAGAATGGATTTAAATTTGTTTGAAAGGATCTTGGATATAGTTTTGTACAATACCAAACTAAATGAAATGTGATAGTTATATAAATAACATGTGATCATTATAGCGACTTCTGGTCTAAGGACCATAATAACCACTATCACATTGGAATATGACTCTAACTTCCATTTCTAGCTTTCATATATCATACTCAACTTGGGTTTGTGCGATACACTTGTTCATAACATGCACCTATGTATTTGACTTGATATCCAATATCATGATTGATGATATATAGTCATCAGTCGATGCACCTAATAGTTGTAATGCATTATTTTCATCCTAATACCCTAGTAGTGTCTTAATAGGGACTTAGACAAGAATGAATACTCTTAACATATACATTATCTCATGTTCATGTCCTCAACTTAAAATCACATGCTATTGAGTCACAAAATCTTAGGACATTATAATATCCATTCATTATCTCATATTGAAGCAAACATAAGAAACATATTTGCCTCTATCAAAAATCAAATAAATTATGAAGCATGACATTACAATCATCATACAACTAGGTCTTAACATCCTAATGGCGGCGCTAGGGTTGGTGGGGGCGATCGGGAGCGATCGGGGGGGCGATCCCGAGGGGGAAGGAGACGATCGAGTTTTCGATCCAGGAGTAGAGACGAATAAAGTAGATAAGGAGACGGGGAGTCTGTCTGGCACTAGCGGCGGGGGGGGGAATACAAACGCGGAGGAGAAACGCGGGGAAACGCAAAGGTACCATGACCTTTTCCATCCCAAAGATCGGCCTCAACTTCTCGGTGGCTGGCATGCGTGAACAAGGACATGGTCAAACCAATCGTGAGGAACCATCGGGGATTGAGACACAGACCATAGATACCAGATCGGGAGGCTCGACGATACCGCCTCAGGCTGCAAGCAGGGCGGACGGAGCCTCGTATGCGTGCGTGATGAAAAGGAATGATGTGGGCACTGGGAAGGAAGCAGTAGGAGAACAGACGGAGTGTTTCTTCCTTGAGAAGCTCTTTGAAGACAACCTACCGCGGGCCGCGGTTTCTCTCGAGGATATGGACGACACCTCGACGTTGGAGATCGACCCAGATGCAGAGGAGGATCTCATTCGCCCTTGGAGGTACGCGGTGGTGGTAAGGATGTTAGGGACTGAGATCGGGTACATGACACTTAGGGATAAGCTTAAACTCGTGTTGAAGATCAAGGGCCGTTTTAATATGTTCGAGCTTGAACATGGACACTTTGTGGTGCAACTCTCCTACAGGGAGGATTTCGACGAGGCGCTGGTAGGGGGACCGTGGAAAATTTTTGGTTGTAATGTGCTCGTGTGGGAATGGTATCCTAACTTCAAACCGTCGGAGGATCTGCCGGACTACATGGTCACGTGGGTACGTATCATGCATTTGCCGTTGCATCTATACGTTCCCACCATATTCGAGTACCTGGGCATGGCCTTGGGTTGCCTGATGAAGGTGGATGCTCACACAGAGAACATATCACGTAGTCGCTTTGCGAGGCTGGCGGTCGAGATTGATACTTCCAAGGACCTGGTGACTTCCATCCTTATCAATGGTGTCGAGTATGAGATCATCTACGAGGGACTTCCATGGGCTTGCGCGAGATGCGGTAGAGAGGGCCACATATCCAAGAATTGTAGGGAGCCTATCACGCCGGAGGGGACGACGAACGGACAAGCTGTTGAGAACCCACAAAGCGAACAGTAGCCCACTGAGGCTGAGACGGCAAATGAATGGCAACAACAAAGATCGAAGAAGGCGAATAGGAGACGGCTAAATACGAAGGATAAGCATACTGCTGAACGTCCCACAACAGGGACAAACCGCTTCGCGGGATTACAACAGGAAGATATAGAAGAACGAGTGGAGGAGGCTAGCGAGGAGACGAGCAGGAGGAAAGGCTCTGAAGCTACGGCAGTACCGGGGAAAATATGGCGCAAGAAGAAATTGACGACCAATGAGGGTAAATCGACGGATGAAGGAGGTGTACTTAAAGATATAACTAATACTCACAAGGAAACGAAGGCCACATCGGATAAAGCTCGAAAAGATAAGCAGATATCTAAGAACAAGCATATATTCGTAAACCCTGAAGTCGACCAGGTGATTATGGTGGAGGAGGAAGATGAGAATGTAGTTACTGAGATCGTTATGGAGGAGAACACCATCCAACAACCCAACAGAGACACTACTGTCTCTTCACGCCTGAAGAAGAATAAGAATAAGAATAAGAATAAGAAAGGAGAACGAGAAAAAGAAAAATCTCTGCAAACTCGGAAAGCTGGTCTCAGCAGCGGGCATCAAATGAAGAGGAAGGGGAAGACTAAACCCCCTGACCCGACCTCAAGAAGGAGGAGCAACAGAATAATTCAACTGGAGGCTAGTGAAGAGAGTCTTTCCAACCCGGTTCCTTTATCAGATGGTAAGTCCGGGACAGTTGAGGTGAGTAAGATGAGTTTGGAGGTTAGTCCTACAGGAAAGAGCAGCGAGGGGGAGTGCTAGTTTCTGAATCTTCTACTTTCTTTCTCGCTCTCGAATCGATTCTTGATGCGCCTTTTTTGTTGGAATGTTTGTGGGATTGGCAATAAAGATCACTGTGCCATGGTGTCTAATTACATGCGGGAACATAAACCAGATGTTGTGGCGTTATTAGAACCCAGGATTAGCGGAAGAACAACTACTAAAACCATCAAAAAGCTAGGGTTTAATTGCTCTTTCAGAGTGGAAGCACGGGGGTTTGCAGGAGGCATCTGGATATGCTGGAAGGGAGGAGAGGACCTTGTCCAAATCATCTGTAGCCATAGACAGTTCGTAACCTGCATGATTGAGAATAAGGTGGTATTTAATTTTGTCTATGCGAATCCTCATATCACAGTGAGGAAGCTCCTGTGGAAGCACAACATTGACACTAGCGAAAGCATTGACGGCCCGTGGATAGTGATAGGGGACTTCAACACCACCTTGTATCCGGCAGAGAAATCGGGTAGTAATAGATATGATTTTTCTGAAGCCAGAGTTTTCAAGGAAACTATCATGGAAGCAGGCCTCTCCGATCTCGGCTTCTCCGGCCCATGATTCACTTACAAACACGGTTGTTTACAGGAAAGGCTGGACCGTGTGCTCACGAATGAAGCTTTTACTAGAGACTTCTCCAGATGGTTTGTGGAACACCTACCGGGGGTCTCATCTGACCACTGTCTGTTGCTTCTCAAACCGCGAAGGAAGGAGGTAAGGAAGGAGCGTTTTGTGGCGAAAGCTTCCTGGAATGTAAATGAAGCTTTCAAATCCCTGGTCAAGGAGAAGTGGGCTAATTCGTTCGATTTCTACGCGACTCTCCAGACTGCTAGGCAAGATCTGCTTAAGCTTGATGAGCAAGAGAGAAAACGCCAGTACAAGGAGAAACAAAGGCTCCAACGCAACATTATCTCTCTGCAGCATATGCTTGTAGAGCAATACGATTCTATTACTGACCAATTGTGTGTTGATATGCAGGCTGACCTCCAAATCCTTATTAATAAGGAGGAAGAGGATTGGAAACAGAAAGCCCACATCCATTGGCTTCAGAATGGGGATAATAATTCTAGGTTATACCAGGCATGGGTGAACCAAAGAAGGAGGCAAAATACCATCACTTCTCTCAAGAATGGAGAAGGTAACTGGGTTTCTAATGAAGCGGAGGTTATGGAGATGGTGGTCGCCCATTTCCAGGATATTCTCACCGAGCCATCGCGCAGAAACAGGATGAACAGCTCTAGTGTCCATGGACGGTTCCAGTCTCTTTCGTTGAATGCTTTGGAGTCCATTGCCAATGAACCTACACCGGAGGATGTCTGCGCTACTGTGAAGCAGATGGAGCCTTTCAAGGCATCTGGTCCCGACAGGGTCACGGTGGAATTCCTGCAAGGCAACTGGGAAGCTGTGGGCCAATCTGTTACTATCACAGTACAAAAATTAATAGCAGGAAGGAGACCGGATGAAGGTATGTGCGATGCCACTATTGTTCTTATTCCCAAGGTAGCTCGTCCTGAGAGGTGCGAGCAACTCAGGCCAATCTCTCTTAACAATATCATTCTGAAAATAGCATCCAAGTTAGTAGTTGAGAGACTGAAACAATTCATACCTACTTGGATTTCTGTTGAGCAAAGCAGCTTTGTTCCGGGAAGAAGGATCACAGACAACATTGCGTTGGTCCAGGAAGTTATCCATGGCATGCGTAGCCCAAGGGGAGCGAAAACTATGGCCATCAAGATCGACTTGTCCAAAGCGTATGATAGAATGTCTTGGAGGTTCATTGAGGAAACTCTGCAGATGGTGGGCGTTCCGGCTAGCATTCGACAATTCATCATGTTATCTATTACAGAAGGTTCATCTACTAGTGTTTGGAATGTCAAACAGTCCCGGGCTTTCAAGGCAAGCCCTGGTTTGCGTCAAGGGGACCCGTTATCACCCTACTTGTTCATACTATGTCTTGAGCATCTATCCCAAATGATTCAGGAGAGGGTTGCAGATGGGAGATGGAAACCTATTAAAATGGGCAGAACTGGTTCGGAGATTTCCCATGTATGCTTCGCTGATGATCTTATTCTTTTTGCTCAGGCAAGCCAATCCCAGATGATTACCATTCTGCAGTGCTTCAAGGAGTTTGGAGATGCGTCAGGTCAGAAGATTTCAGCCGAAAAATCTCATATCTTCTTCTCAAGGAGTGTGCCTAGAGCAGTGCAAAGGTCTATTACGACGCTCAGCAGGTTCAGTGTTACAGATAACTTGGGCAAGTATCTCGGTGTCCCGATTCTGCATTCCAAGGTTAATAAGCATACATATTCAGATGTTATAGACAAGGTGGAAGGGAAGGTACAAGCATAGGCAGCTAAGACTTTGTCACTGGCAGGGAGAGTGTGCTTGGCGAAATCCACGCTAACAACCATTCCTACTTATACGATGCAAACGTCTTCTCTTCCTCTCAGCCAGTGCGACCGTATTGATGACACCATTAGAAGATTCATCTGGGGTGGAAGTTATAAGACGAGACCGATTTCCTTGGTGGCCTGGAACAAGGTTACGAGTGACAAATCTAATGGGGGATTGGGCATCAAGTCTATGAGGGAGTGGAATGAAGCTCTGCTTATGAAGAATTCTTGGGAGGTTGCAGTTGGGAGGGAGTCAAGCTGGTGCAAGGCGATACACTCACGCTTTTCTAATGTTGTTGGGGGGAAGAAGAGCTCGGCATCCAGGCTTGGACAGGCGACGATTGCGGGGAAGCAATTCATTCTCAACAACTCTATCATGATTTCGGTGGGAGGGGGTATGATTAATGTCTGGAATGACATTTGGGTGGAGGAAGGTATTAAATTTAAGAATTTCTGTAAGCATATTATTCCCGATGAGTTACAGGACCTGATGGTAAGCAACCTAGTGTTGGACATGGGTGGATGGGATAAGGATTTCTTGGACTACTGGTTTGATGAGGCTACGGTTAAATCGATAGTGGCCTTGGATGTTCCTGATATCACAAATCACAGAGATTATAGGGTGTGGAATCATACGGCAGACGGAAACTTTTCCTCAAAATCAGCCTATCAGATTCTAAGGGAGGGGACGGAAATGATGTGTCCGGGAGATTGGGAGTCTGTTTGGAAGATGAAGGTTCCAGCTAGGATTCGCACCTTCGCCTGGCTGGTTACTCATGGTGCTCTTTTGACTAATGGTCGTAGGTTGGCGAGGCACATGTCCATGGACGGCCTGTGTCCCAGATGTAAGAAGGCTGACGAGTCTGTGATCCATGCTCTGAGGGATTGCGAGAAAGTTAAGATGATATGGAACCACTTCTCCAGTTCTAGTAGCCCGACAGACTTCTTTGGGCCGTCCACCATTGAGCTCTGGTTGAAGAGTGCATATGGTAATCCAAACCTCTCGAAGGAAGTTTTCTGGATTATCTGCAGTAATGTTTGGGGGTTTAGGAACGTTGAAGTTTTCGATGGAGAAGTTATCCCGATGGACCATCAACTCCGTTTTATTCAGAAGGCCATCATGGTTACTACAGAAGCATGGGAGAGACAAAATACAGCCCATCGGCTGGTTAGAGTTGACAACTGGAGGAAACCGGAGACGGGAAGGATCAAACTGAACGTCGACGCAGCAGTTAAAGGTAACAAAGCAGCGATAGCGGCAGTAGCTAGAGATGCACAAGGGAGGTGGCTCGGGGGATGGTCGAAGAAGATAGGCTGCTCCTCGGTAACTGCGGCGGAGTTAGCTGGGGTCTCCCTAGCTTTGGAGCAGGCTCGAGCTCACGCATGGAGTAATTGCACTGTGGAAACTGACTGTAAACTGGTGATGCAACTGTGCGGCGAGGAAGCAGATCGTTACCCTAAGTTCGCTTATTGGATGAGTCGAGTGAAGAAGACGATGACGGAGAATGTGAGAATACATCACGTTAATCGTGAATGCAACTGTGTTGCCGATAAAATGGCCAAACGCCAACTTAGTTGTGCGTTATAGTACCAGGCCTTTAACAGGCCCCCAAACTGGGTTAGAAGCCTATATCTCAAAGAGAGCATGTCTGTAAACTCGGAGGCTGGTCCCGCAGCCCACCGGGCAAGTTTGAGGAGAGAGGCATTATGTAATAGCCCGTGAGTTGATTAATAAAGTTTATTCTCACCCCCCCCCAAAAAAAAACTAGGTCTTAGGGCATACTACCAATAGTCTCCCATTTGACTGGGTCCAATCACTTAGGAATATAAGTCCAAGTGATTTAATACGACCATCACACTTTTGTTGTTAAACTACTTTTATCATAAAATCATCAATCTTTGTTCAGGTTGGTATTGTAGTACAATCTTTCATATGAGATGACAGCACTATAGTATATGATTGAAACATTGATGTGATCTGGGTTCCTTAGCTTCTCCAATGTCTTCATTGTTGTTGCAATACAAATTTATTGCATCATCAATGGATGGAACAACCCCTAGTTAACCAATGAACTTCTTGATTGATACAAATTCCTTTGCTACACTAGAGGTAGCAATGTACTCGATCAATGTTGTAGAATCATAGGAAAAAGAGAGGATAATATATAAAAGTAGTCCAAAGTGAGCAAGATTGAACCCACATTGAGAAAGAAAATCAAGCGAAGTATTATTTAAATGGATCACATAAGAGCATATTAGAACTATTTAGTTGATATGCATGAGTAGGTTAATGAGAAGTTATTATAATCTGAGCAGTTAATATAATCAAAGAAGTTATGAGTAATTGGAATTTACCATTATCTGGATAAATATCATAATGAAAAGATCGTGCCAGAGGAAGAATCCTTTGGTCACTCGAACAATAGAAACTAAAGGAGGGAGTTAGTTCAGTCTCTATCTTCAGGAGAGTTAAAAGGGGCCCATAATATAATTCCTATGGGAAGCATGTATAGGATAGAATTAGGGTTTAGGGGGTTTCTGAGTGGAAGGTACTAGAAGAATGATAGATTGCTATTATCCATCAAAGCGGATGGTTGTGATCCAATGGGTGTCCCTGAGTAGAGAAAAAAAGTTTTGTTATATCTGAATTTTTGAATTTTTTAGGAATCTTCTGGATATACTTCAGATAAAATCGATTGGGGTTACAAGATTGATTCATATATGGAATGAAATTCAATAAAAAGATGAATGAATATAAGATAATAATTATTTATGATTAACCATCCTTATTATAAAAAATATGGATTTTTTGTAAGGAAAATGGCGACTGAATATATGTAGAATTTAAAAATGAATATTTTCTTTGATATAATCCAGGTGGGCCATTTATAAAGAAAAACTTACACAAAACTGAAAGAAATAGAAATTTTCATTTTAATTTAGAGAAAAGTACCTTTTGTAAATAGGTAAACATATATTAAAAAGGGTAAAAAGGTAATAAGTTCCATAATAATCTATAGAGATGATCTGAGCTTGATCTTTAGATGAATGGATAAAATTGGAGTGTCAACATTACCAGTTAGCACTTACTCAATAATATAGTTAGAATCATAATGTATTTCACAAAATTTTGCTAGAGAAATATGTTATGGATGAATCCCAGTCTTTGACATGAGGTAATAGAAATCGTGAGTGACCCGACTTACAAAGAGAATTGTACATAAATCTTAATAGGAAAAATACCAGAAAGGAGCATTCCATTACTAAAGTATTGTGATTACACCATGAATCAAAGGAAGAAACTTGGGATCTAGAATCACATATGCAAGACAAATTTCCATAGATTTTGGCAAGTTAAAAATAAAAAATATGAAAACGTTCTTCTAGGTTTGTAATACATAGGGTCTAATAAAAATGCTTGACATTTAATTCTAGTTAACTAATATGCTTTAATATCTAGAATTGTAAATATCGATGACTTGGATTATCCTAATGTTCAAAAATGATATCACATGAAAGAAAAAAACAAAACATGGACATAGTTGAATGCATTCATGACATGAGCACATGAACACGAAAAGAATAGATGACAAAAAGGCTAAATGAAAAGACATGAAATATATTAATACAAGTAGGTAATTGTTAATGGGCTGAGTGAACTTTCTGACACAAGTGTGGAGACCATACTTCCCTATGATACTCAAATATGGGGAAATGAAGTGATCATTAACATGTAGTCATTTTTCTTCTTCCTACCTTTGACCATAAGATAAGACCAATGTACCACCCCATAATGATGCTCCATGCAAACTGAGACACTTTCCTTTGACTTGGAAAAAGCACCATCCTAGACCACATTATACACACATGAGACATTTTTTTCACCTTCTTACCTCTATTTATACCATGATCACCAATATCCATCCCTTTGTTGTGCTTGGTGTCCAAGAATATGATTATTAAAGAAGCCATGTCGATCTAGATGATGACAATACTTATTCTATAAAGTTGAAAACACCACTACTTCATCTATTTTGTTAGAAATGCTACTCGTAGTGTCTTAGTAAATTTGCACTTGATGTAGTAGACACAAATGGTATGTGTATGAAGATGTAACACCACTAAATTATGTTGTATTACCTTTGTTTTCTCACACCATCATTGATTTCCTATTTCTCCCACCCTTCCCGTTTAAACCAAACCCAAATTCGAATAAAGGTTTATTCTTTCTAGACCTATTACTCATTCAAGATATGATTAGAGTCCTTTTGATTTGAATATTTTTAATCAAACATTAAGAATTTCATTATTACTTAACCACATGGATTAGAAAAAGTCATTGAGTACCATATCAAAACATTGATTTATCATAACAAAAAGGAATTAAGAACAAGCAAATTTGGTTTAGAAGGAAACACATACATGGTTGTTGAAAATATACTCCCTTAAATAATTTTATCTTTGGAATTTAGTAAGAGGGTATATGATGAAATTACCTCGGTTGAGTCAGTCTTAATTTATGAAAAAAACCTCTGTGATAAATCCTTCCTCAGAATCATATTTTTCATAGAAGACACATCCTCTAAAGCTAGCTCCCAAACACTACTGACCATGATGGAATTTTGATAAATGGGACACTAGTGTCTAACCACTTAAGATGCAATGATCAAGCTATCACTAGTTATAGAAGAAACAACTATCCTATCAATATTGCCTCCACTGGAACTAACTTGTACGTAGTGTAGTACATCATCCTCAACCATCTTCACCTTGACACACAAAACATCACCATATGGTGCATCAAAGTTCACTTTCTTGCATCCTCTTTTATATTTCTTATCATTAAATCTCTATATGTCCTTCTGGGAGCTCCCACAAAAGTGACAAACTTCTTACGTGACTCCAAAATTGATATCCTCTCTTTCACATTAGTTGTTGTAGCATTTCAAGATGTATAATCTTATCCTCATATGTAGATACCAATTGAGTATAAAACCTCAACAACTCAAGAGACACATCAATTATCATTCACATTCATACCATATTGCTTTAGAGTATACAAATTATCCAATATTTTCTTTGATATATGATCTAGGATAGAAGTGAGTTTCAAAATCTATCTTAAAACTGGTCCACATCAAAGACTGACGTTTTCCTTTACCATGGATCACCAATGAGAACATGTCCTTTTACGAGATAGATAGAATGGGGGATCTTCTCCTCATCCAGGGTCTGTAAAATATTAAAGAATTTCTATAGCTCCTTTATCCACATATCAACCTTGGCCAAGTCTACGCTTCCTATAAAGTCTATGGCTCCCAACTACCAAAGACGTTTGTAGGCCTTCTCGATATCTCTATGTAACACATACTGATGCAAATTGGAAGCTATTTTGGTCGAACATGCATCCACTAACTTCTTGGAAAGAATCATGGTAAGGTTAGAAGGATTCAATGTCTATCCTCAGAATGTGTAAGACTGATATGCTCTAGTAGCACCTAAAAAGGACCACTGCATTACCCTTCCCTCTGAGTTTCTCTCTATCAACTGTATCATAGGAAAGATTGACATCAAACAAATGTATAATGTGACATATTAGAATGACAACAAACAAACATTCAACATGAAATGGCTATCTCTACTGACCACAATCACCCTCATATCAGATCAACATCATCAATCAACTCAAACTCCACTCCTATAGCCTTTTTATCCTTATAAAATCTTTAAGCATTTCCTCAGATACCAACTTGTAGCATCCAACACTGAGTAATCTAATTAACCCAAAGTCAAGTTTGTAAGTGGAACTAACCACCTATTAGTGATAAAATGTTCTAAAACTTGAAGCACAAACTCAAGCCACTCCACATTGGTTTGATAAGCATGATAATACATTCCATCATTAAGATGGAAATGCTGATTTCCATCTATAAAATCTCACATAACAAGGGCATGTTTCTCTGTTACATCATAGCCTCAAAGTGTACACAACTATTATACAATTCAATAGATCTAAACATGTGACAATCATCATGATAGACCCTCTTGCATCAGTTCATGGTCTAAACTACTAAACCCCAACACAATTGCCTCCAAGCACCATACATCCACTATGCAACTATGATATGTGGAGAATTTCAGCAGCGTATATAGTGAGATGCTTCCGCATTAGTGAATGAGGAATTACCACTCTACAGACAACCATATATAAGGGATTACTATTCTTTATTATTGAGAACATGTGAATAACATAGTAGCTATATAACTCAAAAAGAGATATGAATAAAAGCCAATGTACATGACACAAACATCATTGCTTACTTATCTCTTATTATCATGTAATCTATTAGACATATTTATTATTCAATACTTTATCATAATTTGTCTTAAATGTTAATCATCTCATTCGAATTGAGGTACCACACAACTTTTATACTAGGATATGTCCAATATCCCATTCCTCGCATGAGTAATAATTCAAGGGCCCAACTACTTGGGAATATGACAAGGACCCAACTTCCCAAAAAAGTAGAGGAGTGCGTAGCTAGGACTCGACTCACTCCTTCATAGGGCAGAGAGGTATGCCATGAGTCTACTACTCTCTCACTTATAACACATGATTGGGGTTTCTATCCCACCTCTTTTAGTCCCATTAATCCTTTCACATCAAACAATACATCACACATATCCATTTTCCACACAGACAATATCTTTACCATCATCACCACATATCCATTTGCAAGTATGTATTCATCACATAAATATCTTCACATAGAATTCTTATTTTTCTTATAATGTATATAAATTCACGTCGAGCATTCACCATGCCATTTATCATATATTTTGGGTGTTCTTTCTCCTTTTCCTCATAGTATTCTTAACCATTAATCAGTCTCATCCTCATCTTATATTATCTTTTTAATTTCAATTAGACATTTTATATTATCTTACATGTCAAGGTTTTCTTATGAATGGGTTATTCATATCAACATAATGTATATAAAATAATCACAATCTCAGGAATGATTAAGGTGCACGCCATTAGATATTACAAGGGCGTTCATCATAATTTGCACAACATGATAATGAACATCATCATTATGGTCTACTAACCGAATTCGTCATTCATAATAATCTAATGCATCAATTAGGTAATATCCATTCAAGAAACCCTATAATACATTTCTACATTAAGGAATCCAAAACATTTAAACAACCAAGACATTCATTATTAAAGAACAATCCAATAGAAACAAGATTCCATTAGAGTAGGCTAGCATAGAAAGGAGAAATGATGGTATCATCTCACTTTGTTCAATTATTATATAGGAATTAATAAGAATGGCATGATTAGCCCTTAAGTGTAAAGAATTCATATCTTAACACAATAATGACATGATTAACCCTTAATTAGTCATTAGGATGCAAGGAAGCAGATTTCTCATCATATACATAAGGTATGTTGCTATAGCATTTGTATTGACGTCAAACATGGATCTTTTTGTGGAAAGGCAATAGAAAACCATTCAAGCGCCATAGGTCATCATTTAGGCATCATGTAGTTATTTTACTTCTCGACACATGTTTCTACACTAAATTAGTGAGGTAGAAGTATTAACTCACTCAGATCTTGCAAAATGAGATCCTCTCTAGGATCCAACAACAAAGAAGCAACAAAATATCCTCATTTAGGCTAACTAACATTCAAAGGGCCACCAACTAGCTCCAAAACACCTTCTTTTAACTTGGACCTACCCAAAAAGTGAGAAAAGGAGGTAGAAGGAGGAGGAGGATAAGTCATTAGAGGAATAGACATGAACATGTTTATGGTACCAAGAAGGAGACAAAGAACAAAAAGAAGTATGAAGAAAGAAGAAGAACCAATATCCAAGATGCTTGTCCTCCAATATCAACCCAATATCTACTATAAAAAACCCAATATCTATCTTCTTCAATCCAAGGGAAGACAAAACACCATGGATCACCCTTCAAATAGCCTCCTCTCACTCCAGTAGGCCAAAGACATAAAAGTGGAGCTTGAATACTGATTTAGGGCGAATTGGAGATCCATACCAAAAATGACAAAACACTACTTTACAAAAACAACAAAAACTCTAGGAAGTTGGAAGACTTCTTGGTTAAGCGACTCAACTATCCAAGTTGACGGGAGTGCATCACTCAATCCAGGGAGCCCAAAGGAAGAAAAGCATGTCTAAACCCCTGAAAAGTTAGTCGAACTTCTTAAGAACTCATTCGATCTCCTAGACTGACTTTCTAGCAGGTCGACCAACCTTGGCCACCCATCCAACACACATAAATTGACGAACACACATTGAACTCATATATCGACTCAACTTGTCCCAAAGTCGATTTGACTATAGGTCCAATAGCAAAGTCAACTCTAATCCTATCTAACTCTACATCAGATGTACTTAACAATATTTTTTCTTAATCCTAATCCTTATCCAACTTAGGCTTTATTCTTCTCAGACCTACTTCTCATTCAACTTCAGACTGAGTCCATTTCACTTGGATATTTTATACAAACATTAAGTATCCAATTGTCACTTAGCCACATGCATCCATCAATGTCATTAAGAATAATACCAATGCATCCAATTCTCATAACTGGAAAAGGATCAAGAAACGTTGAAGTATGTTTAGAACGTAAAACTGGACAGATGAGTTTTTCGATTACTTTAAAGAAATACTGACACATCACTTTTTTGATTTATATTCCTTGCTTGAATAACTAGCATGGCCCTTTCTTGCCTAGGAGAAGGTTTGTCAATATTCTAGAGGGTGATGTAAATGTTGACTAATGTTTTACCAGAAACATTGTTAAGGAAGACGAGGAAGAAGATAATTAAAATTAAAAAGAAAGGAATAAAGAGGGAACCAACCTTGACTCTCACATGTCCAAACAATGATGTCTACTTCCAACGTCGGCAATGTTGCCACATCCTTCTCCACATCAATCCAAGAAACCATGTCCTCCAACTCCTCCGACTTAGCCCCCCCACACTCCCACCCGTGGCAGCCACAAAAAGATGTGTTGCGATGCGAAAATTGGTGGGAACTGACTCACAACCTCATCAAAATAAACAAGTCAAATTGCATATTAAAGTATTAAATGTAAATACTACATTAAATCCCTTATGTGCTCCTTCACTATATGTGTGTGTGTTGTATAAAAGGAGCGACTTGTAACTGAAAAACTAAACGCAAATATTGCATAAACGTGCACATTTCTCAATCGCTTTATTAGAATACAAAAATTATTTTGTAATAAAAAACAAAATTGCGTAAATCCATTACACACTATTCTTTAAAGCTTGTGTAATGCACGTTTTTGTTTTTTTAGGGGAAGCCAGGAGGCTATTTTATTCATCTTGCCCTCCTCTTACAAGCCAATACGGAAAAAAATTATATTCTACTTGGTCAATGCGGGAAATAAACTTGGAAGTACTACTTCCATTACACTTCTCTTTATTTAAATTTTTTTCAATACAGTCGGGAGGTCTAGGCAAATCATAACACCCTGCATGTAACTTATGGTACTCTTTGACCAAAGTGTCGGCCATGAGATTGCCCTCTCGTGGTCTGAAGTCAATTCTCCAGCCTCAGTTTTTTGCTAAACCTTGTTTGATTCTGTCGAACAGTCTTGCAAACCTTGGAAATTCACACCCATCTGAGTGAATCATGTCAACAAAACTCTTGCAGTCTGTTTCTATTACGAGATGTGCAACGCCATTTCTTTTAGTCAGAGCGAGAGCAATATCGACTCCTATGATTTCAGCATGGGTGGCTGACTCCGCCACAATGCTTCTGACATGTCCACCGATCCAACAACCTTCATAATCCCGTACTATAATAGCGACAGTGGCTTTATCATGCTTCCACGTTGTATCAATATTCATTTTGATACTTCCTTGTGGGGGAGCTCTCCAGCATTCGTTATTAGTCACATACTGTTCTTTCGATTCTCTGCTCCAGGCTTTTTCAACTATGTGAAGATCATTTAGTATCTTCTGTACTTGTCTCTCCGCAGTAATCTGTTGGTTCTCGAACACATGCAGGTTTCGAGCTTCCCATATGTTCCGACAAGTGACTAAGAACAGTTTCCTCCATGCAACTTCTTGTTTCATTTGCTTGCTCAACCAGCATCGTTCCTCTTGTTGGGTGAAAACGGTGAGTTTACCTCCATTCATAAGCTTGCTCCAGACCTCCTTAGCAAACACACAATCTCTAAGTGCGTGAGTTAGTGTTTCCTCACGAGCTTGACATCTAGCACATGTTTTGTCACTTGCCATTTGTCTTTTGACTCTTTTGCTATTAGTCAAGATTGCATCGTGCATAAGCAACCAACCAAAGAATTTGAACTTCACTGGTAAATTAGTCTTCCACATGCACGTTTAGTTTATTAGAATGTAAAGACTACTTTATGAATAAAAAAGAAAAAAGTTACACAGAATTCCTCCCACACTTTCTTATATAGTATAGATAATCCAATATAGTTATATATGGATGTTGAAATCTTAGACGACAATGAAAAGAAATTGCTGTGTAATCATCACATAATTATATGTTGCGTTCATGATAATATAAATAGATCAAAGCTCTTAAACTAAACAATGATACGCCAATAGTATATATAGTACCATGCAACACGTTGTTTAACAGTAGATTAAATTTGATTAAACAAATAATAAAAGAAAAATACTTAGCTTTAGAAGTAAAATAAGACGAACTCCTTTATTTATCCAGGGACGTGTAAGGCTTATCAACAAGCTGAAATGATGAAACAAATTCGTTCCTGCTGCAGACAGGTTGTATACAACATGACAATGCAAGTCATGTACATGCCAAATTGGTACAAGATGTCAACCGGGCAAGGATATAACGCGCTGGGGACCGGAAATTCTGAACTAGAAAATTATGTGAAATAGTTTGACTCCAACCTTCTACTTGTAGCCGTCACCAATAAATTAAATATTTTAAGATAATTTTATTTACCCCAGAGTTGTACAGATGGTCGGAAATCACTGGGCGACACGCAAGTTCTATTTCCGTCAATACGGGAGGGAGTAGAAGGAATCGAAACGAGGAGAGAGAATTAGGGAGGGGGGAGGAGACAGCGCGACAGCAGAGCTCCTGCCGGAATTCTCCTTCCTCCCGAGCACTCCTCTCCTCCACCTTCGAGGGGAGGCTCGGCCGTAAAGCCTCCAGCTCGGGCTACCAGGAGACGGGGGCGGCGTCGCGGTGAAGAGGATCTTACGGTACTCACCTGGGTCCTTTTCCGCCGCCGCTGGGATGGAAGGCGACAGGGGAACCTCGACGTCGTCACGGAGGAGCATGAGTCTCAATGGAGGAGCAACGGGGAGAAGGAAGGCAGGAGAAAGCTCGGGGCTGGATTCCAGAAGGGCTTCCATTTCGGCGCGTTCCACGTAAAATTCTCTTGTTATGCTGCTAGCTGTCGTTTCACTTTTATCCCGAAAAAAAGACTGGGCTGTCTGCCAGAGTCGAGAGGGAATTCGTAACCTTTTGTTAGTTTTGATGCGCGGGAGCTAATTTACAGGCTTCTTTCTACATTTGATTGTAGTATGAGAGCCATACATATTGTGGCCGCTGGAAAAATACGTTGCCTTAGTACAATTTTGTGCAGGGGACGAACAATTTGAGCAGTGGAAATTGTGGCCTTTTTGTACCTTTTTATCGCAAGCTTCTAAATTATACTTTTTAGGAATAAAGGAACTAATTGTTATATGGAGATAGAGTTCAGGGAGATAATCATGAGGTTAGTAGTCCGTAGAGATGCAAAACCCCGTAGCACTCGTGCAGCTGTATCATTTGTCCTGACAGTTGCCTCTAAGATGTGATGAACTCTTCACTTCGTTGCATCTGATTACTTCGTGAGCATGAGATGTCACATAATGGTTGAATACCAGAATGACAAAGTCCCATTAGTTTTATTATTTATATTGGAAAAACAGCTCATTTGGGTTCTATTGTGTGAGAACTTGAACTTAAGTTCCCTTATACATTACTAAACTATAGAAGATCCAGATCATAACAGTGTGGTGAAACAATCATGAGACCACAAATTTATATTCGTGTGACATAGCAACACGCTGCTGGGGACTTGCCCAGGTAGTAGAGGCCATCCAGTTCATACCCTTCTCCAACCATATTCTTCGTCTTAAGGTCCAGTATGACACAAGCGTTTGTGCTCCAAAGTTCAAAACACATTGAAATTGGATACCTTATTCTTTTTGATCTAAGTGTAAACTCAACTCTTTATTTTTCATGTACGTATTTCATGTCAAACAACTAAATAGTAGATTGCTATACGAATGGATTAGCAACAAACCAATGACCCTAAATGTTAAAAATAGATCAGGGAACTCAATGTTCTACAGTGATTACTAGATTTCAAATTTAGGTAACAAAACAATAACAACTTTAATCGATAAAAATATCCTATATGTTTCATTGAACATCCAATTTAATCTAAGTGTAAAACATTATACTCTAAGTTCTCTAACTAGATAATGACAACAAGAATAAGCATTTCTGGTGTTTGATTAGACTACTATACTTATTGGGCCTACATGGGTGTACTGTACTGGGTACAACGCAACTTAATAGTGTACTTGCAGTACACCGTACCTAGGTCTACTCCTATATAAGGAACATATATTTACACATTTTACAAGTAATGCCAAAGTACTCTTTCATAGCGTGCATGGCATCGGAATAGTAGAGGGTTAAGCCTCTAACCCTAACCCAAATTCTCTCTCCCTATCCCTAGCAGCAAGCAACCGTCCCCACCACTGTTGGTGTGTATGCCTTGAGAGCCAGTCATATGATAAATTGGAAAGGGATCATTGTACTTGATTGATTATTATTAAATAAAAATTCTGTTTATAATGTTTTTTTCCCAATATGGGATTATGATTAAACATTATAACATTCTAAGAATGTTTGACTAGGATTCTCTATGGATTAAGTGGTTACATGAAAAATATTTGAATAAGAGTTCCTTTTGGTTAGTCACTGAGAGTAACTCTTTCTCATGGCATCTGAATAGGATAATCAGGTTGAGAGATGATCTTAAGAAGTTTATAAGTTACGAGATTGGTGATGGCAGAGATATCTCTCTCTGGGATGATCCTTGGATTCCGGGTAACTTTCTTCTTATGGATAAACTTGGTAGGATGAGCAATATAAGACTTGGTTTCTCTTCTAACTGTAAATTGAGTCATCTTATCAACAATGGAAGGTGGATCGTTGATGATTCTCGCCTGCATAAGGAGATGAATGATATCTTGCTGAATTTGGGTGATCCTAATAACTCCAAAGATAAGATCTTGTTCAATGATGTACCTCATATCAAGCTTAAGTCAGTTTGGGATGTGGTTCATTCCAAGGTTACTATTTCTTCTATCTTTGAATGGATCTGGAAGTTCAAAGTCTCGATGCGTTTTCATATACATGCTTGGAAAGTGGGGCATGGTAGACTTCTCACCACTAATCATGTTAGAAACATGGGGATTGTAACTCCCTCCTTTTGTTTCCTTAGCAATAAAAGTGAGGAGTGTACGGCTCATTGTATGTTCTCAAGTAAGTTTTCTGCTAGAATCTGGGCCGAAGCTTTGAAGTTTGGCTTTCCTTGTATACCAGTGGATTTTAGTGATCTAATGGTGTGCAACGGTAGGAAGGATCATGCTCTTGCTTTGTGTATTTTGTACTGGGTGTGGAAAGAGAGGAATGCCAGAGTGCATGAGAACGTGGAACTCAATTGGATTAAGCTCTGGGATCTCATTTACAAGGACTTCATTATGCTGAATGAGTGATTCTGTCTTGTTTCCCCTCTTTAGGATGCTGATCTTTTCTTTGTCGAGCTGGGTTTGGTTTGTGCTTGGTTAGTCTGGTTCTTGCCTCCTTTTTTGTTGGATGTGAGCCAATGTTTGCTCTGGATTCCAAGTTTTGAAAATACCCCGCCGACTGGTCGAGAAGGCGACTCCTGTGATTTAATTCTCATCTCCTGATTCTGATTGGACCTTTGATTTGCTTGATTTATCTGCTGGGATGGTCGAGTGCGAAGCCTACTTGTTATTTCCTTTTCACCCTTAAGGGGTCCTTTGTATGTATAGTTTTTCTATTTCTTTTCTGTACAGAAAATGCTGCATTGTAACTATAAAAAAAAATAGCAATACAAAAGAGCTTGTTTCACCAAAAAAAAAGAATGTTTGACTAAATAACATGATTTTGGGTTGAGGATCTAAACATGATATCATGTGTTGCTAAGAGTATTCATTCTTGTTTACTCCCTAGTCAGATATTATTGTGGAAGTTAGGAGAATAATAATGCACAAAGACTAGTATGTGTGCCGAATGATGACTATGTATCACTAGTCATGATTTTTTATAGCAAATCAGACACATGTAATTGTTAGAGAACTAGTGTACTGAACATACCCACTTTGAGTATGATACATGGAGGCCATGGAATGATAGTCAAAATCATGTCTCAATGTAACATGGTGACTATGATCCTAATACCTGAAGTCACTGCAATGATCACATGTTATTTAATGTAATCTAAGACTACTCAACTCTTAGACCTAAAGTCATTGCAATGATCACATATTGCTTAGTGTACTTTAACACACATGGCCTTGAATAAAGGTTTCCATAGAAGTAATGATTGAGTGCACCGTGACACGAGTGGAATATTGTGAATGCTGAAGATGAAATATGTCCTTCCTATAAGAGTGATATTCCAACCACTTGATAGCGGAACTAAGATATACATGGCCATGCTTATGTGAGTCAATATTGGATATTGAGCTCATGCATATCTCAGTAGTCTATTCTAAATCAAGAAACATAGATTGAATATCAAGATGACGATTCTATGTCTCAGGTTCAATTTTGATATTAGTGACAAAGGGATTATATGGTCACAATAACACTGGCCATGGAAAAGCTAAAGTTGTTATTCGATTAATTGCATGGCTATATTACTAGATACTGCTCATGGCTTTCGAAGTCGTAATATGATTACAAACATCACTACTAACATAATGTGGAACCTCCATGGTTACACACATGATGCACTTGAAAGAGTATATTGTGAACGTGATTGGAAATGTTCCAATAAATAAAGTTCTAAATTAAATTAGTTTAAATGTAATCAATTAAAACTATATAATCTAGAAACCTAGACAGTCGGCTAGAGGGTCTAACTGATTGACTTAAAGTTAGGCGGTCAACTGATATGATTAGCCAACCAACTGACTAAATATCACGGATACTGCAACTCTAGATGATCGGCTACAACCAATGGCCGAATGACTAGTTAATAGCCGGTTGACTATTGTGATCAGTCGATCGACTACTCGTTGATATGGTTTTCTAGAACCTTCTATACCTCCTAACGGGTCAGCTAGACCAACTAGCCATTCACCTAGCGAGTCGCAGAGAGTTGACAGAAACTCGGTTTGCAGCTTTTTGTATCTTGGGTTCATTCGAAACCCTGTCTTTTACCTCCCCTATTTAAACAGACATGATGGCCAGGGTTTTGGTTACATGTGAGACATGTTGGAAGCCCTAACTGTCATTACCCAAAGCGCCGATGGTTGCTCCTCCTTGGCGGTTAAATAAACTCGCCATGGATAACCTGTCTTCCACGTGAACGACATACATGCATAGGAACCAAGCATCTATATTAGGATGATGCCATTAACTCACATCTGTGCACCATGAGCGATCCATACCAATGCGTGAGGAACGTCGTCGGGTAACTTCATGACAATGTATATCTCACGGCCCTCCTTTTGAATACATCTTTACTGATGAGATTTTCTTGTGGAATCTAGATAAATTTTGTTGTTTCCGTTGTGCCTACTGCCATCCATAAATCTCTACAACCATCCTCTCCTTGGTAGCAGGCTAGCAGCCCCCTATTGCAGCCATCAGATGGCCAAGTGAGGCTGTCACTGTTTCTGTATTGCCAATGAGGGGCCGCTGCCCCTGCTTCAGCCGGGTACAAGCCTAGGAGGATGGCCACACCATTGAGGAGGGGCTGGATGGCTGGTCACTGCCCGATGTTGTGACTACCAATAGGCCTAGAATGGGCTGCCACTGATGCTATTGTGTCGCCCACATCTTTCACCATGCTCAGAAGGGCCTGCTCCAAACAAACAGAGGCAACCTCCACGTCTTTAAAACTATTTGCTAGGAGCTCCACATTTCTCCTGTCCTTGTTAAAAATTCTATCTTTCCTAGGGGTTTCTCATTTTCTCCTCTCCCTCCCTGTGAAATTCTCCTAACACATGGCTGAATGTTTCTGTCAGTAGGGGAACTCGTTTTGATCCTATGACAGTGCCTTATTCCTATGATAGTGCTATCATTTGTTTTCTATTGTGCTTTGTCTTCTCTTATCATCGTGCTTTACTTCAGTACTACATCTACGTCATCATGGTTGCAGGTAAGATTACCATGGCTGAAGGTAAGATCCAAACTATGATCTATAAAGAACTTGCTCCCTTTCCAGTGATCAAACTCAATGGCCTAAAAACTTGTTGTGGATTCGTGCCATCTGCATCATTCTTACATCTCCTAATATTCACTTCATTAAAAAGCCTTCGGGGCATCCTCTAGAAGGGAAATCAGGATTAACCAAGTGAAAAGTCAACCTGTTAACAATATGTAACCTTAGATTGCAACATTGCATCCAAGTATATGTTCCGTAAGTATAGCTAAAGAACTATGGGAGGTATTCAAGCGTCGTTATACCCAGGAAAAGAACGCTCTTCGTATCTACAATCTCGGGCTTAAAATGTTTTTAGAAAAGGCGAGAAGTCCTTGATGATGACTATGGCTCCATACTTGATTTCTCTGCTGATGCTCAAACCAAGGAACATGCATGGCTTATTACTCCACCCTAAGTCCATCTACTTTTTTTGCTCCTCCGGACTCTCAAGTATGGCTTATTACGCCACCCTAAGTCCATCTACTTTTTTTGCTCCTCCGGACTCTCAAGTACCTATGGCTGCTATAATACATGGAAGAAGACATGCCCGTAGACCACTTCTCAAATGCACCTTCTACAATAGATTATGACATAGTACGAATGGTGCTACTAGAAGCATTGTTTCTCTTAATGTCGTGACAGAGGGTCTGACACTGCCACTCAAACTTCAAATGCATATTCTCAAGGCACCATCTCATCAACTGATCTAAACAACTTCTCTCGACATCTTAGAATACCCATGCATCCTCTAGTGACTCTTCGACTCTACAACTAGTTTTGACTTCTACACATTTAGCCTAAAACCAAATTAACATGGGAGTTTCCTTGATGACAATCAAGAAATAGTTGACTCTGGCGCCACTTAACACGTAACTGGTATGCACCATCTTCTTTCCACATGAAGCACACATCCTACGTACATTTCTCCCACTTGTTGATGGTTTAGTCAAAATTATCGAGCAATGTGACAATGTTCCTACTTCCTCTATCTTAAAATTGGAACCAATTATCTACATTCTAAACTTTCCTTTTAAACTCATTGATTCTTGTAAACTTTATGAAACTTTCAGGCCTAATGGCTTTGGATGTCGGATTATCCGAGTATGACAATGATTGATTGGGATTTTGGGGCTAAAGATCTGCATTACTTCTCAACAGGCACCCAAACATCGTTTTCGTTGACGTGCCCACTACTCTAGACTCCAGTTACAATAACGATATGGACATCTTTCTTTAGTGAAACTTAAACGGCTTGAGCCAACCTTATGTATAGTTGAACATATCACTTGTGATATTTGTCAATTAGAAAAGCATCATTGGGCTTCATTTCCTGTTTGCATTCTTGTTCACTTCGGATGATCGTGTTGGGTGAATTGTGACCTCATACGCTCGTTTCGGTTGAGCAACAGCCGTTTCGTCACAATATTGACTTATGGGCTAACGGGTCACACTTTGGCCAAGTATCCTACAAAGAGACTCCCGAGAGCCAGAAGTATTGACTAGTCTACAATCATCTATAATGTTTGATTTACTGCATAGTGACGATTTTGCTCCATTTTGAACTCGGATTTCTATTGGATATGGCTCCTTGAGACATTTGCGGAATATTTTTCATAAATGATTTTGTTGTATTTTTTGAACCACATTATAAGATGCTTCCCATGGTACAATCTTTCCATATAATGATTCTAACTTGATTAATATCAAAGGCATTCAAACCAGCGAAACCCTTCTAATCTTTTGTAACCAAACCAAGATGATCCATAAACAATCTAACACACACACTCCACAACAAATGAGGTTGTAAATGCATGAATCAACACTTGTTGGACATCACCATAGCTCTTATACTACAAGAACATTTACCTAGGACCCTTTCGTGAAAGAGGGCCCTCACTAGTTGTTACCTCATTAATATTTTCTGTCTTGAGGGAAAAATACCTTTCTCTATTGTATATTCTAAGAAAGCATCTTTAGTCTTCGATTGTACTACCTTTGTGCACAACTTTGATCTAAAAATAGGAAACTGGTTTGAGAGCGGTTAAGACCGTTTTCTTAGGATATTCGATTTATCTAAAAGGTTATAAAAGTTATTGTCCTAAACACAACTATATGTATTTTTTGCTTATGTCACATTTCATGACTCGTAAATGTACTTCTCTCAACTTGAGTCATAAAATCCAGAACATATGGGTGTAGAAAGGGACTTCTCTGAACCCATTGAGTTAATTGTGCATACCTCATCTCCACAAATTATTCAACAAAACATCAATGTGCCTTCATCACCTCGTAAAAGTATCCAACCTTTCTCTCGGATGTACTAGTGCAGAATGAATCTAGATCCCTAGGAACAAACACCACTATCAAGGATTCCTCATTACTGATATCTCTATGGAAAAGACTCACTTTTGCACCATTCAACATCCCAATTCTCACAAATATTGCCTTTTTAAACTCATTGAGTCTGCCAAAGCTACTAGATAACATTTACGTTCCCCAAATCTATCAAGAAGCTCAGAAACACCCTGGTTGGAAGGTTTAATGTTGGAAGAGAATATTGCGTTGTAGGCTTAAAGCACTTGCGCCCTTATTCCATCTCCACATGGTCAAAATGTGGTTAGTAGAAAATGGGTCTTCTCCTTGAAGTATACATCTTATGGCTCAATCGAAAGACGCAAAGCTCGTTTCGTAGCTAAGGGTTTCACTTAGACCAGTGGAGTTGCTTATAAGACATTCTCCTTAGTCACCCACACTGCTTCCATTCGCATTTGGATTTCCCTTGCTGAACATATGAATTTTCCGTTGTTAAAAGTGTAATAGGGCTTACCTGTTTAGTCCCACTAATGCCTATCTACGGAATTAAAGAAGAAATACTGCTAGAGACTAAAAGGGAATAATTCTCATTCATCAACTGTGTCTCTACATGGACGCAGATAGAGCCTTTATATAGGGTTCTAAAAGAAAGACTAAATGGGCGGTAGCCAATGTGGGATTAAACCACTTGACTTTACAAGAACCCAAAAAGAGAAAAAAGGGACATAATAAAATAAAGCATGCTAATAAAGCCTAACTAATAACACGGCGATGCCTACGCTCATAAGTGCGTAAAGCTGGGGCCTGTCCTACATCACCCGCACTGTTGACTTCTGATGTCATTGCTTGTTCGAGTTCCATATATACAACCTTGTAATTCTTGTTGAGTCATCAAGTGAGAAGTATTCCACTTACCTCTATTAACAACCATTGTTCAAACTTGATATCAAGAATGTGTTCTCACATGGGGATATTGCTGAAGAAGTCTATATTCAACAACCTCCAGGGTTTGTTGTTGAGGGTGATAGTTTTCCACAAAGACTGCAAATTGTAGTGTATCTATGGTCTGAAGTAGTCACCATGTGCATGATTTAACAAGTTGAGCACAATGCTTGAATCTTTAGATTTTTAATGTTTGTCAAGGAATCTCGACTTATTTTCCTCAAAGACAATGTTAGTATAATAAGCAATTATATTTAATTTGTTTTTATTGGACTAATGCCCCCTCTTACTCAAGCCCATTAGCGTCAGTCTAGCTTATCTTATTCTTATAATGCTCTGCATGTACACTGAACCATGAGTCAAGTCTACATTTTGAACTCATTGTAACTCTATTTTCAGTGAATCAAATTGCTTCTCATTAAATCACATGGTATCTAAGCATCTTTTAGAACCCTTTGGATTTTAAGATAAGCAACAACAACCATAGGGAGCAACTATTGTCAAGGAAGGAGCAACTACCGTAGACACTCGGTAGCTACCATTGTTACTATAGCGGCAACCACAACAACATCCAGCTGCCCGACGGGGTTGGCGTCAGCCGTCAAGCCATAGGCTGCCCATTGCCGGGCCATAAACATCCGTCGAGAAGCCACCTGCCGCCGATCACTCCTCGGGTAGCACCACCAATGGCTTCCACAACCCTCTAAGAAGAGAGTTACGGACAAGTTATCTCCATAGGGGGTGCACCGTTGCCCTTTAACAGGTGCAAACAGGCAGAACAACCTCTAAAGGAGCCTCTTTGACAACACTGACTCTTCTTCATCACCAAATGATAATATTCTAACGCTTCGTTGATTGCAACATGATTGTGGAGATATACTAAACTTTTATCACCAACTCTACCCCCCCATGTACCTCCCTACGTCCATGGGTGTGTGCTTCTAATTTTAGGACTCTCTCTTTATTCCTATCACATTGCTTCTTTTTGTGATAGTGCATAGCTGCACATCTTACAGGCTTTCTCCTCAATATTGTGCTTCATACTAGTGATTCTTCTAGTATCATCCATCGCTATCCTACTAATGTGTGATTCATCTCAATCATGTCGGATGGCAAAGATCTAGTTCAAATGATCGTCCACAAGGACAATGCTACAACCTCCATTATCAAATTAAATGGAGATACTTACTCTGGATGAATTCAATCTACTCTTTTCTTGAATGCAGAGATAAGTTGAGGTGTAATGAGAAGCTTGCCGAGGACACCCCTGAATGGGAAAACAATCAAGTCAAAAGTTGGTTGTGAAATAGTATGGAGCCCTCCATTACCTCCAAATATATGTTCCACAAGCAAGGCAAAGGCTTGTGGCACTTCTTTAAAAAAGATTGTTGGTCACTCATATTACCTCAATCATGATTGTTATCTCTCTAGCAACTCAAACGGATTGGCCCTCGTTCTAGCTCGACATAAAAATGCCTTCCTCCATGGTTCAGTTGGAGGAGGCCTATATGCAACAACCCCTGGGTTTCACTACCGAGGGGGAGTCTTCCACATCTGCCGCCTCAAACAATCACTGCACATCCTCAAGCAATCACCAAGGACATGTTTCAACAAGCTGAGTGAAGTTCTTGCCACTCTGGGCTTTTCCAGATCTTTCAGTGACCACTGTCTTTTCTTTTTCAAAACTGCATCTGGTATCATCATCCTCACCGTCTAAGTTGATAATATCATTACTACTAAAAGTCATGCTACATGGATCTTTGTCCAAAAAGATACACTCAAGTCACATTTTCATACATTGGACGTGGGGTAACTCCCGTACTTCTTGGCGTCAAGGTCTTCGCTCCAAAAGTGGCATATCTCTCTCTCTCTCAATGTGGAAGTATGTCCTAGACCTCCTTGTTGATTTTGGCATGCTCAATTCCAAGCCTGTTTCCTTTCCAATGGACTATCAATGCGGAAGTATGTCCTAGACCTCCTTGTTTATTCCGACATGCTCAATTCCAAGCATGTTTCCTTTCCATTGGACTATCACATCAAAGTCATTTATGAGGGGGAGTCCTTCATGGATCCTGAGCAATATTGGGGCACAACAAGGCAGTAGATACATTCATTATCACCCGTGTAGACATTACCTTTGCAATCAGTGTCAGTGTTTTAAAAAGTGGTATGCGTTATGTGTTTGGAGAGGTCACCTTGTAGAGTATATGCGACATGCGGGAGTATATGCACTTATAATTTTTTTAATTTATTAATTATTACATCTATATATGTATTAATCATGAATTTATATATTTAATTTGTACAATTGCATATCTAAATAGTACAATGACAAGAATAATGGATGCAATCATGCAAATATCCAATCATCACAACTTAAATACATACAAACATGAACTATGATCTAAATCTAAACAAACATAGATGAATGTAAATGTAAAAAAGAAGAAATGGAAATATGTCGATCTGAACATCAGGGATTCATTGACCTTTTATGCGGTTATGCAGCCGATTATGCGGGTTGGTTCGCTTTTGAGGGGGATTTCTAGTATACGGTTTGGTAGGTGGTTCGAACCTAAGCGGCCACACGGACCGATAACACTAGTCAGTGTGGTTCATCGACACATGGCTCAACATCTTGTCTGTAAATGGACTCAAGGTTTAATGAATCCTACTACCATCTAAAAAGCGCACCAGCTAATGGTCTTGTCTACAATAGCTCCTCTTCAAACATTTCCCTAACCTATTTGTTGATGCTACTTGGGCGGGGGGGGGTCAATGATAGGAGGTCAACATCCAATTTTGGCTATTGTGTTCTCTTGGGCAATCATCCCATTAGCAAGGGAAGTATTGGCCGTTCAAGCACTGAAGCTAAATATTGGGCTATGGCCCATGCATGTTGTGAGATTTAATGGCTGTCTTCCGCTCTCCAACAACTCCACCTTCCTGCTTCCTCTCTGGATACCCTTAAATGTGACAATAAGCTGGAATTCATATTGCCAACATCCCTATTTTTCATGAACGCACCAAACAGATCAAGGTTGAGTGTTATTTTGTGTGAGATGTTATCCATGCCAAGAAGATTGTTATGTCATATGTGAAGATTGAAGAGAAGACTGCTCACATCTTCACCAAGCTACTTCCACCTTCCTCTTTCAAGTATATCTGTAGCAAGCTAGGAATACACGATGTATAATCTACAACTTGAGGGGGAGTTAGTATATAAGCAATTATATTTAATCTATTTTAATAGGACTTAAGTCCTATAGAATAGAAGAACCTTTATTTAATGTGTTTCAAACAAGTACAATGCTCTCTCTTTCATGGGAAAAGAGAGTGAGTAAGAAAAAGGACTAGGTAATATGGGATAAAAGAAAAGCTAAAGACAAGACAAGTCTAAAACACAACAAAATACACAACATAGCATAACACATAACACAACGTCTAACTAAAATAACAGAGATAAGGAATATCATGCCCAACTTGTCCACCATGGTAGTGAATCTGGCCTTGGGAAGAAGCTTTGTGAAGATATCTGCTACATGATCAGAAGTGTGAGTATATGGAGTAGAGATGTTGCCAGATAAAACACCTTCTCAGACAAAATGGCAATCCTCAATATGCTTGGTGCACTCATGAAACGTTAGATTGCTGACAATGAATATAACAACTTTATTGTCACAATACATAGGAAAAGGATCATGATCAGAAATGTCAAACTCCTTCAGAAGACCACTAACCCACAACATTTCACAAATAGTATGAGCCATAGCTCTATACTCAGCTTCAGCACTAGACCGGGCAACCACAGTCTGTTTCTTGCTGCGCCAGGTAACAAGATTGCCTCCTACAAAGGTACAATGACAAGATGTATATTTACGTTCTATCTTGTTGCTTGCATAATCATAGTCAGAATATCCTGTGATATTACAATGCCTATGTCTTCTGTAGAATAAGCCTTTCCCTGGAGAATTTTCAGATATTTCAGAATATGACACAACATCCCAGTGGCATTGCTTGGGTTTATCCAGATATCTACTGACTAATCGAACTGCAGAAGATATATCAACCCTTTTAACAATCAAATATATAAGTTTACCAACTAATCTACGATATTGTTGGCTATTTGGGTATGGAGGAGGAGAGTCATCATCCCAATTGGTCTTAGGATCTAAGGGAGTACTAGTAGGTTTTGCTCCAATCATGCCTGTTTCTGCCAAAAGATCCAGAACGTATTTCCTCTGCGATGAACAAATACCTGAAGAAGATCGGGAAACTTCAATAGCCAGAAAATATCTCAATTTTCCCAAGTCTTTAGTGATAAAGTGTTTTCTAGGTAGTCTTTAGTAGCCCGGATGCCTGCTTAATCACTCTCAGATAAGATGATATCATCTACATAGACAATCTGAAATACAAGACAAGAGGAAGTTTTCTTAATAAAAACTGAGTGATCAGAATGAGAGTGGCGGAAGCTAAATTTCTAAAGAATATGACTCAATTTGTTAAACCAGGCTCGTAGACTTTGTTTTAGTCCATATATAGCTTTGTGTAACCCGTATACTTTAGAACACTCCCCCTGAGCAACAAACCTAGGTGGTTTTTCTATATATACTTCCTCCTGCAAGTCACCATATAAGAATGCATTTTTGACATCGAATTGAAACATGGGCCAATCAGTTCATAGCCATAGAAATAAGGACACAAAATGAATTTAGACGTGCAACACGAGAGAGTCTCAAAATAATCAACTCCATATGTTTGGGCATAGCCTTTGGCGACAAGAAGCCTTTAATCTTTCAATTATGCCATCCGGATGATACTTTATGGTAAAGATCCAGCGACATCCTACAAAAGAGCAATTGGCATGAGCATCAACCAAGTCCACATATGCCGATCAGTAAGGGCTTGCATTTTAGTCTCCACAGCCTGGTGCCATGCAGGATGCTGTAAAGCCTGAGCAACATTGTTAGGAATAGAGACAACTGCTAAAACAGAGGTAAATTGGCAAAGCTAGTGCCCAAATTAGCAGTAGATTTTTTTTTCTAATAGGATGTAGAGTGCAAGACTGGTCCCTTTACGTAGACCAATTGAGACATCTAAGTCAGAAAATACTTGAGGTTGAGGATGATATGCAAATAGGGATGGAGGAATTGGTGAAGGGCCATGGTGGGAGTTGGGCGGTGGGGTGGAGATGGGCGGTGGCTAGGTGGGGTAGCGGGTTGGGGGGTGAGGGGGTGGTAGGTGGCGGCGACGGCAGGGGTGGGGTGTGGCGGTGGCGGGGAGGAGGGAGGGGAGGATGGCGGCAACAAGGGAGGGTGGCGGGTGGCGGCGGGAGCAGGGGGTGGATGGCGGCGGGCTAGGGAAGGAAGGGGGGCGGGGGCGGGTGGAGAAGTGGGAGAGGGGTGGTGGCTAGAAGGGAAGCATTAAGGTTGGAGAGGATGGGGGGAAGAATCGGGAGGGTATTAGCTGTCTGATACCACATAGAATAGAAGAACCCTTGTTTGATGTGTTTCAACTTTCAAACAAGTAAAATGCTCTCTCTTTTATAGTATAAGAGAGTGAGTAAGAAACAAGACTAGGCAATATGGGATAAAAAAAAGCTAAAGACAAGACAAGTCTAAAGCACGTAACAAAACACACAACATAGCATAATGCATCACACAATGTCTAACTAAAATAACAGAGATAAGGAATATATATCAGAAAGCCCATTGACGTCAGTGTAGCTTATCTTCTAAAGCTCCGTGTGTACACGTACCATGAGTCAAGTCTATATGTAGGACTCATTGTAACTTGTTTTTAGTTTATCAGATTGCTTGTCACCAAGTTAAAACTAATATGTCTAATAATCATTCAGGCAGTCTATGTAGATGATATCATCATTAAAGGCAATGATACCCAAGGCATATTGGCACTGTAAATCCTCACAAGTCTCAAATTTGATATTTATAGATTTGGGACTGCTTTGCCACTGTTCAAGAGAGGACACCCAGATGGTTAGAAACTCGGTTTGTGATTGAGAGGTCCCAAGTTTGACCCCAGGCCACGGGATGAATAGAACGACCAGTTAAAAAAAAGAGAATAAAAAAAAAGACTGCTTTGCCACTTCTTTGGCATTGAAGTCCTTAGATGCAACATTGCAATTAATCTCCTCTGCCTACACAAATATATTCTTGATTTGCTCAATGTGACAGGGATGAGTGGCTTTAAGCCTATATCATCTCCCTATGGATTAGCATATAAAATCCATTTTTGAGGGGGGGTGTTTCTCTGTGTAAGAAGAAATGAAGGAGGAAGAAGATGGGAACACCAATCACATGTCGGCTGCTAGGTGCAGCAAACGTGAGTAGGGCTTGAGCCTACACACTTGTATTTATATATTAGGGTAAATACATGAGGTACAAAGAGAGAAAAAGCATAAAAACAACATTTCATAAATAAAATAGGTCAGCCGCCGGTTTGCCGTTCCGCCACTGTGCCGGTGTCGATACCATCGACTTGTGTCGATGGTATCGACGGAGTATTCTCTTGCGCCTGAACCAATCTCGATACTATCGACATGTATGTCGATAGTATCGACCGAGATGCAGCTGGCTTCAACATGAACCTGGACAGATCTCGATACTATCGACAGAGTGTCGATAGTATTGACCGAGATGCAGGTTGCTTCACACTCCCCCTCAAGCTGGAGAGTACACATCGTGGACGCCCAGCTGCCACAGAGTTTCTGAAAAATTGCTGAACCCAAGGGCTTGGTCAGAATATCTGCTAGTTGATCTTCAGACCTAACATATGGAGTCACAATAGTGCCGTCTTTTATTTGATCACGAATAATATGGCAATCAACCTCTATGTGTTTTGTACGTTCATGAAAGATAGGATTCCTGGCGATGTGCATGGCAGATTGATTGTCACACTTGAGCTCCATAGAAGGTAGAAGAGAAATTTGTAATTCAGATAAAACAGATTTGACCCATTTTAATTCACAGCATGCATGGGCCATAGCACGATACTCAGCTTCAGTGCTAGATCTAGCAACCACATGTTGCTTTTTACTTTTCCATGTGATAAGATGATCACCTAGAAAGGTACAATAGCCTGATGTAGATCTCCTATCAGTATGATCACCAGCCCAGTCAGCATCTGAATATCCTGTGAGAGACAGAGTAGATGGAGATGCCTTTGGTCTAGAATATGTGATACCTTTACCGGGAGCACTTTTTAGATACCTCAGAATTCTGCAGACTGCTATCCAGTGTGATTTTCGCGGAGAATGCATATATTGGCTGACTACACCCACAACAAATGAAATATCCGGTCGGGTGACAGTTAGATATATCAACTTACCCACTATTTTCCTATAATATTCTGGATCTGGATACTCAACATCATCAACCACCTCTTTGATGTGATAATCCATTGGAGTATTTACCGGTTTAGATTCATCCATGCCTGTCTCCTGTAACAAATCAAGCACATACTTTCTCTGAGATAAATTGACACCTGCATGAGATCTAAGCACTTCAATGCCTAGAAAGTATCTTAGTTTGCCCAGATCCTTTGTATGGAAATGTTTTTGCAAACCCTCTTTGACACGAGATATTCCCATGGTGTCACTGCCAGTAATCACTATGTCATCAACGTATACCAGAAGAATAATGGATCCACGGGAAGAGCTGGAGTAAAATAAGGAATGATCAGTCTTGGAGCGAGAAAAACCCATCTGAAGAATAACTTCACTGAACTTGTCAAACCAAGCTCTAGGTGACTGTTTCAGCCCATAAATAGCCTTTTTTAATTTGCATACTTTCTGACACTCCCCCTGAGCAACAAATCCAGGAGGTTGCTCCATATATACTTCTTCCTGTAGATCACCATGGAGAAATGCATTCTTTACATCCAGCTGAAATAATGGCCAATCAAAGGTAGTAGCAAGAGAAATAATGATCCGCACAGAATTCAGGCGAGCAACAGGAGAAAATGTTTCAAAGAAGTCAACACCATAGGTTTGGGTGTAGCCCTTTGCAACCAATCGGGCTTTCAACCTTTCAACTGATCCATCCGGATTGTGTTTAATAGTGAAAACCCATCTACAACCTACTACTTTCTTTCCTGCAGGAAGATCAACCAGATCCCAAGTACCATTATTCAAGAGAGCGGACATTTCAAGTTGCATTGCCTGTGTCCAGCCACTGTTCTTCATTGCATCAAAATGGTTTCTTGGTATAGATACAGAATCAATCCCAATAGCGAATGCACGGGCCTGCTTAAACAGATGAGACAGGCAACATACATTTGTAATAGGGTGTTTAATAGTACAAGACCTAGTACCTTTCCGAACAGCAATAGGAAGGTTGAGATCAGATGTCTCTGTAGGATTCTCTTGAGTAGAAGGCGATGATGAGGGCTCAGGGACTGGTGCCGCTACTTCTTCTGGATCCTGCATCTGCATGCCTCGCCTATGATATACATGTGCGTAATGCTCAATGGTAGGTCTATCTCCTGCTTGTTCATCCGGAATAGAAGTAAAATCCGAAACGATAGGTGGCACTCCCTCACTCTGCACTGATGGTGGCAGTCTCTCATTTTGTATTTTTGGTGGCTCTCCCTCTCTCAACTGCTCCCCCTTGCTAATAGCATTGGAGAAATATGGAGTGGTTTCATGGAAAGTGACGTCCCTAGACACAAACATGCGGCAAAGACTAGGACAGTAACACTTGTATCCTTTGCTCGTAGTAGAGTAACCTAGGAACAATGTTTTAATGGACCTAGGAGACAACTTGTCGGTCTTAGGGTCAAAGTTATGGACAAAGGAGGTGCAACCAAACACTCTAAGAGGAATAGGATAGGGAGAGTCCTTGGGACGCAAAACAGAAAAGGGAGTCTGTCCTTGAAGAACAGAGGAAGGTTGTCTATTGATCAAGAAACAAGCAGTTAAAAGAGCTTCAGACCAAAACTTCTTGGGCACATTAGATTGAAACATAATAGATCGAGCAATATCAAGAAGATGGCGATTCTTCCTCTCTGCCACCCCATTTTGCTGAGGGGTGTGAGGACAAGAAGTGCGGTGAATCATACCAACCGAGCTACAAAAATCAGACATAGCCTTTTGAACATACTCCAAGGCATTATCAGACTGAAGAATTTTTATATTGCAATCAAACTGGACTTTAATTTCAGTATGAAAATGTTTCACAATGGACAACACGGACTCTCTACTTTTAAGAAGGTAGATCCATGTCATGCGTGAGAAATCATCAACAAAAGATATAAAATAACGAAAACCATTATAACTTTGGTCTTTTACAGGACCCCACACATCAGTATGCACCAACTCAAAGGGACAAGAAGCCCGCTTATTGACCCGACTGGGATAGGATAACCTATGGTGCTTTCCCAGTTGACATGACTGACACTCTAAGGAGGATAATTGGGATAACTCTGGTTCCAACTTCCGCAGGTTCTCCAAAGAAGGATGTCCATATCTGCAATGCCATAGTAAGGGGGAACCACTCAACAGGATGGATGGAGCAGGAGCAGGCATTTGGCGAGGTAGACTGTCACTGTTGAAAAGGTAGAGATCACCCTTCCTAGGCCCCCCACCAATCGTCTTCATACTCTTGAGATCCTGTAACATAAAACAAGAAGGTCCAAATATTACCCAACATTTTAAAGTGTCAATCAGTTTTGCAACCGAAAGAAGATTAAAAGGAAATTCAGGCACAAAGTGAACTGATTTAAGATCAATCTTGGGTGTTAGGGAGACAGATCCACTAGCTAAAACTCTTTTCACTGAACCATCTGCCAATGTAACAGATTGGTGAGGAATTGATGAGTCAATAGTGTGGAGCAGTCTCCTCATACCAGTCATATGCTGTGAGGCGCCAGAGTCAACCACCCAAGATGAGGATGAGCCAGATGCTATGAAAGATGTAGCCTGATTACCAGCTGTAGATGCCAAATTTTCCGATGAAGAAGATGATGATGAACCCATACTCATATGCTGTGTCGCCTGAATGAACCGATCATATTCTTCTTGAGTGAAAGTGATGCCGGTGCCAGAAGATGTACCCACAGCTGTAGAGGATGAGGATCCTGTAGTGGTGGCACAATGTACTGCCCCCACAGGTGGTGCAGCAGGTCTTCCATGTTTCTTCCAACACTTCTCCACTGTATGTCCTGGTCTATCACAAAAGGTACATTTCGGACGTGTCCCACGCCCTCTACCCATACCAGGGCGTCCTCCTCGTACTGCAGCGGCAGTGGCAACAGAAGCATGAGATTCTCCAGAAGGTATATCAGGCACAAAGGAAGCAGACTCAAACAGTGATTGTTGGATTCTTGAATAAGCCTCCACAAGACTAGGTAGTTTATCAGTAGCCAAGATAACACTCCGAGCGGAGCTACAAGTCGAGTTAAGCCCAGATAAGAATTTGGCCGTAACAAGATCATCTCTGTCCTTTATCTGTTCTGCAACAGTCACAGGATGATAATAACTTAGCTCTTGAGAAAGAGCCTGAATAGCCCCAAAATACTCCTCAAGAGATCGGTCACCCTGTTTTTCAGCAAACAAACGATCATAAATCATAAACTGACGGAGAGCATTCTTCTCTTGAGAGTAATGTTGCTTCACGACGTCCCATATTTCCTTGGCCGTAGAGTAGAACATGAACCTTGCGGCGATTGCAGATTCCATACTATTCCACAGCCAAGTCTTCATAAGACTATCATGTCGCTTCCATTCAGCATACCCTTCGTCAGTAGATGCCTTGGGACCCGAGTCAACATGCCTTGCTCTGTCACGAGCCTCCAAGACGGTGTGGATGGCGTTCATCCATAGAAGATAAATTTTCCCGTTGAGTTTGATGGAGGCGATAGGTGACACCTCGTTGTAGATCATAGGTGTCTTGATATCCTCCATTGTAGAACAGAATATATGACGGATTGATACACGTCAAAGAAGATGTGGTGACGGAGAGATACACGTCACACACAGACGAAAAGAAAGAAGAAATGCGTTACTGACGCATTCACAGCCTCCAAAGAATATTCCTAATCACACATGGAGGAGGTGTGACTAGGATGATGATTGAGATGAAACTAGTCCTGCGGCGGTGTTTTTAGATGATCGTTGGATCACCTGGAGATCCTCAACTGCTCTGTGATAGTGGCTACGGTAGAGTTAGATATCTACCGCAGACACAGAGTTGCCAACGGTGGTCCTTTGCAGCAGGTGGATTACGCCAAGGAGACGGGTGGGAGCAGTCGGCCGTCAAGGAAGGAGAGACCTGGAGAGATCCTCCGGAGAGAGAGAGAGAGGAGAAACCCTAGATCGATCTCCGCTCTGATACCATGTAAGAAGAAATGAAGGAGGAAGAAGATGGGAACACCAATCACATGTCGGCTGCTAGGTGCAGCAAACGTGAGTAGGGCTTGAGCCTACACACTTGTATTTATATATTAGGGTAAATACATGAGGTACCAAGAGAGAAAAAGCATAAAAACAACATTTCATAAATAAAATAGGTCAGCCGCCGGTTTGCCGTTCCGCCACTGTGCCGGTGTCGATACCATCGACTTGTGTCGATGGTATCGACGGAGTATTCTCTTGCGCCTGAACCAATCTCGATACTATCGACATGTATGTCGATAGTCTCGACCGAGATGCAGCTAGCTTCAACATGAACCTGGACAGATCTCGATACTATCGACAGAGTGTCGATAGTATCGACCGAGATGCAGGTTGCTTCACACTCTGATTCTGAAAAAAATGCAGAGTTATTAGTAAGCTCATATGTCTAACTATCACTGGCCCTGACAATTTATTTACAGTAGGGGTTGTTAATCAATTTACGAGCAACCCTCTTTAACGCCACTCAATGTTTTAAAAAACGTTAAGCGGTAATCGTGCGGACAGCACCTTGTAACTGGTTAAGCGGTAAGAGGCCGATTAAGCGGCCGATTTTTTAAAAAACGGGTTTTAACTTTCTATATAATTTTATACAAAATTACATATATATGTATATAAATACTAATACTCTTTGAAACTTTTATATATATCTAAAGATTCTAAACACTCTACCCAACAGTAAAAACACCCATATAAGATAGCTATAAGACAATAATTATAGCCATAATATAATAAAAAATAGATTTGACATAGATAAAATACCCCAAATACATGATTCAGAAATATTTTTGCATCACATGTTTACATAGTTAAGCAGTAAACAATAGACTCATTATTGGATACCTTTCTAACTTATTGTTATATGTGCATATCATCAATTAGTCATACATTACAGCAGTACAATTAACTAAAGTATGCATTCTAAAATTAGATAATAGTTACATATATTTTACTTGTATAAATTACACTTCACAACAGTACCCTATTATCCCAACTTGCATACAGTAAACAATAGACTCATTATTGGATACCTTTCTAACTTATTGTTATATGTGCATATCATCAATTAGTCATACATTTCAGCAGTACAATTAACTAAAGTATGCATTCTAAAATTAGATAATAGTTACATTACATATATTTTACTTGTATAAATTACACTTTACAACAGTACCCTATTATCCCAACTTGCATACAAGTATGCATTCTATTAGACTAGGCTTATCATAGGATATTTAAGTTTAATATATTATAGTCAGTAATACTTGGGACCATATAGTTTATATAAAGTTACAGGTGTACAGCAAAATTTTTAAAAAACGGACAAAAAATGGCCAAAAAGCGGGAAAAAAACGGGCAAAAAAACGGAAAAAACGGGAAAAAACGGCCGATTAATTACAAAAATATTAAACGGCGATTTTGCCAAAAATCGAACGGCTGGGCCATTGGGCCGATTAAACGGCCGTTTAATCGGGCGCTCAGCCCGTTTTTCATTTCACTGACGCCACTGGATAAGTGCAAAAGAAATTATGTGCTATCTCAACTCTCAAGGTGGCTCCTTGAAAAGGACTGCTATACCAAAGACCACAGACCAAGGAAATATCTGTTACAGCCTACAAGCTATGCGGATACAGACTGCACATGAGATCTACATGACCGCATGTCGACTTTAGGCTTCTGTATATCTTTTTGGAGACCATCTTGTTAATTGAAGGAGAAAGAAGCAATTTGCAGTGGCTTGGTCCAGTACTGAAGCTAAATACAGGACGATGGTTCCTGAATCCTGTGACATACAATGGGTATTCTCTATACTCCATGAGATTGTGATTCCATCCCGAACACTTGCAGTGCTAAATTGCGACAGTCAAGTCACAATCATATAATGTAAATTCTAGTTCTATACAAGCGTACAAAGCAGGTAGAGGTGACTGTTACTTTGTCAATGATTTGGATAAAGTAAAGAAAATTGTCATACCTCGTGAAGAAAGGAAAATAAAATGTCGATATCTTGGCCAAGCCTCTTCCTCCTTCCCTTTTCCTTTATAAGTGTAACAAGCTGGGAGTCTGGGACTACATGATGTATACTCTCAGCTTGAGGGAGTGTTAGAATAGGCTATTATAGTTTATTGGGTCTATATGAGCCTACTGGGTACAACAAATTTATTTTGTACTTCCATTATACCGTACCTGGGTTGACTCCTATATGAGGAACATCAATGTACACATTTTACAAGTAATGCGAGAGTACTCTATGATATTCTACATTTAGAAACATTGAATATATTGAACAATATTTGTAGTTTCTTAAGCATTGAGTAGTAGGAAACACTAGATGGTTTCCTCAAAATTTTACAAGAACAACTGACTATCGCCTTGTGAACTTTGTAAAATTCATTTCTTTGACCTAGCGGAAGAGAGCGTAGAGGGAAAAAGGCTACAAAAGGTCTAGAGAGGGAGTTTATTCCTTAATAGGGCCTATATTCTCTCTTAGTTGTGATTGCTTTGTTAGACCAGTTACCAAAGAGTCCCTTTATACTAGGCTAACTAAATGCTCAGCCTGGTTTGGAGTTTGTCTTATATTCTTGTTACTGATACTTAGTTTGGTCTTTCAAACTAAATTCTTATCTAATGTATCCAGACTGCTCCTGTATTTTAAAACATTGCGTTTCTGTTGAGAAAAGTTGATCATTTGACAAAAAACTTGTGTTAAAAATACTTGCATCTCTACGCTCTCCGCGTTTATGGAACAGAAATATCATCTTATTGGGATGCGACTGTCGAGACGAGGAGTTTATAACCCAGGGGTTAATTTGTGCTATCAAGTGGTCACTGCCTAGCTTTGTTTCATAAAAATTGACAAGTTCTAAGGTATTTCACTTTCTAACATCGCGTTATTAGATTCAGTGGAGGATAAAGTGATCTTATAGCTAGGTTTGCAAGGAACTTACCTTGATATTGTGTTCCACCCACTATATAATTCGTCTTCAGCATGATATATGTGTGCTCCAGGGGTTAAAGTGATTCTCTACACAATATTGCTTATTCAAATATGAATATGCAGATATAGAAAGATGACTCAAGCTAGAGTATTTGTGGAAGAATTAGAACAATAATTACTGACTCTCGCATCCATCCTTTGTAACAGTACACTCAGTACAGTGAGAGGGGCATAAACTACCATTTATTGCTCATCCTTGCTCGTATGACATGCTTGCTATATTTTCAGTGTTGTTTACATGGAAATGAGCATCCAAAATTGGGTATAACAGCCAATAATATGAGTGACCACTTGGTTTATGTATAACGAGCCACAACTCACAAATACCGCCACTTTATGCAAAGAAAGTAGAAGTGTATCCGTCTAATGGTGTATAATTATCTAGACATGTTTGTCTTGCACCTCTTTATCTTTATCCCGTCTGAGTTTCATCTAATGCAAGGCTTAGTATGGTTTTATATAATTTGTCATCATTTAGAAAGAAAGAATTTATAAATATGTATTTTTTAATATATGTAGTCTACCATTTGTTACTTTTAAGTTTTCACTTTGAAAGTCGTTATTCTAGATAAATATCTGTTGACTATTCTTTTCCAAAACCAGCGGAATAACTGGTGAGAGGACAGTGAAGCGACTTCGTTTATCAAAGGCTTTGACTATACCTGAGAATACAACTGTATCTGAAGCCTGCCGAAGAATGGCTGCTCGCAGAGTTGATGCTGTGCTTTTGACAGATTCAAATGCCTTGCTTTGTGGGATTCTAACCGATAAGGTTCTGAGATGAAATTCAAACAACTGAGAGCCCAAGAATTCTCCTGTTTTCACTCACAAAATGATTTCTTAATTTAAGGATATAGCAACAAGGGTGATTGCCCGTGAACTAAAGCTGGAGGAAACTCCAGTCTCCAAAGTCTTGACCAGAAACCCAGTCTTTGTTCTTTCAGACACTTTGGCAGTAGAAGCATTGCAAAAGATGGTTCAAGGTATGATAGCAAATGATAGGATCTCCATAATCATACCATAATCATTAGCAACATCTATGCAAAGTCGGTCTCCATGATTAAATGGGGATTCGACAGTTTGGATAGACCTTTTTTCTGGTAGCAAACTTGCATCAGAAACCTAACATATAAATTGTTATTCCAGATTACCAAACCATTACAGACCTCACACAAATTTTCTATTAGGTTATTTACTTGGGGTATATCATCTGAAGAGCCACGTTTTCCAAAAGTGTCTATGTACGCACTCAGATAACTCAGGTTTTTTCTTTTCTAAAATCATCTTTGGTGCTCATGATCTCAGGAAAATTTCGTCATCTACCTGTTGTTGAGAACGGGGAGGTAATTGCTTTACTTGACATAGCAAAGTGCCTCTATGATGCTATTGCTCGCATGGAGAGAGCTGCCGAGAAGGGAAAAGCCATTGCAGCAGCTGTAGAAGGTGTAGAAAGGCAATGGGGGCCATCTGTGTCTGGTGAATATACTGTTACTTTTGAATTAAATCAATTTCGATTGACGGTCGTATCCATACTCTTTGCAGTTCTAAGATGTTTTGATTTTTTGATATAGGAAGGTTTTAATTATGATTATTCAATTATATTGGTTGGGCATACAATATAATCTTTTTCACTTCAGTAGGTATGCAATAAAAATAAAAATTTGCTATATATATCTCTGTATGCCACAGTAATTTAAATTTTTGCTTCCAAAGTAAATGAAATTTAGTTTTCTTCATAAAGCATCAATTGTGGTTGAATACTTTTACAAACTACACATTATGCACACACACACATATGTACATGTGCATAGTACTGCCTGATGCAACTAATTTGGCCGTGCCCATCATCTAACAACTTTTTTTTTGGTCAATATCATCTAACAACTTCATCATCAATTCAGTCATATGGCCAGTTGCCTGTGTGTTTCTATAGGGTCGCCTAACTCAAAATTGACTGCCTCGTACAACCGAGCAATACACTGGTAACTCCCCAAAACCACACATAAGTTTGGCGGAAAGAAGTCCCAAGTGTTTAGAAACTATCACCACTAACGCATACAAATAAGTGCACTAAGCACGAGAACTATCCTTGCGTACAGCAACCACCTTGTTTGGTAACTCCAATCTGTGACAAAATGATGTGTCCTCTGGTTTCCCCATGTCCTATGGGAAGTTTCTTCACGGAGCTATTGACAAGTTAGTATGGCTGCATTGCCTTTGTGGTTTCTATGATCCCTAGATTGGGGCAGAGTTATCTCTGTAGTGCAACTAGTCTCATTATCTCTAGTGTTATTGTACTACTCTGACCACCATGATGATAATTCTCATCTTTGTGATCCGTAAATAGTTAAGGAATCAATTTACCGAGCCTGTCCAGAAAAGTCATACACACTATCCTATCATCTTGAAGATGCGGATCTTTGGCAAAATCATTTAATATACTTCTATCTATAATTAACATTATCCATTGCTCTTTTGAAGGGTTTTGCTAAAGAGTATGCATTGCACACTAATCTGCTGATTCCCTGAAATTGCCTTCATATCCTTCATCTCTTACTAAATGTAATGACTTGCTAGAGATGGTATCTGTCCCACACATCGTTACTTCTCATCTGCCACATATTAAATCTCAGATTATAGTAATCATCATTTCATGCAGTAGCTCTATCCTCACTTCTCAAGTTATATTACTTAGTACATTTGCGGTAGATGAGAAGAAAGACATTCTTAATTTCGCTGAACGATATGAGCCCATACATTTTGTCCTTGGGGAAATCCCTTTTGCATCATGCTCTCTTCATCAATCTTGCAATATATGCACGTCAATGAGGACCTAGGAAGCACAGATACAAACATGGACATGAGATACAGTTATTTTGGTAAAATATAGGACACAGACACGGTGATGGATACAATAATTTCTAATATTTATAAAATAATATATATATATATATATATATATATATATATATATATATATATATATATATATAGTCAGGCTAGTGTACACTTGAGTGTACCGGAGGCACCGTACACCTCAGTCGTTTTTAAAGATAGAGTAACTTTTTGAAAAATCTAAATCGTTGATCTTCTTAATTATCTTAAGAACCTACTATATAATAAATTTCAGCTCATTTGGACACTTATAGGTCGTGCATCTAAAGTTGGCAAAAATCATGCATTTCAAATTAGTTTTGTGCGTCGATTTTGTTGTCCTTGGATGAGTGACTTACACTCATCCAAATGAGCTCAAATTTTATATGTGGCCTATTATTATTGTAACCATGAAGATCAATGGATTGGATTTTGGAAAGACAAGGTCTAGATAGGCAAACACCATTGAGGTGTACAGCGTAATCTGTACACTCGAGTGTATTCTAGCCTGACTCTCTCTCTCTCTCTCTCTATATATATATATATATATATATATATATATATATAGTCAGGCTAGAATACACTCGAGTGTATCCGGAGCGGAATACACTCAAGTAGTTTTTCATGATTTAATATATTTTTTGAAAATCTAATCCGTTGATCTTCTTAAACATCTCGTGAACAACTCATACGCAAAATTTGAGCACATTTGGATATGTATAGCTCATGTTATGAAGACCGCAAAAATTATGCATTTCAAATTAGTTTCGCGCGTCGATTTTGTTTCCCTTGGATGAGTGACTTACACTCATCCAAATGGGCTCAAAATTTGTATGTAGCCTAGTTATAGTATGACGGTGAAGATCAACGGTTTACATTTTACAAAAAATAGTTTTGATATGCAAACACACTTGAGTGTATTCGTGTGATCTGTACACTCGAGTGTATTCTAGCCTGACTATATATATATATATATATATATATATATATATAGAAATGCAAAATAAGACAATCTCATTTCATTTCAGGCTAACTCAAAAAATAATTAGCATTTGTATAACTACAACATTGAAGATAATATTCATAGAAGAGGCTATTTCATTTGTTCAATACAAGCTAAAGAAAAGACATGTATTGAGGCCCATCCATATTTCATGTATAATGCCCAATCATGTAATAAGGTTACTCTACCTTTGTCTTGTACTAGATAGAGTAGGCAATATCTTTAGGCTTCATCCTAGTCTCCTACATGATCTCAAGATCTAATACATGGAAGTTTAATGAGCAACTAGCAGGTCCAATTGGTATATCACATTGGCTATACAAACTATCACTAAAAAATGAACATTGATATTAATTTTGATACAGTTTTAGAACAATTTATTTAGGTAGAAGCAATTCAGATAAATTCACACGCAGCTTTGAAGAAAGTGTCGAAGAACAAGGTGAATGTATTCACTCTTAGGAATTAGGATTTAAGGCTGTACTAAACACATTTATTGGAATAGGGATAAAAGGTTGATCATTCACCTTTGATGTAGTTGATTAGTTTGGTACATATAGATGAAGACCCTAAGCCCAAAAGTTGATACAACAATTGAGAGCTTGGAAATAAAGACATGAAAACTAGCATGGTTCATTTTTTGATCTGAACTTCAAATGGGTTGGGTCGTGTCCAACAAGTGTCTAGGAAGAGTCCGACTGTAAAAATATGAAAAAAATGGACTTAGCCAAAGAAGTGTCCAATACGCGTCCAGTGTTGGTGCAAAACCTATCTTCAAGTGTTCGTACTTCCTAGGATCATGCTGTAGAAAGCCCAATTCTTCTTGTTAGAGAGTTTTATTATTTAGTTAATTAGTAGTTGGGTCTATTTGTAATATAAGCCCCAAGTTTGTCTTGGCCCATTAGGGTTTTGTCTAAGTCTGTACGCTTCCTCCTCTTATATATAGGAGTAGGTTTTCTCTAATGTATTAAAGCGATTATCCAACTCTAGTCGAAGAGAGAAAGATAAGATTTTTCTCAGCATGTGGGTAGCAACCCCTTCTTGGCTTGGCCGCCCGCCATGCTTTTTGGCTTCCATGGTTGCTTCTTAAATCTCATCCTCCTGACTTCTACTCTACTAATTGTGCCACCATTGAACTCTCTACCCCCCCCCCCCCCCTCTCAAGAATTCCAACCGCCAGCTTCATTCCCTACTGCCATCATGTTGTCCTATCACTCCCTTCTGAGTGCCACAATCATCTTCCTCGTGAGCGCCGCCGGTCCTGCAGCTTCCAGAGATCCTGGCCACATGCTGCCATACTTGTCTAGGGCCCTAGGCGGTAAGTCCCACCCCCATGGGCGCCTAGGCTTTTCTAGGCATTTTTATTTTTTCAGTTACATAAATGTATATTTATACATATGATACGAGATACTATTTTGTAAATATATGTTTATTAAAATGGTGTTATATGCCTGGCTTGCATTGAGAACTGTTGGGAGGATCAAGAGGAGAATTAAGAGGAAAAAAAAGAAACAACAGTAGGAGGAAGATAATTTGGAATTGAAGGAGAAAGAAAACAAGAAATTGCAAATGACGTAAAGAAGTCAGAAAGCAATATACAACAACAGGAGAGGAGATGTGAAGTGGGAAGACAAAGTTAGAAAAACAAAAGCAAAAACAACAGCGTATGAGGTGAGAAAGGAGACTTAGGGGGAGGAAAAAGAGATCACAAAATTTTATTGCAAACATGCAAACAACAGTAGCTGTTCAAAATGTAGGAGCAAGAAGTCAGAAAAAGAAGAATATATGCAAATAGTAGTAGCAGTACTATAGTAGATGTGGGAGCAGAAGTTGCAGGACATGTCTGAATTTTAGCCTTTGAAATAAGAAACATGGACATAGCAGCAGGACATATAATTTATATTTGACCTAAATCACTTAACATGACCTAAGTAAACCAGATTGGCCCTAATTTGACCTATCTTGATCTACATTGGACCTAATCCAACCTAATTTGACCTATATCTGACCTAATTTTGCATAGCATAAACTTTGTAGACCTTAATATTCCCTAATTTACCCTATATATACCTAAATGAGACCCATTTTGGCCGAATCAGGCCTAATTTCCCCAAATTGGTCGTATTTCTCCCAAATCAAACCTAATTTGTCAAAATTTGACTTGATTTGGCCTAAATCAGACCTGCTTCAACCATAAAATGAATGAGGTGATCTACCTTGATCAAATCCACACTCCATTCATGCTAATTTAGCCTTTAAATGGCTTAATATGGGCCTAAAAGGGCTGTATACGCTCAATACACTTACTTGGTCGGGCGCCTAGTTTGAGGCGCCTTGCTTAGCGCCTAGGCGGTCGCCTTGATAACTAAGCGCGCTGCTGCTGCCCACCATAATACTATTGCTACTCATCAACCAGTCACTTCCTACCATCTCCAAGCCCAACAACATCCTAGTTCACCACCGTCACCATATTGCCGCTTCCCTATTGTGCTACCGACCGCAACCCCCGCCCCTCCTACAAGCCTATCGTCTCTTGCTCGCCGCCCAACCTACTACCTAGCTACACAAACCACCTAACCCCCATTTTTCTTGTTCTCATAAGCACTATCTAGTGCTACTTATCGCTCCCTTGTGCTATCACCAACCCTACATACACAAATGCCTTATCTCCCTCAATCAATGAACTATCCCACATGCTTCTATATGCCTAATGCTAATCAAATTTTTAATCATATATGATTTTGAACGAAATCCATTCCATGGGGATTTGCCCCCACACCCCTAGGCCTTTTCGTGTCGCACAAAAATCCATTTATTTTTTATTCTCGGATCTATGTAATCGGGTCATTAGCACTTCGAATCGCATTATTGGTTACTGTCCACTTTTTTGCCTATGTATACATTGCCTCTGTCGTTGTTTTTTGACTTTCCACCCCAACCACTCTTTTCATTCTTTTTGTGGTTGGCGTGATGAAGGGAATGGAGGAAGACGAGCAAACAAACGAGATGAGATGGAGGAAAGAAGATGAAGAAGAATGTTTTATGTCTGCTGCTATCTTTATGGATCTTCTTGCCACTATATATTGCTCTCTCTGTGGATCTTCCTAGTTCCTTCTGATATATATATATATATAGTTAGGCTAGTGTACACTCGAGTGTACCGGAGGCACCGTACACCTCAGTCATTTTTAAAGATGCAATAAATTTTAAAAAAATCTAAACCGTTGATCTTCTTAATTATCATAAGAACATACTATATAATAAATTTTAGCTCATTTGGACACTTATAGGTCGTGCATCTAAAGGAGGCAAAAATCATGTATTTCAAATTAGTTTTGTGCGTTGATTTTGTTGTCCTTGGATGAGTGACTTACACTCATCCGAATGAGTTCAAATTTTGTATGTGACCTATTATTATTGTAACCATGAAGATCAATGGATTAGATTTTGGAAAAACATGGTCTAGATAGGCAAACACCATTGGGGGGTACGACGTGATCTGTACACTCGAGTGTATTCTAGCCTGACTCTCTCTCTCTCTCTATATATATATATATATTTATATGTATGTATAATTGTATATAATTGTATATATATGATATATATATTTTCAGGATAGAATACACTTGAATGTACATATCGCACCGTACACTTAAATAGTGTTTATATATCTAAACCATATTTTTCAAAAATCCAAACTGGTGGCATTCGTTGTTATAAAAAAATAGGCTACATGCAAAAAATGAGCTCATTCAGATTCTTATAAGCCAGTCTTCCATGACCAACAAAATTGACGTACAAAACTAATTGAATTCTATAATATTTGTCACCTTTAGATGCATGGCTTATAAGTGTCCAAATAAGCTCAACTTCTATGTGTAGTATATTCATAAGATGTTTAAGAAGATCAATGGTTTATATTTTCAAAATAAACTGTGTTAGAAAACAACTTGAGTGTATTACGTCTCCGGTACACTCAAGTGTATTCTAGCTTGACTCTCTCTCTTCACACTCATGTGTCTCGAAGTAAATACTAAGTGGAATTCCATTGAGATATATCATTCTTATCCTTTGACTTTGCAACCCAAATACCCAAAAATATTTTAGATTGCCTAAGACTTTAGTTTTAAATTGCCCTAAAAATAAAGACCTTCAATGGTCAATTGCCATGTTGATTGCCACCTATGTTATTACAATGTCTTCCACATAAATAATGAGTGTGATAAAATAAAATAGAAGGCTAAGAGATATCTTTACTAAGACAAACCCTGCTCCTATATATAGGAGACAATGAAAAACATACACTCAGACAACCCTAATGGGCCAAGACAATTGGGCCCATATACAAACAAACCCTAACGACTTATTAACTAATAATAAGACTCTCTAACAAGGAAAGGAGTATACTACCATAGTAATTGCGAGTGTATAAAATAATGATCCACCCTGTATCTCTGAAGACCAAAACCATCAAGAACTTGACTGGATCTTCCAAACCAAGCTCTAGGAGATTGTTTCAGACCATCTAAAGTTTTATTCAACCTGTTGACCGTGCTAGACTCCCCATGTGAAACAAAGTCAAGATGTTACTCCATATATATTATATTATATCTTTTCAATAAGATCTCCACATCAAATGCATATATGTACGTTAAAGAGGCCATTAAACAATAGCAGTTGGACATCACCAAGTAATCCTCACCATAAAATTGTGTGTAAACCTCATCAATTAATATTTCGTTGATCTAGAAAACTGAGCCGTTAGGACCAACCTTTGCAATAAAGATCCACATGGAGCAAACATATGATTGCCTGCACGTGCATGGACAAGATATTATGTATGTTTCTGTCTCTAAGCAAAATCTTCGCAACAATTCACCACCCTATGCGATTGAAAACACCTCTGATATTTTGTTAAAGGATTAATCGAAAGACAAAGGACACAAGTGCATAATTTCATGGAGAAATATGAGCACAAGACAAGAAATTAGAGATGGGGTGTAAGTACCTGTTTGCTTACTGTGAGAAGAGATGAGGAGAGGAGACGAACACTGAGAGATTTGTCGGCTGTAAGGAGCAGCTTTCTTGAGAGAGCAATAGCCGTCTCTCCTTGTTTTTATATATTAGGGTAAGATACATTGCAGTAAAAAGAAGAAAATAAGAGAAAAAAATAAAACAAATAATATAATAAAGATAAAACCAGGAGACGGGTCGTCGATTTCCGCCGCTGATCAACTCTCGATACCATCGACAGGACCGTCGATGGTATCGACGGAATGCTCTTCTGTTGCTGTGATAAAGTCGATACCATCGACCTCCTGTCGATAGTATCAATGGGGATGTAGGTTGTTTCACACTCCCCCTCAAGCTGGAAAGTACACATCGTGTATGCCCAGCTTGCCACATAATCTCTGAAAAGCTCCTGGACCCAAAGGCTTTGTCAAGATATCCGCCAGTTGATCTTTAGACTTGACGTATGGCGTCACAATAGTACCATCTTTGATTTGATCACGAATAAAATGGCAATCGACTTCTATATGCTTTGTACGCTCATGAAAGATAGGATTCCTGGCAATGTGTATAGCAGACTGGTTGTCACACTTGAGCTCCATAGAAGACATAATAGTGATTTTTAACTCAGAAAGAACAGATTTGACCCATTGTAGTTCACAACATGCATGGGCCATAGCACGGTATTCAGCCATAGTGCTGGATTTAGCTACCACATGCTACTTTTTGCTTTTCCAAGTAATCAAATGATCACCTAGGAAGGTACAGTAGCCTGATGTAGACCTTCTATCAGTATGATCACCAGCCCAATCTGCATCTGAATACCTTGTGAGAGTCAAAGTAGATGGAGTTACCTTGGGTTTAGAATAAGTGATCCCCTTACCAGGAGCACTCTTCAGATATCTCAGAATCCGACAAACTGCTGTCCAGTGTGACTGTCGTGGTGAGTGCATATGCTGACTCACAACGCCTACAACAAAAGAAATGTCAGGTCGTGTAACAGTCAGATATATTAGCTTGCCAACTATTCTCCTGTAATATCCTGGATTTGAGTACTCAATATCATCAACCGTCTCCTTGATGTGATAATATCCATAGGAGTAGATATCGGTTTAGATTCAGTCATGCCTGTCTCCTGTAGTAAGTCAAGCACATATTTCCTCTGTGATAGATTGACACTTGCATGAGATCTAAGCACCTCAATGCCCAGAAAATATCTCAGTTTACCCAGATCCTTCGTTTGGAAGTGTCTCTGCAAACCTTCCTTCACACGAGATATGCCTGTAGAATCACTGCCAGTAATCACTATGTCATCAACATATACAACAATAATGATAGAGCCACAAGAAGAGCTAGAGTAGAATAAAGAGTGATCAGTCATGGAGCGAGAAAAACCCATCTGGAGTACAACGTCACTGAACTTGTCAAACCAAGCTCGAGGAGACTGTTTCAGCCCATATATGGCTTTCTTCAATTTACACACCTTCTGACACTCCCCCTGAGCAACAAACCCAGGAGGTTGCTCCATATATACCTCTTCCTGTAGGTTACCATGTGGAGGTTGCTACCTCTTCTGGATCTTGTCTGCCTCGCCTACTATAAACATATGGGTACTGTTGAATAACAGGCCTGCTGCCTGCTCGTCCTGAATAAAAGTATAATCAGGAATGATGGGTGACACTCTCTCACTCTGCACAGATGGTGTCACTCTCTCACTCTGAAAATCTGGTGGCACTCTCTCCCTCAACTGCTCCCCCTTACTCATAGCATCAGAGAAATATGGAGTGGTCTCATGGAAGGTAACATCCCTAGACACAAACATGCGACGAAGACTAGGACAGTAACACTTGTATCCTTTGCTAGTACTAGAATAACCAAGGAACAAGGTTTTAATGGACCTTGGAAAAAGTTTGTCAGCCTTAGGGTCAAAATTATGGACAAAAGAAGTGCAACCAAATACTCTAAGGGGAACAAAGAAGGGCTGATCCGTGGGTCGTAACACAGAGAAATGAGTTTGTCCTTTGAGAACAGAGGATGGTTGTCTATTAATTAAGAAGCAAGCGGTTAAAAGGGCTTCATAGAATTTCTTAGGCACATTGGATTGAAACATGATTGAACGAGCAATATCAAGAAGATGGCGATTTTTCCTCTCAGCCACCCCATTTTGCTGAGGGGTGTGAGGACAAGACGTGCGATGAATCATGCCCACAGAACTGCAAAAATCAGACATCGCCTTTTGAACATACTCTAATGCATTATTGGATTGGAGAGTTTTTATATTGCAGTCAAACTGAACTTTTATTTCTTTATGAAAATGTTTCACAATAGATAGCACAGACTCTCGACTTTTGAGAAGGTAGATCCATGTCATGCGGGAAAAGTCATCCACAAAGGAAATAAAATAACGAAAACCATTATAACTCTGGTCTTTAACATGACCCCATACATCACTGTGGACTAACTCAAAGGGACAAGATGCCCGCTTATTGACACGACTGGGATAAGACAACCTATGATGTTTTTCTAGCTGACATGACTGACACTCTAAAGATGACACTTGGGACAACTCAGGTTCCAACTTCCGCAAGCTCTCTAACGACGGATGTCCATATCTGCAATGCCACAGTAAGGGGGAACCACTCAACAGAATGGATGGAGCTGGAGCAGATACTGGGCGAGACAGACTGTCACCGTGGAAAAGGTAGAGATCACCTTTCCTAGGCCCCCCACCAATCGTCCTCATACTCTTGAGATCCTATAAGACAAAATAAGAAGGCTCAAATGTTACCGTACAATTTACAGTGTCAATCAATTTTGCAACAGAAAGAAGATTAAAAGGAAACTCAGGCACAAAGTGTACAGATTTAAGATAAATCTTGGGTGTTAGAGAGACAGATCCACTAGCTAACACTCTCCTCACTGAACCATCTGCCAGTGTGACAGATTGGTGAGGGATATACGAGTCAATAGATTGGAGCAATCTCTTCATACCAGTCATGTGCTGTGACGCGCCAGAGTCAACCACCCAAGATGAAGTAGAGCCAGAAGTTATGAGAGATGTAGCCTGATTACCCACAGTAGATGCCAGGTTTGCTGATGACAAAGATGAAGATCCCACACTCATGTGCTGTGTAGCCTGAATGAACCGATCATACTCCTCCTGAGTAAGAGTGATGCCGGTCCCAAAATTGGTGCCCACAACTGAAGACGGAGAGGAATCTGTAGAAGTGGCACAATGTGCTGCCCCCACAGGAGGTGCAGGAGGTCTCCCATGTTTCTTCCAACACTTCTCTACTGTATGTCCCGGTTTGTCATAGAAAGTACACTTAGGACGTGTCCCACGTCCTATGCCCATACCAGGTCATCCTCCTCTCACCGCAACAGCTACGGATGCATGAGACTCCCCAGAAGATATAGTAGAGACATGATTAACAAACTAAAAAATAGACTGTTCAATTCTCTCACTTGTCTTCACATAGGTCAGAGAGAGAATCCAAAATATCAATCTTTTCGTAGATTCAATGTCGATCAAACCCCACATGCATGGTTCAATCATGAAAGGCAAGATTATTGGTAAGGTTAATGGAAGACTTATCCCATCGAAGTAGAACAACTTCATAGGAAACTTTGATTTTATACCCACACCACCAAAAAAATGGCTTTGAGTATCTTCATGACCTCATAAAGCAACGACACTATACTTACTTTTGCATTACCCTTACAACTACAAATTGGTACTCCTTCAAGTGACAAGTTTTCCTCCAAAAAACACATGATACCATGAAATGGATCGCCTATCGTCTTGAGAAGCATCCTAGCCAACTTTAGTGAAACAACTGTCTTTAGATCACCACCTCTAGTGCAAAGAAGACCTTTTCTAGGATTCCTTTTTATAAGAAAGATATTGATAAACATCATGGATATGGGAGTCGGTAGGAGCATACATAAACTGACCTACAACATTGAAGGAGCAGGTTATACCAAGTCTGGTAAGAGTAGGGTAAATATGATTTCCAGCTAGTTTTCTTGTACTTGTTCTTATATTCATCATCAAGGAGATTTTCGTCTCTGAGACTCATCTTATAGTTCGTCTCAGTAGAGTATCAGTAGATTTACACCTTAGTTTCTTTTTCTTTTAGAAAATCTAGAGTATATCTACGGAGAGTCCAAAAGATAAGACCATCTTAGACCTTGCCATCTCCATCCCCAAGAAGTATTTTGGGTTTCTTCGGTCTTTGATTTCAATTTCATTGGCAATTGTTTTCTTGAGCTCACTGATCACATCCTCACCTTCCTCGTAATTATTGTGTCATCCACATATACAAGCAGTAATATAAAATTCATTGTTGTCTTCCTGACAAAGAGTATAACAACCATGCTCTTAAAAAATCTATTATTCCATATAGATCTTCAATCTTTTAAACCAAAACTATGAAGACTGCTTAAGACCAAAGAAGGCCTTTTTTAATTTGCATCACTTCCTTCCCATTCATATCCGAGTGGCATCTACACGAAAACTTCTTTGACTAGATCCTCATATTAAAAGTTTGTGTATAATTTATTCTACATTTTTGAGTGGTCTCTTGCAACCAACCTACCTTTATATCTGCCCATAGTTCTATCTGCTTTTGGTGCACCCATTTAGATCCCATAATATGAACATCCTTAGGTATATCGGCAATATCCTAAGTTTGGTTCTTCACAACAACCATCATCTCTTTTTTCATAATTTGGACCCATCTTGGATTAAGTTAGGCTTCTGCCATGACCTTAGGTACAAAAGACATTCCAAGAAAAGTCATAAAACACTTATGTTATGTACTAAGAGTAAGAAAGTAATATTAATTTTCATATGATCTCTTGTACACTCGTGAACTTCCTTTGTAAGAGCAATAGACCCATCATAAAAAATATATCCTGTCATCCTGCACCGCATCAATATTGGAGGTGTTGACTTGGTATGGGGAGAGAGGATGATATGGGATTGGTAGGATTTCTAGGTCTTCTCTTATAAAAGAATGTAAATCTCCCTCTCTATTTCTAGTTCCACAGTTTCCCTCACTGCTGCCTCTTTTTATGGTAGAAGATGATTCAACTTTATCAAAATACACTCTTCATTTCAACACTTTCTCCCACTGAAAGGGAGTCGTGGTCACACAATAAGACATATATTTGAAAGCTACATCCTTGAAGGCATCATACTTCCCTATGTGGGATCAAAGCACTTATTTTCTTTCTGAGTATAAGAATATCCCAAGAAAACAAAAATACAAACAGGTCGGGTGGTGGGGGGGGGGTCAATTTTTTATCACCTAGGATGTAAGACATATATTAATTGTTGAAATGGTGCAAGAATGTGTTGGCGGTTAAGTATTGATGTTGAGTAATGGCAAACAAGTGGGCTGCTTACCAGTCCTTAATGTACATCAAGCAATTCCTGCCCCCTTTTCTATGGGTATGACATAACAATGAGAGGACAATGTGTTTGATTTATGTATTGTACATGGAAGATTCTGATGCTTCTCCTATAGTATGCTTATGATGCTATCTTCTTCGCTTGCAAAAAATAATTCAACCGTCATTTATTTGTATGCTCTTACCTTTTTTGAGGTCTCAATAATCAAGGTCAACCTTGAGAAATCTAAGATGATTGGCATTGGGATTGTCGAGGAAAGAGATTTTGAGATGCTAGACGTTGTGGGTTGCTGCTGAAGATTTTTCTCTCTCACGTGTCTAGGCCTCTCTCTCTCTCTCTCCCCTACAAGACTTATATCACTCGCTGCTAGATATAATCTGTTGCCAGATCAACTGTGCTCTTGGTTGGCAAGATGGAAAGACATAACTTGAATAAAGGAAACACAGCCTTGCTAGGTTTGTGCTTCATGCACCACCTATTTAAGCTGTGATATGTTCCAATTCGCATCCATTGTGATTGATAAGGTGTTATGAGGTCTAGCATATTTTCTTTCGGAAAAGAGGAACTTGTAATATAAACTGGATCTCCATCTGTTTTTAGTAATTTTCTCCACAGCCTTTAAAGGACTGACCGTCTCTGGAATATATTGACCTAAATTTGTTGGAAAAACAGTTTTGTGAGGTGGTGAAGGGAATTATTTTTTGTGGTTGTCGTATGGCTCTGTTCCTACCACGAGGGGTAGGTGGGATATGACGTCTTTGAATCCTCAGTAAAATAATGTGTCTTGGGGTCTACCACAGGAATTTGCACAAGTAATGATGAGCATGGCACTTAATAAAAAAACCGAAACGGACTCTTTTTAAACAAATAAGTATAATTTTCCTAGACTACCAGCTTCACTCCAGGGCTACACTGATGTTGTTAGCAGACAGCTAAGTTAGGGAAGGTTGTCAGAAGGTGAGAAAGATGATTAACAAGAAAGGCAGCTGGAAGTTGAGGGACAGACAATCAAGCAACTTGACTAGGAGGAGTTTACATTCCTATTATTATGATTATTGGAGTTGAAGAACCAAACTAGCTTGCCATGCGTATGACGTGCTGGCCTAGCAAGTGTTATTTTATGTGCAGGGTTTCATTTTGCAGGTCAAGTGCATAGGTTTTGTGTAAATTTCCTAGTTCTTTTATAATGTGCAATTGTACATTATCAGTCCATCCACTGAGATTGCTGTCAGGTTAATTTAATATAAAGTAACTGTAGTCAGACAGAAATATTAGCTCTCATTCTTCCGTCTGCAGTCATAGTGCTTACTGCTTGTCTTCAATTTCAAGCTATGATATGCTGCTGTCTATATAGTGAAGCCTCAATGTTCCGAATTCGTAATTGTCAAATAACCACAGATTAAAGTCATCTAATGTAAATTTAAGCTAATTGCCAAAATAATTAAATGAACGTCTAATATTTTTCAATGTATCATGTAGATATCACTGTGTTAATAATTCACAATATTCTGACCAAGAGTTTGGTCCAAGTAGTTTTGATTTTATGAGAGTTTCATGGTACAGTGTTTCAAAAAAAGGCCACACGGGCTGCATATACTTTGTCGCTTATAAGGCCGATTAGTCAGCGATTTTTAGATGGATGTTTGTTATCTCGGCCCAAACTAGATTATATTTTTATTGATAACATTCTCTTGTTGTACTGTTTTGTTGTATGTTTTGTACACGAGATACATGCTTATTTAATGTTTGTTACTTTGGACCTCTAGGACTTGCGTGCATTTTTTGTATGATTTGGTTAGTATTGATTGTTATGTACTTGTGTTAAACCATTTTGGGTGTGCTTCATTGGAGTTTATGTTTATATGATTCTAGAATGCATTCTAAATGGTGCCTTACTTTTCATTGAAACTTTATATTTGAATCTATCTCAAATTTTAGGGTCTAAATATGTAATGTACAAATTAAATATGCAATTATATGATTACTTAATATATATTAATTAATTATTTAAAAAGTTTCAAAATCGCATATACTTCCGCATACTGCATATAATCTATAAGGTGACCTCTCCGCATGCATAACGCATACCGCTTTTTAAAACTATGCATGGTACTTCTATCTCTTTTTCACTGTTACATACTGTCAACACACTTTTGAGTCTTAGAAGTGCCTCTCGTTTTCTAGGACGGGAATGCAAAAGTGTGGATGTCAAACACACCTGCTTAGACTAGCTATATAAGAAGTTTGCACCATTATCTTAGATGAAGCCACATGCTTGAAGAGTAATTTTTCTGTCCTTGTATTCTGCAGGTACTAACACCTTCATTGAAACTCTTCGGGAGAGGATGTTTAAGCCATCTTTGTCTACCATACTTACTGATAAACCAAAGTAGGTGATTGCTCTAGTAGGCTTTTCAATTGCAGCACTTAAATTGTTGTTGTTAACAATTATTGCTTTGCAGGGTGGTTGTTATCTCTCAATCTGATTCAGTTTTAACTGCGGCAAAAAAGATGTTGGAATTTCGTCAGAGTTGCGCTATAGTAGCAGTTGAGAATAAACCTCAAGGAATATTAACGTAATTTCTTTTGATATTTTTGCTTTGTTGCTAGGATGCCTTTCCAATTATTTTGCACCATATATATAAGAAGATGATTTTTCGTGCCTGCTACTTTGTGATTAGATCAAAGGACATCTTAATGCGGGTCATTGCACATAATCTTCCTGCTGATGCGACTCCTGTGGAAAAGGTCCGAGCTCATAGAAGAATACCACCATGTGCTCTTGCCTGTACATTTCATTGTGTGGTTCAAAAGCTATTACATACGAGCTACACTACTATAGATCTCTTAATACTAATCTTATTCCTTTGTAGCCACGCTCTTTAGCTTGCAGTTCATCTCCCCTTTAGGATCTTTGATTAATTTTGTTCAGACAAATGTACAAATCTGGTTTAAACTTGTTTCACTTGCTATAGGATTATTTGTGTTCCAATGTAATTACTCATGGAAATCTGAATGCTTCATGCTAGTGAGATGTTTGGGTTATTCCCACAATGTTGATCTGAAACTTATTCCCTTCAAAGAATAGCACTTTTGGGGTTATGATTTATGAACGGGTGTTGTGCACATCTCCTATTACTTTGTCTTAATTTGCAGTACCGTTTTAGTCATTGGTTTCTTGAATATTTCTGACTTTGGAAGCAAAAATATTGTCTCTAGGTCATGACTTCTAAACCAGAGTGTGCAACGGTTGATACAGCAATTGTGGAGGCTTTGCATACCATGCATGAGGGAAAGTTTTTACACCTTCCAGTAGTGGATAGAGGTAATTGGCATGGATCAAGCGTCTTATTGGATTTTATCACTATTGGTTTTTGTCATTAACTTCACTGGTTTAACCTAGATTATCATCAACTGATATAATGATAGTGACTGGATACATTGCAGTGAGTTTCTTTTTGCTATTGCACGCAGTTTCGAGAATTTAAAAACTTCATAAGTCATCATCAAAATATAATTATATTTGAACATCTCAGAATATTCAGAAAAAATATGATGATTTTTTCATTGGAAAGATGATCAGATCTGCTATGCATATTTATTTCTAAAATATTAACAAATGCTCCCAAAACTTCTGCAATTGAGATCTAAACTTTAGGGATAGGGATCAACTTGTTGAAATTTGAAATCAATTGTGTTTTTCAATAAAATAACATATGGCAGTGCAGCCATTTATTATAAGAATTTTGTAGACATGCTTTATCAGTATCTATCAATCTATGTCTGACTATAAGAAATGTATCTGACTGTATCTTATATATGCTAATGACAGATGGTAACATAGTAGCTGTTCTTGACGTTATTCACATCACTCATGCTGCCGTAGCCACTGTAAGTTCCCTGTTAGAGTATTTTTGTTTGAACATTGCTCTGATCAACTTAATCTTCAGTTAGAACTTGATCAATTCTCTAGTCACATAATAATATATATGTGGGTTGGTTTAGACCTGTGCAATGTTAGTGTTAAAAAAGAGCTTTGGGCTGAATAATACATGTTAAATAAACAATGGAGCATGCACCCTTTACACATGAAAATATAGTTAATAGGATTGAATAATACGTGCTAAATTAACATTGAACAATACGTGTTAAATTAACATTGAACAATACGTGTTAAATGTCTAGGCTTTGATACTGTTGTGCTACCAAGCCCAAAAATATATATCCTTACACCTTCCAACTTGGTTTTCTACTTTAAAGGCTAACCCCAACTTCTCAAAACAGGCCGTATTGGCCTTGCTTCATGAGCGTCTGGATTGGTATAAAGAGGTTGTATGCTGTATGTTGATCGTTGTTCCCCTCTTTCTTTGACTGAGCAATGGAACAAATAATCTGATAGGGTTTGATGTCTAGTAGGAGGTGACCAGAGACAACAAATAAGCACACCAATAGAGAGAGGGTTTCCCCTGGAGGACTAGGATGCATGCAACAAAAAATGTAGAAAGATGAAAATGGATGGAATGCCACTACTCATAGTTGACTTATCTGCCCTTCTCTTTCTACTTGTACATGAACTCTCGTGGATGATGTCAATACGGATAACATAACCTATTGCGACCAGAGTATAGAATCGAAAGTACTTCCATTTTGAGTAGGTTTGGAAGGATGTTGGCGTAACTTGCTGCCATTGTAGACTAGAAGAAAACAATGGTTGTGGTTGTTGGTGGCTAGAGATTAAAGAAAACAATGATTTTGGTTGTTGGTGGCCCGCGGACTATGATTCTTTGTGCCGTAGCAACAACCAACCGGGAGTGCCATAGATTGTGGCTTTTTTGCGAGTCTCATTCTCACCAAAGTAATCATTTTGTAGGCGGACTTCACAGTCTCTAGTTGCGGATCAGGAGGTCCCCCGAGGCATGATCTGGCAGAATTATGATTTTGTGCAAACGAGTTTGGAAGCAAGCGAGAGAAGAATAGCTTCTGACCTAGGGAGGGGCAGCGGCAAAACTATAGGGGGTGGCAGCCGACTCACTTTGATACCATTTTAACTATTAGGTTTTTGCGAATCAACTTATCAATGGTACTTGGTGACCTCCTTATATAGAAGAGGCGAAAGTTGTGTTGTTCCCCAGGAACAAGATAGGAGGATAAAAAATATACATGGCCCACGCCCATTTAAACCATTATTGAAACATAGGTCAACAAAGACCAAACATGTTTGTTTGATAATGTCGTCAACTCCCAAGTCAGTTTTTTTTTTTTTACAAGCTACCATCAACTAAAAATAGAGACAATGAAGAAGGTTGCAAGAATTTCATTGATCTCCTTCCTCTATTTCCTCTTGTTCTCTGTGAGGTCAAATTTGTTCGAAGATGCTAAAGAAAGAAATCCCTTCTCTAACATAGGATATAATGAACCAGTGTTTTAAAAAGCAATATGCATTATGCATTTGGAGAGGTCACCTAATAGAGTATATGTGGTATGCGGGAGTATATGCAGTTTTGGATTTTTTTATTAATTAATTATTTATCTATATAAATATATGTTGATCATGCATTTACATATTTAATTTGTACAATTGCATGTCTAATAAGTACAATTACAAGAATACTGGATCACAACTTAAATAAATACAAACATGTGACTATGATCTAAATCTAAACAGACATAGATGAATGCAAATATAAAAATAAGTATAGAAGGTTGAAGAGAAATGTATTGGACGATTAAAAAGGTTTACAGTGCATTCTCTTATATAGGATAAGAGAGGAGATACAAAAACAAAGATGAGTTATATGGGACTAAACCACACAAGTAAAAACGTAAGTGAGGCACATGCTAGGCACATGACACTCAGTGAAACATAAACATATCTCTATACTCCCCCTCAAGCTGGAGCGTAGATGTCAAACATGCCCAGCTTGTCTACTAGAGTCTGGAAGCGAGATTTTGGAAGAATTTTGGTGAAGATGTCTGCTACTTGTTGCTCAGTGATGAGATATGGATTACAAACACGACCAGAAAGAACAGTCTCGCGGATAAAGCGGCAATCGACCTCGATATGTTTGGTCCTTTCATGAAATGTTGGGTTGCTCGCAATAAAAATAGAAGCCTTATTGTCACAAAACATAGGTATAGGACTAGAATAGGATATGTCAAATTCCTTGAGAAGACTCTGGACCCACAAAAGTTCACATGCAGTGTGGGCCATGGCTCGATATTCTGCCTCTGCACTGGACCTGGCTACTACAGTCTGCTTTTTGCTTCGCCAAGTAACTAGATTGTCACCCACAAATGTGCTATAGCCCGATGTAGATTTACGATCAAATCGACTTCCTGCATAGTCAGAATCTGAAAAACCTGAGAGATTGCAATGGCCGTGCTCCTTATATAATAAGCCTTTGCCTGGAGAGCTTTTGAAATAGCGCAGGATGTGACATACATCGTCCCAATGACACTGTCGTGGTTTGTCAAGATACCTGCTTATGAATCCTACAACAGCAGTAAGGTCAACTTTCGTGACAGTGAGATAAATAAGCTGGCCAATAAGTCTTCTGAATTGGTGGTGATCATCATAAGGGGGAGAGTTTTCATCTTCCCAATCCATATTTGGGTCAAGAGGGGTGTTGGCTTGTTTACAGCCAAGCATACCAGTTCCTGCAAAAGATCAAGGACATATTTCTGCTGGGAAAGGCACAATTCTGCAGACGATCTGGATACCTCAATGCCTAAAAAATATCTCAACTTTCCAAGATCTTTGGTGATAAAGTGTTTTTTCAAGTAAGTTTTAGTAGCCTGAATGCCCAAGGTATCACTGCCAGATAAGATAATATCATTAACATAGACAATAAGAATGACTAGCCCTGCCACAGTTTTGCGGATAAAGACATAATGATCTGAATGGGAACGATGAAAGCCAAAAGTTACTAAGAACTGACTAAGCTTTTCGAACAAAGCACGAGGGCTCTGTTTTAGGCCGTAGATGGCCTTTCTCAATTTACAAACTTGCAAGGACTCCCCATGAGCAACAAACCCTGGTGGTTGCTCCATGTAAACCTCTTCCTGCAAGTCTTCGTAAAGAAACACATTTTTGACATCTAAATGAAATAGGGGTCACTTTTTTGTTGACAACAATAGAAATCAAAATTCGAACAAAATTTAAGCGTGCTAGAGGAGAAAAGGTTTCAAAGTAGTCCATACCATATGTTTGTGCATAACACTTTGCCACAAGACGAGCTTTCAATCGCTCAATTGTACCTTCTGGTTGATATTTAATGGTGAAGACCCAACGACATCCAACAATAGGGCAGGAAGGAGGACGATCTACAAGCTCCCTCGTCTTGCAATCAGAGAGTGCCTACATTTCATGTTCCATCGCCTGTTTCCATGTAGTAATAAGAAGAGCTTCTACAACAGTCTTGGGAATAGAGATAACATAGATAGTAGAAGTGAAGCACGCAAAACTGTCATTCAGATTAGAAGATGAGCAGAAATGGCTAATAGGATGTTTTGTGCAGGAACGAACACCTTTGCGTTGACTGATAGGCAGGTGCAAGTCAGAAGTTACCTCAGGAGTTGTATGATCATCTGCAAAAGGAGGAATTGGTTGTGGAGGGGTCATAGAGGGAGTACTCATCTTGTTTCTTCGCTTCTACACTTGCAGAGGTCGAGGTTCAGGCTGTTCAGAAGATGGAAAAATCTCAACAACATCAGGCAACGACGTGGGTGCCAACATATCACTGGAGAGATGCTCCATCATCGGAGTAATATGGCATATGCTCAAAAAATACTACATCAACACTTACACACCATTGCTTCAGAATAAGGATCAAAACAACGATAACCTTTCTGGGTCCTAGAATATCCCAAAAAATACACTTGGTGGAGCGAGGATCAAGTTTTGTTAACCCTAGGCGTAGGTTTTTGACAAAGCAGGTACACCCAAAAATATAGGGGGGGACAGAGAAAAGTTGAGCATCAAGAAAGAGAATGTTGTAAGGAATTTGATTGTGCAAAACAGAAGATGGCATGCGATTGATAAGATAGCACGTTGTAGAAACAACCTCAGGCCAGAAACAGTGAGGAACTTTATAATGAAGAAGTAAAGTGCAAGCAACTTCTAACAAGTGGTGGTTTTTTTTTCAACAACCCCATTTTGTTGTGGAGTGTAGGGGCAGGTAGTTTGGTGTAGGGTGCCACGGACAGAACAAAAAGATGTCACCCATTTTTACATAAATTCCGAGGCATTATCGGTGCATAAAATTTTAATGGCTTTGCTGAATTGTGTCTGTATTTCAGAGAAAAAAACACTAATATTATCCAAAACCGTGCTGCGATCTTTTACTAAAAACAGCCAAGTAGCACGTGAGTAATCATCAATAAAGGTCAAAAAGTACTTAACTCCAGAATGGCTAGGAATAGAACATGGACCCCAAATATCTACATGAACAATATCAAAAATCGCTTTAGAACCAATATCTTTCTTAGCGGGAAACATAGTACGAGTTTGTTTACCCAACTGACAAGATTCACAAGAAAATGTTTTTTTAGATAAATCATGAAAGAAATGTTTCAAATATGCTGTAGAGGGGTGACCAAGCTGGTAGTGCCACTGGAGTCCTGTTACTGATGTTGACAGAAGAGCAGACGCTGCTGGTGGTCCATCCAAATAGTAGAATCCGTCTGGTCCTTCATGGCCCGAACCAATCCTCGTCTTTGTGCGGAGATCCTTCAAAACACAACCAAAAGGATCAAATTTAATGGAACACTGAAGATTTTTTACAGTCTTACTAACAAAAAACAAGTTAAAAGGAAATTTTAGGATATATAAAACAAATTTCAGATACAACTTTCGAGACAAGGGAACAATGCCTATGCCGTGAATAGAAGTTTTAGGACCATCATCGAAAGTAATAGTTAGAATCTGTGTGGTTTTAGTAAAGGCAGAAAATAAGTTGATGTCACCGACCATATGAACCATGCACCAAAGTCAATGCATCATTTATTGTTACCAACAGAAGGAGAGGCTAGCAAGGCAGAAGATCAAGCGACAGACGTAGAGGGAAGCTGAGTCATGCGTTCTTGAAAAAAATTCTTGAACTCTGAGCGAAACCACTCAGTTGAAGGCGTAGCAGATGGCTGTTCAGGTGTAGTATCAATCGATGTCTCTGCGGATGCTTGGTTTGCCCAAGCAGGTTTATCGTGCTTGATCCAACATCGGTCTTCATTGTGATTGTCGCGGCCACATAAGTCGCAGAATCGAGGACCAACAGATTGTCTGCGACTAGTAGTAGGAGCAGTACAAGATGTGCGACCACCGTTAGGAGGGAGACATCCTCCACGACCACGGTCGCGACCTCGTCCATGACCAGATTCAGTGGTGCGAACAATCAGAGCAGGGTGTTCAATTGTAGGAGTGGAGGTCATAGATGGAAGTCTTTGAACCAGCTGGAGGACGTCGTGAAGAGTTGGCAGTGGGTCACTAGATAGAATCTGGTCGACCACCCCAGAGAAGGAAGTAGGAAGGGCAGACAGAAATTGGACTAGTTGTCGTTCATTGTGCTGCTTCTAGGCTTCTTTGATGTCGGTTGTGAAGGGGTGATAAATTTCGTATTCATTCCAGAGGACAGAGCATTGGTTGTAGAAGTCTTCAATAGGAGTGTCAGAGGAAAATTCCTTCTTGGCCAGAGTTTTGAAAATTTTAAAAACTCTCTTGGGAAATTGCTGATGAGAATATACATGAGATAGTTGATCCCACATTGCCTTAGCATCATGAAGACAAAGTAACGACTGGATGATCTGCGGCTTGGTGCTATTAAGAATCCATGACATAACACTGGAGCCGTCTTTGGACCATTGTGCATAAGCTTGCTTGCTTTTCTCATCCGCCGTAGCAGCAGGGGTAGCTGGAGGTTCAGTAGTGATATGAGAATGACGTCTTTGTGCTTTGATATACAAGACAAAGGATGTCGACCATAGATGATAGTTGGAGCCGTCAAGTTTAACTATGGTAACACTCACGGAATGGGGCGGCTCAACAGTGGCCATGGTGAATAGATCAGAAGAAGAAGGAAAGACAGCCGGTGCAACAACGACAAAACTCAGTAATAGAGATAAATAGATCCGAAATAACCCACTACGGGGCGGTAGAGCACCGCTGTAGATCTGAGACATCAGATCAGAAGAGACTCTCTACGGGCAGAGTAACTAATAAAAGAACCTACACCGTCATGAGAAAAATCAAGATCCCATCATGAGGTGTAGGCAGAAGAAGCCGAAGAGCCCGGGGGACTCTCAACGTGCAATAACTATGGCTGTCCGAAGACGTAAAAGTCGTAGAGGGGTAGAGTTAGGGAGATAGGATTTTAGGCGAGAAGGGTAATGGTGGATTTGTTTGGTGGAAGGAGAAGAGCAGTAGGAGGGAATAGAGGGTGGGTGGAAAGGTGGTTGTAGGTGGCGACGGCGGCGGGGTGGGTGGGTGGGTGGGGGGGGAGCGGCAAGGGGGGGGGTGGCAGCGGCGGGAGAGGGGGGGAGGAGGGAGCAGCAACGGCGGGGAGGGAAGGGGGTGAGGGCTGTGGCGGCGGGGGGAGGAAGGGCTTAGGTTATGAGGGGGAAAAGGGTTAGGGTGGGAATTTGCACGGGGGGAAAAAACCTGCTCTCAACACCATATAGACATATAGAAGATTGAAGAGAAATGTATTGGATGATTAAAAAAGTTTACAATGCATTCTCTTATATAGGATAAGAGTGGAGATACAAAAATAGAGATGAGCAATATGGGACTAAACCACAGAAGTAAAAACATAAGTGAGGCACATGCTAGGCACATGACACTCAGTGAAACATAAACATATCTCTATAATAAGAAATGGAAATATATCCATCCATGAATTGGGGATTAATCGGCCTTTTTTGCGGCTGTGTGGCTTGGTCTGCTTTGTGGGGGAGGAGTTGTATGCGGAGTGGCATGGGGTCCAAACCTTGTATCCGGCCATGCGGACCGACTTTTGAAACACTAATAAATACACAACTAACTTGGGTTGGAGTTTAATTCTCCTTTTCTGGGGTTTGAAAAAGATGAAAAAAGTTGTCTAGAAACTTCTTGAAGAACTAGAAGAAAGATCCCTTAAGAGTTACATATGGGCTACCTGAGGGCGGTGATATTCAGTGACTATCAATGATGCAAAATCTCAAACATACTCAAGGCTTCAAAACATGGGCTCAAATACAACAAGAATAAAATATAATGGAATTGTTTACTTAAGCACGAGCATTTAACTAGAGGCTGATAATTAAAAAGCAAAGTAGTAAAGTGAAAACAAAAAAAGGAAACACTTATCTAACCAACAATAAAGGAAAAAAAGTTAATCCTACTCTTCAACCCTTGTGTACATCAAATTGATTTTTTCTCTACGACAAAAATAATCTTTCTTAGAAAGTAAAAGACTGCTATGCATTTTATTGAATAGAAGAAACCCTGCTCCTATAAATAGGTGGACATGGAAGCGTACATACATAAGACCAACCCTAATGGGCCAGAATACTTAGGCCCATATTACAATCTAATAATAAAACACTAACTAAATAACTCTCAACAATCTTAAAATCATAGATCTTCTTCTGTACTTGAAAATCTCAATCATTGACATGACTGAGAATCTTGAAGCATGGATAGCTCTTCTGAGATGATCTCATTGTACTTGTGGGTGTACTACATGAGCATGCATTGTCTTCACATTGTAACATTCCATTTGGATAATACACGAGAAACTGCAGTCAAATCGTATTACTATCATATCCATACAAAGTCAATCCTAGCTCTTTTACCCACTATGGATAGACATTTATTTCTTACCTCTATATTACTCCTCAAAGAGTGCATGTGGCCTGATCTTCGGGATACATGCTCAATTTGAAGTGAAGTTCAATAGGACATACACACCCAATCTCTTTCAGTTCTCCATGATGATAATAATGCTCTCATCACTTATGAATAAGAATTTTATCACAAATTAGAAAGAAGTGTAACCAACTAGGTAACAAGTGACAATCATTAGATTATGTAAACTGCTGCATAAATGCATCCCCGTTGTCCTCTTAGTATTATCATCATTTAAACCTCAATCCTAGCAATGTTGGAGTTGCTACATGGATCCTTTGCCAAATCAGTTCTGTTTTGGTCATAGATTGTTACATGAACTTCACAAAATAAAATCTCCCCTTACCTGTCACAGTTAGCAACATGAGCTCAGCACCAAACACTCACTCCATACAGCATGGAGCTGTACATCAAGTACTATGTTGGCAAACAAAGGCTCTAAGTGTACATGTTAGCAATGTGTGGTCCCAGACCATTTCCCTCAATTTTAGCATACCCACTACACGCTATTTTTGCTGGTTTCCTAAACCAGCCCTTATGATATTTCTCATGACCATAGGTGAACATGCTAAAGAATGGTGTACCTACTTTCTGATGCTTCTCATGACCATAAGTGAGCATGGAGTAGTGCCATTCCTAAACAAGCCCTTCTGATGGTATTTCTCAATTTTCACATACATACTCCATTCTATTTCTCATGACCTACTTCATATCCGCTACTGCGTTAACCAGAAGGCGTCTTCTTGGGTTGGTTGGAGATATGATATGGTAAAGGCCACAATGTTTTTCCCTCTTTCATGTCCTTGCACGATGGCAATTCTCCAAGCTCAGATGTGTGCATGAGTAATGCTAACTGGTGCAACACATCCTTGCCGCGCAGAGAGGAGGAAAATCATAATTAGTCGGAGCCCCTATGCCAGGTTGAGTACACACATACAATGTTTTAAAAATCGTCCTAGGCGTCCGCTTAAGCGCCACAAGGTGCTGGACGATTAAAATGTACTATAAGCGGCGCTTAAGCAAATTTGAGAAAAGCGGCCGTTTTTTGCCAGCTTAACCCACTTTTTCCACTTTTTTTCCCGCTTTTCCCCCACTTTTTTCTGCTTTTTGCCCGCTTTTTTCAGAAAAACTGCTGTAAGCATATAACATTAAGTACATTATATGCCACGTTTAGTATTGATTATAATATATTAAATTAGCATACATTAAATGTTCTATGATATACTTAGTTCTAATTTAGAATGCATACTTTGTATGTAAGCTGTAATGATATGGTACTTTTGTGATGTATCCAAGTGAATTATAGGTAACTATTATCTAATTTAGAATGCATACTTTGATTAAATGTACTTCTGTAATGTATGACTATTTGATGATGTGCAAATGTAACAATATGTTTGTTAGCTAACTATGATAGGTCTATTATTTACTGTTTAGCTATGCAAACATGATACAAAATTGTTGTTTAATCTTGTATATACACTTTTTATTTTATGTGTAGGCTGCTTTATCTATGACAAGTATATTGTTTACTATATTATATAGATACAACCGTTGTTGTATAGTTGTATTCTAAACTATTTGGGTGTTTTATATTGTCTTGTACAATGTTTAGATATGTATAAAAATTTCAAAAATATAATATTTATATACATATGTATGTAATTTTGCATAAAAGTTTATAGGAATTGGAAATCCGCTTTTCTAAAAAGCGCCAACTTAATCGCCTGCCTGGCGATTAATCGGCTACAAGGTCTCGTCCGCACGCTTCCCGCTTTGCGCTTTTTAAAACCTTGCACACATAACATACATGAAACCTCCAATAGAATTTGCATATTGTATCTCATGCATTATTTTCCTTTTAGAGACATTCTTACGTAAAGTCCAAGGTGTAATCTATGAACCTTTGACTAGAATGTTAATGGGTCACTGTTCTGCATGTGTATACTTTATAACTATGTTGTTTGTATATGCCCCCTTAAGACGAATGAGAAGTTTCTTATGGGTGGTTACCAATGATCTTAGTTCTAATGAATTTTGCTTCATCTATGTTCATTGTTATTGTTGGACGATGGTCAACCAGAGACCATCGTCTCCTTATCATGCTCAACTGCCAACAAGCCATCAAGATATAATTACATGATTACAAATCTAATGTTACACCGTTCAATATAGATGCCATGATCTTCTTGAGTCATTGCAAAGGCATACATAGTAAGTATGGTGAAACGAGAAATACTATCATTTGAATGACGGTTTATACTTATAGTTAGATTTTGAGTTTGAAATCTTTGCATTCATTTCCATCTATTTGAAGCCTATTGGTTAGTCATAAACATAAAAGAACTCTGTCCAGACATCGTTTAATAGCCGTTGCAATAGTTTAAAGCAAAGAACATAACATGGCTACTAGTAGGTGTTCAGATCCTGATATTCAATATTCTTCACTCGTGTAAATTCAATCATCGCCAGTTGAGATTGTAGTTTTTATGAATTTATGTACTTTGTGCTTGACTTTTAGAATCTGCCTGTTATTTCATGACTTTATATCTCACTGAAATGTTAACAAGTTCCGAGGCTTAGTTCTTCCTCATAGCATTCATCTCATCTAACACTGCAAAAAATCCACTCATGTCAAGCAAAGGTTTTCAAAGCTCATATAATATATAAAAGTTGTAACCTAATTTTTTCACTATATTAGAGTGAAAAAAGCTTGAACGCATATGCCAAATTTATTCAAGATTGTCCATTTTGTAGGAATATGAAAACAGAGGCTATTTCATCCATATATAAATTTAAACATAGCAATATGAGCAAGAAGTAAAAATAATAGTTTTTAGATTTTGGGTTTTACAGGTAACATGAAAAATGTAGACTAGAATTACATCTAAAGAACAAAGCAGACAATATCATGCCACACAAAAAACCAGCATGTGCTTACTAACAATAACAAATAATTGTATATAGTTTGTATATTCTCCTTATATGCTAATTCTAGGAGCCAAAAAAATAGAGGGAAAGAGTCATGGTATAAATTGATCATGACAATGCAAAAGAGAAAAAAACGGATTACTTACTCGGTGATCCTTATGTTGTGGCCACATTCTTCCTCTGAGCTCGCTCCTTGATGACCTATAAGTTGCAATGCAGGGGACACAACTGATGCCTGCCTAGCCATCTACCAGAATTCCAAAGAGCAAGCAATGACATCTACAGGAGCTCTAGACTCTACAGGTTGTTATCATTGATGAGTGTGTCCTTGTGCTTTTGGCATCATCGATACTGGCTGTTGGAGCTAGAAACAGCTAGCAAGCTGCTAACTTGTGAGAAGAGGGAGTGCATACAATTTTCAAGTGAAGGAATGAAGTGAGGAGCCCTAGTTTAGAGCCTATATTAAACCCTGTATGTATATTATACATATAAAAAGTAAGAAAAGATGCAAAATATGGAAAAGAACGGGCTTAGACAAAAACTCGGTGGGGTCTCTAAGTCATTGCTTGAATCGGTCATGTCACTAGATTCGACATTTTTTTTGGTAAAAATGTATTTAGTCTTAATCCAAAACTACTTCTGTGGCCAGATTGAGGTGAACTGGTTAAACCAGCTAGTCCTGGCCAGTGCTTATAACCTTGCCCGGAGCAAGTGATGGCATCCTTATAAGATAGAGTTCATGTAGGATCTATGCTCGCTTGCATCCATCCATGCACACTACATTGAACCGGAAACTCATAACCTTGCAAATTTTAAAGCGAAATAACAGTAAGGCATTAGTGGCCCACTGGCCCTCAAACCTTTCTAAAAGGTTTCCTAGTTAACTTGCCTACTAGACAGTGTTGATATCATGGTACTAAATGTCCTCGACATGGGGCGAAATTTCGCCGATAATGTCTATGTCGACGGCTGGCGACGTCGAATCCACGTAAACATCCTTATTCCACAATATCCTCGACATTTCGTCGAAGTTGTCGACATTTCCCCATATGTCGACGAAGTTGACCCAAGTCCATTCAAAAATTCCACAATGTCCTCGACATCTATCGAAGTCATCGAAGTTGGCGACATTCTTCTGGTGTTTTGTGGAGTTTGCTGTGTGAGGGGGAAAAAGTGTTGGAGCTTGAGGTAAGATGATTTTGATGTTATTTTTTTACTATTTTAAGCTAATAGTAATAGACCGACCCCCTCTCTGCTAAATCTACCATAGATTTACACCATTTTTATGTAGTTTGTTTAGTGTCACAAACTTTATATATGGAAGAACTATGTAGCTTGGAGATGATTGTATGTAAGTATTTATCTACATATGTAAACCTATATGGATGGCTATATGTAAACAAATATTGTGTTATTTAGATTTGGTGAAATCGGTCGATTTTGATCACAAAATGACTATTTTTAGCTTAATTTTTGTCTAAGTTTGGTTGTAAAAATCCTCGGCATTTCCTCGACATTTCCACAAACTTCCATGTCCACACCTGTCAAAGTCGGCTCAAAGTCGAAGTCTCGTTCCATGGTTGATATGCTGGAAGGATTAACTTTACAAAGTGATACTTATAGAGCTTCTCTTGCTAGGTGAGTTTTCCTTTATCGCTCGATTATGTTCAAGTCTAGAATGCCAATTGTCAGTTTCTAGATATGTTTAGCACTAGTAAAAAAATGAAGAAACACAAAAATTTATCTGATAACATAGTTTTCAAGGTGACCAGGCGGTTGTCTGCCCTGGCTGGGTGCATGCCTATATTTTTTAATTTTCTGCATTATGTATATATATATATATATATATATATATATAGGGTTCATCGTTAATACCCGCGTGGGTAGTTTGGATTTCGCTACCCGTCCTGCCCGAAAAGTAACTAAATGGTTAGAAAAGTAACTCACTGGACAAAAAAGTAACTATTCGACTCAAAAAGTAAATCCGGGCAGAATACACAACAAAATAAATATGTAATTGTATATTTGTTACAGCTGTTGCAAATGTAACTATCTATGCATGAAAAGTAACAGTTTGCAAGGTAAAGTAACCCTCTACATGTCGAAAGTAAGAAACTCCAAAAAAAGTAACCAAAATAGGGGGCGGGTAGCTACCCTCGCGGGCATTGAATGAACACTATATATATATATATATATATATATATATATATATATATATATATAGTCAGGCTAGAATACACTCGAGTGTATTTGGAGCAGAATACACTCAAGTAGTTTTTCATGATGCAATATTTTTTTCAAAAATCTAATTCGTTGATTTTCTTAAACATCTTGTGAATAGCTCATATACAAAATTTGAGCACATTTGGACATTTATAAGTCATGTTATAAAGACCACAAAAATTATGCATTTCAAATTAGTTTCGCGCATCGATTTTGTTGCCCTCGGATGAGTGACTTACACATCCAAATGGGCTCAAAATTTGTATGTAGCCTAGTTATAGTATGACAGTGAAGATCAATGGTTTACATTTTGCAAAAAAATAGCCTTGATATGCAAGCACACTTGAGTGTATTCGTGCGATTTGTACACTCGAGTGTATTCGCGCGTCGATTTTGTTGCCCTAGGATGAGTGACTTACACTCATCCAAATGGGCTCAAAATTTGTATGTAGCCTGGTTATAGTATGAAAGTGAAGATCAATGGTTTACATTTTGCAAAAAAATAGTCTTGATATGCAAACATACTTGAGTGTATTCTAGCCTGACTCTCTCTCTCCCTCTCTCTCTCTCTATCTATCTATCTATCTATCTATCTATCTATCTATCTATCTATATATATATATATATATAATATAATATAAAATATACCACATACATAAGGTATTTATGTGTATATTTTATCTTCACCTAATTTGTAATTTAAGACTGAGCTAGTAGCTTACAAACGCATAAAAAGCACTTACATGTCTCAAATAGATGTTAAAATGGCATCATCCAAAAATAAAAATCTGTCGAGGCGCACCTAAGAGCCCGCCTTGGTGCAAGGCGCTCGCCCGGGCACCCACTTTTCATTTTACTAGGTGAGGGGTTAGGGCAGACCCCCCTTGGGTGTCTACTCGCCCAGACGGGCGCCTCAACATCTATGTATGATAAAAAAACAATATTTGCAAAATCAAGCCCTAACCATACTCATCACTATTTGAAAACTTAGACAATGTTATAGGGAAAGGAAAAACAATTTAGGCCTAATTAAACTAGCAATTGAAAGTATATTTGTACGGAATGTGGGAGCACAAAGAGAAATATTTTTGGCTTTGGTGTCGAGTGATAAATGGTCATTCCAAGCTCAACCTTTACTCGAATGAATTCCATGTGAAGACCTTAGTTCTACCCTCAGGTTTCTTTTAAGTCTAAACCACTCTCTCTCTTCTTTACATGTTAGGTTGCTCCACAGCCTACAATCTCGTGGCTCTAATATCACATTCCCTGTTGGGCTCAGATCATATTTTATTATTTTCTTTCTCAATGCAATCACAAAGAAAATGGCCAAGTTTTTACTGTTATAATTTAATATCTGACCTTATAGATGTCTCTTTCTCCGTATTTCTTGCTATTCTCTGCCTTGAAGTCGTGTACATTACCTGGTATGCTCTCCTGTACATATTTCTTGTTGAAGTGCATGAGCCTAGGTCTGGGAGCCTTATTTCAGGTATTCTTAGGTAATTAGCAATATTGATAGTTATGTCTGGGTAATGAACACTTTTACTCATTGTGCATCATCATGAATTTTTTCAGATTTCAAGAATCATGAAATTATAAGAATAGCTGCCAAACTTGTTGCTTATCGAATATGAAGACATTTCCTATGACTGTATAGGTTATGTATTATGGGTGACATCATTCATATACTCCTTTGTTATGGGGCTATAATCCATCTTCAGTCAAACTAATTTGGTAGCTGAAGACCTCACAAGGTTGAGCTTAAGAGTGTTCTAAATCTTCAGTAGGGGGACCTTTCTCACTCACCAATTAGGTCATTTGCATGTTGCTCAACCTGGCAAAACACGTGAAACGGTCCTTCGCCCGCTTTGGGTAAATTAATAAGAAGAATGCTGCAAGCACATGTTAAATAACAATGACTTTCTGTTGCTCATGGAGAGAAAATACATCTTTTACCCTGACATGCCATAATTCCTTCCATGTAGTAACTTTGCTGTCAATATTCATTTCACAATTCACAATGATATTGACGAGATTAACACATGTGAGATAATAATATTTTGTCAAGCAATCTCACCCATTGGATTTAATATTAATATTGCTCATGAGTTTTACATGGACTGCTGCAATGCTTAGTGTGTTATCTCACATATTTCCATCTGAATAAATTCATGCTAAAGAGGGCGTTAATCTAATTGAGCAAGTTCTAAGTAGTTAAACCATCCTACCCAAGACTTGACACAGAAAAACAAAATTCTAGCCCACACGGTGAGCCCATAATTTAATAGTGAATTGGCATATACATGGATGCAATGATTGTGAATAACAAGTGAAAAATAATCTATTTGCATTTTTTTTATATGTACGAGATATTTCAAGCAACAAGTTATAATCATATGCAAAATCTATCCTCTATAGCATGAATAATGCTCGAGTAGTCACAAAATCCATGCATATTTTTATCAACATAAAAATTTTACATTATTATGGTTTATCATGTATGCATGAATGTGATAACTTGCATAAGAACCTGTGGAACAATTATTCAAACATTAAAAGATCACGTGAGATGCTCTGTAATAGTCATCATAGTAACCCAATGAATAAGATGAAAAATGAGGAATTTTCCATATTATGTTATTTTTCCAAGCATGTGGGCCTTTGATTCTCAGGGCCAATTCAATACCCGACATAAGGCTTATGACAATGGTTTAGTACAACATCTCTTGTCCAAAGTAACTAATCTTATTATTGCCAACCAATGAAGGTGGGAAGCAGTGGGGCTGTAGGGAATGAAACAACTGGTACTATGATGCAAAAGTTTTGGGATTCAGCTTTAGGTCTGGCACCTCTTGATGATGATGATGATTCACAAAGGTTTGTTTCTTATTCTTGGTACAAAAACATTAGTGGGCTAGTATTCTGATTTTGAATCAAACCTTACTATTTATCATGGAACATCTTGGATGCAGTGAAGGTTCGTTGAAAATGGCTTCTGAAGGAACAGACACCGGGCGATCTTCTCTTTATCCATCAGCTCTCCCTAACACATTTGGATTCAAGATTCAGGATAGAAGGGGTCGGATGCATAGATTTAATTGTGGTATTTATCTCAAATCTGTATCCTAAGAAGATATGTTCTGTTAGTTTTTGTACTCTCTTGTACAGTAATGCCTCCACTGGATCAGATACCAGAAGTCTCACAGACTTGTTGACCTGTATCATTCAGAGAGTTGGAGACGACATTGATCGGAATCACCTACCACTTATTTTGGTCGGTATTTATATTTTTCTTTTGATTTTATATGTTTTGTAACTAACGAGTTGATGTATAGTATGAAGACGAAGATCACGACAAGATTGTTCTTTCAACTGATGATGACCTGGCAGCAGCTGTTGAGCATGCCAAGCTAGCCGGTCTCAAGGTAAGACAAATTCCTCTGCATTTTCTATTCATCTTAGCCATTATCAAGTCTTAGGAATCTATATTGGACTAGTTTAGATGTGAAGCATAAGCTTCGTACTCTTGTTTATTTTATCATGTGCAAACATTTTCTTGTAAGATTATATGCCACTCGAGTACAATTATTCACTTGCTTGCCAACAACTTTTCTAGGGTAGTTCATCCAGACACTGGGATCTGTATGCTCTTTCCTTCATCTTTTTGAAATAATACAAGATCGTACTTGTTGATCCTTCACCTTTTACAAAAGTTACTCTAAAGGTGGCGATATCATCTGGACGGTGCAACATGACAATCTCTTGTTGAGGTTTTGTCAGATGAATTGTTTAAGTTTGGTCTAGATAGATTCTCGAATACTGCACCTATGTTACAGTAGTGAGCGTCAAATTTATTATCTCTATGGGATTAGATCCCGAGTTATGGCGAAGCAAAAAAAACAATGAGATTATGGAAGTAAATATTCTCGCATTTATTGCTACTGCACTCTTTATTCTAGTTCCTACCGCTTTTTTACTTATCATTTACATAAAAACAGTCAGTCAAAACGATTAATTTGACTGAAACTTATTAGTTCTTATGAATGTTAATTTTGTACCGCGCCATATCAGTTATATATATATATTCCGTAAAGTAACATAAACGGGAATGAATAAGAATAAAGAAAATATAAAATAAAATACAAAATTCAGCAAAGGGGTTCAATTTGATTTGTACTGTATCTGAAATGAATTCTATTTCTATTCTTTAACTCTTCTAGATTCAATTTTGGCATTTTTAACCTACTCATTTTGGATATATTATGAAGAATTAACATTTCGAATAAAAGAGGGCAAAATATAAACAAATAAAAAAAGAAAATAGAGGCTAACCTAATTTTTTTACCATAACCATTAACCAATTAACCATATAATTAACCATATATATTCCTATCCATATACATATGTCTATCTACTCCACAAAAAAAAATAGAGGAAAAATAGAGGTATAGAGGTATATATTATATAGCTAGATGAATAAGTATGTAGCATGCTCTGGATTATTAAAAAAAAAACAAGGCTACATTTTCTGACTATTAAGAGGAGGTAACTGGAAGAAACAGAAGCAAAACTTGCAAACATCTGCATCTACATACGTTGTAACTGTGACATCAGCTGTACATTTCCAAGATGATGTAGCTTATGCCCTTTTAATATTTTTGGATAAGTGAAGGGAATTGATCAACACTCTACATATGATGTGATTACTCATGCAGGAGATGTAGAATTTGATGTTGTAATTTAGTTTAAATGCTTTACCGGCTGGGCTGTCGTCACTTAATTTGATCAGTATATGCTTTACCTATTATTAATTGTTACTATCATAAGGTGGAATTGTATGTGTGCCTTGTGATCTCTCTAATAAATTTCTCTTTAAACCTTGCATCACAATGTTCGAGAGCAGTTTGTTAACGTTAAATTGCTTTTCACAAGTTGAGAAGTACATTCTGTTCAACTTATCAACATCTACTAAGCGATCTCATTGACTTCTGACTGAAAAATAACAGGGTTTAAGGTTGTATCTCGAGGATACTGGCTCAGCTGTCCTTAAGAGAAGAGGTAGGGATTCCAGTTCCACAAGCACCACAAGCCTAGAATATGCCCAGAAGGATGCATGGGCATCAGCATACGGCGCAGTTGCAGCTGGGGCTGCCCTTGTTGCTGGGCTTGGAGTCATGGCTTATTTGAAACGATCCAGTTAATGGACTACCAAACTCATCATTCTTGTTACTTGTTGTTACACTCCTAAAATTTACAGATTTCCAGAGCAGGTTGAACGAGCATGTCATTTCTTAAAATGGAACTGTAATTACGTTGTAATCTGTTGAGGGAAATGAATAAGAGGCGACCCTCCATTCCCATTATTATACTTGGGGAATGCGAAGGAATTGGTCACAAAACTCGAGGCTGTAATCATTTTTTCTGTTGTATACCATGGTTGACAATTGAAAGGAATGAATTGTATATTAAGCATGGAGACATTAGTTTGCCATACTGATGGAAATACTACTTAGCTAGCCCCCCTTGAAGAGGCAATTTGTTAAATTTTATGAATCGTTTACAAAAAAGAAACAAAAAGCATTACACATAGTTGTGCGAAGTAGAGGGGAGATGGTTGAGGGAGGGAAATATAGGGATCCGGGGTTCTAAAAAGGACAAATTTAATTTAGGGATTCATTGATCTAAAAAGACAAAAAGGTAGACAGGTTGCACTGCCCACCACCAGCCTGTCAGTCACAAAAGAAAGACCTTGACCGGGGTTCCGCAAAAATGAACTGGACTCGTCACGCTGCTGATCTGCAAAGCCTGCAAGATAAAAACTTTTATCCGAGAAGATCGAAGGAGTCTATATACCTTTAAAAACGACATTCAGGTGGCTGCTGTCGAGTTTTTATTATTATTGCATTTTGAGTTGTTTCTATCGTTTTCACATTTTTTTAAATTATTTTCTCAATCACTTTTTCCATTATCAGGAAAATGGAGCTGTTACAGTAGTGTTACGTTTTGGTTTTGTGTATTCATTGGACCAATCTTTATGCGTGTTCTAATAGTTTGATTGTGTAGGCATGTCAAACAAGTGGGTGAGTTAGGTCATTGCAGGTGCGGTTCTCGAGTTACAAAAATCTAATATTAAATGAGTGGAGCAATTGCACACCAAGATCCAATCAAGCGAGTTGTGCGTTCGACGCACAACTACCTACATAATGTGCATAGTTAAAAAAGCTTCAAGTTGCTGCTTTACAACAAAAAGTAAAATAGCCCGTGGTTTTTTTTTGGTGTAAACATAGGAAAATGCGAACAACTATCTATTGTGTTTAGTGACATCCACAATACAACACATGTCGCTTTGTTTCAACATAAAATTGTTAGAAGAAAACAAAACATCACATTCTGGTAATGTAAAATAAAAAAGATAAATGATATAGATGTCACAAGTAGTATAATATATCACCATTATAACACTATACTTTTTCATTTCATTAAATTCTAATATAGCATGTGCTTAGGGTTATCTATTACACAAAGTGAAGTAAAGAGAATATAATATTTACAATTGAATATAAAACATGCATCATACTATATTGTTCATTTATGTACATAACAATATAGAACATAACTACTTTGTTTCCATTAGTATAAAAATTCACCAAAATATATCACTCGTGGTCTTTAAACTTTTTCTTTTAAAGTTATATACATTACACAAACCATTTATATGCTTGATAAATTTGTGGTTGTCACATGTCTCAAGAGTCATACATGTATTATATTTTTATTAAAATTATTGTAGTTAATTGGGTCACTCCCGAGTGTCTGCGGATCACCACAAAACCAGCTAACTAACATGTGAGTATGGATTTAGGTGAATTCTGATGGTTGACAAATTTCATCACCCTAACCCAACTAAAACATGTCCATCTGGGGGTGTCACAAATGTTGACCCAGTTTGATGGGTCTAATTGTGTGCTCACCAATTCAGTTTGGTTTTATGTTCTAACAATTTGTCTGCATGTTAATTAGTCTAGTCTATCCTTCTGCTTGATAAAATTAGCTTTGGGTTCAAATGGAGTTATAAGAAACTATCTATATGTTCATTGGTCATGTTTTTCTGTATTCAAGCAACATGTTTGAGTGTTAACCAGTCTAGTTTGTCAGTGTGCTTACAAATTGGAGGGAGTCAACAGGTTGGATCGAATATGTTGTTAATCAAACTGCTCTATCTCTTGGTGGGTTGTATATAAATAATTATGGAATTATAGTACTAATCATGTGTCCAAAAAAATAGTTTTGAATCTAAATTTTAGTAATGATGCATGTTCAAGGAAGGCAATAAGTTGTTAAGTAAACACATGTCTGTCTATTCCAAATAGTTTGGTTGTATGCTTATCTCTTAATTCACTCTTTGTGTTCCAATACCATGTTAGTGTGGCGACTAATCTAGCCTGTCTGTGTGCTTATAGGTGGGAGGGAGTTTACTTGATACTAATTGAGATACTTTCTCTTTATGTTTGTGAGTTGTATATGAACAATGCATATTGCAGGGTAGTACTAATCATGAACCTAACAAAAAAACTATTTTTAGTAGTGGTTCATCTATATGTCTTCTTTCTACTCCATCTAGACATGTGTGCCTCTTGTTTTTTTATTCGAGTTGCCTATTTTTGTTCTTCTGACCGTCTACTATTAATCCAATTAGGTGTATGAATTTTTAGCGGATATTTTAAACATCTTCAATCCACTAGTTTTTATACATAAGTGGCAATAGAGGTTGTTTCTACAATTAATTCAGATGCTTTTTAACTTACTATTTAATAAAGAAGATTTTAGAGGTTGTTGTATATATTATCTGCATAATGGATTTACTTATTATAAAATTATTTTTAGTGAAGTGGTTGCAAACTTAACTATAAGTACATAACAACATTTGAATAGTTGAGATAGATTGTCATCCTTCTTTTTGTGTAAGGAACTTCTTTTAGATAACATTATATTAGGCCTACAACAACAATATGTGAGAGAGCGCAAATAATCATATGTGAGAGAGTGCATCTACTATTCGAGTACCTTTCTTGTGAACTTGAAAAAACAACAAAAATATATTTGTTCACATAAACTTTTTGAATTATTTTTCACAAAATTAATCATAAATACTTTTAAGAATAATTTAGCTGGTACATAGTTGCTTTTATTTCATACTCGATATCGAGAATAATTTCTTCAATCTCAATATTGATTCAAACGTAATTCATGTGTTTAACACATGATCTGTACTAGTTCCAGACAAGAAAGAAAAGTGTACTTGAAGAGCTCAATCGATTTCACCTAAAAGCGGATCTATAGACATTCATCTCAATTGGGTCGTGGCCTAGTCGTGCTCTGAAAACTTTAAAGACGTAAGATGCATAATATAAGGTAACTAGAAATACTAGTTGGGGTTGGATGATGTAACCAATTATTTTAGTTAACTATTAAAAAGATAAATATAACAAATGTTTTATAGTATATATTTAATTATGGTACCAACATATCAAATATTAGCATACACCTTAGCTAGTGTAGCAACTAAATTGTAAATTAATTAAAAAACTAAAGCATAATATAAACATTTAGTCATATTCTTGAACACTAAACTAATTGGAAAAGAATACAATGCTCTTAAATGTGTACAAGTGCAACAAGTTAATGAATATTTATGCAAAGACAAGAGAACTAACACAAAGTTGAACCTATGGCAATGCACATAATATAGACAACCAACAATAGAAAAATATCTAAATAAGTTTACTTACAAAACCATACATACATTTATAATTTTGCAAATTTTGCTTTGGTCCATAAGTCACTAGGTTTGGGTTCGCCTAAAATTTAAACCATATATATATATATATACACACACACACACACACACACACACACACACACACACACACCTAATGTGTGTGTGTATACCTAAAACTAAGGCTCTATCATACTTTCCAAAGAAGGTGAGTCAAGTTAAGTAGAATTCCATGGGGTTTTGAGTCGAGTCAAACTACAAACTAATGGATTGCTTGTTGCACTGTCAAAGAAAATATGAATATGTCTTGGGCTTAACTTATGAAAGAGAAACTGTGAGAATTATACTAGTAGTCCCGATACAAAAGGGGTGGTGAACGTCATGTATAAATGGCGTACATCCATTTATAAATAGTAATATAAAATTAGAGACAATTGTGCAACTAGTAATCTAGAGAAATATATGATCAACTCTCCTTTGATATCATCTCTTATTCTCTCTCTAATTTCCTTCTCACTCCCCCAATATTGTGTATGATATATACAATATGCACAAAGGTACGGTGTAATGTAACCAGACTATGTTATACTACACAATGTCTATTATCTAGTCATTCTTAATGCTCTATTCAAAGAGAAGGGGTCTACTTTACCAGTAGATTTAGTTGTGAAGTGTATTATCTATTGAGCATTATAATTAGACACATGCTAAGTACGTGCGATATAATTGAATTCTTTTAATACATAAATATGAAACATAAAATGATTTATGTTTCCCCATTTAGAAAGGACATTATGTCTCCCCCTTCCTCATATAGGTGAAAAATACTGGATGACCTAAGAGATTGTAAATACAATGTGCAACATGAGGTTTCAAACCCGGGTTCCCCAGGGAGGACAGGCTGGGTCGAACCATCTGCGCTACACTGGCCGTGTAATATGTTAGAAAACTTAAATTGTAAACAAAATTTCACAAAAATATATTGTAAGTGTCAAAGAATTGTGAATTAACTTAGTTTTAGTTTGGATATCTATTTTCAAGCCTTCTCAACTCTAGAATTAATCCAAATTGATAAAATGTTATACAAAAAATTATTTCCATCCTAAATTTATAATTAGTAAGTACAATAGTCATATACAATCTTCTAAATTGAATAGTCCAATTCACATCCAACTAACTCCTTTAACTTTTAGCATGCACTACTACAGAAACAGCGTTCAGTGTCGCTTTTCTGGGCGTCGGTTATTTAGGAAAACCGACACCTCTAATATTAGACATCGGTTATTTATGCAAACCGACATCTATATTCGAAGACCAGCCAGACACGAGTACCGCTTTGTATTCAGTGTCGGCTGGTTATAACAGACCGACGCCGAAAATCGCCTGCGAAATCCAATTTTCGGGCGAAAACATTTTAGGTCACCTACAACGTCGGTGTTTTAACTATTCACCGACGCCTATTTAAAATAAAAATTTGTGCGAAAAGTCCCACTTTCAGTGTCGGTTATCATTTGATAACCGACGCTGATAATGGTTCCCGCCAAAAAATTTAGGGTAAAGGTTGTCTAGTTGGGCGTCGGTGTTTTACTATCAACTGACGCCGAAGACTTTAGGTGTCATTTGTATTTGATAACCGACGCCTTTACGAACTTAATAGACCCACGATCGATCGATCGCACCGGTACCTGTTTCATTGTCTTCATCGCCCGCTAGCTGCTGCCTGTGCTTCCTCGCCTCGCCTCGCCGTCGCCGCCGACGGTGCTGCTACTCTGCTCACCGACGCTGCTTCTTCTTTGCCGCCGCTGCTCTGCTTCTTCGCCTGTTGCTTCTCTGGCTGGCGCCTGCTGCTTCTCCGACCGTCTGTTGCTTCTCCGGCCGCCGCCCGCCCCTCGACTTCTTCGTCTGCTCACCGCCACTGCTGCCGCCGCTCGCCGCCGCTCTTCTCCACGCTAGCTCCAGGTTGGCTAGCCTCTTTGCTTCCTTCTCCTTAGCTCCTTACCAACAGCAAGCACGACCGTGGCTGTGTTGGCCTACCACGGCCGTGGTAGGCCAACACAGCCACGACCGTGCTTGCTGTTGGTAAAGATATGAACAAATTTTTATGTAATGCTTTATGTAAATCCTAGGATATGAACAAATATTTTGTTTGCATATATTTGTCATATATTTGTGCTTCTAATCGTAATGTTTGGCCTAATTCAGTAAATTTTGATGCATGTTGAAATAAGATTTAAACTTGTCAATTGTAGCATCCTAATTTTATTTGATGGTGATTAGCGGGAGCTGCACGAGCAAAGGAAACAAGGCACATTCATCCCTCAGGGCACAAGGGATGAATTGACAGTTGCTCTGGGTAACCCAGAGCATCCTGGACATGTTAGGGGTGTAGGCGCTGGTGTGGGCATCAAAGCATTCTTTGGGCCATCCCAGCGCAAACCCAGAGCGGGACTTTCACAAGAAGAGGTAACCTATTCTTTTTTTAGAATGTTACTGCAAAAGAGAATTCAATAATAAGAAGCTAATGTTTCTTTTATCCATGTATAGGAGAATAAGAGAGTCGAGGATATAGTTGCTAAGAAGGTCAATGATATAGTTGTCGAGAAGGTCAAGGAAGAAATAGTGCGGTGGCAGGCATCTCAGGCTTCCAATCAGCCTATGGCGACCCACTCTTCTCCTGATACACAGACTGCAAGTAATCTTGGAGACCCATCGCCTAACACGTCTCCTGTAAGTATTATTTATGACATTGTAGCTAGTCTTTTCAAGATGATATGTATATATGTATAACATTCTTTATGTAAATTTGTAGGCATTGAAGCCATGCCGCTTAAGAATGCAAGACTATGTTATTGCAGAGGCGCGGGCTTACCCGTCCCTTCCTGGGGCAACGTTTCATGGGACTCCAATGCCGCAGGACTACGTTCGTGTGAGCCCGATATGTGTATTACCCGATTGGAGGGAAGCTGCATTGCCATATGCCCACCCAGATATTGATACACTTGGTGAGGCAGAAGGCGGGGTGATATTTTGGCCCAAAGCAGATGTCGTCTACACTACTGAAATTGTAAGATAAATTTACATTACTTTAGATTGTTAATGTGTATATATGAGGTCAACTGATCTGAAATTATATATACAGGTTAAAAAGAAGACATCCGGAGCACCTAGGCCTCCACCTCCACTTCCTGCATTACCAAGTTGGGTTCCAACTGACCTAAAATACCCGTTAGGTCCTGCTTGTAGGGGAATGGCATGTTGGCTACGGGCACATAATATACATTGCCCTATAGTTGTTTCTTTAGAAGCAGATTATGCAGGTCAATCATACGATAGCTCTTTATTTATACAAGATATTATTGAGCTGTTTATGTATGATTGGTTGAATACATCAATGATAGAGACATGGATAAGGTGAGATCTTGTTTATACATCCATATACCTTGTGTAAGATCCGGTGATCTGGTTTCTTATATATTAATGTATACGTAATACATGTTTTGCAGCTACTTAGTCGAAGATCAATGCAAACAATTTGCATTTGATCATGTGGGATTTTTGATTCCATCATTGATTAGTATGGTAGCTAAAGACCCTGATAGTGTTCAACAATACTGTATAGATGCTTTTATAATTTTTGGTCAGCAAAAGAAGACGATAATAATAGCTCCATTCAATGTCAAGTAAGTTTACTTTATTTATAATTTGGACTTAAGAAAATTCCATTTTTATTGTGCATTTTGAGTTATTAGTTTTTAACTTTTTTACCTATAGCGCTAGACATTGGGAGTTACTAGTTATTGTCCCCGGGACGTTCACTATTTATTATCTAGATCCTGTGAGAAGTACATTGAACACTAAAATTGGACACACATTGAGAATGTCATTATTCTGGTGAGAAATATTTCATTTTTATATCCATTAACATATGTTATTACATTACTATTTAATTATGCAATTTACTGTGTTACATTAACATGTAGGGGTTTAGATGCATTCAAAAATACTGGAGGAAATGTTCCAAGGAGAAAGAACCAGCCAATAATTTGGGAGAACGTAAAAGTAAGTTCCCGACTCCAATATATATATATATTATTTATGTGAACTGTACTTAGTTGTATTTTTTAATATTTTGTGTGTTTCAATTTATAGTGCGCTACACAAGACAACGACTGGGCATGCACATACTATGTGATGTGATTTATGCATATGATTATCCGACATGCCGCATTGGATATTAATAGCATACATGAGGTATTATATATAGTCTCATTAGTTAGTATGAAATATATCAATCTTATTTTTATATCATTACTTATATATATACATCATTCTCTTTGCAGGTGTTTAAAATTGACCACACTATAGGTAAACGCTTAAAAAATGTACATGCTCCATATACGATGGAAGCATTAAATGAAGTAAGAGAAGAATGGGCAAAAGCCATACAAGCAGTGGCGATTGTAAGATATAATTGGGATGCTGATAGCGATGCTGAATGATATTTTGTAAATGAATATTTCTGAATGTTTCTACATGTATTTGAATGTTTCTACATGTGTGAATGTGAGAATTGAATTGATGTCTGAATGTATCTACTTGTGTGAAAAAATATTTGTTGATTTTGTAGGTTTGTGGCATGTTTGTAGGCTGATATCAATGGAAGTCGTAAACTTTTCTGAACTGCAGGTTCTCATCCTGCTGACTAGCCACAGCAGGCCTGCAAACTGATAAGAAAAAAAAAATTAAAGTATAGGCGTCGGTTATTTATAGAACACCGTCATCAAAGGCCTACAGCGTCGGTTATTGGATAAAAACCGACGCCTAATATGACAAACAACCCGACCGTACAGGAAAGCACGACCGTGGTGGAAAAGGCGTCGTATATTCGTATAAAGCTGACGCCTATAGTACTAAACACGGCCGTGCAGCGAAGCACGGCCGTGTCGTCTGGGAGTATGGCGTCGGTTGTTCAGTTGTTAACCGACGCAGAAAGTGTCTTAGGCGGTGCTCTTTTTTGTGGCGCGAACCCTATAGACGTCGGCCAACTATATATAACCGATGCCTATATCATATAGGCGTCCGTTAGAAAACCGACGCCGAAGAGTTCGACCTTTAGCGGCGCCCACATAGGCGTCGCTTGAAAACCGTCGCCAAAGGGGGCTAAATAACCGACGCCAAAGGCGTGTTCTGTAGTAGTGATGTCATACCTCTGCTCCCCTTTTATGTCATGTACTTCTTGACTGATGTTGCTAGAGAGAAGGCGGAGAATATGTTTCTACATACTACTGACAAGAGGGTTAGTATTTATATAGGACTATGGGCATTTGTCAATATCTATTTATACAATGTGAGACTAATCCCAACATACAAGAGTATGGACAAACTTATATACTTAACACTCCCCTTCAAATTGGTGTATAGATATCATAAGAACCCAATTTGGTACATAGGATTTTACCCAACATCTATTTTACAATTTAGTAAATAGATCTATAAGTTAATCTTCTAAGCGAACCAGAATGAGTTTGATCAACTTGTCTTGAACCTTCTCTTTGATGAAGTGACAATCAACTTCAATGTGTTTTTTATGTTCATGAAATATGGGATTGGAATCTATCTGAATTGCAACTTGATCGTTGCACTGTAATTTTATGGCTTAAAATTATGGAAACCTTAGTTCTTCCATGAGGTTCTTGACCCATAGAAGTTCATTGGTGACATGAGCCATAGTCTGATATTCTAATTCTATGCTTGAATAAGAAATGACATCTTACTTCTTGCTCTTTTAGAAGACCATGTTACCTCCTACAAAGACAACATCCCGTCATAGATCGTCGGTCAATGACAAAGCCTAGAAAAAGCATGCACCTTTAGGTAGTTGTACTAGTGTAGAGGAGACCTTTCTCAGAGGATTGTTTGAGATAATGAAGGATGTGAATAACATCATCGTAGTGACTAGTATGTGATTTCTCCATGAATTGACTAACCACACTTGTAGCAAACGATATGTCTGGCTGAGTAACTATGAGATAATTCAGTTTTCCAACCATTCATATGTATTGTCCATGATCAACAAGAGGCTTCATATGATCTTTATATAATTTGATTTTAGGATCCATAGGATTCTGAAGGTTTTGATCTCAACATGCACGTTTATTCAAGGAGATCTAGAAAGTACTTACACTAAGAGATGATGATTTTGTCTTTGGATGTTTCCACCTTAATACCAAGGAAGTATTTGAGAGGGAAAATATCTTTGATTTGAAATTTGCCTTAAAGAAACTATTTTAGACCGGTAATTCCTTGGTGATTGTCACCTATAGTAACAATTTGTTCACATAAAAGACTAGAGGTATATAACCATAGGATCCATCCTGATACAAGATAGAGTGTTGGAGATGAGGCCTTTGTAGGACAAAGGCTTCAATAGATTGACTAAACTTCCCAAACCCGCTCAGTGTGATTGCTTTAGCCCTTTCAAGTATTTATGAAGTCGACAGATAAGATGAGACTCCCCTTGAGCAACAAACTCGGGTGGTTTCTCCATATATATTTCTTCAGTAAGTCACCATGAAAGAAGGCATTCTTCATATATAGTTGATTGAAAATGATGTGTGGTAGGATTTTAACAACTATACCCCTTTTGAGTTTTGGAATATCCAAGGAAGACATACTTCACAGCTCGAGGACTGAGCTTGTCATGGCCATTACCTAATTTATGGACAAAACTAAGACACTCAAAATTTTAGTGGGAACACTATATAGTGGGTGATTAGGATAGAAAATCTAAAATGGGATTTGATTGTGAAAAAAATATGAAGATATATGATTAGAGGTAGTATCAGTGCAGACAACGTCTCCTAAAAAATGGTAGGGAACATTCATATGATGAAGAATATGTCTTTTTGTTTCAATAATATGCCTATGTTTTCTTTCGACCATTCTATAGTGTTACGAAGAATGGGGACAAGAAGATTGATGAATAATTACTTTGTTGGAAAGAAACAAGGTGAATGCATGATTGAATTACTCTTTTACATTATTGATTCAAAAAATGTGAATACTTCAAGGGAAATGTGTTTTGATTTTAGGACAAAAATTTGCACAATAGAAAAAGTTTCAGAATGACTTTTCACGAGACACAATATATTTCTAGATAGTTTGTTAATAAAAGTAATAAAACATCAAAACCCATGTTTGGAGGAGATCTACTAGGTCCCCCAAATGAAATATTAGATCTATGGTGCTTTCCTAGCTGACAAGCTTCACAAATTAGCTTATCTAAATAGGAAAAGTAAGGATGTAAATTGCAAATATTCTTGAGAAATAAGTGACCAAGGCGACTATGGATGTTTAGAAGAGACACAACCATACAAGCCTTCAGAACACTTTCCAAATAGTAGAGACCAACTTCCTCATACCTACCACCAATCATTGCCTTGTCTAAATGTCCTGCATAAAACATCGATCAGGATCAAAAGTGGTGGAGGCACAAAGAGTACATGCTAATCTACTAATAGATTGTAAACTAAATGGGGAAGGAAAGAATAAAAAGGGCAAAAGGAAGGTCAATATAAGGAAGGTCCGAGATGGTCCATGTGTCCAGAAAGACAACTGAAGATCCATTCACAATGGTGACTTTAGAGGTACTACCACTTGTGGTGGACATATTGGAAATAAGACTGGATATATGTTGAATATGATCAATTGCACCAAAATTGAGTATCTTTGATGACAAACATGTGTTTTGGGATTGAGCTATGTAGGATGTAGAAGAATTGGATGTGCCTGACATCTGAACATATGAAGCAACAGATGAGGATGATTGTAGGGATGCTCATATATGAAGGATATGATTATATTCTTCATCACTCATCTTGATCTGATGAGGAGATTTCTTGGTTGATTCTTATAGTGAGATTGACAATAGTAGGAGTCTGAGATAGGAAATAATGAATAGAGTAGCATGTCTCCTTCCAATGATTCTTTTTTCTACAGTGGGGTCATCCTCTACCCTAGAGCACCCTCCCCCTCTTCCACCATGACCCTGTCCTCTATAGTATAAATTGGTGGCGTTGTGAGAAATGAAGGTAGATGACTATACGATAGGATTGGTTGAAGAGATTTTCTTGAGGAAGGCTTTGGGAGACATTGATATTCTTCTTCTAAGGAGGGATGCTCTATCTCTGATAGAATCTGGCTTCTAACTCCATCATATTCCTTATGAAGTTTGGCAAGGAACTTGGTGACAACCATCTAATCTTGCTACTTTTGGATTTTGAAATGATAGATGGAGATAGAGAGGAGACTATTTAAATATTTTGTGATGCAAGTGACCTCTTCAAAATATTTTTGCAGACACTTCTCCTCCTGATGAAGATTGTACATCTCAAGCCTCATGCCAGACATCCGAGAAATGTTGTTGAGCACATAGTTGGAGATGATCCTAAAATGATTTATAGTCATTCAGGTAGTATGTGATATCAAAATATGAGGCTCTGTTGACTTCTACAGATTGCATAGGAGGTTGTCATCATGTTGTTCCCACTATGGAAGAGAATCATCTGCAAGAGGTCCTTCTATGAGATGCCTCCCTTTCCCTTGACCTTTAAACTAGATATTGATCTTGAAACTCTACTAATTGAAGTTGTATCCATTTAGTTTACTCAAAGTGATGACAAAGTTTTGTATAATAAGAGGTGTGGACATAGGTTGTGGAGGCTTTGCATCTCCCATGATATAGTACAGGCAGGCTGCAACATGGTGTGTTTCTAGACTGACAAAAGGGCTCTAGACCTGCAATAGTTGGAGATGATTCTAGATATAGAGACCTTGTAGATCTATTTGTGCATGAATAGTGTACAAGGATGAAGAGACTAAAGTGGAGATGATTTGCACAGAGATCAATCTAGTGAAGGTGATTTCTACAGTAGATATGTTTCCATAGATATTGTTTCTATGAAAATGTGATCGGAGAAGATGTATATCCAATTGGAGATATTTTTCCATGGAAGTGACTTCCATGAAAACATAGCTGAAGAAAATATGGATCCGGGTGGAGATGATGTCCATCATATATATATATATATTTCCAGAGAGATGACTGTTGGTATGTATGCCCATAGAGCTATGTATAACATTTGAAATTAATGGATATGTGTCTATAAAATTTGAAATCCTTTCAATTTTTGAACCACTTTATTATAATTGATGCGAGGGCTAATGTATATGTTTGTACTAACAAGTCTCTTTTTGTATATTATCCTGTCTCAAAGAGGGAAATCTATGACTTTGGGTGACTCAAGCTTTTTAGAAGTCAAAGACAAAGGATGTGTGGACTTGAAGTTCTCTTATGGGAAGGTACTGACACTTCATAGACTCAGACATGTTCCATCCATTCAAAATAATATCCTTAGTTGTGAAATTCTTATTAAGAATGGTTTTAGAATAGACTGTAAATATAATAAGGTTTCTATTACACCCTCTAATGACTCTATATTTTGTCAAGGGGTATTTATGTGACATGGAGAACCTATTTAATATTCTTATTGAACTTGTTTTAAATTTAATTTAAATTTTGAATGAAAGTAGTTTTGTTTGCATGAATCTTATATCTTGTGACGTATGGCATAGTCATTTTGGACATGCTAATTATCTCAATGAAATGAATAATGAATCTAGATTTCATTCCTAAATCCGACATTAATGTTAGAAGATTTCAAATCTATGTGCATGCTAAACTCCCTAGAAAGCCTTTTTATTTTGTGAATAGGAATTTAGAAATCCTTGATTTAGTGCACAATGATATTGTGAGTTTAATGAAATTGATACTAGGGACAAAAATGTTGTTTCACATCTTTTATTTATGATGGAAATAGATATTATTATGTCTATTTACTTAAAAGTAAATATGAGGCATTAGAAAAATTCAAAATTGGAAAGAAGTTAAAACTCAAACATATAAGGTACTTAAATGATTAGCGTCTGATAGGGGGGATAGCACACCTCAAACTTGTTCTTAGAATTTTTTCAATTACACGGTGTAGTTCATCATGTTACCGCTCCTTATTCACCATAATCTGATGAGACTGCAAAAGGTAAGATCCAAACCCTAGTAGATATGGTTAATGACTTACTCCAAACCTTAGGTCTACCCAAATTTATGTGGGAGGAAGCTCTGAATATGACTTGCCATATTCTAATTAGAGCTTCCTATAACATAAAGAAAGTGGTCAACTTGAGCAATGGAGAGGGAGAAAACTAAGTCTCAAATATCCTCGAGTATGGGGGTTTCTTGCTAAGGTACTTGTCTCTGAACATAGAAGGAAGAATTTGGGACTGAAAAATGGTTGATTCCATTTTCTTGGATTATGTAGAGACAAGTTATGCTTATATATTCTTGATTGTGAAATCTAAAATCTTAGGCATTTATGTCAATAAAATTGTAGAACTATGTGATGCTACATTTTTTGAGGATGTGTTTTTCATAAAATATGGTGTGCCAAAGAAGTATCTCAAAAGGTTTTATTTTCTACATGTTTCATTATCAATCATGTGGAAAGGATAATAAATGCGAGGGTGACTCAAAACATATTTTTTCTAAACTTGATGATTATGAAGAAATGGTTGAACCAAGGAGAAGTAAACGACCAAGGACATCCTAGGATTTTGAAAGTGAATTTCTCACTTACAATATTGAGTATAATTGGTTGGAAATCTAAACACCTCTCCATGGCTAGAAGAGTGGAACTAGTTCAAACCACTCCATCCATAATTCATACCTACTGGTCTAGTGCTCTCCCCCTCCATATGTGATGATATTGAGAGAATATGGAAAAACTTCTTTTTGGGAGGTTCAGAGAAGAATACTAAGGTACATCTTATCAAGTGGATCAAGATTACTAAACCTAAAAAGGAAGGGGCACGAGGATCAAGTGTGTCAGAGAAGTGAGTAGATCGGCCTCACTTATCCACAGTTGGAATCTTACTAAGAAAAAAGATAGTATATGGATCAAGTGGATCCATGAATAATATTTATATAAAACCACTTTATGGTGCATTCAAGACAATGATTCTAATTCATGGTATTTCAACAGGCTTTTGAATGAAAGACACTTCCTGAGAGAAAATGTTGAAGTTTTGATGGGTGATGGGTCAGACATTTCATTGTGGAATGACCCATGGCTTCCTAGCTACAAATTTCTAACGAATGTTCTAGGTAGAAAAGGGATCATTCAATAGAGACATGCTACTAATGTTTCTCTCAAGCTTTTAGCTAATTCCAATAACTGGAAGGTTGAAAGATTGAGGATGCATGATTCTCTAAGTTCTATATTGGCCGATGTTCCTAAACCAAATGGAGGCATGGAAAAAATTCTCTTTCTTGGTAAAACAGATCTAAAAAGTGGAGATGTGTGGGAGAAAATTAGAGAGAAAAATTGTGAGGAACCCTATTTGAAAAACCACTAGAGGGGGGTGAATAGGGTTTTATGGTTATTTTGATAATAATTTAACCAAATTAAGCAACCACAAAAATATTGGACAAGGGACAAGGATTTAGAGTGGTTCCAACCTTAGCAAATACTAAGGCAGTCAATCCACTACCCGGTTGCTTACCCAATCAGGATTTTGAAAGTATTTAATTTTATTACCTCTCAAGGATGTTACATAAAATCACAACACTTTCACCAAACCCTTCAGACAACCTTCACCTAGAAGTAGTCTCACCAACCTTGAAGCAGCCTTCCTTGAAGTAACCTCAAGCTCCCCTTGAAGTAGCCTTCCTCTTGAAGTAGCTTCCCATTGAGACAACCTTCTTGAAGTAGTCCAAAGTCCACCTTCTCCATCGAGAAGACCCTTATCCACCTAAGAAGTCAAACCCTCTCCAATCCGTAGCCTCCAACCCTAGGCGTAGCAAGGAGAGTACAAAGGATAAAAAGGAACAAGAAGGAAAAATAGAAATTACAACACCACTTGTAGCACCAGGCTTGATTTCCTATATCAAGCGTTTTGATCTCCTAACAAATGTATATGAAAGTGTAGGTGCAGTGGGTAGGATATGCTAGCCTATAGGACATGAATTTGGAGCAATGGGAATGAATAACCAATGTTGGAATTTCTCTATTGCTCTCAAGAATGAATAGCCAATTGCAAGTATTTTTCTCAAGTGTAGCACAAGTGTATTTTAGGTGTCCTATGGCTTGTCCTATTTATAGGAATGGCATATGGATGCTTAAGGACATTCTAGACACTTTCTAGTGGGTTCTTAGTGCTCAACTATCTGTTAGGTAACCATTAGTTGCTTTAACAACGACTAGTTAATTAATTCTGAAAAGTGCAGACAGAGACATTCTCGGTCGAAGATTTGTCGATCGAGAGTCCTAGTCGGTCGAGAACTTGTCGACTGAGGGACTATCTATAGCAACATTCGGATCCAACTCCCAACTACCTTGTCTGCTGTGTCTAATGGCTACTTGGGTCATTCTCGGTCGAAGAGTTTGTCGACCGAGAGTGTCTCGGTCGAGGAATTTGTCGACTGAGAATGGCCCTGTTTCAATGTTTTGAACTAGATACTAAGTGTATGAATGAGTATGCAGTTGTGACACTTTTGTAGGGGATGACCTATCTAAGTGTTGTGATTGACTAGGGAAGATCTAACGCTTGATTTACATGATGTCTAAGTACTTGTACATTATATATTTGTACAAGTTTTTACATTTGATTACAATCATGACTTAAAGCAATTTGAGCATATAGATCTTCCAAGTTGTTTGTCATCCACCTAATTCTTGCAACACTCAAGTAGCACATTAGATCCACAAGAATGAAATGTTTGTCATCATCGAAACAAAGGGATTATAATAATGTCCAATTTATCCAACAATCTCCCCCTTTTTGAAGATGACAAACATTTCCTAAATATAAAATAAGGAAATATAAATCATATGAGTTTCATACCTGGAGTATACCTTTTGTAGCCATTCTCTTGTTTTGCAAAACTCATTTTACTTTATATTTTTGGTTTTATATTATTTCTCCCCCTTTGTCATTTCAAAAAGATGACCAAGATAATCATGACTTTTATTTCTCCCCCTTAATTTTATAATTAGATGCTCCCCCTTAATAAGATATTCAGTTTGAAAAACCAAGTGATGCAAACCAAGTAAAAAATGAAACAATTTATTGTCAAATTTAGCCGCAATTTATTTCTCAATTATTTGCAAAAGATGTATCCTCTAAGCTTAGAGTACATGAATGTATCTCTAACCAAATACACAGATTGTTAAGCCCATATTTGTTTAGAGAATTCCATTATATTCATACATGTAGTAGGCTCCAAAATTACTTTAAAGATACTAAGGTCATAACTGGCCTCAAATTTTCTTTATGATGTTTACAAAATTTTGTAAGCTCCTTCTTAATCTTATAGTCAAGATAGTTTTTGTGAGCTCCCCCTTAATCTTATAATCAAGATAATTTAAGGATTCTAAGGTCTGAATAAGTATTTGATCATAATAAGTTGACCTTTTATGAGAGCTATGCACTAAAATCTTGTTTTCAATATATTAATATTAAGTGCAAGTAAATGATTTACAAATAAGCATTTTGTCAAGCTTATTTTAGGTCGACCTTGACTTCGACCAAAGCACCCCTTGGTCAAACTTGATTTTAACCAAGAGGCAATTTCTGTAGATTTCCAATTTGAAATGCATTTATGCCATGAAGTTTTACTGTTTATGCAAAATGACATCTTCATATGAGCTGAATCATAATGATCAAAAATAATATCCATTCATGGTTTGTATATATGGATCAAAGATTATTTTAGACAAACCAATGAAACATAATGATCATGGCACAATGATTATAATGGAACAGTAGAAGTAAATCCACAATACAATGATCAAGATAGAGGCATATAAATACGATGATTATGGTCATTCCAACTAAATTTCAATACATATGGTTCCTATATGGATAAACCAAGGAATTCTTTAAGAGAAACCATGTGGATTATGATAAAACAATAATTTGCTTGATTAAACCAACATGTTTCATAGTTTTTAGTTTTAAGCTCAACCATGTAGAGGATAAACCAAAATAATCTTATTCAAGGTTCATAAATTTTCAACTTTAATACAAACCATGTAAATGAATATGCTCAATAAACTTTTCAAGCAATGAATAAGTTTTGTTCAAAATCAGTTTTCATATAACACTTTTGCAATATGTTTTAAGGATTTCATATAAAGTTATACCTTAATTCATGATGCAAAAAGATCAATATGTTTTGTTTCAAAGATGGTCTCCAAGATTTATTCTTGATTTGCATATTAAATCAATCATGAATGACAAATTGATAGCAAACTAGATTAATTGAAAACAAGTTCAACAGAACTTGATTCGGTCGAACTGTTTGTCGACCAAATATATCTCGGTCGACGTTTTCTCGACCGAGAATGCTGCTGTTTGTACATGTTTTATCAGATTTGTTGCAAACTTGAGAATAGTAACCTGCTCGGTCGACTATTTCTCGACCGACAATGTTCTCGGTCGAACAGTTTCTCGACCGAGAATGTTTCTGTAATGTTTCAGAACTGTTTTCAGTAATTGCTTCCAAGTAAAAACAATAATATGAAAGTTAAAGCTCGATTGTGTTGAGATATGACATTTGTATATCAAGAATTAGTTTAGGTCAAATCTCAACTAGTCAAATTTAAACTTCTAAGTTTTAGGAACCCAAGCTAGATCATCATTCCTTTTCTTGTATGGGCATGAAAAAGAGTAGTGTCCAAGACGCAAACAATAATGACAACTTATAGAGTCAATCTCATTTCTCTTTATAGGAGTTGAGTTGTTCTTTGGGATTGATTCTCTAGCACTTGTGCCCTTCTCCAACTAGATTTTTGATAAGATTTTCCCTTAGTCTTATAACCTAGCCCTCTCCTTCCATTTTGACGATAAGAATCATTTAAGATATTATCAAGAATATTATTGTTACTCAAGCTTCTCACTTTTTGTTGTAACTTCATAATCTCATCCATTTTCTTCTTGATATCTAATTTTACTTGATCTAGATTAGATAATAAAGAGTCTCTTTCTTTTACAATAATATCATAATCTAGATGTGTACACAAAATAGATTGTCTTTGAATATCATTTACTTGAGTTTGTAGGTTTAACTTTTCTAAGGAAAGAAGATTGCAATTTGCTTCTACAAATTTTATCTTAATATCATAATCTTCAATAGACTTTTTGAGATCTTCATTTTCAGATGTGAGAGCAAGAAGTTTAGCATTTAACTCATCATTTACTTTATTTGATTTCTTAAATTTCTTCTTGCACTCAATATATTTCTCATGTGTATCTTGAAGACTAGCAATTAGATCTTCTTTTAGCAGATCAAAAAGACTTACCTCTTCTTCTTCATTTGTTGTAGCAATAAGACATTCTACTTCTTATTTTTCATCATCACTATCATCACTTGAATCATCCCATGCAGCTTTATATGCTCTTTCTTTCTTTTTGTGAGATGATTTCTTCCCTTTCTTGAGTTTTGGACAATCACCTTTCATGTGTCCCTTTTTGCCACATTCATAGCACCTGGAAGAAGAAACACTAGAGGTTTTATTAGTTTTAAAACTTTTATACTGCTTACCATTTACAATGAGAGTTTCTTCTTCACTATCATCTTCACTTGTATCATGATTGATCTTGGTTGATGCTTTGAATGCAGTGTCCTTCTTTCTCCCTTGTTGAATTTCACGTTCTCGTCTTTCTTCCTCTTCTAAAGTTGCCTCATGTGCTTCTAGGTTGCCAATAAGTTGTTCCATCCTTAGCCGGGTGAGATCATTTGCTTCTTCAATAGCAGTCACCTTAGGCTTATATTTGGGAGGAAGAGACCTAAGGATTTTTGAAACTTGATCTTCTTCGATAATTACTTTACCTAAAGCATTTAAACCATTTACAATAGAAGAGAATTTTGCATACATTTCACTAATAGACTCATTTTGATCCATACGAAATTGTTTAAATTACTGTTTAAGCATTCCGATTTTAGAATTCTTCACTTGAACCGTTCCTTCATATGTTATAGAAAGTCTATACCATATCTCATATGCCGTTTCACAATTTGATATTCTATTAAACTCACCAATGGAAATTGAACAATAAAGTATACTTACAACTTTTGCATTCATTTGGGCAGATTTTACCGTATTAGCATCCCAATTTGCATATTCCGTTTGAGGAAGTTCATATGGAGTTGATACCATTCTCCATAAGTCCCAGCTGATTCCTTGGAAGTAGAACTGCATCCTCCTCTTCCAGTAGGTGTAGTTAGTGCCATCAAAAACTGGAGGTCTATCCACGAGTGTTCCTTCTAGATTGAGGTTGTTGAGTACCCCGTCACCCATTCTTCAAGACTTTATTAGAGTTCCTTGAAGCCATGCTCTGATACCAATTGAAAAACCACTAGAGTGGGGTGAATAGGGTTTTATGGTTATTTTGATAATAATTTAACCAAATTAAAAACCACAAAAATATTGGACAAGGGGACAAGGATTTAGAATGGTTCCAACCCTAGCAAATACTAAGGCAGTCAATCCACTACCCGGTTGCTTACCCAACCGAGATTTTGAAAGTATTTAATTTTATTACCTCACAAGGATGTTACATAAAATTACAACACTTTCACCAAACCCTTCGGATAGCCTTCACCTAGAAGTAGTCTCACCAACCTCGAAGCAGCCTTCCTTGAAGTAACCTCAAGCTCCCCTTGAAGTAGCTTCCCGTTGAGACAGCCTTCTTGAAGTAGTCCAAAGTCCACCTTCTCCACCGAGAAGACCCTTCTCCACCTGAGAAGTCAAACCCTCTCCAATCCACAGCCTCCAACCCTAGGAGTAGCAAGGAGAGTACAAAGGATAAAAAGGAACAAGAAGGAAAAATAGAAATTACAATACCACTTGTAGCACAATGCTTTATTTCCTATATCAAGAATTTTGATCTCCTAACCAATGTATATGAAAGTGTAGGTGCAGTGGGTAGGAGATGCTAGCCTATAGGACACAAATTTGGAGCAATGAGAATGAATAGCCAATGTTGGAATTGCTCTATTGCTCTCAAGAATGAATAGCCAATTGCAAGTATTTTGCTCAAGTGTAGCACAAGTGTATTTTAGGTGTCCTATGGCTTGTCCTATTTATAGGAATGGCCTATGGATGGTTAAGGACGTTCTAGAAACTTTCTAGGGGGTTCTTAGTGCTCAACTAGCTGTTAGGTAACCATTAGTTGCTTTAACAACAGCTAGTTAATTAATTCTGAAAAGTGCAGACAGAGACATTCTTGGTCGAAGATTTGTCGACCGAGATTCCTAGTTGGTTGAGAACTTATCGACCGAGGGATAGTCTGTAGCAACGTTCTGATCCAACTCCCAACTACCTTGTCTGCTGTGTCTAACAACTACTTGGGTCATTCTCGGTCGAGGAATTTGTCGACCGAGAATGGCCCTATTTCAATGTTTTGAACTAGATACTAAGTGTATGAATGAGTATGTAGTTGTGACACTTTTGTAGGGGATGACCTATCTAAGTGTTGTGATTGACTAGGGAAGATCTAATGCTTGGTTTACATGATGTCTAAGTACTTGTACATTATATATTTGTACAAGTTTTTACATTTGATTACAATCATGACTTAAAGCAATTTGAGCATATAGATCTTCCAAGTTGTTTGTCATCCACCTAATTCCTGCAACACTCAAGTAGCACGTTAGATCCACAAGAATGAAATGTTTGTCATCATAGAAACAAAGGGATTATAATAATATCCAATTTAGCCAACACTATTTTCATTTGTTATGGGAGTTCAGAGGTCCCAGGAGGTACCAATTACATGGTTGGAAAGTATGTCATGGCAAACTTCTCACAAGTAGTTACATTAAGTGCTTTGGCATCAATATGGCTTCTATGTGCTTCTTCTATAGAAACAACAAAGAGAGTGTTCACCATCTTATGTTTACCTGTGAATACTCTACTCAGATATGGTCTCATGCTCAACATTACCTATCGATCTGGAATCCCTCTTCTATTGAGGTTCTTAGATCTGCAAGATGAAGAATGAATAAATTACTTGTACATGCATTTTCTTTTGGTTGTAGAGAGAGAGAAATTCTAGAGTGCACCACAACAAAGAAATTAGGGTGTCTAAAGTTTGGGGGTTATCAATTCTGATATCAAACTCCTAATTGAGTAGTCCTTTGTGCTTTATCTCATCATGGATGATGTTTGGCTTTTTTCCTTCTCTATTGTGATGCCCCACGCCACAACAAGCAAGATAACTCAAAACCAAACTATGAAATTAAAGCTAAACATCCAAGTTACCATAAAACATAAGAAATTAAAACTTATTTCACATAACCATAAGAGTCACAACACGTTTCACATAAGTCCACAAGGAAAGGCACATGCATTATATATCACATGTCTAAACATTATACAAGATACTATTTGCTGGATCTCAAGCAACATCCTATCATACAAGGTAACTTGTTTATATACATATATGCCATCTCCATACAACAACGAGTATAAAGCCAAAACCTCGTATCAGTACATACAAAAAAAACCTCCCCAAGGACCTGAGTGTACAAGGACAACACATAGGACTCTACTTATATATACAAGCAACATATCCAAGCTTGCAACACCTACTGGTTCTCTTGCTGCTCAACACCAAAAGCACCATATGTACTTCCTCAGACTCAGTCACCTAAAAGATGTGGAAACCCATAGGATGAGACCAAACGTCCCAGTGAGAGATATAACTCTCTGACAACGTCTATTAAAGAACAAAAGCTAAGTAGGAGAAATAACCTACTAAGAAGATTGAGCAGATTCAACTAAACGATATGTACTCAACAGATAAAGCATATTATACAAGACTAGGCAGCTACCACTGAACAATAGATCAAGTTATATTCTAAAAAGGAATATGAAGAACATGTATAATAGTTGACTTCTCTTATTGTGTTATAATTTAAGAAATTAGTAAAAAGACAAGGCAAAGGCTCAACCAATGTGAGACATATGTCACTCTAAGCACATATACTACACGATTATGTTATATCTTTTATTATTTCCCTGAGGAATTGAGTCGTACAACCCAAATCCAACTGACCACTTCTAAGTCGAAATTGGTGTCATACAAGGTCAAATGGAAGAGCCGAAATTCACGACCTCTCCACACCTCTTAGTCAGCACAAGAGAAACACCATAAAGACATATCAATCAACAATAAAAGATGACATATAGTCAACAGAAGGATCGACTCATGCATGGTCGTCCATATATATAACACCTAGCCCACCTTGGTACAGGTAACGACGCTAGAAGAACATGCTCACACATGGCCATTCTTAAAAGAAGGAGTGGCTAACACATGGCCATCCATATCACAAGGAGATCAGCTCACGCATGGTCGTCTCATACAACATATACTTGTAGACTCAATGAGATACCTTGACTTACACCCATGCATATTCAAAAATATGTGCTCCGAGTTATACTCATTTCACCAATCCAACAATTAAAGCTGACACTGGAAAGGATCTAAGGAACAACACACCTACATGATTAGGGTTCCACTGGATTAGTTAGCCAATTGGGTGACTTTTAGCATCAATCAAGTTACAATGTATACAACCATAAAAAACTCAAAAAGAAATAAGGGTACATTGCAACTCCAAAAGATATAAAACGTACAAGGTGTGAACTTGTTGCACAATCACCTCATGGTACTCCATTCTCTGCCATTCATAAGGCCAACACCAATATTGCACATCACTATGGGATATCAATCCCTAATCACGTCACTTGAGAGTGTCACCTTTCAATAAGCATTAAGCCATCACCCCAGGTCACATGATGTTATAACCCAATCTTTACATGAATTAATACATGTATTTGAATGCAAATAATGAACAACTTGGTATGCCTTGTTTCAAAGTATGGATTTTAAAAATGAAATCTCTCCTTACAATGGATTTCATAGTTTGTTGGTTTCATTAATCCACTAATAAAATTGGATAAAGGAAGAGAGGAAAATTCAATAATAAAGGAATTTTTAAGAATAAATGACAATGGGCACTCTAAATATGGAACTATGTAGAGTTTTCTAAAAAGGATAAGTTGAAGGCAACAAATAAGATTAATCACAGTCTGTAAACAAATATGTGCCAAAATAGGATGGTTTACCAAGTTGGAAAAAGAGTTATTATATGATTTAATAGATTAAATAAAGTAATTGCTTAAGGGGCAAGAAAAGAGTATTTAATCTTTGTATTTTAACACCAAATCATGCCCAAATTGAGATATGGTTATTTAAAGATTCCTTTATGTTTTAAGACTAATTGGAGTAAGGAGGAGAGAAAGGCATTATTTATTTATGTTTCTATAATCAAATGTTCACATGTAGGTCCTTATGATACAAAGTGGAGAAAAGGGGGCACTTCGTGCTCATATTAATTACTGGACATAATTTTAGAAGGAAGAGAATCCAAATCAAGGATTTTTGTAAGAAAAAGTAGGACATTGCAAGATGTTTTGTGTTCTAAGGGAATTAAATATAAAATCATATCAAATTTGCAGAAAGGGTAAGGTTCGAGTTAGCAAGTTTTATTTTGTATCCATGACTTTACTAAGAAAAGGATAATGAGAAATGGAAGGTTTTCCAAAAAGAATGGTATGGAAAAGAGTTAAAGACAGAGAGAAATAAGTACTTTTTGATTTTGAGGTATTATCAAAGAAAAAAAGGAAATAAAGTAGATAGGAAGGAACCGAGAACTAAGATTATGCATATAGGGTTCACTCCTTCTCTAGTCATATCTCGACTTATATAAGACCCTATAATAGAGGTAGAGAAGTTGGGGCACTGCCCAAGCCTTCTCTATAGGTTTTGATGGTAGGGAACGATCAAGAGTAGTGATCTCTGGCTCCTTCATCTTCACAACAATGAAGAGGTTAGAAGATCCCTAGATGAATTTTAGAGAGAAAGTTGGAGACCTAAGATTTGGACGAGGTTGCTCAGTCTACAAGGATACACATATACCGCTTGGGTAAGGGTTCAAATCACCTCTTTCTGTTCTAATGAACTGTTGTAATCTCTGTTGTATGAGACCCTTCTTTCTCCTAACTTCAAACTCCTCTAGTCATGAGCAAAATCCACCAGTCCGACCTATGTGGGCGGAACTCCTCCAGCCTCCTCTGAGGGTCCGTGGTGAGGAAGCGATGAGGATAGCCACATGTTCCGCTGCCTAGGGCAATAGCTCAACCTGTTGTGAGGTTGAGGGTGAAAAAGAACGAAATGATCGGGATACCCCTATGCGAGTACGTAAAGTATAGGGGTACGAGAGTCTTTCCACCCCTTATTCCAGTGGGTCAGATAAATATAAAAGTGGATTCTTTGGCAGATGTGTCAGGCTCCCACTTACTCAGGTAATTCAATCTTGCGAATATTCTAGAAAATAATTAATAACTCATAATTAGACAAGTTATATATGAAAATTGATCACCAGAATGAGAGGAATCCAAATAAAATAGTTTGAAAGTCCAACTATGATACCTTTTTTAAAAGTAGTGCAATATGCATTAAAGTGATTAATGTAGAAAAACCATAGTCTTGGTAATTATGAAGTTTAAATTAGTAAATCTTGCTAATTTGAGACATTGTCTGATAATGTGAAACTTCGTGGCAATTTGACATGTTTATGACTAACATGATAATGGTTTGGGTTTCTAATATGAACTAACATGCATATGATGATTTAGAGTTTTTTTTTGAGGAAAGGTTATGTCATATATTGATAGCACATCAAGCAAGCAAAACCTGCTTATGTGAAAAACTTACAGAATGTTGGAAATGTATCAGAAAGTTTAATAACTGAAAAAGCATGCAGATCAAATGAAAAAGCAATGTTTTGGTAATGTGGGGGAGGCACCCCATAACAAGCCTCTAGATGTTATGATGATGATGAACCCTAGTTTTTTAAAAAAGACATCCGCCTGAAAGAGGAATCACAATTGTTTCTGAACCAAACTGACACCAGTCTCATCGTCAACCATGGCTTTGAGATCACACAGAAAAGGCACTTCAAATTCACCTTCCTCGGATTTTTCCAGTCCCCCATCTGCTAGGTTACCTGCATTTTGTTAGAATGTAAAGATCTGCATCTATTTGTGAGATAATATTTTGAGCCAGATTCTTTTTGTTGTTGAAAATTCTGTTGTTTCTTTCTTTCCATAGATTCCAACTGATTGTGGTGAATAAATCACTACTTTTGAAATTTTTGTAAAGTCTATTTGGTGTTGTTTGTAAGGGAAAAGTGGCTTCCTTGAGGTCAGGAAGGCAATTTCTTGTAAAATGTGAGAAGATATTTTGAGAGAAAATGCACTTGAAGAAGATGTGGTCAACTGAGTCACTATTATTTTCGCAAAGTGAGCATCTGAAAGGGCCAATGAAACCCTTTTTTGTAATATTTTCACCTGAGAGAAGTTTGTTATGTAGCAGAAGCCAAAGGACTATTTTGTATTTTTGAGGCCATATCTGTTTCCATATCTTTGATGATGATGGGGAAAGACCTCTGTAGGAGAGGTAGGTGTAGGCAAGTTTAACCGAATATTTTCTGCCCCATTTCCAAGTGATAGTATTTGAGGTGTTATTTTCTAGGGAGAGAGTTAGATGTCTGAATTAGTTTTGACTGATCTGAGAAAGAATACATCTTTTAAGGGAATTTGATCTATTGCTGGTGTTCAGCGGTAGAGCTTTGTCAATCTTTATGTTGAGGAGTTTATTTGGAATAGTCCAATTTGGTCGAAGATTTATGACAAAGTTGTTTTCGAACCAAGGATCAAACCAAAAGGAGATATTTTTGTGCGAGTGAGGGGGAGTGTTAATGATTTAGAGTTTAAAGGCAATAACTTGCTAAGTTAATGCATATAATCTGATATAAGGTTTCATGATATAAAAATATGATATATTTGGTGATCATGATACACAGTGTGAATTAGGGTTAAAGGTCATATCTGGCTATGTTCTTAATGGCCCTAATTGAACCTAAATGGTTATGATGGAAAAATTAGATGGATATAGTAATTAGGGTTACACAAGATGTTTAATGTGAAGTAAAGGGTTTTATGATGGAATTAGGGTTTATACTCTTAATCCATATCCAAACCCCAAACATGACCTTAAAACCCCAAATTAGGACTGAGTAGGGTTTAATGTGATTAATATGTGATGATAACACTTTAGGATTTATATTCATGCAGACAAAAATGTGAATTTCTTGATTTTCTTGTTGAATGGATAATATTCTTTAACTGTATTCTGCATGATAATATGCATGGCTCACCATTGAGGTACATGGTTACACTTATGATTACATATATTGACTTTGGATGTTTGTCGAGGTTTTTATAAGGTTGAATGAATGATATCTATTGGATGCTTATTTATTTCATGAAAATTATAAAATCCCTATGAGCATCACATAAGTAAATGATAATATTCTAAACCCTAGGTTGACATATATCAAGGGATAATGCGCACGAGCCTTAGATGGGACAATGATCACACCCAAGATAATATATCCAGTAAGGGTTATGATATGTAAAAGAATATGCCAGTTCTTATGTGAAATACTTGATTCTTGTATGTGATTATCTTAATTGCACACATTATGGTTTCCGCCATGTATGCAATATAGTAATATGCTGAACATGTTTTATTTGTCGGTGTTTTAGGTATATGTTTCACATGATAAAAGAGATGAAGAATAAGATGAAAGATATCAAAGGTATTAAAGATATACCGTGGAGGATTAGATAGATGATACTTCTTCTCAGTAGGTTATAAGTTCAATGAGGTACATCATTTTACAATTTGTATAATATTTAAAATTTAATTGAAATTGTTTTCTATTATTTGTTATTTGACTAATTTGGATCCTTAGGAATATAGGTAATGGCTCTCATATTTTTAATCTTCCTTAATTAGGAGTTGCTAAAAAATGGGGTCGTTGCATTTGATATCAAAACACCAGATTTTCAAATTATATTTAATAGTTCATAATTTCAAATAATCTATAGAATATATAAGGGAATTATTAGGGCATTTTTTAAAGACCGAGGTGTCTAGAAGGGACCACAACTGGGGGCTGGCAATATTTTCCTCCGCATCTCTAGTCATATTATGAGGACTCCCGGACCCTTGCATCCTTCTTGGCCAAAGTCGAAAGACTTTGCCCGATAAAATACCTTTAGGGTTTCTTCTCATCTCGTTCGCCTACTTCTCATCCTTTTTCTTAATAAAAACTCAAAGGAATTTCTATCCTAATCTCAAGTTAGTGTTTTTTATAAGAAGAGAGATTAAGGCCCGATTAATGTACATGCAATATGGAAATAATGATGTACATGTAATATGGAAATATTAATGTACAAGTGGAAATAATAATAGTGTACATGCTAAAGTAATGATAAAGTAAAGAAGGTTGTTTTATTGGATTTTCCCCTTACAAAGGTAAACTCTAGATGGAGCTAGGGTTGGTCTAAGAAGAACCTTAGTGGGTCAAGGGAATCATAAAACTCTAACATGTAGGATGTAGGTTGAGTAATCCCTAACCCTAACCTTAGCCCTAATCCTGGGAAATCGGAGTATGTATACCCATATAAACCCAATTAGGGTAAAAGTGAAAAGAGATAAGAAAAATATAAATGGGTTTAGGTGACCTAGTCTCCCAAGCATGAATGTGGATAAGTTCATGCATGATGCACATGAAAAGATCTAAATATACATGAGAAATATAAAATAACCAAGGGTTATACATGAAAAAGATAATATGAATATAACTTGATCATTTCCTTACTGCTATCTCTGGAAGTTTAGTCATTCTGAAAATCACTATAAACCAAGCCCGGATGGGAAGGACAATGGAACACCAAGCTTGGATAGGATGGTATATGAAGTGCCAAGCCAAGATGGGAAGGCCAATGCAATACCAAGCCTGGATAGGATGGTATATGAAGTTCCAAGCCCGTATGGGAAGGCCAATGGAATACCAAGCTTAGATAGGAAGGTATATGAAGTGTCAATCCTGGATGGGAAGATCGAAAGAATACCAAGCCCGTACAGGAAGGTATGAAAGTCCAGTGGGACTAAAACCCCATGAGAGGGTGACCAGAGATTGAGCAAATAAGGGTTGAGAAGTTATAATAATAATAAAGATGGAAATATGAAACCTTTAGGGTTAGTGTGCCAACCTGGGGTGGGTCAACTCAAGAGTGGGAAAATGACCTATGGGGGAGGCAAAACCCTAGACATATAGGATTGGATTGTGGCTAGAGAGCCTAATCTCCTCCTGTGAGCCAAGAAGGCACCCTAGGTTAGGACCTTCACTAGAAAGGTAAGTTTACCAAATGAATATAAAGGTTGAGGTAACCTTAAATGTCACCTAAATGTATAGAATTGAAAGCACCTATATTGAGTATGATTCTTTGAACATGAGTATGCCATCTCCGAGGGACATGAGGAAAAGTGCACTATGGAGTGGCTAACCATATGAGACCGAGCATGGAAAGGAAATGTTGCCTTGAAATGTTTCCATGAGTTCAATGAGGAGACATAAAGTGAATAATGAGCATTATAAGAGATGGAGGAATCCTATTAAAAGAATTGCATATGAAGAATAATATGTTAATGATGAACCCTTGGGAAGGATAGAGCTCAAAGTCAATCCTAAGGTCAAGTAGGGAGTACTAAAGGTACATGGACTGATGAGATTAGGAGTTGATTATTCCTTGAATGTACAAGGACATTTGGTCATGAGGTAACAACTTCATTTTCCCGAGGCCCATGTCTTAGGAGATTGGCCACCTTCATGATGTTCATGTGGCTCAATGGGTTGATGTGAGAGGCACTCCCTGGATGCAGAAGGATGAGATCACTCCAAAAGTACCTATACCCCTAGAGAACTCAATGAAGTGTCTAAGGCTCATAATACATGAGGTGTAAATATAAAATATATAAAGAAGTCATGAAAACTTGAGAGGAGTTGTGTACAAACTCAAGAGTGGAAAAGATATTTGACTTCATGAAATATAAAATATTGTGGAATTAAAAGAAAGTATGGTTTAGAGTCATGTTGAGAATGATTCAACTTAAAAGTGAAATTGAAAGATAATGTGTGGATGTACCATCTCTGCTCTTGGAATGGAATGAACTTTGTGTTTGGGCTGCAGTGAAATGCTTATTTCATCTCATTATAAGTAGGAGAGAAGTTGGGTAGGCACATGTTATGCTTAAATATGATATATGAGAATGAATACCTTAAGTTGAACTTAATAACATGACCTAGGGTTAGAGGTGTTACCTCACCCTTATGTGAGAAAATAAATGAATGATAGGTTGGAAACCTAGGTGAGAAGATAATCACCAAGTGAAGTTGAAATCACTAATGAAATTGTAATCACCAAAAGATGATATCATGAAAATACTAAGGATGTGGTTATGCCTTGAATTGAATCAAGTACCAATCTTAGTCTTAATGTGTGGTATTTTCATAATAAAAGATGTTAAAGATATCTAAGTAGGGTTGCTAACCCTAAGTTTTTGGACTAAGATGGGGTTCCATTCACCTTAATCTTACTAGGTGTGAATTTTGGGGACACAATTCCTTTTAAGGTCAGGTGAATGTAATATCCTCAATTTTGGTAAAAAAATTGGATTATGCAAATGAACTGATTTTCCATTTCCCCTATGGTATTACTGGTGGAATAATAACAATGTTGATCACCATTGTGGCATGGGTGCTTATGGCACAAATTAAAATAAAAGAAGGAATTAGCACATTAAATAAAGTTAATGGCATTTTGAGATGTTGGTTTGGATGACTACTCAAAGTTTGAGGAAAAAATTCTTATAAGAGGGAAAGGATGTTATAACCTAATTTTTACATGAATTAATACAAGGATGTTATAACCTAATTTTTACATGAATTAATACATGTATTTGAATGCAAATAATGAACAACTTGGTATGCCTTGTTTTAAAGTATGGTTTAAAATGAAATCTCTCCTTACAATTGATTTCATAGTTTATTGGTTTCAATAATCCATTTATAAGATTGGATAAAGGAAGATAGGACAATTCAATAATAAAGGAATTTTTAAGAATAAATAACAATGGGCACTATAAACATGGAACTATGTGGAGTTTTCTAGAAAGGATATGTTGAAGGCAACAAATAAGATTAATCTCAGTCTGTAAAGACATATGTGTCGAAATAGGATGGTTTACCAAGTTGGAAAAAGAGCCATTATATGATTTAATGGATTAAATAAAGTAATTTCTTAAGGGGCAAGAAAAGATTATTTTAATCTTTATATTTTACACCAAATCATGCCCAAATGAGATATATGGTTATTTAAAGTTTCCTTTAAGTTTTAAGACTAATTGGAGTAGGAGGAGAGAGAGGCATGATTTATTTATGTTTCTATAATCAAATGTTCATATGTAGGTCCCTGTGATACAAAGTGGAGAAAAGGGGGCATTTTGTGCTCATATCAATTGCTCAACATAATTTTAGAAGGAAGAGAATCCAAATCAAGGATTTTGGTAAGAAAAAGCATGGCATTCCAATATGTTTTGTGTTCGAAGGGAATTAAATATAAAATCATCTCAAATTTGCAAAAAGGGTAAGATTAGAGTTAGCAATTGTTATTTTGGATCCATTACTTTACTAAGAAAAGGATAATGGGAAATGGAAGGTTTTCCAAAAAAGAATGGTATGAAAAGGAGTTAAAGCCAAAGAGAAATTACTACTTTTCAGTTTTATCAAAGAAAAAAAAAGGAAATAAAATAGATAGAAGGAACCGAGAACAAGGCTTATGCATATATGTTTCCCTCCTTCTCTACTCATATCTCGACTTATATAAGACCCTACAGTAGAGGGAAAGAAGTTGGGGCACTGCCCAAGCCTTCTCTATAGGTTTCAATGTCAAGGAATGATCTAGAGTAGTGATCTCTGGCTCCTTCATCTTCACGACAATAAGGAGGTTAGAAGATCCCTGGATGGATTTTGGAGAGAAAGTTGGAGACCTACGACTTGGATAAGGTTTCTCAATCTACAGGGATACACATATACCACTCGGGTAAGGGTCCAGATCAACTCTTTCTATTCTAATAAACTATTGTAACCTCTGTTGTATGTGACCTTTCTTTCTCCTAACTTCAAACTCCTCTGGCCAAGAGAAAAACCCATCGGGTCTGACCTATGTGGGCGGAAATCCTCCAGCCTCCTCTGAGGGTCTGTGGTGAGGAAGTGATGAGGATAGCTGTGGGTTTCGTTGCCTAGGGCAATAGCCCGACCTGTCGTGAGGTTGAGGGTGAAAATGAATGAAATGATCGGGATACCCCTACACGAGTATGTAAAATATAGGGGTACATGAGTCTTTCCACCGCCCTTTTCCAACGGGCCGGATAAATATAAAAGTGGATTCTTTTTCTGACGTGTTAGGCTCCCACTAGATCAGGTTATTCAATCTTACAAATATTCTAGAAAATAATTGGTAACTCATAATTAGACAACTTATATATGAAGATTGATCACCAGAATGAGAGAATCTATATAAAATAGTTTTAGAGTCCAACTATGATTCCTTTTTCAAAAGTAGTGCAATATACATTAAAGTGATAATTAATGTATAAAAATCATAGTCTTGGTAATTATGATGATTAAATAAATAAATCTTGATAATTTGAGATGTTATCTAATAATGTGAAACTTCAAGGTAATTTGACATGTTTATGACTAACATGATGCTAGTTAGGGTTTCTAATGTGAATTAACATGCATATGATGATTTAGAGTTTAAAGACCATAACTTGCTAAGTTAATGCATATAATCTGATATAAGGGTTCATGATTTAAAAATATGATAGATTTGGTGATCATGATACACTTAGTGTGAATTAGGGTTAAAGGTCATTTCTAGCTATGTTCTTAATGACCCTAATTGAACCTAAATGGTTATGATGGAAGAATAAGATGGATCTAGTAATTAGGGTTACATAATATGTTTCATGTGAGGTAAAGGGTTTTATGATGGAATTAGGGTTTATACTCTTAATCCATATCTAAAATCCGAACATGACTTTAATACCCCAAATTAGGACCGAGTAGGGTTTAATGTGATTAATATGTGATGGTGACACTTTAGGATTTATATTCATGTAGACTAAAATGTGGATTTCTTTATTTGCTTATTGAATGGATAATATGCTTGAAGTGTATTATGCATGATAATATGCATGGCTCACCATTGAGGTATGTGGTTACACTTATGATTACATATATCGACTTTCGATGTTTGTTAAGGTTTCTCGAAGGTTGAATTAATGATATCTATTGGATGTTTATTTATTTCATGCAAATTATAAAGTCCTTATGAGTATCACATAAGTAAATGATAATATTCTAAACCCTAGGCTAACGTATATCAAGGGGTGATGCACACGAGCCCTGGATGGGACAATGATCATGCTCGAGATAATATATACAGTAAGGATCATGATATGTAAAAGAATATGTCAGTTCTTATGTGAAATATTAGATGCTTGCATGTGATTATCTTAATTTCACACATTATGGTTGCACCCCACGTACACAATATAGTAATATGCTGACCGCATTTTATTTTTTGGCATTTTAGGTATATGTTTCACATGATAAAAGTCATGAAGAATAAGATGGAAGATATCAAAGGTATTAAAGCTATATCATGGATGATTAGATAGATGACACTTCTTCTCAATAGGTATTAGTTCAATGAGGTACATCATTTTACAATTTGTACAATATTTGAAATTTAATTGAAATTATTTTCTATTATTTGTTATTTAACTAATCTGGATCCTTGTGAATATTGGTAATGGATCTCATCTTTTTAGCCCTCCTTAATTGGGGGTTGCTGAAAAGTGAGGTCGTTACACATAACCTATTACATTAAACCCTACATGTGCTTCATCACATTACACCTCATCAACGTTCATAAGAACCATAGTGTATTATATAATCACCACCATAGCATTCACAAGCTGGGGCATATATATCACCTACAAGGTTAGGGTCTTATAAACAAGAGAGAGAAAAAACATTATAGCAAGATAACTATCTCAAGGGTGAGAAAGCAAACACATCACATTGCTCATCATTAGGGTTAAGCAAAAAACTATTCACATGGCACCACATGGCCTATACAATACTCATAGATGTGTATTGATGGAGTACTCAAGCATATATCTCAACCCTCCATCAACCATGTGTCGCCACCACCCACAAACATGGGTCACAACCATCAACCATCAACCATGTGTCTCGACCGCGACCAACACCACGATGTTGCGACCACGACGCCCCATGGTGCAATATGTCTCGATTCAACCATCAACCAGGCTGCGACCCCAATAAAGCAAGATGTCTTGACCAACTAGGGTTAGGGTTTCAACCACCCAAAGCAAACATGTCGTGACCTCCAACCTCAAGGGGAGCAACCTGACCAAAACTAAGGCTGACGTGGCCTCAAACCACACCATGGGTTGTGACTAATGAAAGATAGGTGTGATGTCACAATCGCAATAAGGGTAAGGGTCACTAACATCATAAGATCAAGTATCTCTTCTGAAACAGAAGCATGGTCCTAACTTGGAGAACATAACCTTAACAAATAAAGACAATTGGAAGGTAGACCTTAGTGGTGAAGATGATGATGAAGATGCCCCTAAAGACCACGCTGCTCTAAATGCACCTCCCACTCAGCCACACACAGTGCCACCACCCTCTACCAACACTCAGACTGAGTACACTTGGGCTATGCCTAACGTCAGACGTCTTTATGCCTATACCCAGTAGCATTTTGACCATCTGGACATCCGCCTCAATATGATGGATCAACCGTACTCAGTAATGCATGAGATGGTCCAGCACATGGATATGTGGCATATCTCTCAAAACCACTATCTGATGGCACAATCTTACCAAGCCTCACCAGCCACATCTAGAGCATACTCCACATCCCATGCCGGTCGACATTCCTGATGATGATGATTTGCTCAACCAATATTTCCCTACTAGTCACGGGGGTGATGGCCCTTCTTGCTGATACCTTCCATGATAGGTAACCAGTTTCTTCTACCTTAGATTTGATTAATGCAATGAGAACAATATAGATTTCAAGCTTAGAGGGTGCAACCAATCAGTAATGTAGTTATAGTTATTTAGTTGTTTTCATTATCTTTTCTTTGGTTCTCGTCTTTAGTTTCTATTTTTAGTTTCTACTTTTCTCATGGAAAGTTTAGTATAATGTGAGGCCTATCTTATGTAATGAACTATTTTTCTTCACAGTTTGAACTATCTTGTCCTCCCTCATAAGAGTTATCATTTGAAGAAATTGAAAAAGAGCATGCATGCAACAAATGAAACTTTATGACTATCAATATGTGCTTAATTTTAGATTTATGTTTGCACCCTGAATTTTCATCTTTTTCATCTTGGATTGCCTAATACATGTAATTGGTAACAAAATTTGTGAATATGTCAACTTTGTAACACTATTTAGAACACAGGATGAATTTGCCAAACCTTAAGTGATTTTACAACCACCCCTTTTCAGTGATTTTTTTTCAAATCAAATGAATTGAATCTAGCTAATGTTGCAATTTAGTTAACTCTCCTTTATCTAGGAAAAATAAGTGAAACCCAAGATCAATTAAAAATCCCTTTTGGTTCACTTCACCTTAATTACCCTATAAAATATGGCTAAAACTTCCCACATGTCATACTAACCTAGTGTAAGACCGATCTAGCCACAACAGTTAGGTGATATATCCTAAATGAGGGTAAAATACCCCAACCAACACTCCTTGTGTGCATAAGCCTACATTATCAGTTGAGCTCCAGAACCCCTAATTGAAAATTATACCTTTTTGGGAAAACAAGGAGAGAGAATGGAAAATGATAACATTATTGTTTGGCTTGGATCCAAGTTCCATTTAGGTTACCTAGTTGACTGTTTCTTTTAATGCATTGCCACCCTTGCTGAACTTAATTTTCTTTCTTGGATGTTTGAGTTGAAATCAAGGCTATGAATATGAACCTAGTGATTATGGTTGATTGGCCTCATTTACATCTTTCATTTCATTTGATCTATGCATGTGCTTGGAAATTCCTTCATTTGTGTTTCTATGCTCTTTTTGCTTGAGGACAAGCAATAGTTCAAGCTTAGGGGGATTCGATGTGCACATTTGATATCTACTTTTTGCACACATTCACACACAAATTCATTTCATTTTGCCTTCCATTTAGCCTCTAATCATGTTTAACTTGCCATCTTTTAGTTATTTTACTTGTTGAATGATGTTGATCATAGGCACACGTTGAAAATGAAAAATTGAAGATAGTTTAACCCAAATCTGACCTCAGACCTCAGTTGGATCTCCCTTTGACTTGCAGCAGATTCAGAGTTCATCTTGAAGAAATAGCATCAAACATGATGTGTATTTATTAAGACACGACATGTAACTTTCTAGAAAGAGCTCACGAAGCAAAGAACACATCATGTGTCATTTAACAAATGGTCGTGTAAGTTTATAGTGGCCTTGATGCCCAAATTATAGACCAAAAGACACGACATGTCTTTATTTAGACACAGCGTGTCTGCACAATTCAAAGGATGACTTCATCTTGCTGCCAGTGCACATGACCGTGTGTTTAATATCACATGATGTGTGATAACTTCCCAGATCAACTCCAGTAGAAAATACATGGTGTGTCCCTACTGGAACATGTCATGTACTTATTGCGAGGATGCAGTTCAACAACCAGTTACATGACGACACATAACATGTCTCCACAAACATTGTCTTCATCAGTTTTCTACAGATATCAACAGCAACCTCCCCTCATTTTAAAAATGAGTCCAACCACTTTGCGCAGCTATCACTCATCATTTGAGACATTTTTCATCTAAGAGAAGTTTTAGAGCAAGAGGAGGGGGATTTTGGGGAGGAAGAAGAGGCTTCTTGAAAAATAACCTCCATTCTTCACCGTTTCTTCTCCAAGAGGTGCAACATAGCTTTTCTTTCCATTAAAGCTTCTCGGGAGGGAATATTGTCTGAGTTGAAGTAGCTCCAAGGGTGGAATTTCATCCTCTAGCCAGAGTTCTAATTCCCTTGCCTTCACCTTTAGTTTCCTTAGCTTTGTCTTCTCTTTAACTTCATAAAACTCTAAAAATTCTACAATGTTCTTGTGTCTCTCCATTATGTACGAGTAGAATACCCTATAGTGACTTCTGCTTATGCAGAAGAAAGGGTGAAGTTTAAAAATGACTAGAGAACATGAGAAGCACATTGCTAAGGGCAATGTTGTTGCACCAGGAGAGGGTGCATGGGACCAGGCAAGAGGAGAACAAGTGCCTGAAAATTCCCATCTTGACCTAATCAGGATAGAGAATCCTATGTTATGCTCTTGAAGGGAAGGTTAGGACAACAGTGATGCATATAGAAGACTGGATACTAGTATTACAACCTAGGTTACCAGTCCTCAATGCAGAAACTTTGGGCTTTGAAAGGGTTCCTGAGTGACATGGTCATGTTGGAACAGTGGAAATGTGGGAAAGATTAACATATGGCAAGAAAGTAGACTCTGCCATAAGTTTAGAAAAATAGTACATCTGTGATGGTAATGCCCAAAGAGGGGCAATAAGCTGAGATTTAAGGTAAGGTCTCTATAATTCTAGAAATATTTGCCTAGTTATTCTAAAAAGCCAAAGTTTTTGGTGTCACCAATGCCATAAATGCCTAGTGCACCAGGGCAGTAGCCACTAAGTAAAGGCAAAAGCAGCAACATGAAATAACTAGACACTATGTGTTGAGTCAACCTAAAGTGGCAGATAACCATGAGGGGTAATAGTCAAATGAAATATATTCATTCTGACACTTCATTTCATGATTCTATGTGTTAAAGATATGAAAGTAATTGTTTTTGAACTTCCTTTGACTAGTCCTATAAGGACACAAGGAAACTACATTAGCTTTTCGTGGATGATAATCAATTGTATAATCGCAGTCCTTGATTAATTCCATCCAGCGGCATTGTCTCATATTCAACTTGTGCCGTGAGAAGATGTACTTTAAGTTTTTATGGTCTGTGAAAATCTGACATGTTTCTCCATAAAGATAATGCCTCCAAATCTTCCACACGTAGACCACTACATCTAACTCTAGATCATGCGTTGGATAATTCTCCTCGTATTTCTTAAGCTTTCAGGAAGTAAAAGAAACTACATGATTACTATTTGCATCAGCATACATCCTAGACCATTCTTAGAGGCATCACAGAAAACAATGTATCCCTTTCCCTGCTCAGGTAAAACCAACACATGTGCACTAGTCAACCTTTTTTTAAACAACTGGAAAGAATGCTGACACTTGTCATTCCAGACAAAAGGAACTTCCTTACTAGTTGACCTAGTTATGGGTAATTCTACATAACTAAATTCTTTAATAAACCTGCTGTAGTAACCTGCCAGACCTAAGAAACTGTGAATCTCAGTTGGTGTCTTGGGTTGTTCCCACTCTAAAATAAACTCCACTTTCTGTGGATCAACATGAATTCCTGAAGTAGATATGATGTGTCCTAGGAAAGACACTTCTGACAACTATAACTCACACTTGCTAAACTTAGCATATAGCTTGTGTTGTCTCAACAAAGTCAAGACTTGACGAAGGTGTTGTTCATGTTATTGACCATCTCTACTATATATCAGGATGTCGTCTATGAAGACCACTATGAACTGATCAAGAAATGGCTGGAAGATTGTATTCATCATCTCCATGAATGTAGCTGGTGCATTAGTTAGTCCAAACGACATAACTACAAACTCATAATGATCGTACCTTATCCTAAAAGTTGACTTAGGTATGTCATCCTCCTTGATACGTAACTGATGATATCCTAACCTTAGATATATCTTAGAGAACACTGTTGCACCATGCAACTGGTCAAACAAGTCATCTATCATTGGAAAAGGATATTTGTTCTTTATTGTCACCTTGTTAAGTTGTCTATAGTCTATGCATATTCTCATAGACCCATCCTTCTTTTTAACAAAAAAAATTGGAGCACCCCATGGTGAAGTACTCGGTTGAATGAAACCTTTCTCAAGGAACTCTTGTAACTATTTTTTGAGTTCTGCCATCTTAGCAAGGGCCATTCTATAAGGTGTTTAGGCTATGGGTTGCGTACCCATGATTAGATTAATCTTGAAATCAATCTCTCGAGGTGGAGGAATATTTGGAAATTCTTCAGGAAACACATCCTTGAATTCCCTGACAACATGAACTTCAAAAAGACTAGGACTTTCTGCTTTGGTATCTACCACATGTGCCAAGAATGCTTCACATACTTATCGCATCCATCTCTTAACTACCATTGCTGACACTAGACATGTTGAAAGAATCTTTTTGTCTCCTTGAAAGATCCATGTCTCATTACTGTCTGCAAACATAGCTTGCTTGGAACTACAATCTAAGACAACCTTATACTTTTCTAGGGTATCTATCCCAAGAATTACATCAAACTCGTGCATCTCAAGTGGTATAAGATCCACCTAAATGTTGTGTTCTGAAAAAGAAAGAACACATGGAGAACATACCTCCTGCAACACTGCAGATCTGACTAACAGAGTTTCTAATAACAAATTATCTGTTCTACTACTGACAGTCATATTACAGTCATGAATCACTTCTCGAGTGATAAAGGAATGCGTAGCACCCTGATCAATCAAAATAGATATGAAGCAGGATGAAGACATATCAGAATGAAATAATTTCATCTGACCTGCTACGACTTGTGGATTGACTACTGCCTTCGGCTGATTCATAGCATAGAATCTCGCTATTTCCTGTTGTTGACTCTGTAATCTGTTATTTAGTGCAGATGAACCTACTTGGGATGCATGTCCACATCCTCATGTACCACTGCTAAATTGTTGCCTCTGAGAGCCTTGTTGACTCTACCTCGATGGTTGGGTTACCTCCATGTCTCTAATTGGACATTCTCTTATCATATATCCTTCCTGCCCACGCTTGAAGCAGTTTCTGTCCTGCTGTGGTCTAGATGGTCATGTTACTGGCATTGATGTCGTACTATGGGCTCCACTTGACAAAAAACTACGATCTCTACCCTTACTTGACGTCCACTGCGTCTGTACATTGAACCTCTGTGGTGCTAATGGTGCAGGAAACCTTGATTTCTTGAAACTTCCAGAACTCTGTCCTTGAAACTGGGCAGGTCCTTTCCTATTGTTCGCCTCATGTTTCTCAGTCACTGACCTCTCTATCCTCCTAATTGATTCCACAAAGGTAAAAAACCTCTCTCTATTCTCTAGAGCAGCTACAGCTGTGGATAACTCAGCGTTCAGACCCTTCTCAAAACGTTGAATCCTCTCCTCCTCTGTAGTAGTCATGTGTGGGAAAAACCATAGAATCTCCATGAACTTAGCTTCATACTCACTAATCTTCATTGGTCCTGGCTTAATACACTCAAATTGTGAGATTTTCTCATCCAGATAAGTACTGGAAAAGTATCTACTGACAAACTCACGTCGGAACTCCTCCCATCCGACCTCAACACCTGGTCTTTTTCTCAAGGGTTCAACAACATTGTTTTTAGGAAAATTATATCCATTGGCAACAAGTTCTTCATCTAATTTTGGAAGCCTTCCAATCCAAATTTACCAATTTCTTTAGTCCTATTTTTGAGAGAAGGAAAAGGATAACAATTTTTTACCATCACCCATGCAAAACTGTCGATTATTGAGTATGGTCAAAACTTTTGTCTCCTTGATTGCCATGTTTAGAATAAGCATAGGACTCATTCTATACTACGACACCTTTACAGTAGGATATGTCCTATAGAAACTTAGTAGGAACTAATATAATTTTGTTATAGTGTGAGAGGGGTGTTTATCTCTCCTTATTCTAGGGTGGGGTTCTATAATGGAGTGAGGAAAATATGATAAATTATGATTGGTTGTCCTATAGAGTAGATATAAAACTCATCCTATACTATTGGCGTGTGTAGCTCTACTCGTAAAGGACTCATCCTATACTATTGGCGTGTGTAGCTCTACTCGTAAAGCCTAGTGAGGGTGTACCACAGGTGTGCACCAGTAGGATAGGACGAGTTTTATACTTAATCTACATGAGAACCAAACGCAACATTGCGACATCTTTTCCTCACTCATCTCCAAAACCCCATCCCCTAAAAAAATAAAGAGAGAAATACATATTATATACTATAACAAAATTATATTGGTTCCTGCCAAGCTTTTATAGGATATATCCTATAATAAAGACATACGTCTTTCCCTTTCTTTTGAGGGTTATAGTCTGTTTGTGCTTGATCTATTTGACCTACTTAACACATGCCCTCCCGTAATATGAAAATAAGTACATTGACGGACACAAAGGATTCCGTTATTATAATCGGTGGGAAAAGTGTGCGTTGTCATCTTGTTTGGAGTTCTGCGTTGCTGTCTAAGTCTGGAAAAGTGTGCATAAACTTTGTTATCTTGTTTGGAATTATGTGTTGCTGTCTGAGTCTGGAAAAGTGTGCATAAACTTTGTCATCTTGTTTGGAGTTCTGCGCTGCTGTCTAAGTTTGGAAAAGCGTGCATAAACTTTGTATCTTGTTTGGAGTGATGTGCTGCTGTCTAAGTCTGTGTGGAAGGAAACACAATGTCATTGATGCACATAGCTTACAAATACAAAAGGATAACTCATAATAAAGATTATATGTAATCTGTTCATCCATGTTAAATAGCATTAGAAGAAGAAACTCCATTAACGAAGTAGTAGACATGAGACTGTACTAGTCTAGTCTGAGTCAGCATAACTCATAAGACAGCCTCTATATAGTTTTATTGCAGAAATTAAAATCAATTGTGATACTAGTACAACGGTACACAGAAAATTTGTTAATTCTTTGCATAGGCATTCCTTAGTAGGATTTTTTTTACAAAGAACTTAATTGTGAAAAAAGATACATATCAACCGTTTTACATCCAATTTTACAACCAAACAACACAGAGAAAAGGTGGGGCATGTATTTTATTCGGACATAATATGTGTTTTACACAGTTACTACACAAGTAACACACCGATACAACAAAAGTTTAACTATTAGAACGCAAAAACTTTTTACATTACATGTTTATACAAAAAGCATAACAAAAAGTGTACACAGCCAATACAAACACAATCATATTAGTACAAAAAAATTGGATCGTTAATCATTGTTATATAACTATTACTGAGTTGTTGGCCTATAAAAGATACATTCTGTTACGACCCCACCTCCCGATAACCCCAAATTAAGGGAAACCGAGAGGTTGAGCCGTACCCATTAATCCCGGATCAAAGGTTCGACATATAACCATAAACAATTATTAAATTCTAACAGACTATACTGAAAATGGTAATAAAATTTTTCTTTACATACCTTTCGAAAACTTGGATCTCTATTCTTCCATCCATACCGATACTAATCTATCTAATCCTCCTTTGCACTTTAATTCTCATTTAGTATCACATGTGCCACTTTACTGTTTGTTCTTTTCATTGTACCTAAAACGCCGACAAACAAAACGTCGGTCAGCCGTAGCTGGTATGTGGGGGAAACAATAAACATTGCAACTATAATAACAATGTAATCATTCAATTACTTGTTTAAAAACCAATATTACATTTTAGATATAACTCCGCGATCCAAGAGTACCCTATCCTCTGTGTTGTTCCCATTAGACCCCTCATGATCCACCCATAAGTGAACCAATTTCTAGGGTTGAGTCACATGGCACTACTCGTAAGTAGTCCACTCCTTAACTCGGGATTTGCTAAAGAGTCTCTAACTCACGGTAACCTAGACCTTACTCTAGGATTATCCCTTTTTAGCCTTTTCAAAGTAACAGAGGTGGACCCAGATCTAGCCAGTTATATTATGCACCTTTATAGTGATAATCATAGTCACTTTATATGTTGCATGAAATAAATAAACATCCAACAGTTTAGTTGCATTCAAAGCGATTAAACATTCGGGAATCCACCGGGAAACTAAAGCGGTATAGCCATAAGCGTAACCACATACCTGATCCATAGCAACTTGATGTCCATGCATTTAATATTCAACATAATTAACAGACAATCAACAAAATCCTGAAAATGATGCATAACATCCATGTGTCATTGTTTTATTCAAACATCCTTAAGATCAACTTTGATTTCTCCTTATGATTTCTAGGACGACTTTAGGGTGTTATTAGGTTTTTAGCCTTCATTATGCATTTATCACTTTTAATGCTCTTCTAGTTCACAACCCTAATTTCTGCATCATATGCACAACTGCATGTCCATTAAGTCTAATATGTTTCTTTTACACCAAAATTATTACCTTTATCCTTTTAGGTCATATACACAACATTAAGGCTAATTATCACCTTCGATTTCTTTCAAATTGACAAATCGTATTTCATTGTAGTTCAATTCACATATATGAACCGTATTTATCACTATTTCCACTTTGTACACTAGGGAACACTAATTATACAAATAATTCACATTAAAGATCTTTGGTACTTAAATTGGATTTATAACAACATAACATTGTCTTATTCATGTAATTGCACAATTAAATCATTAAAAGGCATATCTTCCTAAATTAGGGTTTCTAAGCCCACTAATGCAAACTTAGATATATGAAACCCTAATTTAAGCCAATTATGTGCAATTATCATCCTTTTATCATCAACATGTTAATATTTGTTCTAAACATTCAGAGAACATCAATTTATTCAACTATCATCAATTTCAAGGGTTTTTCACTAATTAAACCAGTAAATATGATGACTTTATGTACTTTTTCAATTTCAAGCATATAACCTCTAAATTAAACTAATAATGTGAAAAGTTCTTCCTTTTTGAACTCAATACACCTTTTTGCATTTAACAGGTTAATATCAACCCTAAAGATCTATTAAACCCTATTAAACACTTTATTCACTTCAAAATAGGGTTTATTAACCTTTAATTCATTAAAGATGATAAATTGCACTTCATTTCGAACTATGATCAGATTCAGGTTATAAAACCATTTTTATTGAATTCCTTGTGTTCTTCTGATCAAAATTCATATATAAACTTTTGTCATCTGAGCTACGAATATTTATCTATAAATTTTGCATTAAAGAACTTACTTGGCCAATTGGAAGAGGCCACGTCACCCCTTGCCCATGCAATGCGCCTGTTTTGGGAATATTTCGAATTTACCGAAAAGTCCCCGGTAAGTGATCTGTTTCTTTAGCCCGCGGAGGGGCATTTCTGTCCAACGACCAAGGGGTCGTCTCCCACCTTCGGCCAGCCCTAGCGGCCGCCACCTACAGACCTGCGTGGGTTGGTTCTTCCTCCCCCAGGCCACGATCAAAGCCGGAACTGGTTGCTCCCACCCCGCCCTGCTCTGGCGCACCCAGGGCGCCCTTTTTCTCATGGCTAAGGTGGTCTGTCCTCGCTCTGTGGCCATGCTCTTGTAGATGACATTGCAGCCCGGCGGCTGCTGCTGTGTGCGCTCCAGGGCATGGCTTCCATGTTCGTGAGTGTCGTTGACATCGTGGGTCAGTCGACTACCACTTCGATCCATGATTGGCTTATAATTGCTTCCTGGTTGTGCCACACTACTCGGTTAGGGTTTATGGGAAAAACGAGGAAGAAGAATAAGAGGAAGAAATATAGGATTCTCTGGACTCGAGGCTAAGGGGTCTACCCCTTTTATGGGGGAGGATATCCTCGCCCTACGGTGCCCCTTCTAAGAGGAAACACGTCCTCTCCCTTTGGGGAAACCTAATTCTTCTATGAGAAGTAACTCTCTCTCTTTTTCTTAGTTTCCTTCGAAAATCCTTCTTCTTCAATATTCTCTCCTTTCCCTTTCTCTTTATTCTTAAATTTTAACTTATTTTCCACGATATATATATATATATATATATATATATATATTTCCTTAAGAAAATACTTCCTTTTCTCAAAATTTCATAATTAATGGGTTATGTATTCCCATTACCTCTTTATTTTATAATTAAGGTATTTTCTCTTCCTTTTCCTTTATTGGGGCTCCTTGGCACCCAAGAAAACTTATTATTTCGAAATCCTTTTCCAAGGATATTTATTATCCTTCTAGATGCATCTAAATGCACTATCTCACATTTTCTTGTTTATTTCTCATTAAAAATATATCTTTTTGAGAATTTCTTTTTATCTCTCTCCTATTTTCCTCATTGGCATCCATTTTATCATAAGAAATCCTTGGGATACGAAATTCCATAAAGGGAAACTCAATTATCCATCTTTTCACTTAATTTCCACATTTTCTCATTGTTTTCAATTTCTTTCTTAATAAAGAAATACATAATTAATCTTTTCTTTTTCTTATTTCTTTTCTTTGCAATTTTAGACTCCTTGGAACCCAAGGAATCCAAGAGGCATGAAATCCTCTTTGGATTTGCCTTCTAGAGGTTTCCATTATTTCTTTTCTCAAATATCCATTTACCAATTGAATTTCCTTTGTTATTTTCCTCTTTATTGGGCCCAATAGCCAATAAAGCCCACAAATCAAATAACAAGGCTATTTTAAACGAAATCCAATTATTCATAACAAATCACATCATTCTTTGTTCAATTATCCTTAATATGAGAAATTTCATTTCTCATCAATTGAACCCAAAAATTGGGGTTATAACATCCTTCCCCTCTTATAGAAATTTTGTCCTCAAAATTCAAACAAACAAACAAACAAGTCAGGATAAGAATTTTCCATGTCCATCATTGGCCCCTATGTGGCTTTACCGTACTCATGGCGCATCCCAAGAACCTTTATCATCTCATATTCTTTTCTCTGAGTCCTTTCATCCTGGCGTCTATAAACTACACAGGTGACTCAGTCCATGTCTGCCTCCCTTGGGGCTCACTAGGTTCATTGCTCAGCACATGGTCGGGGTACCTCACATAGTGCTCTAAATTGGACACATGGAGAACATCTCCCATAACTCTATCCTGAGGGGTAGGGTCAAAACCTAACCATCTCCACCCATCCATCTCTAATGGACCCATGTATCGGGGACTCAGCTTTCTCAGCTGCAGCTCAGAGGGGTCAGATTCTCTTTATATTATCCCACAGTGCAATGCATGTTAGTCTACTTTGCATCTGCTCATGATTCTCATAGTCTTTAGGCTCCTTTCAGCCATTGCATGATTAAAGCGACTTCCATCTTCATGCACTGTGGTCTCTTTTTCTAACCATCATGTGGTACTTTTCTAACCATCATGTGGTCCTTTCACCAACATCACCTTACTGAAGTGGTGTCCGACACAACCTCCCTTATAGAGCTTCATAGAAAACCCGATACTAGCTATGGTGGTCATTGTCACATCTTTCATAGGACAAGAACTGTCTCTAGATATCACCCTGAACGAGCTTACATGCCCTCATCAGACCCTTTAGTCTGGATCATACTAAACATAGTTAGGGGTGATAACCTATACTAACGTTGAGTTCTTCATGTACCTACTTCCACTTTATGGAAGTGAACCTTTAGGTCAAACTCAAGAACCTTTGAACTTGCTTCATGGTGTAGTTGAGCCATCTCTTTCATGAGTAGTTCAACTAGATCTGTCTCTTGACATAACTCTTTCTTTCTTATGTCATCTAGGTAAGGCGATCTACCATAACCCATATTGTATCTCGACCTTCCTCGATCCAGGGAAGACACAACATCCGTTGAGCTCTCATTCCCTCTCAGGGATTCTTTTGTCCTCCATATCGATACACTGGGTTACTGGGATTCGTCCTTTACTCCTGGCTTGCATGGACATAATCCACATGCAACCTCATCTTAAGCATCCAAAGTGCTATTGCCATTTACCCCGGTGTATGGTGATCTTCAATCATGATTTCCTATATGTCATGATTCTTCAAGATCGATATCTCTGAAACCCTAAACCACTCTAGTCTGGGTTTCGTCACCTTCTTTTCCAAAGAAGTGCATCTGAGGTTCTACCACCATCCTTTCATTGCATCCAGGACTAGACTGGCTAACCAAACAACCATATCTTTTCAATGTATCTTGTTACATCTAAGTGTTATCCAAACACTTCTCCTTTTCAAACTTAAGGTTAGCCAATCAACCCTTTCTAGCTTCTGGTCAAAACAAGTCAGATGTATCTCAACCAGAGCATCCATTACCACTTCACATCCTTAGGTATTAGGTAACATTACACTTCCATGTATTTCACTTATCATGTCACCTCAAACTATATTTTTATCTTCATAGGAACACCCTCTGATTTCATCATCATGGTGACCAAACTCAACCTGGTATAACTTGTAAGCTCCACTTAGCTCATGATAAAAACATCCTCATAAGGGAACTACCTCATTCCTCTTAGTGTTTACAAACCATCCATGTATCATTCACTTTACCAGGGTAGATATCTTCTCTATCCCCATTTCTCGTGGCAATGTTCCAAACATCTCTTATCCTTGGTGTATGGCATGCGTAATGTCCTATCTCTCCCTCCCATAACAAAAGGAAATAAGCATTTGGCTGCAGTCCAAATACAGAGTTCCTCCCGTTCCAAGAGTATAGATGGTACATCCCACCTTGCCAGTACACCTTTAAATCTAAGTTGCAACGTGCCACATATGTCTCTTCATCTTAAACAACGAGATAACAAACTAGTCTTGAACCTACTGAGGTTTATATCCTTGCTCATCTCCTCTAGGTCTATAGGGTACCGACTCTTTTGGGGTCATCCCTCTTCCCTCATGCATCTAGAGAGTGCCCTACTCATCTGCCCTTTGGGTCCCATGAGTTCATGAAGGTGATCAATCTCCTAACCCATGGCCCTCAGACAATGATAGCTGTTACCTCCCGACCCTATAGTCATGCGCAACTTGGGAATTAGGCAACTCCTACTTTCATCGGTCTTATCCCTACCTGACCCTAGGATAGACTTAGGATTTTTCCATTATAGTACATGTTCACTTAGAATCTTACCCAAGTCTTCATCATCTCTCTTTCTGCATTCATGGGCCGACTCTCATCCGCTCATAAGCATTAAGGCAACCTGCCTACCTTGGTCAAGCCCCATACTGGTTACCTCCATGGTAACGCTTTCACATGCAATAGAGATGGATATCCATGGGTCTGTAGATTCAATCTCATACTATGTACCTTCCACTTAGCTTCTCAAGATCCTATGAGACCTCTTTAGGTTACTTTAAACCAACAAAACTGATATGCACCCTTCCAAAGGGGTCCCTCTCCCCTGATGGGAGGAAAACTATCTCTAAGGTCACAAAAGCTCTTAGGTCCAGGGTTTACATCTACCCGAGCCTACTTAACCCTAGAAAGCCATTAAGGCACGAGCAGATCACTTATGTACCATGCTAGGTCATACTTATCCTCTTTCCTCGATGTTGGATCAAGATAAAACTTTCCCTTTTATCATCAGCCTATCTATGAGGGGTTCGTTACACAAAGCTTAAACTTAAGGGACTTCCCTTTTCCTTTATTCATGAGGCGTACCATGCTCAAAACTATAGAAACTCAATTCTCATCATGAGCATTAGGTATACCACTTCCCCTCTTAGGCCTAGGAACCCTAGGTTCACTTTTAGGTGTCCAACTTCACGCTCTATCTCTGAACCATGAATCAAACTGGAAAAGGCATCTCGTGCACTTCCTATCCTCCTCCTTCTCGATCAACACTTAGGGTTGGGTCCTCCTTAAGGACAACTAACAGGGTACAAGGCCTCATAGCCTGCTACCACACCTTTCTAGGTCTAAGGAACTCTTCTTCCTACCGTAACCACATAGGCACCAGATGCTTCATCTTCTATCTCTAGGGTGTGGTCCTTCTAAAGGCAACCAAGATATCATCAACCTTCAGGGATCGATCATGAAGCAACCACTATCGTCCATAGTTCAGGGTTTTAGGCTTCCAACCTTCTTGCTGGGTTTCCTACTTTCTCTAGGGCTAACCCTACATTCAACCTCACCATTAAAGGTCCTCTCTTCATGAAGGTTCATCCTCAAAAGCATGCTCTACATGGGTGAAGCCTAGGTTCTAACTTAGGGTTGCTCAAGATTGTCCATAACCCTGTATGCACTATCATAATTCCTTATCCTTGGTTTCATCCTACCGTCAGCACTATGACGTGCCCTAGGTGCCAGCTATACCTTACTTGCACAAGCCCATAGGATTTCTAAGGTCCTTCACTAACCTCATCATCTAAGGAGTTATCCTTTACCCTGACATGCACGATCCTTCCCAGGGTTGGGTTGCCAAAGGTGTTAGGTTATCCATGGATCATATGGCATCCCAAAGGCATGTTCCTTCAAACACCTGGTCCAACTCATCTCTCTCTAACCATCACTTAGGGTTAGGTTTAGCATCATCCTCAGAGGATGTGCCAGGTCTCTACTTGCAATGGAGATCTCTATCTCCAAGACTAACATATCCTCCTGACAAGAAGGTCTACTCTCAGGTCTATTCCGAGGATATGACAACTTATGTCATACGACTTAAGCATGTATCTATTCTTTAGTTTGCGCTTAATCTATTAAGCTTATGTCCATGACATCTTATTTACATGCTTTTCATTAATTTGATGGAGGATTCCTTAAACCTTATTAACCTTACCCATACTTCAAGAGGGTGAGGAGAAGAAAGAAAACCCTAATCCTTTATATCCTTATCAGAATTTTGTGATGAGAAGGGATGAATAAGATGAGAAGTCCTAAAGGTATCTTATTTCGATTCATACCCTAAGACTTTGGCCAGGCGGTCACATGGGTCCGGGAGTCCTCGTATTCCGACTAGCGGTGCGGAGGAAAAATCTTGCCAGCCCCCGGTCGTGATCCCTTTCTAGACACCTCTGTCTTTCGGATACTCCTCTAATAACTCCCTTGGGTTCTATGGAGTTTGTAAAATTTAATAATTATTAATGGTTAAATGAGGAACCTACGCTCTGATACCAAATGTTACGACCCCACCTCCCGATAACCCCAAATTAAGGGAAATCGAGAGGTTGAGCCGTACCCATTAATCCCGGATCAAAGGTTCGACATATAACCATAAACAATTATTAAATTCTAACAGACTATACTGAAAATGGTAATAAAATTTTTCTTTACATACCTTTCGAAAACTTGGATCTCTATTCTTCCATCCATACCGATACTAATCTATCTAATCCTCCTTTTCACTTTAATTCTCATTTAGTATCACATGTGCCACTTTACTGTTTGTTCTTTTCATTGTACCTAAAACGCCGACAAACAAAACGTCGGTCAGCCGTAGCTGGTATGTGGGGGAAACAATAAACATTGCAACTATAATAACAATGTAATCATTCAATTACTTGTTTAAAAACCAATATTACATTTTAGATATAACTCCGCGATCCAAGAGTACCCTATCCTCTGTGTTGTTCCCATTAGACCCCTCATGATCCACCCATAAGTGAACCAATTTCTAGGGTTGAGTCACATGGCACTACTCGTAAGTAGTCCACTCCTTAACTCGGGATTTGCTAAAGAGTCTCTAACTCACGGTAACCTAGACCTTACTCTAGGATTACCCCTTTTTAGCCTTTTCAAAGTAACAGAGGTGGACCTAGATCTAGCCAGTTATATTATGCACCTTTATAGTGATAATCATAGTCACTTTATATGTTGCATGAAATAAATAAACATCCAACAGTTTAGTTGCATTCAAAGCGATTAAACATTCAGGAATCCACCGGGAAACTAAAGCGGTATAGCCATAAGCGTAACCACATACCTGATCCATAGCAACTTGATGTCCATGCATTTAATATTCAACATAATTAACAGGCAATCAACAAAATCCTGAAAATGATGCATAACATCCATGTGTCATTGTTTTATTCAAACATCCTTAAGATCAACTTTGATTTCTCCTTATGATTTCTAGGACGACTTTAGGGTGTTATTAGGGTTTTAGCCTTCATTATGCATTTATCACTTTTAATGCTCTTCTAGTTCACAACCCTAATTTCTGCATCATATGCACAACTGCATGTCCATTAAGTCTAATATGTTTCTTTTACACCAAAATTATTACCTTTATCCTTTTAGGTCATATACACAACATTAAGGCTAATTATCACCTTCGATTTCTTTCAAATTGACAAATCGTATTTCATTGTAGTTCAATTCACATATATGAACCGTATTTATCACTATTTCCACTTTGTACACTAGGGAACACTAATTATACAAATAATTCACATTAAAGATCTTTGGTACTTAAATTGGATTTATAACAACATAACATTGTCTTATTCATGTAATTGCACAATTAAATCATTAAAAGGCATATCTTCCTAAATTAGGGTTTCTAAGCCCACTAATGCAAACTTAGATATATGAAACCCTAATTTAAGCCAATTATGTGCAATTATCATCCTTTTATCATCAACATGTTAATATTTGTTCTAAACATTCAGAGAACATCAATTTATTCAACTATCATCAATTTCAAGGGTTTTTCACTAATTAAACCAGTAAATATGATGACTTTATGTACTTTTTCAATTTCAAGCATATAACCTCTAAATTAAACTAATAATGTGAAAAGTTCTTCCTTTTTGAACTCAATACACCTTTTTGCATTTAACAGGTTAATATCAACCCTAAAGATCTATTAAACCCTATTAAACACTTTATTCACTTCAAAATAGGGTTTATTAACCTTTAATTCATTAAAGATGATAAATTGCACTTCATTTCGAACTATGATCAGATTCAGGTTATAAAACCATTTTTATTGAATTCCTTGTGTTCTTTTGATCAAAATTCATATATAAACTTTTGTCATCTGAGCTACGAATATTTATCTATGAATTTTGCATTAAAAGAACTTACTTGGCCAATTGGAAGAGGCCACATCACCCCTTGCCCATGCAATGCGCCTGTTTTGGGAATATTTTGAATTTACCGAAAAGCCCCCGGTAAGTGATTTGTTTCTTTAGCCCGCGGAGGGGCGTTTCTGTCCAACGACCAAGGGGTCGTCTCCCACCTTCGGCCAGCCCTAGAGGCCGCCACCTTTAGACCTGCGTGGGTTGGTTCTTCCTCCCCCAGGCCACGATCAAAGCCGGAACTGGTTGCTCCCACCCCGCCCTGCTCTGGCGCACCCAGGGCGCCCTTTTTCTCATGGCTAAGGTGGTCTGTCCTCGCTCTGTGGCCATGCTCTTGTAGACGACATTGCAGCCCGGCGGCTGCTGCTGTGTGCGCTCCAGGGCATGGCTTCCATGTTCGTGAGTGTCGTAGACATCGTGGGTCAGTCGGCTACTACTTCGATCCATGATTGGCTTATAATTGCTTCCTGGTTGTGCCACACTACTCGGTTAGGGTTTATGGGAAAAACGAGGAAGAAGAATAAGAGGAAGAAATATAGGATTCTCTGGACTCGAGGCTAAGGGGTCTACCCCTTTTATGGGGGAGGATATCCTCGCCCTACGGTGCCCCTTCTAAGAGGAAACACGTCCTCTCCCTTTGGGGAAACCTAATTCTTCTATGAGAAGTAACTCTCTCTCTTTTTCTTAGTTTCCTTTGAAAATCCTTCTTCTTCAATATTCTCTCCTTTCCCTTTCTCTTTATTCTTAAATTTTAACTTATTTTCCACGATATATATATATATATATATTTCCTTAAGAAAATACTTCCTTTTCTCAAAATTTCATAATTAATGGGTTATGTATTCCCATTACCTCTTTATTTTATAATTAAGGTATTTTCTCTTCCTTTTCCTTTATTGGGGCTCCTTGGCACCCAAGAAAACTTATTATTTCGAAATCCTTTTCCAAGGATATTTATTATCCTTCTAGATGCATCTAAATGCAATATCTCACATTTTCTTGTTTATTTCTCATTAAAAATATATCTTTTTGATAATTTCTTTTTATCTCTCTCCTATTTTCCTCATTGGCATCCCTTTTATCATAAGAAATCCTTGGGATACGAAATTCCATAAAGGGAAACTCAATTATCCATCTTTTCACTTAATTTCCACATTTTCTCATTGTTTTCAATTTCTTTCTTAATAAAGAAATACATAATTAATCTTTTCTTTTTCTTATTTCTTTTCTTTGCAATTTTAGACTCCTTGGAACCCAAGGAATCCAAGAGGCACGAAATCCTCTTTGGATTTGCCTTCTAGAGGTTTCCATTATTTCTTTTCTCAAATATCCATTTACTAATTGAATTTCCTTGTTTATTTTCCTCTTTATTGGGCCCAATAGCCAATAAAGCCCACAAATCAAATAACAAGGCTATTTTAAACGAAATCCAATTATTCATAACAAATCACATCATTCTTTGTTCAATTATCCTTAATATGAGAAATTTCATTTGTCATCAATTGAACCCAAAAATTGGGGTTATAACACATTCTTACAATAGATATGTATACAAGGAGTATACAAGAAATGTATACAATCAATATAAAAACTATACACAAGTAAAGAAACGACTATTAATGAGTTTTACTTTAAGGTATGTTCCAAAGTATGTGTGTCACTACCCCTGAATTGTATTATAGAACGAGAACAAAAAAGCAGAACAACATAGTGAAAAAGGTTACGCTTGCAATTGTTGGTTTGGAGAGAATATAAATAAATAAGCATGTTTAGCTGGATGTATTTAGATGATAAGCTGTGAATTTGTAATTGAAATTTGTGATGTACTGCTTCACAATAAAATCACTATTTAGCCCAATTACACCCTATTAAGCTAGCCCTAAGTGTGAATGAGCTGGATGTTGAATTATGTGTAATACGAACAAGTGTTTTCATGGCAAAGAGATAATTTTTTAAGAAAATTATGTTAACACGAACTATGTTTAAAGTCGTCATAGAGAACATTACATGAGAGTTGAAGCATGATCAAGATGTCAAGGTGAAATTCAAAGGGAGGCAGGCGTAAATGGGCGCTTGAACAACTACATATATCCTTTGTAAGAGTATTGTTCCTCTATTTATTTGGTATGTGTTTTGTGATCATGTTTTGGTGGATTAGTGATTGTTATATAATAATGAAATCTTAATGTAATGCAACATGAGGAGGGTTGGATGTATACATAAACACCTAACTTCCATAGAGGAAACGCCAAGAAAAATCCCCATGGCCATTAAGCATGTAATATCATAATGGACGAAAAACTTCGGTAGAATAAAACATCATGACCCAAAAAGATAGTATGAATAATAATCTATAAAGGAGATAAGGATTCATAAAAGTACAAGTCTCAAGGATGGATCCCTAGTACAAAAATCTACAACAAGAAGTACATATGATGAGAAAGGTCAGTAGAGTTTGACTTGATCAAATGAGGTGAGGCCTGATCTTGGTGGTGTTGGTGAGACCCACTTTAAGGGTTGCAAAGCAACCAAGATCATCCTTAGGGACATGCTCATCAGGGTTGTCCCAACCATTGCATTGGGTATGATTTCGTTGTATGAAAAAGAAAAAGAAACTTTCAATTTTCATTGATTTGGTATATTTAGCATATATGGAGCAAAAAGAATTAGCATATTGTGAGCAACTATTTGTTCCTTCCCATTATTTTTCCTTGAAGTGAAGAGTCTAGTACACGTTGCTAGCAATCCATGTCTATACTTCCAAATGTCTAGCTCCTATAAAGCTCAAAATCAATGTTCCCTTCTCCCTGTATTCTCCTTCATCGTTAAACTCTGAAGTTGATAATGGGTTTATTAGAAACAATCTAGATGTGATAATTTGTCAATAAAATATGTGAGGCATTGATATATGTAGATATGGGTTTCCTATCATAATATGCATCACTCAAATCCTCAACATCACGTTGTATTACAAAACCATGAATGTAAGATCCTACATTTGGTAAATTTGAATTATATGAATATAAGACTTTATTTGATAAGCAAATTCCCTAATTGTAATTGATAGAATAATAATGTTATCGATGTGATATGGATTCATCACAAGGCCCACGTAGGGCCCATGAGACTATTTGAAACTAAGTTTAAGAAATAAGAGATTTCATGCACAAATAAATGATATTGACTTTGTGAATTGTTAAATAATTGATATATGAGATAATATGCAAGTTTCTAAAAGATTCTAAGATAATTCGTAATATAGATAATTAATAGAGTAATTATCTAACAAAGACTTGCAACACAAGTTTTAAGGCATCAAATAAATGTCATTTGATCTGATTTTTGGAACAATTAAAGATAATATAGAAACTAAGATAATTATAGAATTTGAGATAAAAAGGAATTTCCATATGATGTGAGTAATTTTTTTAAGTATATACATATAGGGTATGTTTTTCCTACAAAATTCTATCCCAATAAATCCTAAAAATTAGATATAAGATTAGCAATATATCAATGAGATTTACTTCAAGTTTCATTGTGAAAGGAAACTCCTAGTAGCCTATGTAAAATTGACAAGGAAGGGGAACTTGCTTGTAATAATTTGATGGTGTTTCTCTTGTTTAAAGAAAGAGAAAAAGGTATCTAGAAGTATCTCTTTGACACTAAACATGGCTCAATATGAGATTCTAGGATAATAAAAGAAGTATCCAATTTGGGACCAATTGGAGTAAAGATTAGGGAGAGATAGGAATTACTTAATTTCCACAATCCAGGTTTATAAAGGGATCCATGGGAAACCAAATAGGGAGATAAGTATTTTTATGCTCTTGAAAAATACTCAAGATAAATTAGGAGATAGATAATCCAAATATGGGATTATGAAATAAAATCCAGGAAGTTCTAAGATTTTTTTGTGGCCAAGATAATTTAGTTGGTAATTATGTAGATTTTCCTTAGAAACCGAGTTTTAGTTAAAATAAGGGAATAATGAAGGAGTTTTTCTTTTCTAAATGGAAGGAAATAGTATGAATAGAGATTTTTCAAAAATATGGCATGAAGAGTGGTTTCCTTTACATGACTATTGGATTTGTAGAATAAAAATTATTATTATAAAGGTATGTAGGAGGAATATATTTAATTCTTTCCTTGCATCATGTCTTGCCTTTCTCATAATATTAGTTAGTGTTAAGTTCTCAAATTAGAAAGGTATATTTTTAATACTCATGGAAAGGAGGTAATGATGTGATTACTTATAGGAAATGTTATGATGACATAATCGATCCTTTCCACATTTAGAAGTTCTTTGAACATTGAGGAAAAAGAAATAATGGGAACAAAAAGGAATAAGAAGATGCATACATATATATGAGCACTATAGTGTGTTGGGTTGATACATAACCAGCCGAACTCTTCTTCCCTCACCTGGAAACATATCCTTCATATCATCTTCCTCTCGTCTCCTTCCTTTAACATGTCGGTACGTCAACAAAAGGTGAAGGCCAATGACTATATGTTCTCTACACCTCTATAAGGATGGAGAGTACACAAAGGTTCTCTAATTATGAAACTCCAACACCAAGTATAATACCCTACCCACTCAGTTCTTACTCTTGTAAGAGACACTACTATGAACAAACCATAAGACAAAACTTGATCGCGATCTACAGACTCGTCCTTCTTGAAGGCTGTAATTTATTGGATTTATTGCAGCAATGGTGAGACAGGGCCATGGAGTCTTGCTGAGGATCTAAGGTGTGGATCCGGAGATGGTGTCTGTAGTCACCTGCAACAAAGATAGTACATGGGTTTGGGGAGGGATAGGAATGTGAGTTTTTCTTGACCTTTGGCTCTTGCAGTGGTGCAAGTGTGATAGATCCAGCAGCTCATAAGAAATACGAGTAGTGGAGAATGACAAAGTGTATGACAACAACAATGCAAGATAATATTGCGGTGGCCTGGGATGAGAGAGAGATAGTGAAAGAGGGGTTGGAGGCGGTGTGGCATGTACTATTGTGGAACCAAACGACAGTGGAACTTGAGAGGAAAACCCCATATGTTCGACGCCCTCAGCCTCCACATGGCAGGCGTCAGTGATGCTGTTGAGAGATGCAATGTGTGTCTGCCTTGTGTGGAGGTCTCGTACATCTCATGCGAAGATGAGGGTGAGAGACAAACCTAGAGTTGGGTCAATTCTAGACCGGTTGGCTCAGGTCTAGACTAGCATAGGGTCATGCCTCAACCGCTCATCCATCATGGTTGTGAGTGGAAGGTTGGAGGACCAATGAGAAGCTGCCACATCATCCCATGGATAATGTGGCGAACAACTCACAAAAACATAATTAACTTAAGAGGAAGCGATCATTTGTAGTGGATTATTGAAAATCACTAAAAATTAAAACCTTTTTCAAAGAGATCCAATCATAGGAAAACTCTTTCAATAAGAACCAATGTATTACAATTACAACCTGGTTCATAAGTACATATCTTGTATCATCTCTCCTCGAGATTTACAACATCAACTGCCTTGTTAAAAGCTAAACACAGACAGCATAAGAATCTCAAGGAATCAAGCCAAAATCTCAAAACGATTTATTAAAAGCACTAACTAACAACTCCGAGGACCTGAGAGTACAGAGATGACACATATGACTTCTATTTACAAGACACGACAGACAGTACACTCAACATGAGCTGTCACTGCTGTCACTACTGCTGCTAAAGTTCCTCCTCTACAAGATGTTCTCACTCTCCTTCATGCTTTTCCACCTAAAAATGTTGGATCCCACGGGAGTGAGACAATTGTAATTGCCCCAGCGGGAGATATAACTCTCCACCAAAAACATTATTATTGCAATGTAAGAATATAAAACTGGGCAGAGGATAAGTAGTTTAAAGCATTCTCATCTTAAAGCATTGTAACCATTTATGATAGAACAATAGATCAACTATTCTCTTAATAAGGAATAAAAAGGACATGTATATCATTTATCCATCATGAATATTCCATCATGTCAAACTTATATTGTGACATTCATTCTCTTAATATGTCCCCCATGAAACATTCTTGTTTCATCTATTGGCCTTAGCCAATATGCAAAATAGATATGGAATTATATTTACCATGTACTCGTATATCATCAACACAGGCATTGGGTTATTACCAATCCTATGTCATCATTACAGGCATTGGGTTATTACCAATCCTGTGTCATCATTACAGGCATTGAGCTTCTGCCAGGTAATGGACTCTTCCAAACCTGATTACACCACTAGGCATTGGACACTACCAATCCTGATTTCACAGTCAGGCATTGGACTCTAACCATTCCTGATTTCACAGCCATGCATTGGACTCTAACCATTCCTGATTTCATCGCTTTTCACATTCGTTACTGGATGCAATTGTTCCTTTTATTAAGTTTATTAAAACATTATCATTTCTTACAATAAACTTTTATAATTATCTTGGTGTCTCTCACTAGACCACAATTGTTCTCATAGCTCATAAGGCCCATAAAGCATCTTGTCACCTCTCACTAGGCAACATCTAACCATATGGCTCACAAGGCCATAAAACATCTTGTTACCTATTACTAGGCAACATCTAACCACATGGCTCACAAGGCCATTACACATCTTGTCACCTCTTTCTAGACAACATCTAACCACATGGCTCACAAGGCCATTACTCATTCTTGAGTATTCAATCATGTTTATTACTCTTATCATTTATCATTAAATGATTATCAATACAAGGTATGAGTTCATTTCTCATCCTTATCATGGTATGATTACATCATACTCATTAGTTTGGCTTAACCCCCATTCTCAAGGTATATTAGACTATACTTATCCAAGTATATCAAACTTATTACATTTCATTGTAATAATTTACATAACACACTTCATAGGTTTCTTCTCCAAGTATATTGAATTTGAGATGCATCAAGGTATATCAACCCTGGAATGCTAAAAGTGATATCTGTCATATCTTGATGTATCACTTTCCTCATCACTTCCATTTACTTGAGTTATCAACTTATCTTGTACTTCCCATATTAATACATCGATCCACTAACCTATCACTTTTACCATGAAGTGCATAGGTCACACACAAGAATGGTCTAGCTATGTTCAATGATATGGACTCATTTCAGTTTAGGGCATCACTTACTATAAGGTTGTCTATAATCACCAATTTGAGATATTTCACCTTTATAAGGCTTTACTCACTATTTTAGCATTAGGGCTCTTTCATACTATTACCTAGTACTTAGGGTTTTGGTTTATCATCATATTGCCCAAGAATTAGGGCTTCATGTATTATAACTCAAAATTAGAGTTTCACATACCTTCACCCTGTATTAGGGCACCTCATCATATCATTGCATAGGATATGGCATCACCCTCAATTAGGGTTTCTCATGGAATCACCCTCAATTAGGGTTTCTCATGGAATCACCCTCAATTAGGGTTTCTCAGGGAATCACCCTCAATTAGGGTTTCTCAGGGAATCACCCTCAATTAGGGTTTCTCATGGAATCACCCTCAATTAGGGTTTCTAAGGGAATCACCCTCAATTAGGGTTTCTCATGGAATCAGCCTCAATTAGGGTTTTTTAGGGAATCACCCTCAATTAGGGTTTCTCATGGAATCACCCTCAATTAGGGTTACATCCCTACCCTAGATTAGGGTTACACCTAACATTGCCCTAGATTAGGGTTAGGGCTCATTAACCTTCTTAATTAGGGTTCTTGGTCTCTTTATCAAGAATCATACCCCAATTACACATTCATATATGTTGAAAGTGTTGGGACTTAACCTCCACATGATTATCATTCATGTAAGAAGTCCTCTCTCTCTCATCCTTTACAAGATGACATTTGCATCAAACACGATTGGATTAGGTCAACTCAACTTGATTGAAGGCTAGACACCATGTATTATGACATTACTTCCTTAATCATTAAGGATGAATCATTCACAAGGTATTAATCACCCTATCTTATTAAGGATACAATCACTATAATCACCTTTGGTTCACATCATATAATGTTCAATTATACAATTGATCTTTAAACACCTTAGGTGTCCAGGCGGTTCAGGGTTAATTACTTCCAAACGGTCTTGGTCACTTAGACCCCAAATGGTCTTGACCAACCAGACCTCAAATGGTCTTGCATGGATAACCTTCAAACGGTCTAAGTCTAACAATTGAAACCGTTTAGCAAAGTAGGTACTTGAAATCGTTTGCTAAAGTAGATACTTGAAACCGTTTGAGTCTCAATCGGTTTGGGATCATTTGGTCCCCAACGGTATTGAGACCGTTTGGCCCCAAACGGTCTTGAGACTATTTGGACTCAAACGGTCTTGAGACCGTTTGGTCCAAACCTCCTCAAAACCGATTGGACCAAGAATGGTCTTAACCACTAAAATCAATTTAGGGTTTCCATGGTTAACTCCCTCGTCAATTGAATCCATATAATTACTCATCAATTGAACCTAAGCATCATGCCTCAATTGAGATAATAAATCATCCTTCAATTGATTAAACCTTCAATTGGTCATCAATTAGGGTTTTGAACCTAATTGAATTAGGGTTGATATTGATGAACCTTCAATATTAGTCATTGTGGAACTAATTGCTTTGAAATCATTGAACCATCATTCAAATTGGGCATGACCTGACCTAAAACGGTCTTGAGGTCGTTTGGATGACCTCCAAATGGTCTTGAGACTATTTTCCCCATCCATCATTGAAATTGGTGAATTTCAATTAGGGTTTGCATCATTGGATTGCTCATCAAACTAGATATTGATTGTATTACCATTTGATATCTTTGGGTCTTCAACTACTTCACCATACTCAACCCTAGACCTCCAAACGGTCTTGAGACCATTTGGGTGATCTCCAAATGGTCTTGAAACCGTTTGGGTTAATCAACCCAAAGAATTAAATCAATTAATTGCAAAACCAGCACTCAACCTGATTAGGGTTTCTAATTGGATGATTGTCCATATATTGATTCAGTCAATTGGTGCCATTAGATCCTCATCCACCATGTACTAGGGTCCTAACCTTGAATGTTCAACCCATCCAAATGGTCAACTCCTCTGAATGGTTTGGGAACCAAACCTCCAAACGGTTTACAAACTGTTTGGTCTCCAAACGGTTTGGTGAAACCGTTTGGACCATTTTGTTGAAACTGTTCGCAATATATATTTGTGGAGGTGTGTGCTTATGGTGATGTCATCATCATCAAGCTCTAAACCCACGAAACTTCCTGTGATTTCCATGGTGATTGCATCAACCAACCAAATAAAATTTCAAGAATGACGAAAGGATCAACAATTGATAAGGAATTGAATGCAATAACAATAGTAAGGGTTCAAGTTATAAAACCCACCTCCAATTGAGCTTCAAAGCTCCAAGATCCACGTCTTTAATGGTGGAAGAAGCTTTCTCAACCATCCCAAGGCTCGTCCTCAAGCTTTGAGTGAAAAGGAATGGGTAGGATAGAAGATTGCATGGAGAAAAGAAGAAATCCATCATTTATTTTTGATTTCCTCCATGAAATCATGGTGAAAGAAGGTCAAGAAGCTTACCAACAGGTTGGGGGTCGTCCTCCTGTTGTTCCAAGCTCCCTTGGTCATTTTTTCAAGCAAGAAATGAAAGGGGTTTCGAAATTACCCATCCAAGCTATGGATAAGGGAGCATATATGCATTTTATTAAGAATTCATTTTAGGAGAGAGAAAGTAGGGATTATCTCCTCCATTTCCTTGCCACTTTCTCCCTTCCCTTCCTTGGTTACGAGGCTATCTTATTTGCCTCTTATTCCTCTCAATCATCCATGATTTAAATAAAAGCAAATTAAGCACCTTAAATCATTTAATAATAATATCCATAAGTGAGTGGATATTTCTTTTTCTTATAATAAGGTGAGTGAGTTATCCACTTCCTTTGGATATGTTCGTGCCTTTTCAAGGCACATGGTCGTCCATTCTCTTGCAAACTCATACCTCACCTTTTGGTTAAAGGGGTCTCTAATTAATATATTTATTTTTGCATTAAATTGAAGTAAAGTTCCAATTATGCTTAAATCTTGATTATTTTAATATCAAGATTCTCTCTCCTCTAAAGAGATACAAATGAGGCGCCCCTCTCATTTTATTTTCTCTACATGATGCCAAGAAATATTAGGGACTGTTTTGAAATGGTAATTTGCATATTGAACCCTAGGTTTTGGGTAAATTGCATATTACACCAAAACTAGGTTTTAATGCACAAACATTGCTCAACAAGCTCTTTCTTGTTATTCAGGCTACCACAAGCCATACTATTGCATCATCTTCATCCTTATGATGCTTCAACACTTAAGGAACATCTTATCATGCAACATTTGCAATTTAACCCCTCAACTTGGGTAATTTTCACTTTAGTCCAAAACAGGCAAAGCAATATTTCAACATTGTTAAAAAAGGACTAAAATTGAAACATAAGTTCCTCTTGAGCCTTAATTACTTTTAAAAAGATAAAATCAAACATATAAATATCTTTATTAAACAAAACACCTAAGGTTAAGGCATAACCCAGGTCAGGGATGTTACAAATCATAAACCCCTAACAAGGATTTCATCCTCGAAATCCTAGATAAAGGGAGACAGATATAATTCATACATCATCTCATCAAGTCTCATAACATCTCATTTTCATGTTTATGCAAGGCATAAACCCCTAACATATGATGTCCATGCTATATTATATAACCGATCTAATTTCACAGTTAACCACTCCAGGTGGTCAACATACTTTAATTGATACCAGAATCACTTACCTTGGTATCCATTACATGTGCTGGAAACACATCACATATTCATCTTTGTTTTATCCTGGGACATTACTTATTACACACATATTTTTTCTTGTAACCCAAGTTCAAGACAAACTGATACTTTTCTAAGTATCCATCAAATAAACATTTTTAATTGTGCACATCAAGTGTCCTAAGACCCACTTGATTGCCATGTCCCTGAAAGGAAAGAAAACAAAGAATCATATTCTTCTTTTGTTTATAAGTTGATTTATAAATTAAATCAAATTCCTTCGTATATCAATTAGAATGTGGTATAAATATCCATGCCACATCTCCTTCTTCATTAGGCTTCTTTGGAATGTTTCAGAATGATTACTTGATCAGAGTAATAAAAAAGATAACAATCTAGGTATGTCATACTTACCTTGCCTTCAGTAAATGAATACCTGGCCAGGGTATTCAAGAACTGAAATTAGGTAGTATGAATTATTTTATTTTATGTTTTCATTTCTTTAAAATTGATATACTTAATGTCTCAGATTTTTTTTCCAGTTCCTTTTTCATTTCTTCTCTTCCTTAAAGAAGAAAGAGAAATTTCAAAACATATAAAAGAATATTAAACTGAACACAAGTTTTCATCCTACTTATCTCTTCCTTATATTCTCAAAAGATTATACAGATGAGCTGAACAACAACTACCCTTCTTATAGTAGAGAGTGCAAGATAATTCAAAATAGAAAGTTCTATCTTGACATGCCTACTTATTACAAGTTATCTAGTGTCTTGTCTATTGAGTCACCTCATCACTTTCTATTTGGACATTGCCACCTCAAATGTCCTCTATGTCCACATCTATAGCAAGCTCGAAGCTTTTTAGGTGACTGCTGCTCAAGTGCACTATATTGTACTTGAGTTGGTACTACTGAAATCTTTGATTGTTTAGTACCACTAATTCCTTATTCCTGTGATTGTTTAGACTTCCTTTTAAGGTATGTCTCATGTTTCTTTGTCATAGACCCTTCTATCCTTCGAATTGACTCCACAAATGTGGCAAACCTCTCTCTACTTTCTAGGGCAGATGTCGGAATAGACATCTTAGCATTCAATCCTTTCTTAAAATGTCGAATATTTTCCTCCTCAGTAGCATCCATATGAGGACAAAATCGTAAAATTTCCATGAATTTAACCTCATATTCACTTATTGACATGGCTCCCTGTCGTATCTTCTCAAACTGTGAGATCTTTTCATCTAAATAAGTCCTTGGAAAATACTTATTGATGAATTCTCGACGGAATTCCTCCCATTCAACCTTTTCATCATTCCTTTTTATTTCTTCTATAGCCCACCAATGTCCAACACTACCCTTCAAAAGGTACACAACATGATTAACTTTGTTAGCATCTGGGATACTAAGGATCTTAAAAGCCTTTTCTAACTCAGTGAGCCAGAGATCAGCATCTGCTTGGGTCAGATGTCCCAGCATATTCTATAGCTCCAACACGATGTAGTCGTTTAAAAGTCTTAAGACCCATATCCCTCATTGGGAGCTGGTGCCCTAGGTGCAGGTGCTGGCATCCGATCTTCCATATACCTCAGTGTGGTCATGAGTTGCCCAAAAATATTATGAACATCTGGGTTTCCTCTCATGACTTCATCAATATGGGGATTCTTGGGCACTGGTTCCTCCCTTTCCTGATCCCTTGCACCTCCCATTGGTGCAGCAACATTGCTCTCAGCAACGTGTTCCTCGTGTTCTCCAGACATCTTGGAGTTATATATCTTCTTCTACATAAGCAGAAGGCACTATAAGATACACTGAGGTACACTAAGAATAGACTCAATACCTTAGTCCTATGTCTCTGTAGACTCAGCGAACCTAGAGCTCTGATACCACTAAATTGTGGTGAACAACTCACAAAAACATAATTAACTTAAGCGGAAGCGATCATTTGCAGCAGATGTCTGAAAATCACTAAAAATTAAAACCTTTTTCAAAGAGATCCAATAATAGGAAAACTCTTTCAATAAGAACCAATGTATTACAATTACAACCTGGTTCATAAGTACATATCTTGTATCATCTGTCCTCGAGATTTACAACATCAACTGCCTTGTTAAAAGCTAAACACAGATAGCATAGGAATCTTGAGGCATCAAGCCAAAATCTCAAAATGATTTATTAAAAGCACTAACTAACAACTCCGAGGACCTGAGAGTACAGAGACGACACATAGGACTTCTATCTACAAGACACGACAGACAGTACACTCAACTTGAGCTGTCATTGTTGTCCCTGCTGCTGCTGAAGTTCCTCCTCTACAAGATGTGCTCACTCTCCTCCATGCTTGTCCACCTAAAAATGTTGGATCCCACGGGGGTGAGACAATTGTAATTGCCCCAGCGGGAGATATAACTCTCCGCCAAAAACATTATTATTGTAGTTTAAGAACATAAAACTGAGCAGAGGATAAGCAGTTTAAAGCATTCTCATCTTAAAGCATTGTAACCATTTATGATAGAACAATAGATCAAGTATTCTCTTAATAAGGAATAGAAAGGACATGTATATCATTTATCCATCATGAATATACCATCATGTCAAACTTCTCTTGTGACATTCATTCTCTTAATATGTCACCCATGAAACATTCTTGTTTCATCTATTGGCCTTAGCCAATCTGCTAAACAGATATGGAATTATATTTACCATGTACTCATATATCATCAACACATGCATTGGGTTATTACCAATCATATGTCATCATTACAGGCATTGGGTTATTACCAATCATGTATCATCATTACAGGCATTGAGCCTCTTCCAGGTATTGGACTCTTCCAAACCTAATTACACCACCAGGCATTGGACACTACCAATCCTGATTTCATAGCCAGGCATTAGACTCTAACCAATCCGGATTTCACAGCCAGGCATTGGACTCTATTCAATCCTGATTACACAGCCAGGCATTGGACTCTAACCAATTCTGATTTCACAGCCAGGCATTGGACTCTAACCAATCCTGATTACACAGCCAGACATTGGACTTTAACCAACCCTGATTACACAGCCAGGCATTGGACTCTAACCAATCCTGATTATACAGCCAAGCATTGGACTTTAACCAACCCAGATTACATAGCTAGGCATTGGACTTTAACCAACCTTGATTACATAGCCAGGCATTGGACTTTAACCAACCCTGATTACACAGCCATGCATTGGACTTTAACCAACCCTGATTACACAGCCAGGCATTAGACTTTAACCAACCCTGATTACACAGCCAGGCATTGGACTCTAACCAATCCTGATTACACAGCTAGGCATTGGACTTTAACCAACCCCGATTACAGGGATCAATGAATATAAATTCCTTTGACCCATCATTAATCATCACATTCTTCCCTAGGCTCTGAACCCTGAGGTCAGCCTTCATCGCTTTTCACATTCTTTACTGGATGCAATTGTTCCTTTTATTAAGTTTATTAAAACATTATCATTTCTTACAATAAACTTTTATAATTATGTTGGTGTCTCTCACTAGACCACAATTGTTCTCATAGCTCATAAGGCCCATAAATCATCTTGTCACCTCTCACTAGGCAACATCTAACCATATGGCTCACAAGGCCATAAAACATCTTGTTACTTATTACTAGGCAACATCTAACCACATGGCTCACAAGGCCATTACACATCTTGTCACCTCTTTCTAGGCAACATCTAACCACATGGATCACAAGGCCATTACTCATTCTTGAGTATTCAATCATGTTTATTACTCTTATCATTTTCTCATTAAATGATTATCAATACAAGGTATTAGTTCATTTCTCATCCTTATCATGGTATGATTACATCATACTCATTAGTTTGGCTTAACCCCATTCTCAAGGTATATTAGCCTATACTTATCCAAGTATATCAAACTTATTACATTTCATTGTAATAATTTACATAACACACTTCATATGTTTCTTGTCCAAGTATATTGAATTTGAGATGCATCAAGGTATATCAACCCTGGAATGCTAAAAGTGATATATGTCATATCTTGATGTATCACTTTCCTCATCGCTTCCATTTACTTGAGTTATCAACTTATCTTGTATTAAGATACTTCCCATCTTAATACATCCAACCACTAACCTATCACTTTTACCATGAAGTGCATAGGTCTCACACAAGAATGGTCCAGCTATCTTCAATGATATGGACTCATTTCAGGTTAGGGCATCGCTTACTATAAGGTTGCCTATAATCACCCATTTGAGATATTTCACCTTTATAATGATTTACTCACTATTTTAGCATTAGGGCTCTTTCATACCATTACCTAGTACTTAGGGTTTTGGTTTATCATCATATTGCCCAAGAATTAGGGCTTCATGTATTATAACGTAAAATTAGAGTTTCACATACCTTCACCCTATATTAGGGATCCTCATCATATCATTGAATAGGATATGGCATCACCCTCAATTAGGGTTTCTCATGGAATCACCCTCAATTAGGGTTTCTCTGGGAATCACCCTCAATTAGAGTTTCTCATGGAATCACCCTCAATTAGGGTTTCTCAGGGAATCACCCTCAATTAGGGTTTCTCATGGAATCACCCTCAATTAGGGTTTCTCAGGGAATCACCCTCAATTAGGGTTTCTCTTGGAATCACCCTCAATTAGGGTTACATCCCTACCCTAGATTAGGGTTACACCTAGCATTGCCTTAGATTAGGGTTAGGGTTCATTAACCTTCTTAATTAGGGTTCTTGGTCTCTTTATCAATAATCATACCCCAATTACACATTCATATATGTTGAAAGTGTTGGGACTTAACCTCCACATGATTATCATTCATGTAAGAAGTCCTCTCTTTCTCATCCTTTACAAGATGACATTTGCATCAAACACGATTGGATTAGGTCAACTCAACTTGATTGAAGGCTAGACACCATGTATTATGACATTACTTCCTTAATCATTAAGGATGAATCATTCACAAGGTATTAATCACCCTATCTTATTAAGGATACAATCACTATAATCACCTTTGGTTCACATCATATAATGTTCAATTATACAATTGATCTTTAAACACCTTAGGTGTCCATGCCGTTTAGGGTTAATTACTTCCAAACGGTCTTGGTCACTTAGACCCCAAATGGTCTTGACCAACCAGACCTCAAACGGTCTTGCATGGATAACCTTCAAACGGTCTAAGTCTAACAATTGAAACTATTTAGCAAAGTAGGTACTTGATATCGTTTGCTAAAGTAGATACTTGAAACCGTTTGCTAAAGTAGATGTTTGAAACCGTTTGAGTCTCAATCAGTTTGGGATCGTTTGGTCCCCAATGGTCTTGAGACCATTTGGTCCCAAACGGTCTTGAGACCGTTTGGACTCAAACAGTCTTGAGACCGTTTGGTCCAAACCTCCTCAAAACCGATTGGACCAAGAATGGTCTTAACCACTAAAATTGATTTAGGGTTTCCATGGTTAACTCCCTCATAAATTAAATCCATATAATTAATCATCAATTGAACCTAACTATCATGCCTCAATTGAGATAATAAATCATCCTTCAATTGATTAAACCTTCAATTGGTCATCAATTAGGGTTTTGAACCTAATTGAATTAGGGTTGAAATCGATGAACCTTCAATATTAGTCATTGTGGAACTAATTGCTTTGAAATCATTGAACCATCATTAAAATTGGGCATGACCTGACCTCAAATGGTCTTGAGGTCGTTTGGATGACCTCCAAATGGTCTTGAGACTATTTTCCCCATCCATCATTGAAATTGGTGAAGTTCAATTAGGGTTTACATCATTGGATTGCTCATCAAACTAGCTATTGATTGCATTACCATTTGATATCCTTGGGTCTTCAACTACTTCACCATACTCAACCCTAGACCTCCAAATGGTCTTTGTTGACCTCCAAATGGTCTTGAGACCATTTGGGTGATCTCCAAATGGTCTTGAGACCGTTTGGGTTAATCAACACAAAGAATTAAATCAATTAATTGCAAAATCAACACTCAACCCGATTAGGGTTTCTAATTGGATGATTGTCCATATGTTGATTCAATCAATTCGAGTCATTAGATCCTCATCCACCATGTACTAGGGTCCTGACCTCAAATGGTCAACCCATCCAAACGGTCAACTCCTCTAAATGGTTTGGGAACCAAACCTCCAAACCGTTTGGTCTCCAAACGGTTTGGTGAAACCGTTTGGACCATTTTGTTGAAATTGTTTGCAATAGATATTTGTGGAGGTGTGTGCTTATGGTGATGTCATCATAATCAAGCTATAAACCCATGAAACTTTCTGTGATTTCCATGGTGATTGCATCAATCAACCAAATAAAAATTCAAGAATGAAGAAAGGATCAACAATTGATAAGGAATTGAATGCAATAACAATATTAAGGGTTCAAGTTATAAAACCCGCTTCCAATTGAGATTCAAAGCTACAAGATCCACGTCTTTAATGGTGGAAGAAGATTTATCAACTATCCCAAGGATCGTCCTCAAGCTTTGAGTGAAAAGGAATGGCTAGGATAGAAGATTGCATGGAGAAAAGAAGAAATCCATCATTTATTTTCGATTTCCACCATGAAATCATGGTGAAAGAAGGTCAAGAAGCTTACCAACAGGTTGGGGGTCGTCCTCCTGTTTCTCCAAGCTCCCTTGGTTGTTTTTTCAAGCAATAAATGAAAGGGGTTTCGAAATTACCCATCCAAGCTATGGATAAGGGAGCATATATGCATTTTATTAAGAATTCATTTTATGAGAGAGAAAGTAGGGATTATCTCCTCCATTTACTTGCCACTTTCCCCCTTCCCTTCCTTGTTTATGAGGCTATCTTCTTTTCCTATTATTACTCTCAATCATCCGTGATTTAAATAAAAGCAAATTAAGCACCTTAAATCATTTTATAATAATATCCATAAGTGAGTGGATATTTCTTTTTCTTATAATAAGGTGAGTGAGTTATCCACTTACTTTGGATATGTTCGTGCCTTTTCAAGGCACATGGTCTTCCATTCTATTGCAAACTCATCCCTCACCTTTTGGCTAAAGGGGTCTCTAATTAATATATTTATTTTTACATTAAATTGAAGTAAAGTTCCAATTATGCTTAAATCTTGATTATTTTAATATCAAGATTGTCTCTCCTCCAAAAAGATACAAATGAGGCGCCCCTCTCATTTTATTTTCTCTACACGATGCCAAGAAATATTAGGGACTATTTTGAAATGGTAATTTGCATGTTGAACCCTAAGTTTTGGGTAAATTGCACATTACACCAAAACTAGGTTTTAATGCACAAACATTGCTCAACAAGCTCTTTCTTGTTATTCAGGCTACCACAAGCCATACTACTGCATCATATTCATCCTTATGATGCTTCAACACTTGAGGAACATCTTATCATGCAACATTTGCAATTTTACCCCTCAAGTTGGGTAATTTGCACTTTAGTCCAAAATAGGCAAAACATTATTTCAACATTGTTCAAAAAGGACTAAAATTGAAACATAAGTTCCTCTTGAGCCTTAATTACTTTTCAAAAGATAAAATAAAACATATAATTATCTTTCTTAAACAAAACACCTTGGGTTAAGGCATAACCCAGGTCAGGGATGTTACAGATAAGGTATAAGTATATGTTTTGTTTGATTTGTAGAAATTGCTAGGATTACCCACATATGGAAAAATTATATACCAAATTGATCAGAAGAACGAGTAAAATCCAAATAAAATAGTATAATGACCTAGATCAGATCCTAATTACAAAAGTAGGGATAAATATGATTTACTGGTGATAATATACATGGAATCCCTGAGTCTAATAATTAACATGTGGGATATAAGTGAATATAATGAGATATAAGATGATGATGATTCGATAGATTTTATAATTAGGGTTTCACCTAATGACTAATTAAGGATTATAAATCTAATGAATCATGATGCCATGCTTTTAGGGTTCAATACCCTTATTCCTTATCCAAACCCGAGACAACCCAAAATCCTAGTTTAGGACATATGTTAGATGGCATGTCTTGAATAAGATTGGTGACATTTTAGGGTTGTTCATGCTTTTAGATAATGATGATTGCTTGGTTATACACCTGGTTGATAGGATTACATAAAGTACAGTTGAAGTACATATTTCTTGAGATCTACATGAACATGGTACATGGTTACGATTATGAATACTCACTCTTATCAATTATGATGTTTCCAAAGTTGCATGAGTAGATTGCAATTAAACCTGCTTGGTTGTTTATTTATTTCCTATAAACTATAAGGCCCTATGTGTATCACCTTATATGAACATAACTTGCTCAAACCCCACATGCTATCTCTAGAGGGTTAAATGTGGGATAGTGACCCCAGGAGAAGAATAGAAATAATGTCATTATGGAGATGACAATGAACAAGCCCCAGATAGGGAAGGTCATAAGAGGGAAATCCCCAGATAGGGAAGGTCGACATGGCACCAAGGCCCAGATAGGGAAGGTGGCCCAAGTCCACTATAGGGGCAAAACTGTTGTGAGAGGGTATACCCCAGATATTGAGCAAATACTGGTTGAGAAGTTATAACAAAAAATGCATGTTTGATTATTTAACAATAATTGATGATATGGTTTTTATATTGTTACACCTATGTGCACTTATCTTCTTTACACCAAGTACTCAATATAGAAATATGCTGACTACATTTTGGTTTATCGCATTTTAGGTAATTTCCCAATATGAAGATATCACAATACATGGTGAACCAGATGAAATCAAATGAAGATACTAAAGCTAAGTTAGGAGGATTAGTTAGATGCAACATTTCTTCTCATAAGTAATAGATCTCATGTTGAAAGTTCATGTAATTTCTTAGAGGAGCATTCTTACATTTGTAAACAACATTTATGAAATAATAGAAATTAGTTTCTATAATTGTTATTTGCTAATTTGGATCTTGGGAACTTAGTAATGTCTCTCGACATTAAGGTCCTTCCTTAATTGGAGGACACTAAAAAGTGAGGTTGCTACATTTGGTATTAGAGCCCCAAATTCTTCAAATAATATTTAATAGGTGATAATTTCAAGTAATTTGTATAAGTATAAGGTGAATTATTAGGACATAACCTAAGGGTAATGGTCTCTAGAAATGATCATGGCTATGGGGCTGGCAATATTTTCCTCCACACCATTAAGTTTGTATAGGAGGACTCACTTAGCCAATGTGATATATGCCTAGTTAGAACTTAGGGTTTGTCAAAGTAAAATTTCCTCTAAGCTTCTCATCTCTATGTTCATTGACTTCTCATCTCCTTGATCAAGTAAACTCTAATAGGAACTTCCCTCCTCATATCAACTTAGGATTTTCAAGAAGAAGTAGGATTAAGGCATCCTCTTCCAATTAATGTACATTTAATGTGGGAATAATGATAAAGTTAAGAAAAATGTTGTATGGGTTTTCCCTATAAGGGTAAACCCTAGGTGGAGATAGGAATGTTTTAGAAAAACCCTATACACGTTAAGGGATGCATAAGACCCTAAGATGTGCGGGTGTAGTCCCTAACCCTAACCCTAAACCCTAATCCTAGGTAATGTGAGTAATGTGGTAAAATAATAACCCTACCCAAGTAAACCTTAATATAAAAAGAGAAAATACAAATAAGTTGGATACTCACACATGTAGTCATGCATGCATGATTTAGATGAAGAGTTATGAATATACATATGAAATGTAGGAAATCAATTGTTACATAAAAATGAAAATATGAAACCCTCGTTTCAACTTTTAGGGTTGGTGTTCGGACCTGGGGTAGGTCAACCCAAGAATGGGGAAGAGGCCTATGGGGGAGGCAAAACCCTAAACTCGTGAGGTCAGGTCGTGGCTAGAAAGTCTAACATCCTTCTGTTAGGCACTCTAATAGGAAAATGTGTTCCACACATGTACGAGTAAGAGGTAGTTATGAACCTAAGTGAAAGTAAGTGGCATCAGTCTAGAAGAGGAATTCGTTCTAGACCAGATATCTAAATTCATTGTAATACATGCTGGATAAATAATTTTAGATGATATAATGCGATAATATGGTTTATGATGATCTCATTCAGATTTAAAAATTTGATTTTTAGTTTTTGACATAAGATTTGATGATGCATGTGTGTGTGCTTCTCTAAGATAAGATAAGATAAGATAAGTTAAAATAAGATGTGAATCTGTGAGAGCCTCAATCTCTTCTATAAAGAAGGACCTCTAGAGTTAGAACCAATTATAGGGCTGACTATGGAGAGAGTGAGACCTAGTGGGAGAAGGTCATAAACCTAAACTCCAAGATATGAGAAATTATGAGAAATATTTGTTGTGATATGTCCTAAGATGGATAATTGCTGAGTGAAAGAGTTGAGTTGCTTTATGCATGATTCTTATAGTGTTCTAGTACCCTTGATGTCTCTGGTAGGTCCAACCTCTAGAGATAGAAAAAGAGGCTACTTACATATATGTGCATATGATATGAGTACCTACCTTTTAGGTGGCAGAGAGAGAGAGAGTCCCAACATATTGAGGAGGTAAGGAATGCTAGTACGTTATGAAGCCTCATGCTCGAGTTGGTGGTTCCCTGCATTAGACTGTAGTGGTTAGTTATAGAAAGAGAGAGTTTCTTAGGAATATTTTATACGTAGAGATCTATGAAGAGAATCACATGTCATGTTTCAATTTGGTTTGTGCTTAAGTGGCTCAATCTTGTAAAATCATTGATCGGTGCTAATGAGGTAGATTTGGGAACCCTAAACCAAAGAGGGAAGACAGAGCTAGTAAATATAATACTCATAGATTTGAGTGATCTCAAAGAGATTAAGCATGGCACCACCCTTAGGTAATGAATTAGGGGAACCGAATTGCACTTTTTTATAATGTTTGACAAAGCCACTCATATAAGTTTGTTCTCACAACCAAAATATAACATATGTATGAAGATGATCTAAAACTAGAATATGATATATGGACACGACATGATGGAGGGCTTATAAATGGTTTAATAGTTCTCTATCTATAATTGGATAGACATATGTATGAATTATAATAACATGAAATAGTTTGCCAATCTTAGTTAGAGCCTTTAATAAAGTTTACTACCTAATATGAGAAAGTGATATGAGGCAATATTCATGATATACATTGAATGTGCTCGTAGTTGACATGAGGAAGATGTGGTAATTAAATTTGTCTTCTTCAAGGTGTGCTTTACCTCTTACTTGGCCTACTATATAGTATGGTTATATTATGTTTGTAAAAAATAATTGGCACATGATATTGGATGAAGAAGTCATTCTTGTATGCCATCTTGCTTGAATTTCTATATATAAAGTCTTGAACACATGAAACATAGTATATATGTTCTGTTATATCTAAGAACTTAAACTCTTTGGTAGTAAAGTGTTAGAAGGTGAAGTACTTCAACTCTCAGTTAGTAAATGCGTGGATGATATAATGGAAAATATGCTTAAAGAACATGTCCTCTTATGGTAATATAAATCTTGGTTCAAGTATGCTTCTGTTATCTTTTGTTACTTCCAAGTATTAGTTTTATCTTGTCAAGGGTTAAGACCTTCCTTAGAGGGGCGAGTTCACAAATTAGTTTAAGAAATGAGATAACCTTAAATGTCACCTAAAGCTTGAAAGATTAAGTATATGTAGCATGAAAGAACATATATTGAGTATAATTATTTGGGCTCAAGTATGAAATCTCTAAGGGACATGAGGAAAAGTCACTTTAGAAGTGGCTAATAGTATGGGACCAACCCTGGAAGGGAAGGTAGCCATGATCCCAATGTACAAACATAAAGTAAATAATGGGCACCCTAAGAGATGGAGGAATTCTACGTTAAAGAATTTTACATAAAGATGATGTTCTCTAATATTCTTAGAGAAACATCAAGAAAATGTGTAATTAAAAAAAGTTATGACATCTCAATAAAACACTTGGGAGGGGTAGAGACGAAGTCAAACCTAAGATCAAGTAGGTATGACTAAAGGTACATAAGACTTATGAGTTCAGGAAGTGATCATGCCATAAGTGGATAAGGTTGTGAGACCAAGAGATATCCATCCACGTGTATGCAAGGCCCATGGGATTGCAAGATTGGTCATCATCATGAGTTCATGAGTCCAAAGGGGTCAACGTGAAAGGCACTACATAAGTGCATGCGACCCTTGAGGGTCACGAAGAGATCATGCCAAAAGTACCTATACCCCTAGAGTTCCTAAGGAAATGACTACGACTAACAATATATGAGATGCATATATAAAGAATACAAAAAGTCATGTAATGATGTTGAATATAATTTTAAAGGGAGTTGTATATAAACTCAAGAACTATGAGAAAAATCAATTTCCATGTGAGGGCATGGAAGTTAAGAAAATTGTGGAATTAAAAGGTACTCTTGATTGGAGTCATAGTTAAGGATGATTGAACTAAAATTTTGAATTAGAAGACAATACATGAGTACACCATATCTTCTCTTGGAATAGGATGAGTTTCGTATTTGGGCTACAACCAAATGCTCATTTCATTTTATTATGAGTGAGAGAGATTAAGTAGACACGTGTTATGCTTAAAAATGAGAATTGATACCCTAAGGTTTTGAGGTTCCACCTCACCCTTAAACAAAAAAATGGATAATAGTTTGGAAAATTAGTGAAAAAGGTAATCATCAAATTGAAATCACAAATGAAAATGTAATCCAAGTGATATTGCAATGAATGAGGATGTGGATACCCTAGGTTGATTTGAGTACCAAACTCAAAAATGTGAAGAATTTTCATATCAATAAAAGTTATTAAAGATGTCCAACAAGGGTTTCTAAGCCTATGGTTTGAAGCTAAGATGTGTTATCATTCACCTTCACCTTAATAGTTTTGAATTTTAGGGACAAAATTCTTTTTAAGGAGGGGTGAATGTAAGATTCTAAAATTTGATAAATTTGAATTATATGAATATCAAACTTGTTTTGATAAGCATATTCCCTAATTGTAATTGATAAAATAATATTGTCATTGTTGTGAGATGAATTCATCACATGTCCCGTGTAATGCCCATGAGACTATTTTCTTTGCAAATAGGTGATTGTCGCACAAGGTTAAAAAAATAAGATATTTCATGCACAAATAAATGATAATGACTTTGTGAATGTTAAATAATCGATATGTAAGATAATATGCAAGTTTCCAAAAGATTCTATGATAAACTTTGATCTAGATAATTAATGGAGTAATTATCTAACCAGGACTTACAACAAAAGTTTTGAGGCATCAAATAAATATTATTCGATCTGATTTCTAGAACATTTAGAGATAATAAGGGAACTAAGATAATTATAGAACTTGAGATAAAAAAGGATGTTTCATCTGACGTAGGTAATTTTTTAAGGAAATACATAAAGGGAAAGTCTTTCCTATGAATGCTATCTCAATAAATCCCAAAAATTAGATATAACTTTAGAAAGATATTAGTGAGTTTCCCTCCAAATTTCTTAGCGAAATGATGCTCCTAGTAGCCTATGGAAAATTAGAAGGAAGGGAAACTTGCTTGTAAATATTAAATGTTGTTTCTCTCCTTTAAAGAGATAAAAAAGGGTATCTAGAAGTATCCCTTTGACACCAAACTTGTTATTATGATATTCTAGTATATAATGAAGTATCCAATTTTGGGACCAATTGGAGTAAAGATGAGAGAGATATGAATTACTTAATTTCCACAATCAAGGCTTACAAAGGGGTCCCTGGAAAACCAAATAGAGATATAAGTATTTTTGTGCTCATTAAATACTCAAGATAATTTGAGATACAAAATTCAAATATAGGATTATGAAAGAAAATCCAAGAAGTTATGAGATTTTTTTGTGAACAAGATTATTTAGTTGGTAATTATGTAGATTTTCTTTTGAAACCATGTTTATATTAAATAAGGGAATAATGAAAGAGTTTTCATTTTCCATAGGAAGGAATTGGTACAAAATAGAGGTTTTCCAAAAATATGGTATGAGGGGTGGCTTCCTTTACGTGACTTTTAGGTCTATAGAATAAAAGATATGAAATTTTTATTATAAATGTATGTAGGAGGAATATATTTAATTCTTTTCTTTCATCATGTCTTGCCTTTCTCATAATATTAGTTAGTGTTGAGTTGTCAAATAAGAAATGTATCTTTCGAATACTTGTGGAAAGGAGGTAATGATGTGATTACTTATAGGAAATGTCATGATTACACAATCATTCCCTCCCTCATTTAGAATTTCTTTGACCATTGAGGAAAATAAATGAAGGGGACAAAAAGGAACAATAAGAGATATATATATATATATATATATATATATATATATATATATATATATATATATATATATATATATCTGTGTGTGTGTGTGTGTTGGGGGGGCACTATGGTGTGCTTCGTTGATACATGGCCAACCAACTCTCTTCCCTCACCTGGTGACATATCCTTGGATCTTTTTCCTCCCCTCACCTTCCTTTTGTGTGTCATTATGTCAACAAAAGATGAAGTCCAACAATTACATGTGCTCTACACCTCTGTGAGGATGGTGACTAAAACAAAGTTCTTTAATCAAGATACTCCAACACAAGTATGATCCCCTACCCACTCAGTTCTTCCTCTTGTAAGACACACTACCATGAACAAACCTCTAGATAGAACTTGATCACAATTTAAAGATGGGTCCTTCTTACAAGCTACAATTTCTTAGGCTTGTTGTAGAACCGATGTTGTACTGACCACCGTGCCATGGAGTCTTGTCGAGGATTCAGGATGTGGGTTTAGAGATGGTGGTCCTAGTAGCCTACAAAGAAGATATCAGATGGGGTTGGGGAGGGAGAGGAACATGAGAGGTGGTTGACCTTTGGATCCTACATCAGTACAAGGGTTCTAGATCCAGCGGCTTGCAAGAACTACATGTAGTTGAGAATGATAGAGCATAGGGAAATAGTGATGCAAGAAACTCTTTTTGAAACCTGAGATGAGAGAGTGACAGTGAAATAGGGGTTGGAGGGGGCATGGTATGTAGAGTTCTGGAACAAGATGACATTAGCAGATGAATGGAAAACTCCATCCAATCGATGCCCTTAACCTCCATGATGTAGGCACCAGTGATGGTGCTAAGAGTGGCATCGTGTGTCCTCTTTGTGCAGAGGTCCCGTACGCCTCATGCAAAGATGATAATGAGAGACAAACTTGGAGTCGGGTCAACACTTAATCGGTCAGCTTAGGTCAAGACCAGCACGCGAGTCGTGGCTCAACCGCTCATCCAGTGTGGTTGTGAGTTGAAGGTTGGTGGACCAATGAGGAGCCACCACGTCAGCCCATGTTTAAGGTATAAGTGTTTATTCTATTTGATTCATACAAATTGCTAGGACTACCCACATATGGCAAAATTGCATACCAAATTGATCATAAGAATGAGTAGAATCCAAATAAAATAGTATTGTGACCTAGATCAGATCCTAATTCCAAAAGTAGGGCCATTACATGATTTAGTGGTGATTATATACATGGAAGTCCTCAATCTAATAATTAACGTGTTGAATATATTGAATGCATTTATTTTGTGTCGTAAACTTATATAAGTGAATATAATGAGATCTGAGATGACGTGATATATTTGATAATTAGGGTTTAACCTAATGACTACTTAAGGTTTATCAATCTAATTAATGGTGAAGTCATGGATTTAGGGTTTTTTACCCTTATTTCTTATCCAAATCGAGACAACCCTAAACCTTTGTTTAGGAAGTACGTTAGATGATATGTATTGAATATGGTTGTTAAAACTTTAGGGTTGTACATTCTTTCAGATAATAATTATTTCTTGATTGATACACCTGGTTGATCAGATTACATAAAGTACACTTGAAGTACATATTGCATGAGATTTGCATGAACAGTGTACATGGCTACGATTATGAATACTCGCTCTTATCGACTTATGATGTTTTGTAAAGTTTCACAAATGGATTGCAAATAAACCTGCTTGATTGTTAATTTATTTCCCACAAACTATAAGGTCCTATGAGTATCACCTTATATGAACATAACTTGCTCGAACCCCACATGCTATATCTAGAGGGTTGAATGTGGAGCAGTGAACCCTAGAGAAGTATAGAAAGAAAGACATTATGGAGATGACTATGACCAAGCCCCATATAGGGAAGTTCACAAGAGGTCAGGCCCCATATAGGGAAGTCCAAAATGGAACCGAGCCCTAGATAGGGAAGGTGGCCCAAGTCCACTATAGGGACAAAACCTCATGAGAGGGTATACCCCATATACTGAGCAAACAAAGGTGGAGAAGTTATAGCAGAAAGTGGATGTTTGATTATTTAGTAATAATTTTTGATATGGTTGTTATGTTGTTACACCTATGTGCATATATTTTGTTTGAATCACGTACTCAGTATAGGAATATGTTGATTGTGTTTTTTGCTAGAATTTTAGGTAATTTCTAAATATGAAGATATCACAAGACGTGGTGAACCAAATGAAATCAAATGAAGATACTAAACCCAAGTCAAGAGGATTAGTTAGACATAACACTTCTTCTCATATGTTATAGATCTAATGTTGAATGTTCATGTAATTCCTTAGAGTAGCATTATTATACATTTGTAAACATCTATGAAATAATGGAAATCATTGGCTATTATTTGTTATTTGCTAGATGTGGATATTGGGAATTTAGGTAATGACTCTCAATTTTAAGGTCCTTCCTTAATTGAGGGACACTGAAAAGTGACTTCGATACAATGAACCCCCAGCAAACTGAACTAGGCATGTCAAATAAGTGGGTGGGTTGGGTTTGACTTGAGTCATTGTGATTTTGGGTCTTACGGGTATTGTTCATAAAGATGCAATTTTAAATGGATATGTACGGAGTAGGATTCAAGAGGGGAGCCACTCATCTTACTCAAAAGAATAATAAAAAATCATCCAATGCCACTTATCACAAGTATTTTTTTTTTGTAAAGGATCATAACTATAATCAAGTATGTAATGTATCAAATACCAAAAGTGTAGTAGCAGAAGTAAATATATAACTATTAAGATTCTCATGTTTATTATTACCCTTCACCATGCAGGGTGTACGTAAAAGAAACTATAGGAAGCTAATTTATAGCATAGGATCAGAATATGGTAAATCAACCACTTTAATATATCTCCAAAAGGAACAACTACTCTAAGACAGTTTCAACTTAGGGTCACCTATCATAGAATCTTCTTCACCTAAAGGGTTGGAAACATCCTGACAAGTGAACACAAGGTGGAAGATTATCAGCAAAAGAGTCGGTGTGTGCTTATAATAGGGATTGGACAATTAATATGGGAAAAAAGTACATAAAAAGTAAAATAGCACAGTTCCCAAAGAATAGAGAGGCAGAATAATCCAAGTGGATATCAAAATAGTTCTTCATATAGTAAGACAAAGAGATTATATGAAGAAATACAAAGTACAATAATAATATTCTTGCCTTTAAATATTAGATAAGAGACCAATAATAAGCAATAAAAATTATGCATGCAGATTAAGCATTAGACTACAACCATCAAAAAGCAGTGCCAGAACACTTCCATATTACCTGCCAAGGAAAGAGGTTAGAGCATCCACAATCCTAAATATAGTGGATAAATCATGTGAGAGCACATGGGGTTAGGTGAGAGAACCATCACCCATAATACTTGAAAGTAGTACAATGGGTTTGGAACTTATAATGTACCACTACTAATAGATAATAAGAGTCTCAATAATCAAACATGAATATAATAGGGTGGCAAGATAAAGTCGCATCCAAGCCATACATCAAATTAGGGTAATCAGGGTATATCTTCACCTAATATCATATTAGATATACATCATTAATTATTGATCATATTGCAAACCCAAGAAATATCAAGTTCTTATTACATTGTATTTATTCTACAAAACCTATGCCATCATGTTGATTTTATTTTTCTGATTCTAAAGCATATTTTTATACATTTTTATGATAACCAGAGCATTAGTTATGATTTATCTATGTTTTATCCATTTACTAAAATTCTCAAAAAATAATAAAAGTGAAAAACTGAAACGCCCTCACATCATGCATCAAAACATTAATGCGTGATAGGGCATCAAAAATCATCTAAACACAATTAAAAAAACACACAAGAAAAATCAAAGTATAGGTGAAAAGACAATATTACCCATGTAATGTGTGACATGTATTGAACCAAACCAATGGCAAGTCTGTAAAATATAAAGACATCATCTTCTTCAGAGACCAAATATGAAGACCTCTTAGTTTAGTAACTCAAGTCTTTGAAGCAAGGAATCAAACTTGTAGGTTCATAAAACCAGAGCAACAAGGTGATCAGAAACCAACCCCTGGTGATTTGTCAGACTCAGAGAGCCCAAGAAAAGGGGGCCACTAGCCAACCAGAGGTGAGGATTATACCTCCTACCATGGCTGTCAAGGTGAAGACTAAATAGTCTTTCTAAACCCAAAAATAAGAGTAGAGACCACAAACCAAGATTAGAAAGATTATTCAAGGAAACCCAATTAAAACCAAATTGGATTAGTGACTAGATCATATGACATTGAAATCAGTAACAAAGAAGGTGAAATTAGTGATACAGAGGGACTGTCTCAAATAGCCAAATTTCCAAGCCACAAAGCTTTGAGGGAATCCATTGAAGGAAGTCAGATGATTGGAAGTGATTCTAAAGCTATCACACTGCTGCTAAGGTTGATGAAGTCACCATATATGATTGGAGATGGAGAGTGTAGGTGTGGAGTCATCAATGACTAGTTGATGCTTAAAGTTTTTGTATGGGAGTTGACAATGTCTCAAGTACTAGATTTTATAGTTGCACATCCTGGAATATGTGAGAAACCTAGAGGAGAGGGGAAACAGGGCACTGGAGGACCCCTTCTCCGATTGGGATGACGGTTTGAAGAAATCGGACTGAGTTGGGGATTAGTAAGTTTAGAAATGCATGAGGAACATAGAATGGAGAATATTAGGGAGAGTGAAGGAAAATAGAGAGCATGTGAGAGAGGGGAGAAGGCATAGGTTGTGGGGACTGTGTTGAGTCTTAGGAGCAATGTACTTTAGGAGAATCTAAAAAAATCAGTTGTGTGACAAGAAATTCGGGAAAATTAACCAGTAAACCAAAGTTTGATTATATTGAGATGGTATATCTAGAAATTATCTTTTCTAATGAAATTAAGATAGTAACCCTTATTCGATTTAGTTGAAACTTTACACCTAGACTAATTATGACCCAAGGAACTTGATTATGTACTTAGATTTAGGTTTTTTAATTATCTAATATGAGTTTGAGTACAATTAGGATTTAGCACCATTATCTAAATAATAATAATTATATATAACTGTTATCCTCAATATTCTAGATTTATATTATTGGTATCTTCCTAAATAACAAGCTTCAAGATATTATCTTGCACGAGATACATTGGTTTACTCAATTCCCATTAAGTTATTATTTTCAACATTAACACACATTAGTTATCTCCACTTTTATCAAGCATCAAATTAGTGTCACATTATATAAATGTGTCGCATTATTGTCCAAATCAATCAATCATTCTTATTTATTCACATCATGTCACCAATAATGCACATTTAGCTCCACATTAGCCATTGATGCATATTTATGAAACTCAAATATTCATTAATCACATTTGAGTCATTATATGTATATTAGTGAGCAAGGTGAAACATATTACATATTGATTAATTGATTTACATACCAAGTCATGATTAGGTGATTAAGTACCATTTATGTATATCAATTTATGTTACCCAATTATGACACCTAATGTTACTAATGTTTCATGAATGCCACCAAGGACACATATATTAGGATGGGATGAGTACAACTTAGGGTTTTGGTCACCCTAATCACCACACATTACACAAACCTCACCAACATGTATGGTGTCTAAGTTAGGTTCCATATATCTCATCATAACATTAGGGTTTCCTAGTCCATTACATGGTCTAGATCACATGTATCCACAACTACATTTAATATGTGAGTTACTCTATTATGTGCATTAGATGTTCACTATGTTATAAACAGGCATGTCATGGTATAATAGTAACCATATTCAATCAATTCTAATGATCCAAGCACACTAACCTCCTATTCATGGAATTAGGGTTTCTATGGCCAAGATAGCCAAATATCAGTATGTAACAGGGTCAAACAAAGATAAATCAAAACCCAACCTAGTTTCGTACCATTACTTGTAAAATGGTAGGTGGACATTGGTGCATTTCTCCTTTAGGACCTCACACTAACCAATGGAGTTTGATTAGATGCAACCCTAGGGGTTTTGAAAACAACAGAGGGGTCTTTCAAATTTATAGAGAGTCCTTCGAGGCTCACTCACATACACTAACACACTATACCTACAAGTTCACGGGGCCCGTGTTATAGTATAGGAGGGCGGCAAGTTAGGGGTCAAACCCAAGAGAGAAAGGGAGCACTAGAGCTAGGTTAGTTTTGGATAGGTTCCTACTTTAGAGTCTAGGGTTGAAGGGTTTAAAGTTCGTTTGTTCATTACACTAATGGTGAACAAGTAAGTAAAGGAGAACAAATAAGAATCAACATCTAAATTATTGTTGATTGTCTAAGGCAAACAGTTTTTAATTCTTGTATATCTCAACTCGTCAATCACCCGCAAGTATATGGGATCAATTGTAGTCGAGTTCAAACCACAGGGAGCATGGTGAGCTAGGTGCAAAAGAACTAACATTCAAAAATCTAAGTCTATTACAAAAGTAGAGTTTAGTTGCAATTAGTTGAAAGACAAGTAAACAACAAAAGAACTTAAATTGAAGGTTGAATTCGGATTTTAGAGAGTCTTGGACATAAGATTTCACTACCACACCATCACATAATGTGTAACTTTGAAATTTAAGCATGTCATTAACTTGCAAGGAGGTTGTCATCATCATGCGCCTCCTAGTGACATGAGATGGTTCTCATCTTCGCATAACACTTCCGTGTCTATGCTTAGATTCGAACACAACCTTGAACCCTTAACATTCTCCAGCCACTCCCATGGTCAAGAGTATATTTCCATGAATCCTACTCTTTACTCCCTCATACATCCTCCCGAATAGTAGAAGGAAGCATAAAACATGTATAAAAGGTGGCCATCCAATCATACAAGCAATAAAACACCGTATGCATCCATGGTGGTGGCCTGGTTTGAAGAAGGATGTAGCTGAGTTTGTTATACGACGTCCAGTGTGTCAGTAAGTTAAAGCAGAATATCAGAAGCCTGCAGGAACATTGCAAACCTTACCTATACCACAGTGGAAATGGGATCACGTGACAATGGACTTTATGGTTGCTCTACCCAGAACAGCTAAAAGTCATAATTCCATTTGGGTGGTAGTTGATAGGCTGACTAAGTCAACACATTTTCTTCCTGTTAAAACAACATATGTTGTTGAAAAACTTGCACAGATCTACATAGATGAGATAGTGCGGTTACATGGAATTCCAGCCACAATTATGTCTGATAGAGGTCCTCATTTTACAAAGCATTTTTGGGAACGACTACATAAAACCTTGGGTACGCAGTTAAAGTTTAACACAACTTTTCAGCCTGAGACAGATGGAAAATCTAAAAGGACTATACAGACTTTGGAGAACTTGCTTAGGGCATATGTTCTTCAATTTGTAGGAAGTTGGGACTTACACTTGAGCTTAATAGAGTTTTCCTACAACAACAGTTATCAGAGTAGTATTAATATGGAACCATATGAAACATTATATGGTATATGTTGTAGATCTTCATTATGCTGGTATGAGACAGGAGAATACCAACTTTTGGGTCCTAAATTAGTGCAACAGACAATTGAAAATATTAAAGTAATACAACAACAGTTGAAGGCTGCACACGATAGATAGAAGTCATATGCCAATAAACGTCATAGACCTTTAAAATTCCAAGTTGGAGACAGGGTATATCTCAAGGTCTATCCTTGGAAATGTGTTCTCATATTTGGGAAAAAGGATAAGTTAGCTCCTAGATTTATGGGACCTTACCCAATGACAATATGGATTGGAAAGGTAGCCTATAGGTTGGAGTTGCCACCTGAGCTACATAGACTACATCCATTGTTTCATATATTTATGCTGAGTAAGTGTCATCCTGATACATAGTTGGTGCTGCAACATGTAGAGGTAGAATTGAATGAAGATATATCCTATGTGGATGGTCCAATAATGATTCTTGACAGAAGAATTAAGAAATTGAAAAAGAAAGACATAGTTCTTGTGAAAGTTCTCTCGCATCACCATGGCATTGAAGAAGCCACATGGGAGCTGGAGGAAGAAATGAAGAGGAAGTACCCTTCTCTTTTCTCTTGATATTTTGGGAACAAAATCCCTATTAGGGGTTGATAATTATAACATCCCTAACCTGGGTTATGCCATAACCCTGGAAGTTTTGCTTAATAAAGTTATTTATAAACTTGTTTTAATCTTTTGAAAAGTAATTAAGACTCAAGGAGAGTTTAATTTTCCAGTTTGATCTTATTTACAAATTGTTTGTGCATTATATGATAGTTTGGGTGTAAATTACAATTTACCCAAGATGAGGGGTTAAATCACAATATGTCACATTTTAAATGTGCCTCAAGTTCTTTAGCATCATAATAGAGAATTATGCTAAGGGGTGGTTTGTGGAAAGCCTAAGTTTCAAGTTGGAGCTTGTTTGAATAATGCTTGTGCCTTGTGTACCAATTTTGGTACAAATTGCAATTTACCCAAATGTAGGGTTGATATGCAAATTACCATATATATAGTGTCCCTAATCTCTATTAACATCATCTAGAGGAGAGATAAATAAATATGCACCATGTTTGAATCATATTTGAGTGATGGTATTCTTGGTGATGAAAAGACCAAGAAGAGTTGTATAGTTGAAACCCTAAAATGAGTTGTATTGAGTTGTAGAGCTTATATGGGAGTGTCTATCAGCCAAGAAGCCATAGAGGAGATCCCATGCCATTTTTTCAGCTCTTGGAAAATGCCATGACGATTTAAGCACCTCAAGAAGGTGACGGATATTAGATCACAACTTTCCTTGGAAAAGTTGTATCAGTTTGTGAATAAAGTGATGTTGGGTTGAAACTACTTGTTCAACAAGATAACTAATGGCCAAAATATTATCCCTAAATTATCCCCAAGAGTTTTTGCATGTCAAGATAAATATGTGTGCATGCATGGACACGTGTCAACCCATGCATGGACATGTATCACCTAGTACTATAAGGTGATAACACCTCTTATACACTCTCTCTCATGAGCCTCAATTATATATACCACTCCTTTCACCTACTAGCGATACTTTTCGAATTCTACAAATCTCTTTCTCTTAGATATCATGCATAGTAGTTGAGGATCAAGGAGGAGCTCGATCCTTAATCTTAAGGTGAAGCCATGGTCATCTTCAACCTTGGTTGAAGCATGAATCTCGGGTTGTGATTCTTCCTTTCTTTTCTTCTTCACCAAGTTCCTATCTATGGTGATTCTTTGCATATAGAGGAGTTGTGAACAAGTCTTGGATCTTTGATAAGTTCATCTTCAACCTTGGGAATGTGAAGCTTTGGAGCTTTGAAGTTGTTCTTGAGGCATGTTATATAACTTGAACCCAATCATATTATTATTCACCTTCAATCTTGCTATATTTGTTGATCTACTTTCAATTTCAATTTTTCTTGAATGATTGATGATTCTATGAGTTCTAATAGTTGCACAGGACTGTTTTCCATGAACTAGAATAGTAAGGGATGAAATTCTAGAGCTTGATGATGATGACTTCATCATGGCACAAACTGATATCGGGTTGAAGCACCTCTAACCCAATATGGTAATGAAACCCAATATGGTGATATGAAATCTTTTATACCTTAGAACCCCACACCCCTATCATTTTGTACATTTTGGTTGGTTGAAAAAGGAATAACCAGTTGTCTAGGCTGTCACTCAACACATGGTAGGTTGATACTTTGAAGGTTTGAAAAGGTATGAGTGTAAGGGTCTAACCCGATATGTGTAACATCCCTGACCTGGGTTATGCCTTAACCCTAGATGTTTTGAATAAGAAAGATAATTATATACTTAATATTAGTTTGTGAAAAGTAAATAAGGCTCAAGAGGAACTTATATTTCAATTTTAGTCCTTTTTGAATAACATTGAAATACTAGTTTACTTGTTTTGGACTAAAGTGCAAATTACCCAAGTTGAGGGGTTAAATTGCAAATTTTACATGATAACATGTTCCTCATATGTTGAAGCATCATGAGAATGAATATGATGCAAAGGTATGGCTTTTGGTGGCCTGAGTACCAAGAAAGAGCTGATAAAGTAATGTTTGTGCATTAAAACCCAGTTTTGGTGTAATGTGCAATTTACCCAAAACCTAGGGTTCAATATGCAAATTACTACTTCAATAAGGCCCCTAATGCTTCTTGGAATCATGTAGAGAAAATAAAATGAGAGGGGAACTCACTTGAATTAAGTTGGAGGAAAGAGAATCTTGATATTAAAATAATCAAGATTTAATCCTAAGTGAAACCCTAATTCAATCTAGTACAAAAATAAATGTATTAATTAAAGGGGCTTCAACCACAATTAAAATGGTTGGAATCATATGTGTGTGGAAGTCCTTGAGATTTTCAAGGACCATGAAATATCCTAAGGAGGTGAAAATTCCACTCACCTTATTATAAGAAAAAGAATTTCCACTCAAAAATGGATATTACTATTATAAGGGTTAACATGCTTAATTTCTTTTCCCTTAATTCATGGATAATGGAAGGGAGATCGGTGGGGATAGATATGCCTTTGCATGCAAGAAACCAAGGGGGAAGTGGTGGCAACAATTTTGGAATTAAATGATTTTTTATAAGGCATTTTATCTCTCCTTGAATTTCTTATAAAAAGATCGTTTGAGACCAAACAGTCTCAAACTGTTTGGAGACTCAAGCTCATTCAGTTTCAAGCACCTACTTTGCTAAACAGTTTCAAACCGTTTGAACTTAATTGGTCCAGACCGTTTTAGGTCTAAGTGACCAAGACCGTTTGAGGTCTAAGTGACCAAGACCTTTTGAGGTTCAAATTGGTTAAACCATTTGGACACCTTATATGATCAAAGGTCAATTAACTACTTGATTATTAATGATGCAGATCAATGGTGATTATGAAGGTAAACCCTAACTATGTGTACTTAAGTGAAGAGTTAACCTAGATCAATCTTGTAGTAGTTAACATCCTAGAGAGGATGAGATGGAGAGAGAATGGGAGAGATGATTGCTTACTTAATAAGCCCTAATCCTCTCATTATGAATAAATGTGTAATCAGGGTTTGATCCATAGTATGAGATCATGAAATCCTCATTGAAAAGATTGATGTACCTTGACCCTAATTTAGGGCAAGGTTATGTGAAACCCTAATTTAGGGCAAAGCTCAGTGAAATCATAATCTAGGGTGATGATGTAACCCTAACTTAGTGTAACAATGTAAGAAACCCTGATCTAATGAGAATTGTACATCCTAACCCTAATTTGGGTAATGAGGTATGAGAAACCCTACTTGGATGTGAATGGTAAACCTTAATCCCTAAAATGGGGTAAAGGTGCATGAAACCCTAATATAGGGTAGTGCCTCTAATACTATGTGAAGCCTTAACTCTGGGTGATGTGTTATGAAATATTAAATTCACATAATACTAGGTGAAACCCTGATATAGAAGGATGATTATGTGAAACTCTATTGAAGAGTAATACTATATGAAATCCATAAATGTATGGGAGATGCTATGTGAATCCTCAAATTATAAATATGAAGAATACTATTCATAATAATGGAATAGTAATTAATGTTTTGACAAACGTAACACCTAGAGAGGTTGTTAATGGATATCCTTATATAAATAGTTCCTAACTCACGAATGAGTCCATTTCATTAGCAATGGTTGTATATTTTAAGTGAGTGATTTACGACCAATACATTACATGATGAATGTGATGAACTGGTACATAAAGTATTAAGATGGGAAATACCCTAATACAAGCTAAGTGGATGAACTCAAGTAAGATAAAGGTGTTGAGGGAAGTGATACATCAAGATATGATAGATATCACATCCAACACCCCAATTTTGATATACCTTGTTATGTTTTGAGTCCAATATAATTGGATGAGTGACACATGAGATGTGTCATGTCAATTGTTACTCTGAGATGTAATGCATCTTGAAGAAGGTAGGTTAACATGCCTTATGAAAAGGTTAAATCCAAATCAATAAAATATGATGCAAGCATATTCTGGTAAAGAAGAGAGAGAAACTCATACTTTGTGATTGATACTTCATTTAATGATGAATGATGAGAATAAATAAGTATGATTCAATACTTATGTTATCCATATTGATTCCTAGCTGTGTGAAGCAATAAAATAGGACTTGACCATTAACAATATGATCTTGAGAACCTATATGGTTATTCATATGAAACTCTAATACATGCAGTGTTCTGAAAAGTGGTAATCGGTGTACAGGCGGAGAGGGTACCAAATAGAGTATATACGATATGCGGGAGTATAAGCGGGAGAATATTCGGTTTTAATCGATTTTGATTTTTTTTAATATTAATCATAAAGATATGTAAATTATATATTGACCATATAATAATGACAATGATAAGTAATTAGAAACATTTATAAGTAATAGACTAATATTTCATTCATAAGTAGTTGAAACATTGATGAAATTAGAGAAGAAAACTTTGATAAGTAATTACAAACATTGATAAGTCATAGACTAATATCACATTAATAAGTAATTAGAAACCTTGATAAGTAATAGACTAATATTGCATTAATAAGTAATTAGAAACATTGATAAGTCATAGACTAATATTGCATTAATAAGTAATGAGAAACATTGATAAGTGATAAGACTAATATTGCATTAATAAGTAACTTGAAACATTGATGAAATTAGGGAAAAAACATTGATAAGTAATTAGAAACATTGATAAGTCATAGACTAATCTTGCATTAAGAAGTAATTAGAAACATTGATGAACTTAGAGAAGAAAACATCAATAGTAAGGACCAGTTCAATAAACACTAACTATAAACTTATAGAGAAAACATGAGGAGAAGACCAAATATGTAAATTGGAAGAAGAGAATGTAATTGTAATGACCAATAGTAGTATTAGAAAAAATTAATGTAAAAAAAATTATTACTAGAATTTGATTTTGAAAATCGCCGATTATTCCCCCGATCGGTCGATTAATCGGTCCTGGACCGATTATAGGCCAATTATTGATAATCGGTTCGGTAGACCCCCAAAAAGGAATATTCAGCCGATTATTCGGCCTAAGCGGCCAATTTTCCGAATAGTGAATACAAGTAATGCTATGTGAAACACTAATAGATGGTAATGCTATGTGAAACCCTAATACAGGTAATGCTATATGAAACCCTAATATAGGGTAATGCTAGGAGAAACCCTAATGTAGGGTAATGCTATGTGAAGTCTTAAAATAGAGTAATCCTATGTGAAGCTCTAATACATATTGATGAAGTTATGAATGTAATAAGATAACCCTTGTATTGCATGGTACTGTTATATAATTGTTATCATGAGTACTAAAAATGCAGGTATGTTGAGATGATGAGCATAGCCAGGTATGGGCTATAATGCACTGTATACTGAAAATGTCTCATAGGCCTTATGAGTCTTCATATGCTTTATTGCTTAGTGAGAAGTAATCTGAGAACTTATGATCTCTGTGTACTATATGATGTTTTACTTATTGAATTTGGTTATGGCTTCATAAGACATAATGTGCCTTGTTTCCTATTAAGGGGTAACTAAAGGTGATAAGAGTTTTGTGAACTATGTGGAATACTTTGTGTAGCAAGATTCATAATGTCCTCGGTTAAGATGACCTGAAGGTATAAAGTTACCTAATAAGTGGTAACAAGTGTTCTATGATGAGTTAAGGGTTCAAATACCCATAACCTATAACCATGATAATGAACTTGTTATGAAATAGAAAAGTACTTGATGAGATGAGGGATTAAGATTCCAATACTTTGTGAAAAAGTATGGCTACAGGCCATGACCCCACGATGACAATGCCATGCATTAGATATGTGATCTAAGCCTGAAGAGAGTTAAGGCTGTGGAAATGATTCTATAGTGAATAAATGTTATTCATGTTCTTCATATTCCTTAATGGATAAGTGACATATTGCTCTATCAAGTTATAGATGCAATGCTTTTGATAAGAATAATGTTCTAATCTGTTAGACATTGAATTAACTACTGTCAAACAAATATGATTCCTCTGTTCATATTTATCTTCTTTAGCTGCAATAATAATGTTTCTGGCAGAGAGTTACATCTCTCTCTGGGGCAATTTACAATTGTCTCACTCCCGTGGGAACCACATTTTTAGGTGGACGCGGACGAGGAGGCAGGAATCCTTCAATAGGAGAAGGACAACAATAGCAGCAATAGGGATAGCAGTGAAGTCTCAGGTGGAGACACTGGCTGTTATGCCTTGTATAGATGTATATAGAGTCCTATGTGTCGTCTCTGTACTCTCAGGTCCTCGGAGTAGTAGTTAGTTCTTTCAAAATTTTGGCCCAATGCCTCAAGATTTTATACTTCCTGTATTTAATTTAACAGGGCAGTTGATGCTTGTAATTTTTAGAAAGAGATGATGCAGGACATGTACCTTTAAACCAGAATGTAAATGTGTTACTTTTGTTCTATGTGAGAAAGTTTTCATTTGATGTACCTCTTGGTAAAAAGGTTTTAATTTTTAGTGATTTTTGGTAATCCGCTGCTTAGTGAACGCTTTCACATTAGTTAATCATGTTTTTGTGAGTTGGATGCCACAATTAAGTGGTATCAGAGCTCTAGGTTTACTGATTCTACAGAGACATAGGACTAAGGCATTGAGTCTGTGTTGGTGTCCTCACATTTTACCCAGTATTTCTTAAAATGATTTATAATCTCTCTTATCTTTGTGATACAAGATGAGATATAGAAGGGATGCCTGAAGAAAAATCCAGGAATGAAAAAGAAATTTTTGTGTGTAAAATGATACGAAGAGTGAGGAATATGGTAGTAAATAAAGTGCATACTACCTAATCTCAATACTTGTATGCCCTGGCCAGGTATATGATTATTGGAGATAAGGAAAGTATGAAACTCTTAGATTGTTATCTTTTTGATTACTCTGATCAAGTAGTCATTCTGAAACAATCTAGAGAGTATAATGAAATTAAATAGGGAGAGCTAAGTGAACTTTCCCAAATAAATTACTTAGTGAACATTCTCAGTGAATTTTTCCAAAACAAATTACTCAGTGAACTTTCTCAGTGAATTTTCCCAAAATAAATTACTTAGTGAACATTCTCAGTGAACTTTCTCAGTGAATTTTTCCAAAACAAATTACTTAGTGAACATTCTTAGTGAACTTTCTCAGTGAAGTTTTCCAAAACAAATTACTTAGTGAACATTCTCAGTGAACTTTCTCAGTGAATTTTTCCAAAATAAATTACTTAGTGAACATTCTCAGTGAAATTTTTCAGTGAATTTTTCCAAAACAAATTACTTAGTGAACATTCTCAGTGAACTTTCTTAGTGAATTTTTCCAAAACAAATTACTTAGTGAACATTTTCAGTGAACTTTCTCAGTGAATTTTTCCAAAACAAATTACTTAGTGAACATTCTCAGTGAACTTTATCAGTGAATTTTTCCAGAACAAATTACTTAGTGAACATTCTCAATGAACTTTCTCAGTGAATTTTTCCAAAACAAATTACTTAGTGAACATTCTCAGTGAACTTTCTCAGTTAATTTTTCCAAAACAAATTACTTAGTGAACATTCTCAGTGAATTTTTCCAAAACAAATTACTTAGTGAACATTCTCAGTGAACATTCTCAGTGAACTTTCTTAGTGAATTTTTCCAAATAAATTGCTCAGTGAACTTTCTCAGTGAACTTTCCCAATCAAAGTGCTAAGTGAACTTTCCCAAATAAATAAAGGATTACTGAGTGAATTACCTCTGTTAGATATATATGTTTCTCTTTTGGTAAATATTATTGGGTGATGATAGAAGTATGTTCTTTTATGCTTCTTCCTTTCAATAATATGGACATCATATGTTAGGGGTTTATGCTCTGCATAAACATAAACATTGATAAGGTCAAACTAATGGAAGGAACTTTGTGTGGATTAAATATCCATGGTATCTCCATGATATTAAGATATTATATGGAGACTTGAGGGTATGATAAATGAATAAATTTGTCCCTCCTTTTTCCTAGGATTTTGGGGACGAAATCCTTGTTAGGGGTTTATAATTTGTAACATCCCTGACCTGGGCTATGCCTTAACCCTAGATGTTTTGACTAAGAAAGATAATTATATGCTTAATATTAGTTTGTGAAAAGTAATTAAGGCTCAAGAGGAACTTATATTTCAATTTTAGTCCTTTTTCAATAACATTGAAATAATAGTTTACTTGTTTTGGACTAAAGTACAAATTACCCAAGTTGATGGGTTAAATTGCAAATTGTACATGATAATATATTCCTCATATGTTTAAGCATCATGAGAATGAATATGATGCAGAGGTATGGCTTGTGGTGGCCTGAGTACCAAGAAAGAGCTGATAAAGCAATGTTTGTGCATTAAAACCCAATTTTGGTGTAATGTGCAATTTACCCAAAACCTAGGGTTCAATATGAAAATTACCACTTCAATAAGGTCCCTAATGTTTCTTGGAATCATGTAGAGAAAATAAAATGAGAGTGGCGCCTCATTTGAATTAAGTTGGAGGAGAGAGAATCTTGATATTAAAATAATCAAGATTTAATCCTAAGTGAAACCCTAATTCAATCTAGTGCAAAAATAAATGTATTAATTAAAGGGGCTTCAACCAAAATTAAAATGGTTGGAATCCGAAGTGTGTGGACGTCCTTGAGCTTTGCAAGGACCACGAAATATCCTAAGGAGGTGAAAATTCCACTCACCTTATTATAAGAAAAAACATTTCCACTCAAAAATGGATATTACTATTATAAGGGTTAAGGTGCTTAATTTCGTTTCCCTTAATTCATGGATAATGGAAGAGATCTCGGTGGGGATAGAGATGCCTTTGCATGCAAGAAACCAAGGGGGAAGTGGTGGCAACACTTTTGGAATTAAATGGATTTTTATAAGGCATTTTCTCTCTCCTTGAATTTCTTATAGAAAGACCCTTTACAAGCCAAAACAAAGGCTTTTTCGTTTCCATTTCTTTTTCCTTGCTTGGAAAACGACCAAGGAGCTTTGGAGGATCAGGAGGACGACCCCCAACCTGTTTATAAGCTTCTTGACCTCCTTTCACCTTGAATCCATGGTGAAAATAAAAAATCAATGAATGAATTCTTCATAACTTGATCCCCTCTTCAATTCTAACCAATTCTTTTCACTCAAAGCTTGAGGATGAGCCTTAAAAATAGTGAAAGTAGTTGCATCCACCATTTTTGTCATGATCTTGGAGATTTGGAGCTCAATTGGAGGTGGGTTTTATAACTTGAACCCTTAATTTTATTATTGCAATCAATTCCTTATCAATTGGTGATCATTTCTGCATTTCTGAAAATTATCTTGGTTGATTGATGCAACCACCATGAAAATCACAGAAAACTTCATGGGTTTGGATCTTGGTTATGATTACATCATACTAAGCACACACCTCTTCAAATATCTAGGGCAAATGGTTTCAAAGGTTGGGTCCAAACGGTTTCACCAAACCGTTTGGTGACCAAACAGTTTGCAAACCGTTTGGAGGTTTGAGTCCCAAACCGCATGAGGGTGTTGACCATTTGGATGGGTTGATAATTTGAGGTCTGAACCCTAGTATGTGTTGGATGATGATCCAATAGCTCCAATTGATTAACTCAACATATGGACAAACTTTCAAATAGAAACCCTAATCGGCTAAGTGCTGATTTTGCAATTGATTGAGTTGATGTTTTGGGTTGATTGACCCAAACGGTTTCAAAACCATTTAGGGATCACCCGAACGGTATCAAGACCATTTGGAGGTCAACCAAGACCGTTTGGAGGTCTAGGGTTGAGTATGGTTGGGTATTGGAAGATCCAAAGATACTAAATTGAAGTGCAATCAATTGCTGATTTGATAATCAATCCAATGATCCAAACTCTAATTGGATGTCATGGATTTTGATGATGAGATGGGAGAACGGTCTCAAGACCGTTTGGAGATCATCCAAACGATCCCAAAACCATTTGGGGGTCATTCAAGACCATTTGAGGTCAGGTCATATCATATAATGATGATGGTTCATTGATTTCAATTGAATTGGTTCCACAATGTAACATCCCTGACCTGGGTTATAAACTAACCCTAGATGTTGTGCCTAAATATGTAATTATATACTTGTGAATACTCCCTGGCATGTAATTAAGTTCCTCAGGAACATATACTTTCAATTTTGCTCCTTTGTAAACAAAGTTGTAGTATTATTTTGTAATGCAGGGACCTATCTGCAAATTACCCAGTTAAGGGGATTAACTTGCAAGTTTCACAGGTTAAGATGTTCCTCTAATAATGAGACATCATATGAGTGAATATGGAGAGGTATGATGGATTTCCCAAGCTTGGGCATCAAGATGCAGCTTGAGGAATGATCCTTGTGCTTAAAAACCCTAATTTGGAGTAAAGTGTAATTTACCCAAATTGTGGGGTGCAAATTATAAAACACACCATCTAGAACATCTTTTATGACTCTTGACATCATTTAGAGTATAAATGATGAAAGGGACACATGAATGAGTAATCAGATAAGAAAAATGATCTTTGTGCATAAAATTCACTAAGTATGAGAATGGAGACCTTTCATATATGTACCCTAGTTGAAAGTTGGTTTCCTTTACCCTTAAATCTTGAGTTTTGATGGGATTTTCATAAGTTATGATGGTTTGGACGTACCTTAGAAAGAAGGAGGGAATTATATGAGAAATCCATGTTTTAGAGGTCCTTATGGTGGAAATTAGCCTGAACTATATAAACCTAGTTCCCTTGCAAACCAACTAAACGTATCCTTTATCTTCTTCATTTCTCATCTTGCTCAAAATGACCAAGGCAGAGCTCTAGAACTCAGGGATACGACCAACTAGTGCTAAGGTGAGAAGGAACCATCTTCTAGCTCGGATTCTTGGATGAATTCATCATATAAGGTTGGTTCTATGGTTAACTTACTTAGATTCTTTGTTCTAGCCGACCATCCCCATCTTTTCCTTGGAGAATCACCTTTGTATGACTTGTGGAGCTCAAGACGCCATTAAAGGCTTGAATCTTGGAAGCTTTGAGCTCTAGGAACAACGTTTGAGGCGGGTTTTATAACTCTAAACTTCTTGCTTTATTATGCATATGTATGTTCTTGCAATTTAAGCTTAGTTCTTCTTCTACCTCCTTTCTTCCTTGCACTTTTGCAAGCAATCTGTGGAGTAACCGACCTGAACAGAGGTTTAAGATGATGGGCGTGGATTCCTAGGCAACTTTATCAAACAACCTTGGACCCTTTTGGTCCAAACAGTTTTAAACCGTTTGAAATCAAACGATCTCAAACTGTTTGATCTCAAACGATCTTGCAAGACCGTTTGGATCAAAATGGTTTCAAGACCATTTGATAGGGTTGACCAAGGGATGACCGTTTGAGGGTCTGTTGGTAACATATTGAATTTCATTCCTACAAAGAATCACAATCTAATTCCAAACCAATTGAGAGTTGAAGGCACTTCAACACCCTAACCCTAATCGGGCTGAAATTGCTAATTTCAAGTATAGATTTTGTTGAGTTTTGGGTTGAAGGACCCAAACGGTCTCAATACCATTTGGAGATTCATCCAAACGGTCTTAAGACAGTTTGGTGACAACCCAAGACCGTTTGGAGGTCTAGGGTTGAGCTAATTTGATGGTTTGAGGGTCCAATTACAATAAGTTGAAGAATTGATAAAAATGCTGATTTTAGACCTAATTAGGGTTCAACCCTTATCCTACCGACTTGGTTTGTGGGAAAACTTTTGGAAAACGGTCTCAAGACCGTTTGGAGGATGTCCAAACGATCTCAAGACCGTTTGGGCCAAGTTTGGGCCCAATTGGAGGTCAATTGATGGGTTCAACCTCGAATTGATTCACATTGTTGAACATTGATGACTATCCGATTGAAAACCCTAATTGAATTGGATTTAATCCTAATTGGCTTTCAATTGAGGGTCAATTTGGTGTTCAATTGATTTAGGATCATCCTAATTGACTCAATTTGTAAGTGGTTTACTTGGATTTGGTCAATTGAAGGCTTCAACATACATAACCATAATCGATTATAACTTTTGAACCATGTTTGAGGTCCAAACGGTTTGAGCCCATTTGGACCAAACGGTCTCAAGACCGTTTGGGGCCAAACGGTCTCAAGACCATTTGGGCTCAAAAGATCTCAAGGTCGTTTGGACCAATCGATCTCAAGGTCAATTTTGATCAAACGGTTTCAAACCGCATAAGCTTCAAACGGTTTGGAGGTCAACTATTCCCAAACGGTCAACGCACCCCAAACGGTCTCAAGACCATTTGAGGTCAAACGTTCTCAAGACCATTTGAGACCAAACGGTCTCAAGACTGTTTGGTGGTTAAAGGTTGAAACCGTTTGGAGATGTTCAAGGTTGTTTGTACTTAATCAATTGAAGGTGTAACTGGTTCAATGATGGTTTGATCTAAACCTTAATGGTAACCTAGGACATTAAGGGACTAAGTGACTAATGAATTGACCTATGATGATGATCAATAGTGTAATTTACCAAAATACCCCTAAAGTGTTCAATTGAAGGATACCTTGTTCTAATCAAACCCTAATCACTTGATAGTGGTGATTTGGCTTATGTCAGTCAATAAGGACTTAACCTAACCTAACCTTGAGTGGTGTAATCACCATCTACTAATGAGAGGAGAGAGAAAGTACCTTTTATGGTTGAAACTCAAGTAAAGTACCTTCAATACATATGAATGTGCATGTTTAGGGTATGATTCATCTATGTGAGATTATGGATACCCTAATTATAATAAATAATGAATCTTAATCCAATCTGAGGTTACCAATGGTGATGTTTCTCATACATGATGATGATACGAGTTCAATTCACCACAAAGTGAATAGTAAACCCTAATCCTAGGGTGATGACATGTAACATGAATGGTAAACCCTAATTGATGAGAAATCAAGGAACCTGACTCTTCTAACAGTATGAAAGTATAACTTGTGAAATGAGTTGTTTACTGTTATCAGTTGAATTAACCATGCAGGTTCCTATATAAGAATGATCATATCTAGGTAAGGATTATGATATTATATTCATTGAAAGCATGCTTTAGCTTTATGAATAGTGAAATATCCTGATGCCTTGTTAGTAGCATCTTATGAGATTGATGGGCTGTGAGAGCCATGAGTATCATCAAGGTCATGCTTAACATATGACTTGTGATGAGATGATTGAGAAATGATAATTGATGTGAGTTAGACTTGTTACATTTAGTATTCTATTTTCATAGTTGCTATGTTAATGATTAATGTTTGAGAACATGTATGATGTTAAAAGAATACTAAAATGTACCTAACTAATCAAGTATAATCATACCATGTAGAGCCCTGATCATAGATCCATCATTGTCAGAAGCAATATGATGGTGAAATAGGTTTTCCTAATGGAACTTCTGGATCACATACTTTTGAGTATGTGGGGGAATATGGATGTGTAAATCCTTACATCCTAGTGTAGGAATTGATGTAGATATATCTTAATCCATCAGCCCTTCACTATATGTTTATGCTGTAACACTCGAGGAAATCCTTATACCGCATCGATCAGAGATAAACAAGAAATCTCTCGATGATGAAGAGAGAACATAATTCCACTGTAACTCTAAAATAGCGAAGTACCAGATTACCCTGGTGAGCTATATTAGCAGAGACACAAGATGTCCTGCAAGTTATCCTCACTCTGACTGAGGAAGATGAGGTCATAAGAATCCGGCTCTTTTGATGACCTAGGTATGATACTGATGCAACTTAACAGTGATCGGTTGGAGTATGAGCGGTATACCTCATCTCCGTAGGGCATAATAATGTTTGTAAAACATAATCAACAACGTAGTATATCTGTTAGGATTAACTACGAGATACTTGATTGATGTTACACTGTATAGTACACATGTTCTTCATATTTCTTAAATGATGAACTTTTGCTTATTACCAAACTGCTGTTGAATACTTTGAGAGCTTTTATTGCTTATGCTATTCTTTGAATTGCTATATAAAGCTTCTAATGGAGAGTTATAACTCTCGCTGGGACAATTATTTAAAATTGTCTCCTCCCCGTAGACTTCAACTCTTTAGGTGGTCGTCGAAGACGGAGAAACCAGCCTACATGTGACCAATACCAGCAGGAACAACACCAGGAGCAGCAGTGAATCTCAGGTGGAGATACTGACTGCTGAGTTAGTAGTTTAGATAGTCCTATGCCGTCTCTGTACTCTCATCGTTGGAGTTAGTGGTCTGAGATTTTTGGTTTCGACTCTTGAGATTTTGTATCATGTTTTGTATAATTACTCAAGAAGTAGTTTAACAAAGATGTAAACAGTTTATCTCCTTTCTATGAAAGAAGTTTTATGGTTTTCAAGATCTTGTCTCAAAAAGTTTTAATTTCCGATGATTTTTGTATTCCGCTGCTAATCGAATGCTTCCGCTGAGTTTATATCGTGGTTTTAGAGATCGGAGCCCACAATTAAGTGGTATCAGAGCTCTAGGTTCGCTGAGTCTACAAAGACATATGACTTAGGATGTCGAGTCTATCTTTAGTATTTCTTCCTTATCTAATAGAATCTTCTGCTCCTCAGGAGAAGAAGATATATAAGGATGTCTGAGCCACACGAGGAGTACGTGGTGGAGAGTAGTGTTGCTTCACCTCGGGAAGGTGCAAGAAACCCAGAAATAGAGCAACCCGTACCTGAGCCACCTCAGTTTGACCCATCTGATATGGGTAACCCAACTGTTCAAACCATGTTCGGGCAGTTTATGACTGCCATGACACACATCACCGACAGGATGCCCATGCCTGCACCTAGGGCACCTGTCCAGCCTGAAGGACAAGGTATCGGTAAGACGTTCGAACGACTTCGTCATGTCAGAGCTACCGAATACTTTGGGACAGCTGACCCCGCAAATGTCGATCTGTGGTTAACTGATTTGGAGAAAGCCTTCAGAATCTTGAACATCCCTGAAGCTGAGAAGGTTAGACATGCTGTCTATATTCTCAAAGGAAGTGCTGGTCACTGGTGGACCATGGAAGAGCAAAAGAGACCTAGAATAGAGATCTCGTGGGAAGACTTTCGTCGGGAATTTGTCCACAGATATTTTCCAAAGACCTTCCTGGACGAGAAGATCTCTCAATTCAAGAGATTGAGGTAGGGCATGATGAACGTTAGCGAGTACGAAGCTAAGTTCATGGAGTTGTTGCGGTTCTATCCGCACATGGCTGCCACAGAAGAAGAAAGGATCAGAAGGTTTGAGAAGGGTTTGAATGCCGACATGACTACTCCCGTGTCTGCTCTAGAAAACCGGGAGAGGTTCGCTACCTTCGTTGAGTCAGTCTGAAGGATAGAGAGATCCGTAGTCGAGAAAAGGAAAACCCAAAAGAGATATCCACAGTTCCAGGGTTCTTCATCTAGAGACTTTAAGAAGCCTAGATTCTCTGCACCTACACCTCCACCACCCAGATCCAGTTCTCAGACTCAATGGTTCCCAAGTAGAGGTAGAGGACAGAGTTTACCACTACAAGAGACTCGTAGTTCAACATCAATGTCAGTCACAGGACCACCAAGACCACAACAACTGGAAAGAAGCTGCTACAACTGTGGGAAGGTGAGACATTTGATGAAGGACTGCACGTCTAGGCCTGTCAATGTGACACAGCCTCAGAGACAGAATCAACAGGGATCACATAGAAGGCAGTCTCAAGGAGCAGCTGGAGGACGTGGACAAGCGTCTCAAGATGGATCATCAGCACCAACTCAACCTCAGGCGACAGCGAGGTTCTATGCTATGAACCCACCAGATGTAGTGGTCAATCCACGGGTTGTGGCAGGTCAGATGGAACTTTTATATTTTGATATGTCTAAATCATGTGTTGTATCTGTTTTGATTGACCCGGGTGCTACACACTCCTTTATCACTCGGAGAGTGATTCGTAACTGCAATATGACAGTCAGTCATAGGGAAGATAGCTTGTTGTTGGAGACTCCATTGAGAGGGTCTGCTGTTTTGCTGGAGGTATGCTCTCCCTGCATCCTCTTCTTTTCTAACCATCACATTCAAGTGGATCTTATACCACTTGATATGCAAGGATTTGATATAATCCTTGGGATTGATACCTTAGAAAGGTATAGAGTTGTCTTGGATTGTGAATCCAATTTGGCTGTGTTTGCTGATGAAAGCAACACATGGATCTTTCAAGGAGAAAGAAAGATTCTACCCACCTGTATTGTGTCAGCTATGGTTGCTGATAAGCTGATGAGGCAAGGATGTTATGCATTCTTGGCCCATGTGGTAGATACTACCATAGAGAGCCCCAACCCCGTTGAAGTTCTTGTAGTCAGGGAATTTGAAGATGTGTTTCCTGAAGAACTTCCCAGTATACCACCGCCTCGGGAGATTGATTTTGAAATCAATTTAGTCCTAGATACACAACCCATAGCCCAGACATCGTATAGGATGGCGCCTGCCGAGATGGCCGAACTCAAGAAACAACTTCAAGAGTTACTTGAGAAAGGTTTCATCCAACCGAGTACTTCACCTTGGGGTGCTCCGGTTTTATTTGTTAAAAAGAAAGATGGGTCAATGCAGTTGTGAATTGATTACAGACAACTCAATAAAGTAACAATAAAGAATAAGTACCCTCTGCCGAGGATTGATGATCTTTTTGACCAATTACGTGGTGCAACCGTCTTCTCAAAGATAGACTTGAGGTATGGATATCATCAACTCCGTATTAAGGACAGTGACATATCCAAGTCTGCCTTTAGGACAAGATATGGTCACTATGAGTTCATAGTTATGCCATTTGGACTAACTAATGCACCGGCTGCATTTATGGAACTCATGAATAGAATCTTCTGACCTTTCCTCGATCAGTGTGTTGTCGTCTTCATAGATGACATTCTGATCTATAGTAAGAACGCTCAGCAGCATGAACATCATCTTCGCCAAGCTTTGAGCTTGCTAAGAGAACACAAGCTATACACTAAGTTTAGCAAGTGTGAGTTCTGGTTAATAGAAGTATCTTTTCTTGGACATGTGGTATCTGCCTCAGGTATTCGTGTTGACCCTAAAAAGGTAGAATCTGTTCTACAGTGGGAACAACTGAAGACACCGACGGAGATTCATAGTTTCTTAGGGTTAGCTGGCTATTACCGAAGGTTCATTAAGAACTTCAGTTCCATAGCCTTACCCTTGACTAAGTTAACCCGGAAAGATGTTCCTTTTGCCTAGAGTGACAAGTGTCAGCAATCTTTCGAGCTGTTGAAGGAGAGGTTAACAAGTGCACCTGTACTTGTGCTACCTGAAAAAGGCAAAGGATACATAGTTTTCTGTGATGCCTCCAAGAATGGACTCGGATGTGTGTTGATGCAGGATAAGCAAGTGATTTCTTTCGCTTCCCGACAGCTTAAGAAACACGAAGAGAATTATCCGACACACGATATGGAGTTAGCTGCTATGGTTCATGCCTTGAAGATCTGGAGACATTATCTCTACGGAGAGATATTCCAGATTTTCACAGACCATAAAAATCTTAAGTATATCTTCTCTCAACATGAACTTAACATGACGCAACGTCTCTGGATGGAGTTAATCAAGGACTACGACTGTATAATTGATTACCATCCGGGCAAGGCCAATGTGGTTGCAGATGCCTTGAGTAGGAAATCAGCAACATCAACCATGGATAGAGCAAAACTAAGTTCCTTAGTATGCTCTAGGAGAGATATGATTATCTCTTTAAGGCAAGACAATGTGCAGTTAAGGGTGTCATTGTTAACCGGTTTGTTAGCTGAGATGCATATTAAACCTACCATAAGAGAGCAGATAAAGGAGGCACAACAAGTTGATGCTATGGTTCAGCAGATCAGATCTGAGTATACTGATGAGAAGCAAGAAGGTTTTCATGATTCAGATGACCAAGTAGCATGCTATCATGGGAGGATGATAGTACCAGCTGTGGATAATCTGAGGAAGTTAGTCCTGGAGGAAGCTCATTCTTCGATGTATGCTATGCATCCAGGGAGCACCAAAATGTATCGAAACTTGAAAGATATGTATTGGTGGCCTGGGATGAAGAAGGATGTTGCTGAGTTTGTTTTGAGGTGTCCTGTGTGTCAGCAAGTTAAGGCTGAACACCAAAAGCCTGCAGGAAAAATACAACCTTTACCCATACCACAGTGGAAGTGGGATCATGTGACCATGTACTTTGTTGTTGGCCTACCCAGGACAAGCAAAGGACATGATTCCATCTGGGTAATTGTTGATAGGTTGACAAAGACAGCGCATTTCTTACCTGTCAAAACAACCTATACTGCTGAAAGGTTATCACAGTTGTATGTCCAAGAAATAGTGCATTTGCACGGAGTTCCCGTCACTATAGTTTCTGACAGAGGTCCCCAGTTTATAAGTCATTTTTTGGAGCACTTACACAGAGCTTTAGGCACCAAGTTAAGGTTTAGTACATCCTTTCATCCACAAACTGATGGACAGTCAGAAAGGACTATACAGACCTTGGAAGATCTGTTGAGAGCATGTGTTCTCCAATTTACCGGAAGTTGGGATCTACACCTAAGCTTGATAGAGTTTGCCTATAACAATAGCTATCAACATAGTATTGATATGGCACCTTATGAAGCCTTGTATGGTAGACGTTGTAGATCACCCTTATGTTGGTATGAGACTGGTGAGCATCAGTTGTTAGGTCCTGATCTTGTGCAGCAAACTATAGAGAAGATCAAAGTTATACAACAACAGCTTAAGACTGCACAGGATAGGCAGAAGTCTTATGCTGACAGATGTCTTAAACCCTTAGAGTTCCAAGTTGGAGTGAGACTGTACCTTAAGGTCTCACCTTGGAAAGGAGCCCTTCATTTTGGAAGGAAAGGGAAGTTAGCTCCTAGATTTATGGGACCTTATCCAATCATTGAACGAGTTGGAAAGGTAGCCTATAGACTAGAGTTACCTCAGGAGTTGCAGAAGTTACACCCTGTGTTTCACATTTCTATGCTGAGAAAATGTCATCCTGACACTGAGTCAATTCTACAACCTATGGAAGTAGAATTGAGTGAAGATATAACTTATGAGGAAGGACCAGTGTCAATCCTTGATAACAAAATTAAAAAGTTAAAGAAGAAAGATACAAGTCTTGTAAAAGTCCTCTGGAATCATCGTGGTGTCGAAGAAGCCACTTGGGAACTAGAGGATGAGATGAGAAGGAAATACCCTTCTCTTTTCTCCTAATTTGTTTTATCGATTTCGGGGACGAAATCCTTGTAAGGGGTGGATAATTTGTAACATCCCTGACCTGGGTTATAAACTAACCCTATATGTTGTGCCTAAATATGTAATTATATACTTGTGAATACTCCCTGGCATGTAATTAAGTTCCTCAGGAACATATAATTTCAATTTTTCTCATTTGTAAACAAAGTTGTAGTATTATTTTGCAATGCAGGGACCTATGTGCAAATTACCCAGTTAAGGGGATTAACTTGCAAGTTTCACAAGTTAAGATGTTCCTCTGATAATGAGACATCATATGAGTGAATATGAAGAGCTATGATGGATTTCCCAAGCTTGGGCATCAAGATGCAGCTTGAGGAATGATCCTTGTGCTTAAAAACCCTAATTTGGAGTAAAGTGCAATTTACCCAAATTGTGGGGTGAAAATTATAAAACACACCATATAGAACATCTTTTATGACTCTTGACATCATTTAGAGTAGAAATGATGAAAGGGACACATGAATGAGTAATCAGATAAGAAAAATGATCTTTGTGCATAAAATTCACTAAGTATGAGAATGGAGACCTTTCATATATGTACCCTAGTTGAAAGTTGGTTTCCTTTACCCTTAAATCTTGAGTTTTGATGGGCTTTGCATAAGTTATGATGGTTTGGACGTACCTTAGAAAGAAGGAGGGACTTAGATGAGAAATCCATGTTTTAGAGGTCCTTATGGTGGAAATTAGCATGAACTATATAAGCCTAGTTCCCTTGCAAACCAACTAAACGTATCCTTTATCTTCTTCATTTCTCATCTTTCTCAAAATGACCAAGGAAGAGCTCTGGAACTCAGGGAGACGAGAATGGAGACCTTTCATATATGTACCCTAGTTGAAAGTTGGTTTCCTTTACCCTTAAATCTTGAGTTTTGATGGGCTTTGCATAGGTTATGATGGTTTGGACGTACCTTAGAAAGAAGGAGGGACTTAGATGAGAAATCCATGTTTTAGAGGTCCTTATGGTGGAAATTAGCATGAACTATATAAGCCTAGTTCCCTTGCAAACCAACTAAACGTATCCTTTATCTTCTTCATTTCTCATCTTTCTCAAAATGACCAAGGAAGAGCTCTGGAACTCAGGGAGACGACCAACTAGTGCTAAGGTGAGAAGGAACCATCTTCTAGCTCAGATTCTTGGATGAATTCATCATATAAGGTTGGTTCTATGGTTAACTTACTTAGATTCTTTGTTCTAGCCGACCATCCCCATCTTTTCCTTGGAGAATCACCTTTGGCCGACTTGTGGAGCTCAAGACGCCATTAAAGGCTTGAAGCTTGGAAGCTTGGAGCTCTAGGAAAAACGTTTGAGGCGGGTTTTATAACTCTAAACTTCTTGCTTTATTATGCATATGTATGTTCTTGCAATTTAAGCTTAGTTCTTCTTCTACCTCCTTTCTTCCTTGCACTTTTGCAAGCAATCCGTGGAGTAACCGACCTGAACAGAGGTTGAAGATGATGGGCGTGGATTCCTAGGAAACTTTATCAAATGACCTTGGACCCTTTTGGTCCAAACGGTTGCAAACCGTTTGAAATCAAACGGTCTCAAACCGTTTGATCTCAAACGATCTTGCAAGACCGTTTGGATCAAAATGGTCTCAAGACCGTTTGATAGGGTTGACCAAGGGACGAACGTTTGAGGGTCTGTTGGTAACATATTGAATTTCATTCCTACAAAGAATCACAATCTAATTCCAAACCAATTGAGAGTTGAAGGCACTTCAACACCCTAACCCTAATCGGGCTGAAACTGCTGATTTCAAGTATAGATTTTGTTGAGTTTTGGGTTGAAGGACCCAAACGGTCTCAAGACTGTTTGGGGATTCATCCAAACGGTCTTAAGACCGTTTGATGACAACCCAAGACCGTTTGGAGGTCTAGGGTTGAGCTAAGTTGATGGTTTGAGGGTCCAATTACAATAAGTTGAAGAATTGATTAAAATGCTGATTTTAGACCTAATTAGGGTTCAACCCTTATCCAACCGACTTGGTGTTTGGGAAAACTTTTGGCAAACGGTCTCAAGACCGTTTGGAGGATGTCCAAATGATCTCAAGACCGTTTGGGCCCAATTGGAGGTCAATTGATGGGTTCAACCTCGAATTGATTCACATTGTTGAACATTGATGACTATCCGATTGAAAACCCTAATTGAATTGGATTTAATCCTAATTGGCTTTCAATTGAGGGTCAATTTGGTGTTCAATTGATTGAGGCTCATCCTAATTGACTCAATTTGTAAGTGGTTTACTTGGATTTGGTCAATTGAAGGCTTCAACATACATAACCATAATCGATTGTAACTTTTGAACCATGTTTGAGGTCCAAACGGTTTGAGCCCATTTGGACCAAACGGTCTCAAGACCGTTTGGGGTCAAATGGTCTCAAGACCGTTTGGGGACAAACGGTCTCAAGACCGTTTGGGGACAAACGGTCTCAAGACCGTTTGGGGACAAACGGTCTCAAGACCGTTTGGGGCCAAACGGTCTCAAGACCGTTTGGGCTCAAACGATCTCAAGGTCGTTTGGACCAATCGATCTCAAGGTCAATTTTGATCAAACAGTTTCAAACCGCATAAGCTTCAAACGGTTTGGAGGTCAACTATTCCCAAATGGTCAACGCACCCCAACGGTCTCAAGACCATTTGAGGTCAAACGGTCTCAAGACCGTTTGGTGGTTAAAGGTTGAAACCGTTTGGAGATGTTCAAGGTTGTTTGTACTTAATCAATTGAAGGTGTAACTGGTTCAATGATGGTTTGATCTAAACCTTAATGGTAACCTAGGACATTAAGGGACTAAGTGACTAATGAATTGACCTATGATGATGATCAATAGTGTAATTTACCAAAATACCCCTAAAGTGTTCAATTGAAGGATACCTTGTTCTAATCAAACCCTAATCACTTGATAGTGGTGATTTGGCTTATGCCAGTCAATAAGGACTTAACCTAACCTAACCTTGAGTGGTGTAATCACCATCTACTAATGAGAGGAGAGAGAACGTACCTTTTATGGTTGAAATTCAAGTAAAGTACCTTCAATACATATGAATGTGCATGTTTAGGGTATGATTCACCTATGTGAGATTGTGGATACCCTAATTATAATAAATAATGAATCTTAATCCAATCTGAGGTTACCAATGGTGATGTTTCTCATACATGATGATGATATGAGTTCAATTCACCACAAAGTGAACAGTAAACCCTAATCCTAGGGTGATGACATGTAACATGAATGGTAAACCCTAATTGATGAGAAATCAAGGAACCTGACTCTTCTAAGAGTATGAAAGTATAACTTGTGAAATGAGTTGTTTACTGTTATCAGTTGAATTAACCATGCAGGTTCCTATATAAGAATGGTCATATCCAGGTAAGGATTATGATATTATATTCATTGAAAGCATGCTTTAGCTTTATGAATAGTGAAATATCATGATGCCTTGTTAGTAGCATCTTATGAGATTGATGGGCTGTGAGAGCCATGAGTATCATCAAGGTCATGCTTAATATATGACTTGTGATGAGATGATTGAGAAATGATAATTTATGTGAGTTAGACTTGTTACATTTAGTATTCTATTTTCATAGCTGCTATGTTAATGATTAATGTTTGAGAACATGTATGATGTTAAAAGAATACTGAAATGTACCTAACGAATCAAGTATAATCATACCATGTAGAGCCCTGATCATAGATCCATCATTGTCAGAAGCAATATGATGGTGAAACAGGTTTTCCTGAGGGAACTCCTGGATCACATACTTTTGAGTATGTGGGGGAATATGGATGTGTAAATCCTTACATCCTAGTGTAGGAATTGATGTAGATATCTCTTAATCCATCAACCCTTCACTATATGTTTATGCTGTAACACTCGAGGAAATCCTTATACCGCATCGATCAGAGATAAACAAGAAATCTCTCGATGACGAAGAGAGAACAGAATGCCACTGTAACTCTAAAATAGCGAAGTACCAGATTACCCTGGTGAGCTATATTAGCAGAGACATAAGATGTCCTGCAAGTTATCCTCACTTTGACTGAGGAAGATGAGGTCATACGAATCCGGCTCTTTTGATGACCTAGGTATGATACTGATGCGACTTAACAATGATCGGTTGCAGTATGAGCGGTATACCTCATCTCCGCAGGGCATACTAATGTTTGTAAAACATAATCAACAGCGTAGTATATCTGTTAGGATTAACTACGAGATACTTGATTGATGTTACACTATATAGTACACATGTTCTTCATATTTCTTAAATGATGAACTTCTGCTTATTACCAAACTGCTGTTGAATACTTTGAGAGCTTTTATTGCTTATGTTATTCTTTGAATTGCTATATAAAGCTTCTAGTGGAGAGTTATAACTCTCGCTGGGACAATTATTTAAAATTTTCTCACCCCGTAGACTTCAACTTTTTAGGTGGTCGTCGAAGACGGAGAAACCAGCCTACAGGTGACCAATACCAGCAGGAGCAGCACCAGGAGCAGCAGTGAATCTCAGGTGGAGATACTGACTGTTGAGTTAGTAGTTTAGATAGTCCTATGTTGTCTCTGTACTCTCAGGTCCTTGGAGTTAGTGGTCTGGGATTTTTGGTTTCGACTCTTGAGATTTTGTATCATGTTGTGTATAATTACTCAAGAAGTAGTTTAACAGAGATGTAAACAGTTTATCTCCTTTCTATGAAAGAAGTTTTATGGTTTTCAAGATCTTGTCTCAAAAAGTTTTAATTTCCGATGATTTTTGTATTCTGCTGCTAATCGAATGCTTCCGCTGAGTTTATATCGTGGTTTTAGAGATCGGAGCCCACACACAATGTCAACCATTGATGGTTTCTTAGTTTCAAAACCCTAAGTGATGGTTTCTTGATTATCAACCCTAGTTCAATTGGGTTCAAAACCCTAAATTGAAGGTCTATTTGAATGGTGATTCAGTGGTTCAATTGAAGAATACTTTAGTGGTCCAATTGATAGTTGGTTCATGGATTGGAACCTTGAATCGATTAAGTGTTGAAGACCCTTTTTGGTCCATTCGGTTTTGAGAGGGTTTGGAAAAAATGGTCTTAAGACCGTTTGAGACCAAACAGTCTCAAACCGTTTGGAGACTCAAGCTCATTCGGTTTCAAGCACCTACTTTGCTAAACGGTTTCAAACCGTTTGAACTTAATTGGTCAAGACCGTTTGAGGTCTAAGTGACCAAGACCGTTTGAGGTCTAAGTAACTAAGACCTTTTGAGGTTCAAATTGGTTAAACCATTTGGACACCTTATATGATCAAAGGTCAATTAATGACTTGATTATTAATGATGTAGACCAATGGTGATTAAGAAGGTTAACCCTAACTATGTGTACTTAAGTGAAGAGTTAACCTAGATCAATCTTGGAGTAGTTAACATCCTAGAGAAGATGATATGGAGAGAGAATGGGAGAGATGATTGCTTACTTAATAAGCCCCAATCCTCTCATTATGAATAAATGTTTAATCAGGGTTTGATCCATAGTATGAGATCATGAAATCCTCATTGAAAAGATTGATGTACCTTGACCCTAATTTAGGACAAGGTTATGTGAAACCCTAATTTAGGGCAAAGCTCAGTGAAATAATAATCTAGGGTGATGATGTAACCCTAACTTAGTGTAACAATGTAAGAAACCCTGATCTAATGAGAATTGTACATCCTCACCCTAATTTGGGTAATGAGGTATGAGAAACCCTACTTGGATGTGAATGGTAAACCTTAATCCCTAAAATGGGGTAAAGGTGCATGAAACCCTAATATAGGGTAGTGCCTCTAATACTATGTGAAGCCTTAACTCTGGGTGATGTGTTATGAAATCTTAAATTCACATAGTACTAGGTGAAACCCTGATATAGAAGGATGATTATGTGAAACTCTATTGAAGAGTAATACTATATGAAATCCATAAATGTATGGGAGATGCTATGTGAATCCTCAAATTATAAATATGAAGAATACTATTCCTAATAATGGAACAGTAATTAATGTTTTGACAAACGTAACACCTAGAGAGGTTGTTAATGGATATCCTTATATCAATAGCTCCTAACTCAAGAATGAGTCCATTTCATTGGCAATGGTTGTATATTCTAAGTGAGTGATTTACGACCAATACATTACATGATGAATGTGATGAACTGGTACATAAAGTATTAAGATGGGAAATACCCTAATACAAGCTAAGTGGATGAACTCAAGTAAGATAAAGGTGTTGAGGGAAGTTATACATCAAGATATGAAAGATATCACATCCAACACCCCAATTTTGATATACCTTGATATGTTTTGAGTCTAATATAATTAGATGAGTGACACATGAGATGTGTCATGTCAATTGTTACTCTGAGATGTAATGCATCTTGAAGAAGGTAGGTTAACATGCCTTATGAAAAGGTTAAATCCAAATCAATAAACTATGATGCAATCATATTCTGGTAAAGATGAGAGAAAAACTCATACTTTGTGATTGATACTTCATTTAATGATGAATGATGAGAATAAATAAGTATGATTGAATACTTATGTTATCCATATTGATTCCTAGTTGTGTGAAGCAATAAAATAGGACTTGACCATTAACAATATGATCTTGAGAACCTATATGGTTATTCATATGAAACTCTAATACAAGTAATGCTATGTGAAACCCTAATATAGGTAATGCTATGTGAAACCCTAATATAGGGTAATGCTAGGAGAAACCTTAATGCAGGGTAATGCTATGTGAAGTCTTAAAACAAAGTAATCCTATGTGAAGCTCTAATACAAATTGATGAAGTTATGAATGTAATAAGATAACCCTTGTATTGCATGGTACTATTATATAATTGTTATCATGAGTACTAAACATGCATGTATGTTGAGATGATGAGCATAGCCAGGTATGGGCTATAATGCACTGTATATTGAAAATGTCTCATAGGCCTTATGAGTCTTCATATGCTTTATTGCTTAGTGAGAAGTAATCTGAGAACTTATGAGCTATGTGTACTATATGATGTTTTACTTATTGAATTTGGTTATGGCTTCATAAGCCATGATGTGCCTTGTTGCCTATTAAGGGGTAACTAAAGGTGATAAGAGTTTTGTGAACTATGTGTAATACTTTGTGTAGCAAGATTCATAATGTCCTTGGTTAAGATGACCTATAGGTATAAAGTTACCTAATAAGTGGTAACAAGTGTTCTATGACGAGTTAAGGGTTCAAATACCCATAACCTATAACCATGATAATGAACTTGTTAGGAAATAGAAAAGTACTTGATGAGATGAGGGATTAAGATTCCAATACTTTGTGAAAAAAGTATGGATACAGACCATGACCCCACAATGACAATGCTTGGCATTAGATATGTGATCCAAGCCTGAAGAGAGTTAATATTGTGGAAATGATTCTATAGTGAATACATGTTATTCATGTTCTTCACATTCCTTAATGGATAAGTGACATATTGCTCTATCAAGTTATAGATGCAATGCTTTTGATAAGAATAATGTTCTAATCTGTTAGACATTGAATTAACTGTTGTCAAACAAATATGATTCCTCTATTCATATTTATCTTCTTTAGCTGCAATAATAATGTTACTGGCAGAGAGTTATATCTCTCGCTGGGGTAATTTAAAATTGTCTCACCTATGTGGGAACCACATTTTTAGGTGGATGCAGACGAGGAGGCAGGAATCCTTCAGTAGGAGAAGGATAGCAACAACAGCAGCAGGGACAACAGTGAAGTCTCAGGTGGAGACACTGGTTGTTATGCCTTGTATATATGTATATAGAGTCCTATGTGTCGTCTCTGTACTCTCAGGTCCTCGGAGTAGTAGTTAGTGCTTTTGAAATTTTAGCCCAGTGCCTCGAGATTTTATACTGCCTGTGTTTAGTTTAATAGGGCAGTTGATGCTTGTAATGTTCAGAAAGAGATGATGCAGGACATGTACCTTTAAACCAGAATGTAAATGTGTTACTTTTGTTCTATGTGAGAAAGTTTTCATTTGATGTACCTCTTGGTAAAAAGGTTTTAATTTTTAGTGATTTTTGGTAATCCGCTGCTTAGTGAACGCTTTTGCATTAGTTAATCATGTTTTTGTGAGTTGGATGCCACAATATGCAAAACCCTACACTTGAATAACCCGATATAAGTGACACACACACACCTCTTGGATGATATGGTGGTAAAAACACACCTCTTAGACAATATGGTGGTAAGCACACACCTCTTGGACGATATGGTGGTAAGAACATACCTCTTGGATGATATGGTGGTAAGCACATACCTCTTGGACGATATGGTGGTAAGCACACACCTCTTGGACAATATAGTGATAAGAACACACCTCTTGGATGATATGGTGATAATCACACACACCACTTGGATGATATGGTGGTAAGCACACAACTCTTAGATGATATGGTAGTAAGCATACACCTCTAGCCCGATATGGCGGAAGCACCTCAAAACTAATATGGAGGTAAGTTCCTCAAATCCGATATACTTGATTGAATAACACATGAAGTGTGTTATGTCAAATGATACATTAAGATGTAAAGAGTTTAATGCATTTTGATAAGTGTAGGCCAATGTACCTTGAGAAAAGGGTTGAGCCAACTTAATAAAGTATGATGTAATCAATATCCTAGTGAGGATGAGAGAGAAACTCATACTTTGTGTGATAATCATTTCATAATAAGTGATCAGAATAAACAAGTATGATTGAATACTTATAATATCAATGTATGCTCCTATTATGTGTGGATCTATGAATTAGGGTTTTGATTCTTGATAATATGAACTTGAAACCCTAATCGGGTTAAAAAGGAAACCCTAACCCTAATAATGAGAAGGTTGTATTTCTCTTGTATTGCATGGTGATGATATGTACTTTATATTGTTTTTATCATGAAATACTAACCATGCATGTATCATGAGATGATGAGCATATTCAGGTATGAGCTATGATGTTTCATATGATACATATCAAATGGGCCTTGTGAGCCATGTGAAATACTTGTGCAATAAGTATAATGTATACTTGGGTATGAGGACCTAGAGGTAAAAGTTACATGATAAGAGGTGACAATGTTCAGTGATGAACTAAGGGTTTGAATACCCAGATCTAGCAATCATAATGATGATAATGTTAAGGGATGAGAATCCCCAGTAATGTGATAAGGGGCTGAGATCCCGAGTGTTCTGCATTTAATGTGTTCTAAAGATTATGAAAGTACTTGATAAATGTATTACACCTTTCTTTGTAGCATATGTTATAATTCATGCTTATAACTTAGTTGATGCTAAAAGATATTGTAATGCACCTAATTAATCAAGTGGAACCTTATCATGTGGTTGCCCTGGCCATAGATCCATTCAGTGTCAGAATTTGCTGAATGGTGAAATGAGTTTAACTCAGAGAGCATATTTTTGAGTACGTGGGGGTAATGGGTGAAAATATCCTTACGTACAAATAGGGATTGTTGTGTGATGTCCCTCATCATCATAAGGGTATGGCTATATGCCATGACTCAATATTAATATATCGGGGTTGTTGTGTGATCTCCCTGAAGAGAGTGCATGATGCGGTTATAACTCTATAGCAAAGATGCCACTATACCTTGGCAAGATAATTGCAGTTTGACATGTAATGTCACTACTAGTGGTCTCATACTGATCGAGATAGATGAGGTCTTGGAAGCTGGCTCTTCCTTTGACCTTGTATGGTACCGATGCTTTACGTAGCCGTGGTCGGTTGGAACATGAGCGATATACCTCATCTCCTCAGGGACTAAGTGTGATTGTGAATATGTAATCAGTCATGTAGTGTATTTGATTAAGAATTGAATACAGAAACATTGGTTGATGTTACACTACTTTTATACATCTTACATAGATAGATGTTATATGTGTTCTTTGTATTCCTTATAAATTGATTAGATGATTTATTGCTCTATTATAGATAGCTGCATTGCTTGAAAAGATGATATTACTTTGTTCTACTTATAAACAATGATTAATCTTGATTATTAATGTAAAAAATCTTCTGCTCAGTTTTATACTGTTTACATGTGATAATAATGTTACAGGAAGAGAGTTATATCTCTCGCTGGGACTATTATCTCACCCCATTAGTCCCAACATTTTTAGGTGGACGCAGACGAGGAGTTAGAGACTGTACTGCAGAGGGAGGACAACAACAACAGGGACAACAGTAACATCTCAGGTTTAGTGGGTTGTCTGCCGTGCCTTGTAGATAGAAGTCCTATGTGTCGTCTATGTACTCTCATGTCCTTGGGAGTTAGTACGTAATGATTTTATAAATGATCTACAATTTTAGCTTGTATGCCTCGAGATTTTATGTTGGTTATGTATATGTTTGGGTAAAGCAACTAGTATATGATATCCTCGAGATGAGATGATACAATGTATGTACAATGTGAATCATGATGTATATATTGCTTTGGTTCTTTCTTTAAGAGTTCCTGACAATGGATCTCTTTGCAAATGATTTTAATTTTTAGTAATTCTTATTAATCTGCTGCTAATGGTTATTCGACGTAATTACTGTGCGATTTGGGTGTTGGTTTGATAGTGGTCATCACAACATAGTTCTACAATTGTAATGATATAAATGTTGAAGATTTTAGATTTTGCAATTAAGTATATATAATCATAACTTGTCTCTACATAATCCAAGAAGATGGCATCAACCATTTTTCAGTCCCAAATTTTTCCCTCTATATTCAAAGACAAGTACCTTTGCAAGACACCCCCACACTCAAAGATATTAGAGACTCCATTTTCTCCCTCTCCATTGCACAAATGGACTACTTTCTTTATGCAATGGGAAACTTTAATTAGAATATGGAAAGTCATGTTCAAAACTCCCCCAAAACTCCCCCACACATAAAGTTGGCTAGACCTAAGGTTTGGAGTAAGTTATAAACCATATCTACTAGGGTTCGTCTCTTGCCTTTTGCAATCTCATTGGATTGTGGTGAATAAGGAGTGGTAACCTGATGAACTACACCATGTACTTGAAAAAATTCTAAAAATAAGTTTGAGGTGCGCTCTCCTCCCCTATCAGACACTAATCATTTCAATACTTCCTTAGTTTGTGTTTTAACTTCTTTACTAAAGATTTTGAATTTTTCTAATGCCTCATATTTACTTTTAAGTAAATAGACATATCAATATCTAATTCCTTCATAAATAAATGTTATGAAATGACATTATTTTGTCCCTAGTATCAATCCCAGTAAACTCATAGATATCATTGTGCACTAAATCAAGGATTATAAACTCCTATTCACAAAATGAAAAGGCTTTCTAGGGAGTTTAGCATGCACATAGATTTCACATCTACTAACATTAATGTCAGATTTAGGAATGAAATCTAGATTCATCATTCATTTCACTAAGATAAAATTAGTATGTACAAAAAGACTATACCATACGTCAGAAGATATAATATTCATGCAAACTAAACGACTTTCATTCAAATTTTTAAATACAAATTTAAAACAAGTTCAACAAGAATCTTAAATAGGTTCTCCATGTCACATAAATACCCTTTGACAAAATATAGAGTCATTAATGGATGTAATAGTAGCTTTATTATATTTACAGTCTGTTCTAAAACCATCCCAAATAAGAATTTTACCACTAAGTATATTGTGTTGAATGGATGGAACATGCCTGGGTCTATAAAGTATCAGAACCCTCCCGTAAGGGAACTTTAAGTCAACACATCCTTTGTCTTTAACTTCTACAAAGCTTGAGTCACCCAAAGTCATAGATTGCCCTCTTTGAGGTAGGGTAAGACACAAAAAGAGACTTGTCAGTACAAACATATACATTAGCCCCCACACCAAATATAATAAAATGGTTCAAAAGTTGAAAGGATTTTAGATTTTATAGATACATACCCATCAATGAGGTTCAAAAATGCAATCATCATATTGACTACAACCTCCTCAGTTGCAGATGCAACAGATTTATTTGCCTTCTTTGAAGGATAATTCTTATTCCAGTGGCCAACTTGTCTACATGTCCCACACAGTTCTTGGGTTTCTTCTCAATTTTAGCCTTTAGTTTAAGTGAATTTTTTTGTTTCTTATCTTATTCTTACTAATAGTAATATTGACAGTAGGTTTTACATCAGTAGGTAACTTGATGTTATTCTCTTACAAGTGTTTGTCTGAACTGTTAATGTCCATCATGAGATCGTTCATTGACATGTCTCATGTAGATGCTTGAGACTCATGTCAAACGACTCCCAAGATTTAGGGAATTTCTTTATGATGGACATAACAACAAACTTATCAACCAACTTTATGTTCGCATCTTCGAGCTCGTGACACAAGATTTGAAATTGATGAGTTTGGTTAGATACATGTTTACCCTATACCATATGAAACTTTCAAAACATGGAAACACAATATTTTCAGCATCCTAATTTTCTTTACTACATTTCTTTTCTAACACCCTCGCAAAACCTTAGAAGTAGTAATAGACGACTTAGATTATAAATCATATAATTTGTTATTTAAAGAAAATAAGATTAACTTTTGGCACATCTTATCATCCTTCTTTCAATTTGCAAATAATTTAGTAATATTAGGGACAATTTCATCTATTTTTGGGTTCATTCTCTTTTAAAAATTAATCATAACCTACCATATCTAATTTTATTTGACGTGTCAATTTTAGTGCCAAAACTATGGTTGGCCATGGTTAACTAAAGATAATAATTTGATTTCTTTAAGACTGTTAGTTATAAATTTTATGTCGTTATGTGCAGCAACAACATATGCAATTAAGTTAACAGTTTCACGGCATATCCAGATAAAAAGTATGTAGAGCAAACTAAATAGAAGGACAAAAAAAACAGATTTAGGAACACCAGAATAGATCGTTCATTGAACAACGAGACATAATATATAAAGAAATCAGCGGTCGGTAATCCTCAGGATGAACATCGTTCTTCTAGCCGATCCAGACACGAACCTGAAGCAGAAGAGCATCTAGACGACAAACATCATGTACTGCCAGTGCAGCCCAACGATCGTAGGTACTATCACCTGATATAGCGCGTCACTGAGAGAAAGGAAGGATGAACTAGCTTCACATAGGAGAAGGATCTTCGGGAGACACTTCCGGAGCAACTACATATGAGGAAGCAACTTTGAAGATTAATGTTCTCATGTTGTCTCTAACTATAATGACTAGAGACTTTATTATAACTGTTTTGACTTCCAACGTCTAATACGATCACACGATCATTCATGTATACGAGACTGAAAACACGAGACAATCACTTTCCAGTTAGGTTTAATATATAAGTTTCAATAATAAATAATTAATTAAATTAATAATAATCACATTGTTGCTTACTTGTGCAAAAAAGACGTATAATGAAAGACAATTCTCACAAGCCCAAGGTGCGGCTTGGCGTGACGTACATGTGTGCATGTGTTGTGGTCACCATACCTAGAGTCTTTTGGACTCTAGTGTCACATAAAGTCCTACAAATAAGGATAAAAAAAGTTTTAGAAGTAAATAATGTGAGACTAAAACCTCTTCCATTTAGACAAGAAACAAATCTACTTTTTCCTCTCTATCCACTATGTTCTAACTATACTACATTACACTTGACCCCTGCAGATAAATGACTAGCGGCCATTATATTCAAAAAATTATTTAGAATTGTCAAATAGAGTTTAAAAATACCCCGGCCTCATGAGAGGATACGCCTGTTGTCTTTTGTGATTGTGGCAATATCAGAATCTTTACAATACACTCAAAAAAGTATACACACATTTTCATTGGTATTAGGTATTAACGATGAATGTGATTTTCAGTGGTCCTTCAAGAAATTGTATATAAGAAAAATCTTATAAAAAATAGGTCAATCAATAAACACAAATTATAATAATAATTATTATAATCAATAGAAAACTTTGTTATTATCTGGTTAGAAATTTCTAAAATGCTATCAAAGCTTTTGTCGCCGTCGGTTTGCAAAGGAGTCCACATGAACTTGCACCGCAAGCACCATGATTAGTCGGAGCACTGTGTCCTCTTTCTGACCCAAGCGGGTAGTATAAGACGCATCCTTCAGAAATTATATAGGACAACCAATCACAATGCAGTATTGCCTTCTCACTCTTTTTTAAAACCCACACTCCTAAAAAAATAAAGAGAGAAAAATACAAAAGATGCTTTATAACAAATAAATACTATTAAATTTCTATTGGACCCATAGAACACACGTCGCTTTCTGACCATGTGCCATACTTTGTGCTTCAGAAATCCTCCACCATACATTTAGTGCGATATCAGGCTTCTATTGGACTGCATTCAGCAGCAAGCAGCACAAGAACTGACCATGTGCCATACTTTGTGCTTCAGAAATCCTCCACCATACATTTAGTGCGATATTCAGGCTTCTATTGGACTGCATTCAGCAGCAAGCAGCACAAGAAGGGAAATGGACAATTACTTCGCGAGCAAGCTCTATAATTAGTCCGAGCACCTTATTCTCTTTCTGACCATCTCTGATTCCCTGTTCTTCATAAACACTCCATCATATCCTCCATTTTAGTGCAATTTCGGGTTTCTCTTGGACTACCTTCCCCAGCAAGCAGCAACCAGCAACCATCAAGCAGCAACTAGCAAGCAGCAAGCAGCACAAGAATCGAAATGGGGGATAACTTAGCGAGCAACAAGAAGGAGGTTACAGTCGTGCTCCTTCCGGTTCAGGGCATGGGTCACCTGATTGCCATGGTGGAACTGGCGAAGCACCTCCTACTCCACTGTTCAGCCACCAACGATGGCGCTCCCAAGGTTACCATGACCATTCTCAATATGCAACCCACCGTTCCCAACCCGCAAATCAGCTCCTACGTTGCCTCCATGTCTTCCTCCCATCCTGGCATCACCTTCCACGATCTCCCCAAGGTTGAACCGCCCCCTATAACCAATCCCCTGGCCTTCATGTCTACGGTCATGGATCTCCACAGGCCGCTGGTCAAGAACGCCCTCGAAGCTATTCATGTCCCCGTGGCTTCTCTGATACTCGACCTATTCTGCTCGAACATGGTCGACGTAGCTAAGGAATTGGGGATTCCTTCGTACATCTTCTTCACTTCAAGCGCCGCCGGCCTTGGCCTTATGCTGCACCTCCCAAGCATCCTTCCGCAACTCCCTCATCCCGATCAGTATGAAGGGAAGGATGTAGCTTTTCCAGGCTTCGCTCACCCTGTACCTCTTATGAGTATGCCTGAACCCCTCATGGCATCTGATGACGTGGCCGTCCAGGCCCTCAGCCGCTTCGCGAGTAGGTACGAGGACGTTGCCGGTATCTTGATCAACACTTTTGCCGAGCTACAGCCGACGTTTATGAAAGCCTTAGAGGAGAGACTGTACCACCAGAAAGTTCAGTCAGTATACGCCGTCGGACCCATCTTGTCCGTCGAACCCAGAGGGAACAACAAGGCTGCCGCTGGAGTTGACGGCCGACACGAATGTATCCGCTGGCTTGATGACCAGCCCCAAAATTCTGTCGTTTTCCTTTGCTTTGGAAGTATGGGCTCCTTCCCTACGGATCAGGCAAGGGAAATTGCTGCTGGGTTGGAAGCTAGCGATCAGCGGTTCTTATGGGTACTGCGGAGCCCTCCTGCTCAAGTCCAACCCACTCCGGGGAAGGAACAGGAAGCAGTGCAGAGAACTGTCATCCCGACTCCATCAGACGCTGTTCTGGAAGAGGTCCTCCCAGACGGTTTCCTGGAGCGGACGAGCAACAGGGGAATGGTTTGGCCGTCGTTTGCGCCGCAGGCAGAGATCTTGGCCCACGCGGCGGTGGGCGGCTTCGTGACGCACTGCGGATGGAACTCCAGCTTAGAGAGCATCTGGTACGGAGTGCCCATGGCTGCTTGGCCGCTCTATGCTGAGCAGCACTTTAACGCCTTTGAGATGGTTAAGGAAATGGGTGTGGCCGTTGAGGTCCGAACTGACAGGAAGAAGGGGAATACAGCTCCAGCCAAGGAGGTGGAGAGAGTTGTAAGCCTGCTGATGGGGCAAGAAGACGGCGGTAAGGTACGGGAGAAAACAAAGCAGATGAAATTCCTGGCAAGGAGTGCTCTCTGCAAGGATGGTTCGTCGTTCCTGGCGCTGGAGAAATTTATGCAGGAGCTTAATATATGCGGAGCTGCCTAGTTGTTGTTTATGAGATTCAAATATTAAACGACGTAGGCAATGCTATTTTACAAAAAAATTCCTATTTTATCTCAGTATTTATTTAAATGTTGAGTAAAAATAAAAATACTTGTGTCTGTTTTTACTTTCTAGTAGAGATGAGCTACTTATATATTTCAATTGATTTATATGTAACAACCAGACATAAAATAGTCAAATAATTACATCTATTATTCATATGAATTCAATTTTTATCTAATGATGACACAACGTGAAACATGAAGTATTGAGTATACATTACCAAAAATAACTAATGTTTAAGAACGAAGAAGAGACCTAGTTTCCATTTGGATATCAACTTTCAATGCTAGAGTTGATTGACAAAATCTAAAACTGGAGTCACTTGTTGTCATATTAGACTTGGCGTGGGCTGCAGCTCGGGACTAATGCTTGACGTCCTAATGGCTAGTGTTATCTACTTCTGAATTTGTGTAATTCATAACTTACTACTATGCAATGGCATAATATTGGACAATGAGGTGAAGTCAAAAAAGAAAGAGAAGTCAGACATGCTGGAAAAAAAAAGAAGCAAACATGTCCCACATGACATGTAGATATATAGTCTTCAATAAATATTCATATATAATGTCATTTTGCATTAGAATGTTAGAACTAAGATGACCCAAATTTAACAACACAAACAACATGCATTGATAAAATTCAAATAACAACAATACCTTGTTTAATTTAGATATCAACTTTCTACTTAATAAGATAAAGAAACTACACATGTTGCTGGGAAACCTATTGATATAGATATAAGTATGTAGATAGTGTTAGAAAATTTATTGTTAACTTTCAACTCCAGACCTTTCAAAAACTATTTTTCACATAGTTATGAACTTAGAGCCAAATTTGATTTTGTAAACTCCACCCTGATAACACCTAAATTTAGGCATTTATGTTAAGTATTTAACTATAGTTTTGTGCCGTTATAGTCTTAATATGCCCAAAATAACTCTAGATTCTTATCTTTTAGTAACTTATATCTATTCAAAGATAGAATTGCTCAACAAGTCAATTTTGGGACTTGCAGACATCGAATTTAAGAAAACATCAATCCCCCAGATTTTCCCCCATCAAACGTCGCGTTATGTGCACCAGTTTAGGAGACAGTGGCCTCGCTAATTGGCTAGCGGGCCAAGAATTTTTTGATATTTTGGACCCAAATTTCGATGGACAATCCCTTCATCGACGATCATCCTCATTGGTGAGAAGTTTCATCGACGTAGGTCTGTCGACGTATAGTAATATCCCTCAGGTGGGTTTGTTCCTAAGGAGCATTACCTTTGACTATTGAAGATCTCAACGACTAGTGACCGCTGAAAACATCAGCGACAACACAGATCTTCCATCATCAACAACAACTGAAATCCATCATCATCGACCGTCAAAATCCATCGCCATCGGTCTTCGAAGATCTAGGCTTAGCGATCATTGAGATCATCAATGACCACAAACACTTGCAACCGCAGAGATCATTAGGGACAACCAACATCATCGATCGCTGACATCGTTAGCGACGGCCAACATCAGCAACAAAAAAAACACATCATACTCAATGACCACCTTCTCTATAAATACCCACCCTCTTCTACGTACGAAGGGGTTCTAACTTTTTGGTATGATCTTTAGTTTTCTGCAATCATCGGTTCTCAGAGTTTTGTGGGAGATTTCCAAAGTCTGAGAGGACTTAAGAACACACCCTATATCCATCTCTTTGGTTTGCTTTCATCTACCACCATTTTCCACCATCATTCACCCACTTCCTGTCATTCCCAATCACTTTCCACCTCTATACATCCATCAAAGATGTTGTTTGGGGTGAAATCAAGGAGAAATGAGGCCAAGGAGTCTAGGAGATCAAGGAGGTCGACCCAAGATGAGATTTCGTCTTCCCAGAGGCTAAGGAGCCAGAACAACCTCACTTGCATGGGCGAAATATCTTCTTTGACCTCTTTCTTCTACTTTTCTCTTTTTTTTATGTACATATGATATTTTCCCATCTTTATTCAATGCCAATTATGCTTATCCACAACTAGTTGAGCTCTTTCTTGGCTATGTAGCCCTTTTTTGGCATGTTTATACACTTATTACCTTAAGCAAGTTATTTTATTCTAGATCTAGTATGCTTTCTATTCTATCTCCTCTTTTCGATATTGATTGTTGGTTTGGTTGATCTCTTTCTTGCTTGAACTTTCATATCTACCAAGATGGAGAGATTAGTCATAGGAATGGGTAAGACAAGGTAGTTTGGATTGAAACAGTGAGAACATGATGTCCAAGGGAGTATCCTCATAGAACACCTGTCAGAGAGATTCAACTTGAGTCTTGAACCCGTTCAGGCTCATCTCAACCCACTTGGGTTCACGTCTGTGTTATGTGCAGATCCTCTATTGTTCCTAACATCCCTAAATATTCTGAACCTGAGAAGGAATCCAAAATATTTAGGAGTGTTGACCTGTTATCCTTGAGAGATCTTTCATATCATCGATGGGATTTTAGTCATGATGTGCAAGAGCGAGTGGGATGACCCCCACAAGAGCAGTTACCATGATACATGCTACTTTTGGAGGTTAGACACTTGTTAGGGTGTTCAAGAGTTGTCTATGCCTGAGAACGGGTGGATAAGCTGTCGAACTTGTGATTACATAGCCAGGAAATCCTCTTGATTAGTGGGATTTGATAGACTATGTTTTTTACTTTGTTTTATTTTCATTCGTATCATTTTTCTAGACTCGTTCTAGTTCTCTCTATATATCAACTATCGATTAGTCTTAATATAAGAGTGGGATCTTAAGCATCCTAAACATCCCCACATCCCTGTGTTCAACTTCGTATATCTAATTTGACCGTGTATTGAGTTGCAGGGGGTCCTTGAAGGTTTCAGGTTATAAATTTAAAAGTTTGATTCACTTTGCAAACGTGTCTGTGCTTTTCAGATGCGCTCTTAGGGTGGATCTCAAAACAATATTCAAATTCTACATGCTTCAATATATATTCAAATAATGTTGCTTTACACTGCATATTAAAGGTTTGATTTTAAAAATTTTCAACTCAAACTCAACCGACATTAACAAGTTTCAAACTAGAAAGGACGCAATTTTTATCCAAACATAAACTTCAAATCAGAGACTAACCACAAATAGACAAATGTAAACCTAGGATCAGTTTCTCTCATCCATACTGAGTTGGATTCAAGATCAAATTTTACACGACCACGTAGTAATTTTACATATTTCTATTTTAAATGTGGTTCACATTGCCAATGGAATACATGTTAGTTGATTATTAAAACTCCGTTACACGTCACGACGGTTTTATCTTGTAGATATAAAACAACATTTGCCCCCCGAAAAAGAAACATCCAAAAGTTGTCTCTTATTGACAGTATCCATAAACGGTTGCAATACTAGACATAAATGACTATGTTGGTCATCTCATCTTTCTCACAAAATGTAAAAAGTATATGAAGGATTTTAATGCAGTGTTTGACAAAGGTTTTGTTATGACCCCACCTCCAGATAACCCCCAATTAAGGGAGACCGAGAGGTCGAAGCCGCACCCATAACTTCTAGATCAAAGGTTCGACACTTAACCAAGAACAATTATTAAATTTCAACAATATATACTGAAAAGTTGTAATAAAATTTTGCATACCATTTGAAAATTTGGAATTTCTAAACTTCTATCCATGTATGTATTCTACTCTAACTAATCCTCCTTGCATTTTACTTCATGTATTTCACAATATGACGATTTACTGTTTGTCCATTTGGCTTGTACCTAAAATGCCGACAAACAAAATGTCGGTCACCTAAAGCTAGTATGTGGGGGAAACAATAGTCATGCAATTATTCATAACAATGTATTGCAGCCAATTACCATTTAACAAACAAGTTTACGTTTTAAATTTAACTGCGCGATCCATGTGTACCCTATCCCCTGCGCGGTCCCTACAGTGGACCTGGATACTACCTTCCTTATGGTAGATCCCCATTATACCCCTCATGATTTCACCTAACAAGTGAATTAGTTTGTAGGGCTGAGTCACATGGCACTACCCGTAGGTAGCCCACTCCTTAACTCATGGCAAGCTAAGAGTCTCGTGGCATTACACATGTGTAGCCCAGTTTCTAACTCATGACAGCCTAGACCTTACTCTAGGTTATCCTTCTAGCCCTTGCATAGCCACCGGGGTGGACTCGGATCTAGCCAGTTATACATGTATATTCATAGTGATAGTCATAGTCACTCTATAGTTGCATGAAATAAAAGCATCCAACAGTTATTTCAAGACATGAGGGAAACGTCAATAAAATCCTCGGAAAACTAGTCGAGATAATCATAAGCATAACCACATACATGATTTGATGATTTCACAAGCATTAAGAAAACCCAACCAAGAATGCAATCCAAGCAAGAAATTCAATCATCACATAATTCCTGAAAAGAATATGTACTCTATTTATTACACACTTTATCAAGAATCTACTTTATTGACTTGGATTCACTTTCTAGGGTTTTTGTATCTATTTTAGGGTTTCATTAATCTTCATTAGGGTTTCTTAGATCAATTCCTCAAACTTTATCCCTTTTAGGTCAACAAACCCTAAAATACTCTTTTCTACTCACATAAACCCAAATTGCTCAAATTATCCATTTTAATAGTCTTTTATAACCAAATTGACTTAGGATCATCATATCCCTATTTATTCATGGATTTGAACAATTGAAACAATTAAAAGACATATTGATCTAAATTAGGGTTTTCAAGCTCATTAATGCATATTCATGCACGAAACCCTAAATTAAGCCACTTATATAAAAAGATCATCTTTTTAGATCCTATTTTCACTTTTATTAACAATAGGTTAATATTGTCTTGAATTATCCAATGAACAACATTAAATCCATCTATCATCAAATCTGAGGGTTTTTCATTAATTACATCATTAAAGATGATAACTTTATTTACTTTTCAAATTTCAATTATATTTATGCACATAATCTCTAAATTAAACTAATTATATGCAAAGTTCATCCTTTTCGATCTTAATGTATCTTTTTACAATTAACAGGTTAATATCAAATTTAATCGCCATTAAACTCTACCAATTACATTAATCATTTCAAAGTAGAGTTTCTTAATCTTTAATTCATTAAAGTTGATAACTTACACTACTTTTTGAATAACATGCAAAATTAGTCTTCAAACATAATTTCTTTGTGTTCCTCTCATTCTGAAGATCAATTTTCATATATTACTTGTCCTAATCGGAGTTACCAATCATTAGATATGATTTTTGGAAAATAAAAATACCTTTGGCCAATCGGATTGCGCCACATGTGCGCTCCATGCAATGTTGCCCGTTGTTTTGGAAATCATAACGAAATGATGTTTGTGCCCTTGTTTAAGTTGTGCACGCCTTCAGCCCACGTAGGGCATTTTTGTCCAACGACAACTCCATCTTCTTCCTCCTCACGACGGTAGCCTGCTGCCCTAGCCGCGGTGCACGGCTTCTCCTTCTCTACACCTCGCCGGCCTCCGACGATGCCTCCCTTGCCTCCGGTGCCCTTCCTCGCACCCGGCCATGCTCTAGTTGATGATCTGGATGGCCGAGTGTAGGAGCACTGGCCTGCGACCCGCGACCACACTATAGATTCGCTGCAGACACCGCGTGAGATCGTGTGCCTGGGGACGATAGCTTAATCATATAGGGTTGTCGTGGGAGTATTGGGCTACTGTTGCGCCTCCTTCTCATCCTCTTGTTGCTCTAGGATAGAGTCACATACAAGTGTTAGGGTTTGAAGACGAAAAGAGAAAGAAGAAGAAGGAACAGAAATGTGGGATTCTTTTGGACTCGAACCAGAGGGTCTCCCCTTTATATAGGGATGAGTAAAGAAGCCCTAGGTCAGCTATTCATGAATCCAAGAGTCCCTTTCCAAGTAGGAAGTCAATTCCTTCTAAGAGAAGTAATATTCTCTCTCTTCCTTATCCTTGGTTATTCTATATTATATGGATATTAGGAATTCGAAATTCCTCTTTCATTTTCTTTGTACTTGCCATTTTTATTCATTGGCCACGAATTTCTATTCTCTTTTAATAGAAATTACTTCCTTTTCACAAATTTCATTAATAATGTATCATATTATCCTCTTATTTTGCAATTTTGATATTCTCTCTTTCTTTCCTCTTTATTGGGGCTCCTTGGACCCCAAGAAACTCTATTATTTCGAAATTCTTTTCCAAGGATATTTATTATCCTTCTAGATGCATCTAAATGCATTATTTCACATTATCATGTTTATTTCTCATTAAAATATATTTTTCTGAGGGTTTCTCTTTATTTCTCTTTTATTTTCCTCATTGATACTCCTTTTAATGTTAGGAATCCTTGGGATACGAATTTCTACTAAGGATAACTCAATTATACCTCTTTTCACTTATTATCCACATTTTACCATTATTTTCAATTTCTTTCTTAATAAAGAAATACTTAATTGATCTTTTCTTTTCTTATTGCACTCTTTATGCAACTTTGGACTCCTTGGAACCCAAGGAATCCAAGTGGCACGAAATCCCTCTTTGGGTTTGCCTTCTAGAGGTTTCCACATTTTTCTTTTCTCAAATATTCAATTATTCATTCACTTATTAGATTTCCTTATTATTTGGGCCCAATAGCCAATAAAGCCCACAAAACAATCATCAAGGCTATTGTAAACGAAATCCATGTCTTCAAAACAAATTATATCATTATTTGTTCAATTATCTTTAAAAATTGGGGTTGTAACATCCTTCCCCTCTTATAGGAATTTTGTCCTCAAAATTCTTATCAAGCAAACAAACAATTCAGGATAAGACTATTCCATGTCCACCATTGGCCCCTATATGGCTTTACTTTACCCATGGCGCTTCCAAAGAACCTTTATCATCACATATTCTTTTCTCTGAGTTCTTTCATCATGGCGTCTATAAATTGCACTGGTGACTCAGGCCATTTCAGCCTCCCTTGGGGCTCACTAGGTTCATTGCTTAGCACATAGTCGGGGTACCTCACATAGTGCTCTAAATTGGACACATGGAACTCATCACACATTACTTTATCCTGAGGGGTAAGGTCAAACTTAACCTTCTCTGCCAAACCATGTCAAAAGAACCCATGCATCGGGGACTCATCTCTCTTAGTTATAACTTAGAGGGGTCGGATTTTCATGTCACATATTCTCCCACAATGAACTGCATGTCAGTCTAATTTGCATCTACTCATGACTCTCGTCATCTCTAGGCTCCTTTCAACCATTGCACGATCAAAGCGACTTCATCTACACACACTGTGGCCCTTTTCTAACCATCATGTGGTCCTTTCACCAACATCACCTTACTGAAGTGGTGACCGACACAACCTCCCTTATAGAGCTTCTTATAAATCCCGATACTGGCTATGGTGGTCATTGTCACATCTTTCATAGGACAAGAGCTGTCTCTAGATATCACCCTGAATGAGCACACATGCTCTCATCAGACCCTTTAGTCTGGATTATACTAACCCTTAGTTAGGGGTGATAAACTGTACTAACACCGAGTTCTTCATGTACCTACTACCCCCTTTTGGAAGGGAACCTTTAGGTCAAACTCAAGAACCTTTGAACTTGCATCATGGTGTAGTTGAACCATCTCTTCTTATGGGTAGTTCAACCAGATCTGTCCCTTGACATAACTCTTTCTTTCTCATGTCATCTAGGTAAGGCGATCTACCATAACCCATATTGCATCTTGACCTTCCTTGGTCTAGGGGAGACTTACAACATCCATAGTGATGAACTCCCTTTCTCTTTCGGGGACTCTTTATCCTTCATATCAATGCACTGGGTTACTGATGTTCGTCCTTCACCTTCGGCTTGCATGGCCATACACCACATGTAACCTCATCTTAGGCATCTAAAGTACTACTGTCACTTATTATCTTTGTAGTACAATGTATGGTGATCTTAAAGTCATGATCTCCTGTATGTCATTATACTTCAAGATCAATACCTCAAAAACCCTAAACCATTCTAGTTAGGGTTTCATCACCTTCTTTTCTAAAGAAGTGCATCTGAGGTTCTACCACCATCCTTTCATTATATCAAGGACTAAACTGGCTAACCAAACAACCATTAACTTGTTCTACAGATCTCGTTACAACTGAGTGTTAGCCAAATGCCACTCCTTTCCAAACTTAGGGTTAGCTTAACAACCTCTTCTAGCCAAACTAGGCAACTATATCTCAACCAGAGCATCCATTACCACTTCACATCCTTAGGTATTAGGTAATGTTGATGACATACACCTCCATGTTCTTCATTTATCATCTCATCTCAGCTCTAAGTCTATTTTTTTTAGAACACTTTTGAGCTCATCTTCTTGGTGATCAACTCAACCTTGTATGACTCATATTTCATGATAAAAACATCCTCATAAGGTGACTACCCCATTTCTCTTTAACTTTTGCAAACCATCCCTATATCATTCACTTTACCAGGGCATGTTATCCTCTCTATCCTCATGCCTTGTAGCAACGTTCCAACTCACATCATCTTTTATCCTTGGTGTATGGCATGCGTACTGTCCTATCTCTCACTCCCATAACAAGAAGAAATAAGCATTTGGCGACCGTCCAAATACAGAGTTCTTCCTGTTCCAAGAGCAGAGATGATACATCCCACCTTGCCAGTACACCTTCAAATCTAAGTCGAAACGTTCCATCTACGTCTCTACATCACAATCATCTCGATATCAAGGTTATTTCCATGGAACACTGGTTTCAAACCTACTTGGGTTTACACACAATCCTTGGTCATCCCCTCTAGGTCTATAGGGTTTCGGCACTTTTGGGGTCATCCCTCTTCCCTTATGCATTCCAGAGAGTGGCCTACTCATCTTCCCTTTGGGTCCCATGAGTTCATGAAGGTGATCAATCTCCTAACCCATGGTCCTCAGACAATGCTAGCTGTTACCTCCCGACCCTATGGTCATGTGCAACTAGGGAATTAGGCAACCTGCTTCCATCGGTCTTATCCCTACCTGACCCTAGGATAGACTTAGGATTCCATTATAGTACATGTCCAATCTTAGAACCTTACCAAAGCCTTCATCATCTCTCTTTTTGCATTCAAGGGCGGACTTTCATCCTTTCATAGGGGTCATGGTGACCTGCCTACCTTGGTCAGGCCCCATACTGATTACCTCCATGGTAACACATCCACATGCACTTAGAGATGGTTATCTATGGGTCTATAGGTTCATCCTCATACCATGTACTTTCCACTTAGCTTCTCAAGATCCTATGATACCTCTTTAGGTTAACTTGAACCAAAAAAACTGGTATACACCCTACCAAAGGGTTCCTCTCCCAGGATGGGAGGAAACTACAACTCTTGACAACAAGGTCACAAACATCTTTAGGGTTTACATCCATATGAGCGTGCTTAACCCTAGCAAGCTACTAAGGAACAAGCAGACCAGCTACTAAACCATGTTGGGTCATACTTTTTCTCATCCTCCATATTGGGTCAAGATCACACCTTCCCTTGTCATCAACTTAGTTATGAGGGGTTCATCAAACATACCTTTAATATTAAAGGGTTTCCCTTTTCCTTTATACATGAGGAGTACCATGCTCGTAACTATAGCAACTTAATTCTCGTCATGAGCATTAGGTACACCACTTCCCCTCTTAGGCCTAGGAACCCTAGGTTCACTTCTTGATGACCAACTACATGCTCAACCTGTTAACCACAAACCAAACATATACAGGGTATGACATGCACTTCCTGTCATCCTTCTACTCGAGCAACACATCAGGGTCGAGTCCTCCCCAAGGACAACCAACAAGGTACAAGGCCTCACAATCTGTTACCAAACCTCTTTCGGTCCACAGGCACATAGGTACCAGAAGCATCATCCTCTCTCTAGGGTTTGTTCCTATAAAGGCAACCAAGATATCAACAACCTTAATGGATCATGCATGAGGCAACCTCTATCATCCAGTTAGGTCGCATCAGCCTTGACTCCCCACTGTTCCTCATATCTCGGGATCTAGGTTTATGACCTTCTTGCTTTGTGTCCTACTCTCTCTCTAACCCTACAACCAACCTCACCATTACAGGTCCTCTCTTCATGAAGGATCAACCTCAAAAGCATGCCCCTACCTGGATGAAGCATATGTTCAACTTATGTTCGCTCAAGGTTATCCATAGCCCCTTAGTCTTATCACATAAGCTATCCATCAAACTCTCCCAGTCAGGGTTTCAATATATTATTCACACTACTGATACATACTCTGGGTGACTACTATGCCATGCTCATGGGGTTTCCATAGGTTCTTCACTAACCTCTTCATTGGAGGAGCCATCCTTCACTCCAACATGTACGACCCTTTCTAGGGTTAGGTCATCCAAGGTTCATAGCTCATATGGCATCCAAAGGCATACCCACACACCTGGTCCATCAAGACATCTAACTCTTCATGTCATCTCTCTCTCTCTCTCTCTAACCTTCACTTAGGGTTAAGGTTAACATCATCCTCAGAGGATGTGTCAGGTCTCTACTAATAATGGAGGTTTCTACCTCCAAGACTAACTCTCTTTACTTATCCTCCTGACAAGAAGGTATAGACTCAGGTCTCTCATGAGGGCATGACAACTTATGTCATACGACCTAAGCATGTATCTATTCTTTAGTTTACGCTTATTCTATTAAACTTAAGTCCATGACATCTTATTTTCATGTTTTTCATTAATTTGGTGGAGGATTCCTTAGACCGGATTAACCTTACCCATACCTCAAGAGAGTGAGGAGAAGAGAGAAAACCCTAATCCTTAAGGTCCTTAACAGAATTTGAGTTGAGAAGGGATGAATAAGATGAGAAAGTCCTAAAGGTATCTTATTTCGATTCATACCCTAAGACTTTGTCCAGGCAGTCACATGGACCCGGGAGTCCTCGTATTCCGACTAGCGGTGTGGAGGAAAAATATTTCCAGCCCCCGGTCGTGATCCTTTTCTAGAGACCTCCGTCTTTCGAATAATCCTCTAATAACTCCCTTGGGTTCTATGGAGTTTGAAAAATTTAATAATTATTAATGGTTAAGTGAGGAACCTAGGCTCTGATACCAAATGTTACGACCCCACCTCCCGATAACCCCCAATTAAGGGAGGCCGAGATGTCGAAGCCGCACCCATAACTTCTGGATCAAAGGTTTGACACTTAACCAAGAACAATTATTAAATTTCAACAATCTATACTGAAAAGCTGTAATAAAATTTTGCATACCTTTTGAAAATTTTGGATTTCTAAACTTCTATCCATGTATGTATTCTACTCTAACTAATCCTCCTTGCATTTTACTTCATGTATTTCACAATATGATGATTTACTGTTTGTCCATTTGGCTTGTACCTAAAACACTGACAAACAAAACATCAGTCAGCCGAAGCTGGTATGTGGGGAAACAATAATCATGCAATTATTCATAATAATGTATTGCAGCCAATTACCATTTAACAAACAAGTTTACATTTTAAATATAACTGCACGATCCATGTGTACCCTATCCCCTGCATTGTCCCTGCAGTGGACCTAGATACTACCTTCCTTATGGTAGATCCCCATTATACCCCTCATGATTTCACCTAACAAGTGAATCCGTTTCTAGGGCTGAGTCACACGGCACTACCCGTAGGTAGCCCACTCCTTAACTCATGGCAAGCTAGGAGTCTCATGGCACTACACATGTGTAGCCCAGTTTCTAACTCATGACATCCTAGACCTTGCTCTAGGTTATCCTTCTAGCCCTTGCATAGCCACAGGGGTGGACCCGGATCTAGCCAGTTATACATGTATATTCATAGTGATAGTCATAGTCACTCTATAGTTGCATGAAATAAAATCATTCAACAGTTATTTCAAGACATGAGGGAAATGTCGATAAAATCCTCAGAAAACTAGTCGAGATAATCATAAGCATAACCACATACCTGATTTGATGATTTCACAAGCATTAAGCAAACCCAACCAAGAATGCAATCCAAGCAAGCAATTAAATCATCACATAATTCCGTAAAAGAATATGTACTCTATTTATTACACACTTTATCAAGAATCTACTTTATTGACTTGGATTCACTTTCTAGGGTTTTTGTATCCATTTTAGGGTTTCATTAATCTTCATTAGGGTTTCTTAGATCAATTCCTCAAACTTTATCCCTTTTAGGTCAACAAACCCTAAAATACTCTTTTCTACTCATATAAACCCAAATTGCTCAAATTATCCATTTTAATAGTCTTTTATACCCAAATTGACTTAGGATCATCATATACCTATTTATTCATGGATTTGAACAATTGAAACAATTAAAAGACATATTCATCTAAATTAGGGTTTTCAAGCTCATTAATGCATATTCATGCACGAAACCCTAAATTAAGCCACTTATATAAAAAGATCATCTTTTTAGATCCTATTTTCACTTTTATTAACAACAAGTTCATATTGGCTTGAATTATCCAATGAACAACATTAAATCCATCTATCATCAAATCTGAGGGTTTTTCTTTAATTACATCATTAAAGATTATAACTTTATTTACTTTTCAAATTTCAATTATATTTATGCACATAATCTCTAAATTAAACTAATTATATGCAAAGTTCATCCTTTTCGATCTTAATGTACCTTTTTACAATTAACATGTCAATATCAACTTTAATCGCCCATTAAACTCTACCAATTACATTAATCATTTCAAAGTAGAGTTTCTTAATCTTTAATTCATTAAAGTTGATAACTTACACTACTTTTTGAATAGAATGCAAAATTAGGCTTCAAATAATTTCTTTGTGTTCCTCTCATTCTGAGGATCAATTTTCATATATTACTTGTCCTAATCGGAGTTACCAATCATTAGATATGATTTTTGCAAAATAAAAATCCCTTTGGCCAATCTGATTGCGCCACGTGTGCGCTCCATGCTATTTTTCTCGTCATTTTGGAAATCATAACGAAATGATGTTCATGCCCTTGGTTAAGTTGTGCACGCCTTCAGCCTGCGGAGGGCATTTTTGTCCAACGGCAACTCCATCTTCTTCCTCTTCACGACGATAGCCTGCTGCTACCCTAGTCGCGGTGCGTGACTTCTCCTTCCTTCTTTGCACCTCGCCGGCCTCCGGTGATGCCTCCCTTGCCTCTGGTGCCCTTCCCCACACCTGACCATGCTCTAGTTGATGATCTAGACGACCGGGTGCAGGAGCACTGGCCTGCGACCCGCGGCCACGTTGCAGATCTGCTGCAGACACCGCGTGAGATCGTGTGCCTGGGGACGATAGCTTAATTGTCTAGGGTTGTCGTGGGAGTATTGGGCTACCGTTGCACCTCCTTCTCGTCCTCTTGTTGCTCCAGGATAGAGTCACATACAAGGGTTAGGGTTTGAAGATGAAAAGAGAAAGAAGAAGAAGGAACAGAAACATGGGATTCTTTTGGACTCGAACCAGAGGGTCTCCCCTTTATATAGGGATGAGTAAAGAAGCCCTAGGTCGGCTATTCATGAATCCAAGAGTCCCTTTCCAAGTAGAAAGTCAATTCCTTCTAAGAGAAGTAATATTCTCTCTCTTCCTTATCCTTGGTTATTCTCTATTATATGGATATTAGGAATTCGAAATTCCTCTTTCATTTTCTTTGTACTTTCCCTTTTTATTCATTGGCCACGAATTTCTATTCTCTTTTAATAGAAATTACTTCCTTTTTCACAAAATTCATTAATAATGTATCATATTATCCTCTTATTTTGCAATTTTGATATTTTCTATTTCTTTCCTCTTTATTGGGGCTCCTTGGACCCCAAGAAACTCTATTATTTCGAAATTCTTTTCCAAGGATATTTATTATCATTCTAGATGCATCTAAATGCATTATTTCACATTATCATGTTTATTTCTCATTAAAATATCTTTTTCTGAGGGTTTCTCTTTATTTCTCTTTTATTTTCCTCATTGATATTCCTTTTAATATTAGGAATCCTTGGGATACGAATTTCTACCAAGGATAACTCAATTATACATCTTTTCACTTATTTTCCACATTTTACCATTATTTTCAATTTCTTTCTTAATAAAGAAATACTTAATTGATCTTTTCTTATTGAAATCTTTATGCAACTTTGGACTCTTTGGAACCCAAGGAAACCAAGTGGCACGAAATCCCTCTTTGGGTTTGCCTTCTAGAGGTTTCCACATTTTTCTTTTCTCAAATATTCAATTATTCATTCACTTATTGGATTTCCTTATTATTTGGGCCCAATAGCCAATAAACCCCACAAAACAATCATCAAGGCTATTGTAAACGAAATCCATGTCTTCAAAACAAATTATATCATTATTTGTTCAATTATCTTTAATATGATAAATTACATTTCTCACCAATTGAACCCAAAAATTGGGGTTGTAACAAGTTTGGTTAGTTGTCGCTCCACAACGGTGAGATAGATCACTGTGTGACTTTTCTTTAGTGCAAAAATGACATCGGCAAACACCGCCCATCGTTGCATTAAAAATGGTACAAATAGCCAATGCTAGTTGACTAGGAATTTGGTAAAAATAGTTACAAACTGACAGCCATGCCCAAAAATATTCAATTGTTTCTTGAATAATCACCCCGATTATGCCAAATGAAGCAGAAGTCTAAAATACTTGATCTGATTAAAAAAATATGAGCAGCGATATTCTCGCATGCCTGCATTTGTAAATATGACCTGGTGCAATTAACGTAAGGTGGGGATCATTCATTTCAGGTCCAATGAAGCACGAATGTTACATGACAGGGAATTGTGATATTGAGTGGTTTAAGAAGTTCTACTTTTTTGGATTATGGTATACAGAGGTTTGATTTTTTTGCTTTAGGTGGCAAAATTTGGATGTTTGAAAAGGTGATGTGACAATGGTAATGTCATGACCCAATAAATTTGAAGAACATGGAGAGAAAGAAAATGAGTAGGAGAAGAACCTTTTGATTGCTGAAACAAAGATGAGTGATGTTAAGAAGTTCATCATTATATCTAGTCAAAACTTTCAATGAAATCATCCTAGTCTATTCTTTGTTGCACAACTTTATTAGAAAAATGTCCAGTGACCCCCTGGAGGAAGAAGTGCATGGGATAGTTACAAATGATGGACATCAAGATGAAGATGTGCAAACTATGGAATTAAGTGATGATGTGAAGCCACCGTGAAGGGCCGAGGATGAAGATTAAGGAACAGTGGGAAATGTATGCTATCCTGTAAAGCTAGTGGTGGTAGTGGTTAGACATATCTCAGATTGGGCGGTGGACGAGGGATCTCTTTGATGCATAGGTGGCAGAGGATGGGTTCCTAAGGACGTGTGGTGTCGCATCACACTCATTAGCTCAATGTCCCTGGCCACCACAAGTGAAGCACACGACACCCAACATGGATTCGTACTTCTAGTGGCCCCGTTCAAAGCATAGATGACAATACTCCCAGCCAGGTTCGTGGCCCATCTTTAAGCCAATGAATCAGACTTTGGCTTCTTGGGATGTCGGAGAGCATGTCTCGAGATGTATCTCTTGGCCACCGCCTTCTCTTGTCTCTCTCTTGCTTGATTCTATATCCATTTGATGTGGTGCCTGCTCTAGCTCCGGTTCATCTTGTACTAAGAGGTTTTTGAGTGGCTTGATTCTCAAAGGGGTTGCTGCTGTGGAGCTTATGAGTAGTGCATTTGCTAAGAAGACGAAGTCCTTTGTTGTTGAATGTCTTTCTCCCTGACCTGATGTATTAATCTCTTTGTCCCTTTCCCAGGAGGAGGAAGCACCCCCCTCGGTCCCATTCCATTGCATAGATGCCAGTGGTGAATGGAGGACGCCAGCATGCCAAGGACCAGAGTGGGTTAGGGGAGATGACTAGGTGAGTAGATTGGTAGAGGTTGTGGGGAAAATGGGGAAAAAGAGGTGAGAGCATAGTTTTGTCTTACCCCATCTTCTAGTAGAAGGGTGTCGAGTAGGGCCCTCGAGTAGCTCGACTTCCCCCTGTGGTGTTTCCAGGACCTGTACCATGAAGGCCATGAAGCTAAAATGGAGGTTACATTTTTTGTTGGGGGAAATGGCAAGAGGCACAACTTAAAATCATGGTGAACCAGACAAGTTGCTTGTGTGGTGATAGGATGCCTGAGGAGGAGTTAAAAGAACGATCACTTTTGAGGAAGCAATCCACCCCGCAAGCGGTGAGTGGGATGTCAGTGGCTGTCACTGACTCTAAGGTTAGGGAAACCCAAAGAAACTCTAGGGAGAATCTCTGCTCTAATGATTCTCACTTGCTCTCATAGAAAACACTCATTCAAGCAATTCTCAGTAGTGGTGCCTGCTCGTGTCCACCACAGCCCCATCTCCTGATGCACCATGTCACATGCCCAAAGTATTGTGCAACATGTAAGGGCAAGTCAGTAAATTCAGAGGCTTAATTACTCGATTTGTAGAGTTTTAAGGAAAGGATTTAAATGATTTCCCCATTCCATAATTGGTTAGAAGTTAGAAAATCCATATTGTTAGAAAGTTAAGTATAAGTACTCTTTGGGAAGGTTTTGAGACAGGGAACCCTTCTAGCCTAGAGTCAGACCTTGATTCCCAATCTATGTTCCATAGTTTGATTAAGAATTATAAACCAATGTAAATGAAGTACAATTAATGCATGATTATGTTATACACATGAAATTAGGAGTGATTATGACTCAAGCTTCTGTAAATATACTTCCTCAATCCCAGATGAGTGTTTCATACACACTAAGTATTAGTTTAGGGTTTAGGGTTTTAGCTATTTACTTATTTATTCATAATGCCTCATTTAAAGTACAACTACATTATTTCATGGAAAATTATATCTATTGCTTATGGAAAATGATGACCATGTGAAGAGTTTAGGTTTTAAACTATTTTGATGATTATGTTTTCAAATTGAACAATATTCATTACTGCCATGTTAATGAATCATGAAATTAGGAAAAGTAGGTTCAATGGATTAAGAAATCATGTTATGTTAATATAGTCCTCTGAGTCATGTTTAAGCGAGACTAAACGGGTCTTATGAGCTCAGTGGGAATGTGAGCCTTAATCGACTTTATGTGAGACTTAACTGGGCTTATGAGCACTATGGTGCATATATGAGAGAGACTATCTTAACTCAAGATAAACACACAATTTTCATGTTATCATGCTGATGTAGCCCTATTTTAGGGCTCCATCCTATGCCATTTTGTACTTAAGTTGCATCTAAACATGTAGATTACAAGCTTTTTACCCTTAATATGGTTATCATTACAAATATGCTTATGGGTGTTCTTTGCACTATTTTTCAGGTACTTGGACCATGTTTAGATGGACAAGAGAGAAAGAAGGAGTTCTAGGGTTCCCCCAATCATGGAAGGACCCAAAGAATCCCCCAAAATCTCCCTCAACCTACCTCCAATGGCCAAGGGTCATCACCAAGCAAAGACATCCGAGAATGACGAAGATTGAAGTGTAATAAAGTGATGCAAGCCTCGCCACGTCCATGGCGACAACGCCACGGTCGTGCATTTTTTAGCAATGAAGTGCCAAGTTCAACAGGGAAATCCCACAGAATCCCACGACCGTGGCCCTATTCCAAGACCGTGGCCATTGAAGACACCACGGCCGTGGCCATTAGCATGGTCGTGGTCAGTAGAAGAGAAAACGGCCGTGGCACCCTGCCACGGTCGTGGGAATTATTGCACCAATTTGGCCAGAGTTACAGGTTGTCACCCCAAATCGCCACGACCGTGGCCCTCTGCCACAACCGTGGCCGATGAAGACTAAAACGCCCATGCTGCTGTGCTACGACCGCCTCTCCCTCCTTCAAAAAGGCCGTGTTACCCAACACGACCGTGGTGCCCCTAACCCACCAAAACCGTGGAAACCACCCTACTTAACCTTTTTTCCAATTCCTTCACACCATGACCATTTCACCACTCCACGACCGTTCTCCACCACCCTCACCACGGTCGTGGCACACCACCATGGCCGTGGTGATCCACCAACCCTACCCTACTTTTCACTGCTTTTCCTAAACTACCCCCACTTACCCTAGTGCCTCCCCACCTCCTATATATACATAGGTGGTGGCTAGGGAACGAAGGTTAGACGCCCCTACAACTGATCCAAGCTCCGTTCCCCTTCCTTGAGCTTTGAGTGCAAACCCTTTGCATTTTGGCTCACCATCCACCACTTCCACCCTCATTCCACCATGGAATCCTAGTTTCCTAGGTTTTCATCCATAATCCCCCACCATTTTATGCACCCCTACACCCTTGGAGGAGGGAGGACATCTACAACAAGCTTGGAGGTGAAGAAGGAGTCTTCTACATCAAGACTCATGGAGTCCATACTTCTTCTACCCCTTTCTTTTCTTGTTTTCTTGATCATGTCTAGCTAAGCCCCTTGTGGTGGGCTGTTTGGGATTTAAATGTAACTTTGATACCATGTTGGGGGATAATTTCTTGTAATGAACTTAATTCATATCTATGATGATTGCTTCTTGCTTCTATCTCTTTTCCTATCTTATTGCATGTGGTTTGTGCTTCTTGTATGAATTGCTTGTTTTGAGGTTTTTGATGACACTTAGTTTCTAGGAGGAATTGGGGTGTATGTGGCAATCTTAGGAATGGATCCTAGGTCCAATTAGTGGATCCCTAGCTAGCCCCCTTTACTCCTACATACACATCCCTCCTCCTACAAATGAGTGTGAGATCTAAGTAGCTAGTGTAAGTGAGATTGATGTAATTGTCTAGGGCCTTCTAAAGGCTAGAGTGGCTAGTGGCATGAGGTTAAATACCCTCATCTCTGCTCCCATCTCTACCCTCAACCCTCAATTACTCACTATCACTTACCCTAGAAACCTAGATTTGGTTAATCTCACTAGAATTAAACCTAACCCTAGTCTTCTACTAGTAGTATAGGGTATGTTCTAATGGCATTGACCTTATTGTTTGGTTTGGTAATCTAGATATGAATTGAGAGCCATGCATGTTTAATGATCTTCCCCCAACTAATATCAAAGTTACATTCCCCAAACAGCCCACCCACCTTAATCACCTTACTTAAAAACCTAATTGCTTAGTTTTGCTCTTTAGTGTTAACTTAGGCTCTTACTCTCACTAGTGGTTAGTTTAGTTCTTAATTGCTTCTTGCCTTGCTAGAGTAGTGTATCTCTTCTTACTCTTGCTTAGTTAGTTTGATAACTTAGTTTACTAATGTGCTTGCTCTTACATAACTTAGTTTCCATCTCGCATTTCTTACTTGCTCAATTAGCTTAATCAACAATCAAACCTTTCAAAAACCCTAAAACCCTAAGCTCCGCAAAAGGAACATAGCCCACTCTGTCTAATTCTAGTGCCCCCTCTATCTCTGTGGTTCAACCCCTTATCTTGCCAATCACCTATACTACAACAGTACCCCGTATGCTTGCGGGCGACCTATTTTAGTCTTAGTGATCGACTCGGTTAGGGATAACATAAATTTTCGAAAGCATAAGATCCCATATCCCGTGTGCTCTGACCTCGTGGGGTGTAAAAGCACCACTAGCGGGGATGCACCAAGCTTTCTGGCGCCGTTGCCGGTGATAGAGGCACTCGACCTAGTTAGATAGTGTAGCTTAGCCTTTCCTTTTACCCTCACCATTGCTATTGTTTATTCTTTGTGTTACTTTTGCATCTTGGTTTGCTAACTTTTCCTCTTTTGTCTGGTTGTGCCTTGTGCATGTGACAAGAAACCCTTTGGAGTCAAGATGGTAGACCGAGATGCACGAGCCCCTTCAATCCCTCAACCGCCATACATGATGAAGATGTTGGAAGACATGGTATATCTCATGTAGATTCATGTGGGAGGTTTTTATAATCACTCTGTCAACTCCATGAAGGATCTTTATGAAGATGTGCAACTTCTACAATCCTATCACATTCAGAACAACCAAAGCCCCATGGAAAGCTCTTACACTTCAAAATGTAGAAATGGTCCAAACTTCTCATGGGAACCACAAGAAGATCGTGAGCCAAGAGATAGCTCCATGTTTGAAGAAGAAGTTATTATAAGATTGAGAAGCCTTGATGAAGTGAAGAGAGAGGTTTCCTTTCAAGGACAAACCATTGATCGGCTAGAGCAAAGGCTGGATGAGATTTCCCTTTCACTTGCCCTTTGTGACGAGGGAAGATCCCTTTCCCAAACCATAGCCAACCCAAACAATGCAAATAGTTATATGGGCTCCCCTCAAGTTATGTATGATCCACCACCTCCTCAAACTTCGTATAACTTCCAACACACCTCACAACCACCACCACAAAATCAATCACAAGAACCACCCCCATACCACCCACCTCCACAACAACCATCCTACATCCTTCACAAACCTAATCTGCCACTACCACCAACACCACCACAACCATCACTTGCTCTTCTTCCTCCCCATGGGAAAGTGGATACAATTTCAATCTTGAGGTGTGACAAGGTTGTAGAGGAGCTCAAAAAGGGAGGGAAGCAATTAGATGAAGATCATGATGGAGAACCCCTGCCGCAAAGTCCTTGTGAGAGTTCTAAGTGCACTAAAAATTCTGCAGTCTTGGCAGAGTTTGAGAGGATAATATCTTGTGTCCCATCTTCTTTTGATATGACACCACCAACTTCTCCCATTGCTGATCCAAGACATCCCAATGTGAGATTTTTAGGATTGCAAGTGTCCAACAGGATGGAAACCCCTCTCTTTTATACCTATGAAGACCCATTCCTCAAGGGAAGGCAAAACTGTGGCATGAAAAGTTCGAAGGTCTTAAGATTGACTAAGGCAAACACCTCATTGCTTGCCATCATAAAGAAAAGTCCAACTTATGTAAGGTTCCATAAGGGTGTTTTCACCTTCAAGAATAAGATGAGAGGGAAGATGCCTAAGGAGTCCATCATAAATGAGCTAAAATGTTTTGTTGATGAGGATTCTTACTTTGGGACCTATGATGATGACCCCGGAGGAGAGACAAATGAAGAAAGACACTTGAGAAACTCACATAACCCTTGGGAGGAAGAACAAACAATGAAGGCATTTGAGAGGATTGCGTATGATGAGGAAGAAAACATTTTTCTTTTGGACAATGGTTGATTGACGGAGGAACAACAAGACTGGCTGAAGGCGTTAAATTTAGCACTAGTGGGAGGCAACCCACGTGGTTTGAGATTCTCGAACCCTCCTTTTGATACTTTTTCTTTATTTTACACAAAAACACACGCGCACACTTGTGCTTTATAGTTTTCTTTTGAGTTTTGATGCTATGGCAGGTGAATAACATCAGAGAGAGAAGTTACATAAGTGAATCGTGGTTGGTAAAGAAAATATGTGGTCAATTAACAAATAAAATTGAAGTGTAAGTTTTGAAGTTAGAAAACTGAGGAGACAACCCCAACACGGCCGTGGAGCTCAACCGTGACCATGGTTTATGTGACTAAACATGACTGTGGCCAACATCCACGACCATGGGAATTAATGCATCTAATTGGACGAAGTTATAGGTTGTTTGCAAGAATCGCCACGACCGTGGTACGACACCACGACCGTGTTGAAGGAGACTGCCCACGACCGTGGTCCCCACCATAGTCGTGTTGAAGAGAAACAACCACGACCGTGGCACCCTCCCACGACCGTGGTGATGTCAGCTTGAGGAGTTCTTCATCAACAACATGACCGTGGCACCCGCCATGGCCGTGCTACCCAACCCTGATCACGAACTTCCCCTATCTCCCCTAAGCTATAGTTTCATGCTGAGGACAACATGATTCTAAAGTTTGGGGTGGGTAGGGTGGTATGCACCACCCTATCTCTCTCATTTTGTCATTTTGTTATCACCTCTTCCATTAAGTTTAGTTTTATTGTTTTTGTTCTTTTCATTTGCATCTTTGCATGCCATGTAGTTTGCTTCCTTGCTATTTTTGCGTAATTTTCAAAAAAATTGCTCTTTTTGCCATGCATTGCATATCATGTAGATTTTTGGTAATTTTTGCTTTTTAAGTAGGATTTGCTGCTTTATGCTTTAAATTCCCCTAAAGTATGTTTAGATGTGATTTAGTGCAAATTGGCACCATTTTGGCCAATTTTGCCCAAACTTGAATGATTCTTGTTCCAAAAGTGTGTTTTGACTTAATCTCCAGTATTTGAAATGAAATGTCTTACTCCTGTGACAAATGCATGCTACATTCTTAGATCTTATTGATATATGGTCTCGTTTGTGACTTTTTACATGTGTCCGCATCTCTCAAGTCTGTGAAAGTTTCAGTTGAATCATGAATTGAGCAAGCGACAAATGCTTAAAGCCAATGGAATCACTTGGTAGAAATATGAATATTGTGTTAATTCTATCATGTGGTGTGATATTACTTGGTGAAGTGTTGAATTAGCTTTCATGCAGGGAATCTTATGTTGAAAACTACACTGATGACCCCTCTTTGACCCGACCATTCGTTCACCACCTTCATACCTCTCCGCCTCATGAAAAGATGCCAAGAGTGCACATATCAGCCGTGGCCACCTCCAAAAGTTTGGGGTGGCCACATCTCTACCTCCCCATTTCACTCTATCCACCTTGTGCCATAGCTACACCAAGGGCAAAGAAAAAGAAAAGAAAAGCAAAAATAAAATAAAAGGATGCTCGTGTTTAAGAGCATTCAAATAAACAAAAGAAGAGTGTGTAAAATCACTCCAAATCTTTCCACAATCCTTTCTTCCTTTTTCTTACCCATTGAGCTAGAAAACATCAAATCTAGCTCACTTTCCCCTTTTTACAGCCAAGTGGGTCATCTAGTGTGGTTTGAAGCATAAGAGCGAATGCATGAAAATGAAACATCACTCCTAGTCACTTTTGATTAACACCAACATGAAATGGTTTACTCAGAATGACAAGAAGGACATATGGAGAACTTGTGTTTCTATGCTTTATATTTGAAGTTTGTATGCTCAGTTCTCAGTTCATGAATGGTTTGTGAAAGGAGAGGAGAGATGTGAAACACATGCACTTAGTCACTTCCAAGACCATGTATTCAATAATCTTATATTGCTTTGCATTTGTCATTTGTTTTTGTTGAAAAGAACTGAAAAGAGAGGTTAAGTTGGAGCATACTTGAGGAAAAGTATGTTTTAAGTTTGGGGTGGTGATGTAGCCCTATTTTAGGGCTCCATCCTGTGCCATTTTGTACTTAAGTTGCATCTAAACATGTAGATTACAAGCTTTTTACCCCTAATATGGTTATCATTGCAAATATGCTTATGGGTGTTCTTTGCACTATTTTTTAGGTACTTGGACCATGTTTAGATGGATGAGAGAGAAAGAAGGAGTTCTAGGGTTCCCCCAATCATGGAGGGACCCAAAGAAGGCCCCGAAATCTCCCTCAACCTACCTCCAATGGCCAAGGGTCATCACCAAGCAAAGACATCTGAGAATGACGAAGATTGAAGTGTAATAAAGTGATGCAAGCCTCGCCACGGTCGTGGCCACAATGCCACGGTCGTGCGTTTTTTAGCAATGAAGTGCCAAGTTCAACAGGGAAATCCCACAGAATCCCACGGCCGTGGCCCTATTCCACGACCGTGGCCATTGAAGACACCACTGACGTGGCCATCAGCACGGTCGTGGTCAGTAGAAGAGAAAACAGCCGTGGCACCCTGCCACGGTCGTGGGAATTATTGCACCAATTTGGCCAGAGTTACAGGTTGTCACCCCAAATCGCCACGACCGTGGCCCTCTGCCACGACCATGACCGATGAAGACTAAAATGCCCGTGCTGCTGTGCCACGACCGCCTCTCCCTCCTTCAAAATGGCCGTGTTACCCAACACGACCGTGGTGCCCCTAACCCACCACGCCCGTGGCATCCCGCCACGGCCGTGGATACCACCCTACTTAACCTTTTTTCCAATTCCTTCACACCACGACCGTTTCACCACTCCACGAACATTCTCCACCACCCTCACCACAGTCGTGGCACACCACCATGGCCGTGGTGATCCACCAACCCTACCCTACTTTTCACTACTTTTCCTAAACTACCCCCCACTTACCCTAGTGCCTCCCCACCACCTATATATACATATGTGGCAGCTAGGGCACGAAGGTTAGATGCCACTACAGCTGTTCCAAGCTCCATTCCCCTTCCTTGAGCTTTGAGTGCAAACCCTTTCCATTTTGGCTCACCATCCACCACTTCCACCCTCATTCCACCATGGAATCCTAGTTTCCTAGGTTTTCATCTATAATCCCCCACCATTTCATGCACCCCTGCACCCTTAGAGGAGGGAGGACGTCTACATCAAGCTTGGAGGTGAAGAAGGAGGCTTCTACATCAAGCTTCATGGAGTCCATACTTCTTCTACCCCTTTCTTTTCTTGTTTTCTTGATCATGTCTAGCTAAGCCCCTTGTGGTGGGCTATTTGGGATTTAAATGCAACTTTGATACCATGTTGGGGGATAATTTCTTGTAATGAACTTAATTCATATCTATGATGATTGTTTCTTGTTTCTATCTCTTTTCCTATCTTATTGCATGTGGTTTTTGCTTCTTGTATGAATTGCTTGTTTTGAGGTTTTTGATGACACTTAGTTTCTAGGAGGAATTGGGGTGTATGTGGCAATCTTAAGAATGGCTCCTAGGTCCAATTAGTGGATCCCTAGCTATCCTCCTTTGTTCCTACATACACATCCCTCCTCCTACAAATGAGTGTGAGATCTAAGTAGCTAGTGTAAGTGAGATTGATGTAATTGTCTAGGGCCTTCTAAAGGCTAGAGTGGCTAGTGGCATGAGGTTAAATACCCTCATCTCTGCTCCCATCTCTACCCTAAACCCTCAATTACTCACTATCACTTACCCTAGAAACCTATATTTGGTTAATCTCACTAGAATTACACCTAACCCTAGTCTTCTACTAGTAGTATAGGGTATGTTCTAATGGCATCGACCTTATTGTTTGGTTTGGTAATCTAGATATGAATTGAGAACCATGCATGTTTAATGATCTTCCCCCAACTAATATCAAAGTTACATTCCCCAAACAGCCCACCCACCTTAATCACCTTGCTTAAAATCCTAATTGCTTAGTTTTGCTCTTTAGTGTTAACTTAGGCTATTATTCTTGCTAGTGGTTAGTTTAGTTCTTAATTGCTTCTTGCCTTGCTAGAGTAGTGTAGCTCTTCTTACTCTTTCTTAGTTAGTTTGATAACTTAGTTTACTAATGTGCTTGCTCTTACATAACTTAGTTTCCATCTCACATTTCTTACTTTCTCAATTAGCTTAATCAACAATCAAACCTTTCAGAAACCCTAAAACCCTAAGCTCCACAAAAGGAACATAGCCCACTCTATCTAATTCTAGTGCCCCCTCTATCTCTGTGGTTCGACCCCTTATCTTGCCAATCACCTATACTACAAAAATACCCCGTACGCTTGCAGGCGACCTATTTTAGTCTTAGTGATCGACTCAGTTAGGGATAACATAAATTTTCGAAAGCATAAGATCCCATATCCCGTGCTCTCTGACCTCGTGGGGTGTAAAAGAACCACTAGCGGGGACGCACCACATGCCAATTTACTCAAGTCTTCAAGTAATCATGTTAATCAGGTTAAGTATTCATCTTTCAAGTTATTTTCATGTCATTTCAAGTATAAGTTACTTTCATGTATAACTACTCAATTCCACTCACATATTTTTACATCACTTTTCATGGATGGAGATGAGATGTTCGCAGATGAGGCAAAGGAGAAGAAATAGAACCAAAGACTTTACCTCAAGGATGTCAAAGATTTAGTGAAAAAATATGCCTTCGTGGAGTGTCATTAATTTAGTTTCATGTTTTAAGATATAGTTGTCTATGCTTATGTTTTGGAACCATGTCATAAGTTGTATTAAGTTTCTTTTCATGTAAACTATTGAGAATGAGCAATGAAATGTGTTTTGTGATGGTTAAGCTTTCAATTATTTCTTATGTATGATATGAATTATGATACCCAACAATATTATGAGTTAAGAATTGATGTTTCTTCTCATTTGTATGTGTATAAATTTGGGGTGTTAGAGATACATTTTCATGTCATGAAACCAAACCCTTTCTTCGTTGTTGGGTGCATTGTTGATGACCATGCAGTAAGCTAGTTGAATAAGTGCCTCAACTTCTAGATAGAAGGTTTGGCCATCTTGGATGATGATCCATGAAGCGAGGGTTTCTAGTGCATCAACGAAGGTTTTTTGCTCTCTTTTGATGAAATGGAAGGAGACGTACTTGAAATTACAAGTTAGAGAGCACATATGTTCCTAGTATGGTACCAGGTTATGATGACACATTCTCAAATTGTTCTGGACTTGAGAGATGACAAGGAGGGAATCATCATAGACCTATATTTTGTGCCCCTTGTTGTTTGGTGAGTTGGAGACCTAAGATACAAAATTCACATTTGGCCATGTTGTTTGTTGCATTGAATTCTATCCATATAGCCATGGGTAGATGTTCTCCACAAGGATTTGTAGGACTACACCTATTCATGCTCCTTTTCTATTTATGGCTCCATCAAAGAAGATTGTCTGTATGTCAGCATCTAGATGGATCTGCATGTTTGGTGGGTCGATCATACCTATATCTTCATCTGAGAACTCATACTCATGAGTAGCTTCTTCTAATAGTCGAGAATCTACTAGTTTATCTTTGAGGGCCTATGCTTTGACTGCCTTCATGAGAAGATAGTTGACGTTGAATTGTGACAACATCACCTGTCATTTAGTGCATCATCTTATCAGAGTTGGGATATCACACATATTATAAAGTGGATCATGATTGGCAATTAGCTGTAGAGGATATGTCATCAATTAGTGACGTGGATTCCTCATTATGTGGATTAAGGACATGCACTATTTTTATTGTAGTGTAGTGAGCCTTTGTGTCGTTGAACTTCTTGGACAAGTAGTAGATACCATGATCGCCTTTGGCTATTGCTTGACTTAAGAGTGCACCCATTTATGTCTCATAGACAGATAGGCACAAAATGAGAGGAAAGCAAATCATGGCCAACCTTAACACTGGAAGATTTGTGAGGTAACCTTTGAGCTTGTGGTGTGCGTCTTGCATTGTTTGATAAAGGTATATGAAACCATTCTATTTCAATAGAGGTAAAGGAAAAGGTTGGGGGAAATGAAGTAGGTGAAGTGGTTCAAGTTGTTCCAGCCATTGTTGGATGTGATTCTAAGAGCCAAACAAGAAGCAGTTTGAGGATCAGCTCACACACAAGTGTGAGTTTGGCAATGAAGTGGATGATCTATTGGAGACACCCCACCAAGCCTTGTATCTCCTTATCAGTTCTGAGGAAAGGCATTTCTCATATGGTCTATGCTTTCCTAAGATCTACTTTGATCCCTCTCAAGCTAATGATGTATCCTAGTAGGTTACCAGATGTAACCACAAAGGTGCATTTGGTGGGATTCAGGCGTAGGGATAACCGTCGCAGTCATTAAAACAACTTCTTGAGGTTGGCGAGGTGGTCTTCAAAACTTCTATATTTAGCAATCATTTTGTCCACGTAGACCTCCATCTCTTTTTGCATCATGTTGTGAAAGAGGGAAAACATATCCCTTTGATATGTAGCTCTAGCATTTTTTATACCAAAAGGAATGACTTGGTAGCAAAACACTCCCCACTCTATGGTGAAGGTAGTCTTTTCTTTGTTTTCTTTCTCCATCTTGATTTGATTATAGTTAGAGAATATGTCAATGAAACCATGCAGTGAATGGTTGAATGTGTTATCAATGACTACACCGATGTGTGCAACTGGAAAGTCATCTTTTGGAGATGCCTTATTGAGGTCGTGGTAATCCACACACATCTGTACTTTTATGATTTTGTAGTGATGAGTGGGGATGTGGTAGAGCATGATAAAACATACATTCTAGAATCTCTACCAAATCAGACTGTCATTCTTCTAGGTGGCTTTGTTTGGGTGTGGAGGAAGTCCTAGCCCTCAGGACATTACGGTAATCCAGACACTAGTTTTGAAACTCTTTTCCTTTCTGGATAGGGATGTTGAGCATTTTTTGTTCTTCTACAACCTTTCAATCAAATATGACGTTGAAACCCCCATCCTTCAATCATGTCATAGGTGTCCTCATAGTCGTCCCATGTGACAACGTAGCCTTCTTCCATGACTTCAACTTCTATAGTGTGGGTGTCATCTTGGTTGGTTCAGAAAAGATAGACCTAGAGAGAATTATAGCCATCTAATTTAGGTGATGTTTCCATTCCTTCTAATGTAGGGATGATGATTTTGTATGGCCAACATGACCATCTCAATGATTTATGATTCTTTTACCAAGGTATGAGTGCCCAGGGAATGAATTACTAATGATTGGTGTAGGACTTATGTTGATTTCATCCTCATTTGGAGGGATGAATTTGGTCTCAGACTGTTGATTGTTCTAGGTGGTCTGGATGCCTTGGTCTTATCTTGTGTTGAGGGTGATTTCCCCAGTGTTGACTGCAATCTCGAGATAGTCCTCTTGGTTATTGTCGTTGACCTATTGCATGAAGTAAGGCTATGTCATGGGAGTTCTTGCCTTAGCTTTATTTGAGTAGTCTTAAGTGATGGCCACAGTACAAGAAAAGTATGGGTGGGGACCTTTCTTCTCATGATCGAGGTCTCATTGAAACAACACCCTAAGTCAGTGCTCTTCTTCTAGTCAGAGGTATTGAGCTTCATGATTTAGGTCTCTGGTCATCAGTAGGTTGTTAATGTAACCTCTTTGGGTTAAGTCCCTTGTAGCGGTCCACAATGATGTTGGCTTACAATATATCATCCACCTGGTGATCTGAGGTCGGGTGTAGTATGGGGAATATAATACTAACCCTAATCCATTCTGTCTTAGAGGGATCTGGATGATTGATTTTGTGTCCCTTTCGTCAAGAACCCAACCCTATGTCAGGATGGATGTTCATATCCCATATAAGGTCATAAGGGAGATGGTGTCTCCTTCTGTGTGGAGGCACCCAACTAATGTTGGCAATGTAAAGCATCTTGAACTGAAGTAGGAGATTGTCATATTTGATGCATGTGATAGCACCAAGAATGTCAGCTTGAGCCATTAAGATGGTGTGGCCCAACCAGTACTTTTGCTTTTGATGTAGTGATGATGGAACCACTTGCTTTTGGTTAATCCATGGTCTCCCCAGAAGTAGGTTGAAGGAAGTGTTGGATCTAGGGCTCTAGAGGGGGGTGAATAGAGCTACAAAATTTCTCACGAGATAGATTAGACCTTCAAATTATATCAAATTGAAACCAATATCTTAAGTACAATTTGAAGTCCTAACTAACAATCATAGCAAGGATGAGAGGAATTGATCGCAAGCACTTAACAAGGTGATGTAGAGTGGTTCCACTCTCCAAACTAGGAGAGAGTCAATCCACTACCTGGATAGGTAAACCTCTAGGAAGGGGGTAGAAGAGCATAAAAATAGGTCTTCTCCAAGAACAACCAAGCATATATCCATAACAAGCAATCTCAAGAACAAACACCAAACAGAGTGAGAGAAACAAGCAGACTAAGGCATAATCAAAATATGGTGAAAAATGGTGCCAACTCATAATATATAGAAAATCAAAGAGTCAGTGTGCACAGAAATAAGATTACAACCCAGAAGGCAAGTTCTCATAAACCCGGTAACCCCCAATTAAGGGAGACCCAAAGGTCAAAGTCGTTATTCAATTAACAGGATCAAAGGTTCAACAAATAATCAATAATAATTATGAAATTATACTAACTAACTGGAATTTGGTATAAAATTAAAATTTTACTTACCTTTGAAAACTTTGGAAATCTATCTATCCAGAGCTTGAATTATTCTATCTAATCCTCCTTGCACTTTATTTCTTATTTCCACAATGTGTCACTTTACTGTTTGTTCTTTCAATTGTTATTCCTAAAACGCCAAAAAACAAAACGTCGGTCAGTATATCGAAATATACTGGTATGTGGGAACAACCAAAAGTTTGCACATAAGGATAACAATCTAATTATCACAATCAAGTTAATTAACAAGCCAATTTTCACTTTTCAATATGACATTCTCCATCGCTTTTGCCCTAACCCTGGCATACCCACCTTAGGGTTTCCTTTGCCAATGACTTAAGGCCACCTTCTCAATCCCGAGCTTGGTGCCTAGGGGTCACCACCCATGGTGCCCACTAGTCATGCAATATCATAGGCCACCTTCTCATTCCCGAGCTTGGTGCCTAGGGGTCACTACTCAAGGTGTCCATTGGTCTACCCATCTGGGCCTGACCTTTGGCGTCATCCATCATGGTGGCATGTAAGTACGAGAATCCATACTTCTATTATTAATGTGATAATCATAGTGACTTTATAGTTTGCAAGTATGAACATCCAAACTGATAATTTGCATTCAATGCAATTAACCATCCGGAAAATATTTGGGAAACTAAGGCGGTTATTCATAATTAACCACATACCTGATCTGACGATTTGAACAGAAATATCCATGCAAATAAGAATCCAAGCAAGCAAGCATTTTCAACAAGATCCTGAAATAATCACGTAATTCCCTTTTTATTATTCATGTCATCAAGATCCATTAAACCTAGCTCGCTTCCTAGGGTTTCTAATTCACTTTTAGGTTTTCTATTGCAATTAGGGTTTCCCTTCATCTTTTACTATTTTAAACCCTAATTTAATGCAATTGATCACCAACCCTAATTATTTCCATGTCTAATCCTCAATTTTAGATTAAAGGCATAATTAACCATTAATTAAGTTCATTAAGCCTCTTTTACATTAAAGCTACAATTTTCATCCTTTTAATATATAACAAGATCATTATGCTCATTTATCGTCAATTCATAGTTCATTATGATCCTATTCACATATGAACTCAATTTTCCATTAATTCTACCTTTTATTTATAAGAAAACCCTAATTACTACATTTAGGGTATTTATCCATAAATTAAGAATTTTACTGCTCGAAATATCTTAGATTCAGCATATTCCAACTTTAATCATGAAATTAATCAATTAAGGCCATTAATAGTCGAATTAGTCAACATTAGGGTTTCAAGGCCCATTAAAGTATATTCGTGCATATGAAACTCTAAATTAACTAATTATATGCAAAGTTCATCCTTTTTTTCCTAATGTTCCTTTTTATCATTAACAGGCTAATATCAACTTTAATCATCTATTAAACCCTTATAAATATATTATTCATATCAAAATAGGGTTCTTTAAATATTAATACATTAAATTTGATATCTTCTATTACTTTCGAATTGCAAAAGGAATCATGCTTCAATTATATTTTTATTTTATTCTACGCATTCTCCTGATAAATTTTCATATTTTGTACATTTCCATTGGAGCTACCAATCTTTAGATATGAATTTAGCAAAGATTTACCTTTTTGGACCAATAGCAGATCGCCACGTCACCAACCCATGCAACGTTGGCGCGGCTTGCTTTCTTTGGAAACATAATTAAAAGACGCTTCTGCCCCTCACTTAAATAGTCAGTGCTTCATACCCCAGAGGGTATATCCCTCCAACGACCCCTTGGTCATCACCTACCTCGCGACGACCTATAGCGCGTCGAAGGTCTGTCCTCCCCTCCTCTGGGCTCGGGGGTGGCCGTCCATGACCGCCCCAACTCCGATGTACCCCTACGCCCTCGGGGCACCACTAAAATGTGGCCAAACATGACAGTTAATGGCTTGATCTTTCCCACAACTACTTCTGTAGCATGCTGCAGTTTGCGGTAGTTTTGCAGCCATACGATGGAGGTCGTCTGAAGGCCAGGGTAGGGTTGGATAGCCAATCCTCCTAGAATCTCCGCGGATGCTTCTTGCCTTTAACATGACCTCACTACAACCCTCCATGCTCTAGGAAGCACTACACCTTCTTGGTTAGGGTTCGAAGGTGAAAACAAGGAAGAAGAAGAAGAAGAGGACGTGGGTTTCTCTCTCTGGGCCTTGACCAGGGCTTTACCCCTTTATATAGGGTGGTATCCATGCCCGTCTTGCTTGCCCACAAGGCAATCACGGCTTCTCCTTATAGGAAAGGGATTTTCCTTGCTTTAGAAGTATCCTTCTCTCTCTCTTTATGAATTTCTTGCATTAGATTTTTGGAATTCGAAGTTCCTCTCACCTAATCTATTTATTCTTGTTTTTTAATCCATAGGCACGAATTTCTATTCTCTTTTAATAGAAATTACTTACTTTTTAACAAAACCCCAAAATCATGCATTATCTTGTATACTCTCATTATCTTCTTATTTTCTATTATGGGTATTTTCTCTTTCCTCTTTTTATTCGTTGGGATCCTTGGACCCCAAGCAACTCTAATATTTCGAAATCCTTTTATTAGATACTTATTATCCTTCTAGATGCATCTAAATGCATTATTCTTCATTATTCCTCATTATCTTGTTTATTTCTTATTAAAATATCCCTTTTTGAGGTCTCTTTATTTCTCTTTTATTTTCCTCATTGGTATCCCTTTTATCATTAGAAATCCTTGGGATATGAAATTCCACTAAGGATAACTCAATTGTACCTCTTTTTCCACATTTTACCATTGTTGTCAATTTCTTTCTTAATAAAGAAATACTTGATTAATCTTTTCTTTTCTTATTGCTTTTCTTTGCAACTTTGGACTCCTTGGAACCCAAGGAACCCATGTGGCACAAAATCCACCTTTGGATTAAGTTCTTTACCTTCTACATGTTTCCACATCTTTCTTTTCTCAAATATTCAATTATTCATTTACTAATTGAATTTTCTTGTTATTCAGGCCCAATAGACAATAAAGCCCACAACACAAACATCAAGGCTATTGTAAACGAAATCCATTTATAAATTACATCATTATTTGTTCCAATGTCTTTAATATGAGAAATTACGTTTCTCAGCAAATGAACCCAAAATTGGGGTTGTAACATCCTTCCCCTCTTATAAGAATTTTTCCCTCAAGAACCTTCATCATCTCATATTCTTCCATCTGAGTTATTTCTTACCTTGGTGTATCATACCCTCATAGGTGACTCATGACATTTCAGCCTATCAAAAGATGAATAGGTTCAGGGCTCAACACATGGCTTGGATACCTCACATAGTGCTCTAGATCAGACTCATGGAACACATTACACATCATGTTATCCTGAGGGCCAAGGCTAAACACAACCATCTCCACCAATCCATCTCAAATGGACCCATATATCGGGGACTCAGCTTTCTCAGCTGTAGCTTAGAGGGGTCGGATTTTCACATCACGTATTCTCCCACAGTGAACTGCATGTCAGTCTACTTTGCATCAGCTCGTGACTCATGTCACCACTGGGCCCTCTCTTAGCTATTGCACGATTAAAGCGACTTCATCTGCACACATTGTGGTTCTTTTCTGACCTTCGTGAGGCCTCCTTCACCAACATCATCTTAATGAAGCGGTGATCGACACAACCTCCTTCTTGCATCTCGATAAAGGCTATGGTGGTTAACATCAAATCTTATGAACTGTCTCTTTGTATCACCCTGAACAAGCACACTTGCTCTCATCAGACCTTCTAGTCTGGATCAAACTAATCATTAGTTAGGGGTGATAAACTATACTATCATCGTGTTCTTTATGTATCTACTCCCACCTCATGGAAGTGAACCTTTAGGTCATACTCAAGAACTTTTGAACTTGCATCATGGTGTACTTGAACCATCTTTCTCTCTCAAGTAGTTCAACGGAAACTGCCCCTTGAAAGAACTCCTTCTTTCTCATGTTATCTAGGTAAGGCGATCTACCATAACCCATATATTGCATCTTGACCTTCCTTGGTCTAGGAGAGACTTACCACAACTTCCATAGTGGTGAACTCCCACTCCCTCTCGGGGACACTTTATCCTCTATGTCAAAGCATTGGGTTACTGGTGTTCGTCCTTCACTACTATCATGTGTGGCCACAAGCCACATGCATCTTCATCTTAAGCATCCGAAGTGCTATTATCACTTACTATCTCTGTAGTATCACTGTGTATGGTGATCTTAAAACCATGATCTCCTGTATATCATGATTCCTCAAGCTTGATACCTCAGAAACCCTAAACCACTCTCATCAGGGTTTTATTACCTTTCTATCTAAAGAAGTGTATCCAGAGTTCTACAACCATCCTTCTACCACATCAAGGACTAGGCTGGATACCCAAACAACCACTAATCTTGTTCAATGGATCTCGTTATATCTAAGTGTTAGCCAAACTTACCTCTCTTTCTCAACTTAAGGTTAGCCTAACAACCTGCACTTCTTCTAGCTTCCAGCTAAACTAGACAGCTATATCTCAGCCAGAGCATTCATTACCACTCCTTATCCTTAGGTGTTATGTAATGTCGAAGACATACACCTCCATGCATTATACTAATCATCTCATCTCAAACTCTAAGTTTGTCTTCATCAAGAAACTCTGAGCTCATCCTTAGGGTGATCAAACTCAACCTTAGTTACCTTGCAAATTCCACATAGCTCTTGATAAAACATCCTCATAAGATGACTACACTATTCCTCTTAGTGTTTGTAAACCATCCATGTATCATTCACTCCACCAAGGTATGTTATCATCTCTGTCCTCATTCCTTATAGCAACGTTCCAACTCACATCATCTTTACCCTTGGTGTGGGGCATGCGTACTGTCCTATCTCTCACTCCCATAACAAGAAGAAATAAGCATTTGGTGGCCGTCCAAATACAGAGTTCTTCCCATTCTAAGAGTAGAGATGGTACATCCCACCTTTCCAGTACACCTTCAAATCTAAGATGAAATGTGCAACTCATGTCTTTACATCACCAACATCATGATATCAAAATTTCCTCCATGGAAAACTAGTCTCGAACCTACTTGGATGCACACCCAATCCTTGGTCATCTCCTCTAGGTCTATAGGGTGCCGACACTTTTGGGGTCATCCCTCTTCCCTCATGCATCTAGAGAGTGCCCTACTCATTTGCCCTTTGGGTCCCATAAGTTTATGAAGGTGATCAATCTCCTGACCCATGGCCCTCAGAAAATGATAGCTGTTACCTCCCGACCCTATGGTCATGTGCAACTAGGGAATTAGGAAACTCCTTCTTCCATCGATCTCATCCCTACCTGACCCTAGGATAGAATTAGGATTCCATTATAGTACATGTCCAACTTAGAACCTTACCCAAGCCTTCATCATCTCTCTCTACATTCTCGACTGACTTTCATCCCTTCCTAGGGGTCATGGCAACCTGCCTACCTTGGTCTGGCCCCATACCGGTTACCTCCACGGTAACACATACACATGCACTTATAGATGGTTATCTATGTGTCTACATGTTCATTCTCATTCCATGTACTTTCCACTTAGCTCTCAAGATCCTATGAAACTTCTTTAGGTTACCTCAAAACCAGCAAAACTGGTATACACCCTACCAAAGGGTCCCTCTCCCAGGATGGGAGGAAACTACAACTCTTGACAATAAGGTCACAACCATTCTTAGGATTTATATTCACATGAGCATGCTTAACCCAACAGCTACTAAGGCACAAGCGTACCTACTAAACCATGCTAGGTCACACTTGTTCTCATCCTCAACATTAGACCAACTTAGTAGTGAGGGGTTCATCAAACATACCCTTAACTTAAGGGATTCCTTTTACCTCTACACATGAGGAGTACCATGCTCGAAACTATAGAGACTCAAATCTCATCATGAGCATCGGATGCACTACTTCCCCTCTTAGGCCTAGGAACCCCAGGTTCTCCTTTGGATATCCAACTACATGATCAATCTCTTAACCATGAATCAAGGTATGTCATGTACTCACATTATCCATTTATATGAGCAATACCTCAGAGTCGATTCCTCCTCAAGGACATTCAACTAGGTATAAAACCTCACAACAGGGTACTTAAAACTCCTCAGGGTCTAAGGCACTCTTTATCTCATCCAGAAGGTAGTTACTTATACCTTAGGTACCAGAAGCATCATCCTCTTTCCAGGGTTTGTTTCCTTTAAAGATAACCAAGATATCATCTGTCTTTAGGGATCAAACATAAGGCAACCACTATCATCCACTTAGGGCACATCATCCTCAACTACCCACTGCTCCTTATGTCTCAGAATCTAAGCTTCCAACCTTCTTGCTTGAGTCCTGCTTTTTCTCTCTAGAGCTAACTCCACATCCAACCTTACTACTAGAGATCCTCTCTCCATGAAGGATCAAGCTCTCATGCATACCTCTACGTGGGTGAAGCCTATGCTCAACCTTATGTTTTCTCATGATTATCCATAGCCCCTTATGCTTATCTCATAAGCCATCCATCCTGTCCTTCTGGCCTTGGTTTAAACTTACAGCTCGTACTACTGATGTACTCTGGGTGCAAGCTATATCCTACTTGCAACAACTCATAAGGTTTCTATAGGTTCTTCTCTAACCTCATCCATGAAGGAGTTATCCTTCGCTCAAACATGCACGACCCTTCCCAGGGTTGTGTTGCCAAAGGTACTCGGTCATCAACTTCTCATGGTTCGTATGGAAATCCAAAGGCATGTCCATCCAAACACCTAGTCAAACATGACATCTAACTCATCATGTCATCTCTCCCTCTAACATTCACTTAGGGTTAGGGTTACCATCATCCTCAAAGGGTGTGCTAGGTCTCTACCTTTAATGGAGGTCTCTACCTCCAAGACTAACCCTCTCTACTCATCCTCCTAACAAGAGGTCTATCCTCAGGCCTCTCCTGAGGGCGATGACAACTTGTGTCATACGACCTAAGCATGTATCTATTCTTTTATGCTTACTCTATTAAGCTTAAGTCCATGACATCTTATTTACATGCTTTTCATTAATTTGATGGAGGATCCCTTAATCCTTATCAACCTCACCCATACCTCAAGAGGGTGAGGAAAAGAGAGAAAACCCTAATCCTTAAGGTCCTTAACAGAATTTGAGATGAAGAGGGATGAATGAGATGAGAGAGTCCTAAAGGTATCTTATTTTGAGTCATACCCTAAGACATCGACCAGACAGTCACACAATTCGGGAGTCCTCGTATTCCGACTAGCGGTGCGGAGGAAAATATTCCCAGCCCCCAGACGTGATCCTTTTCTAGACACCTCAGTCTTTTGGACAATCCTCTAATAACTCCCTTGGTTTCCACAGAATTTGTAAAATTTAATAATTATTAAAGATTAATTGAGGAACCTAGGCTCTAATACCAATTGTAACAACCCCACCTCCCGGTAACCCCCAATTAAGGGAGACCCGAAGGTCAAAGCCCTTATTCAATTAACAGGATCAAAGGTTCAACAAATATTCAATAATAATTATGAAATTCTACTAATTAACTGGAATTTGGTATAAAATTAAAAATTTACTTACCTTTGAAAACTTTGGGAATCTATCTATCTAGGGCTTGAATTATTCTATCTAATCCTCCTTGCACCTTATTTCTTATTTCCACAATGTGTCACTTTACTGTTTGTTCTTTCAATTGTTGTTCCTAAAACACCGACAAACAAAATGTCGGTCAGTATATCGAAATATACTGGTATGTGGGAACAACCAAAAGTTTGCACATAAGGATAACAACCTAATTATCAAAATCAAGTTAATTAACAAGCCAATGTTCACTTTTCAGTATGACATTCTCCACCGATTTTGCCCTAACCCTGGCATACCCACCTTAGGGTTTCCTTTGTCAATGACTTAAGGCCACCTTTTCAATCCCGAGCTTGGTGCCTGGGGGTCACCACCCATGGTGCCCAGTAGTCATACAATATCATAGGCCACCTTCTCATTCCCGAGCTTGGTGCTTGGGGGTCACCACTCAAGGTGTCCATTGGTCTACCCATATGGGCATGACCTTCAGCATCATCCATCAGGGTGGCATGTAAGTGCGAGAATCCATACTTCTATTATTAATGTGATAATCATAGTGACTTTATAGTTTGCAAGTATGAACATCCAAACTGATAATTTGCATTCAATGCGATTAACCATCTGGAAAATCTTCAGGAAACTAAGGAGGTTATTCATAATTAACCACATACCTGATCTGACGATTTGAACAGAAATATCCATGCAAATAAGAATCCAAGCAAGCAAGCATTTTCAACAAGATCCTGAAATAATCACGTAATTCCCTTTTTATTATTCATGTCATCAAGATCCATTAAACCTAGCTCGCTTCCTAGGGTTTCAAATTCACTTTTAGGTTTTCTATTGCAATTAGGGTTTCCCTTCATCTTTTACTATTTTAAACCCTAATTTAATGCAATTGATCACCAACCCTAATTATTTCCACATCTAATCCTCAATTTTAGATTAAAGGCATAATTAACCATTAATTAAGTTCATTAAGCCTCTTTTACATTAAAGCTACAATTTTCATCCTTTTAATATATAAGAAGATCATTATGCTCATTTATCGTCAATTCATAGTTCATTATGATCCAATTCACATACGAACTCGATTTGCCATTAATTCTTCCTTTTATTCATGAGAAAACCCTAATGACTACATTTAGGGTATTTATCCACAAATTAAGAATTTTACTGCTCAAAATAGCTTAGATTTAGCATATTCCAACTTTAATCATGAAATTAATCAATTAAAGCCATTAATAGTCGAATTAGTCAACATTAGGGTTTCAAGGCCCATTAAAGTATATTCGTGCATATGAAACTCAAAATGAACTAATTATATGCAAAGTTCATCCTTTTTCTTCCTAATGTTCCTTTCTATCATTAACATGCTAATATCAACTTTAATCATCAATTAAACCCTTATAAATATATTATTCATCTCAAAATAGGGTTCTTTAAACATTAATACATTAAAGTTGATATCTTCTATTACTTTTCGAATTTCAAAAGGAATCAGGCTTCAATTATATTTTTATTGCATTCTACTTATTCTCCTGATCAATTTTCATATTTTGTACATTTCCATCGGAGCTACCAATCTTTAGATGTGAATTTAGCAAAGATTTACCTTTTTGGACCAATAGCAGATCGCCACGTCACCAACCCATGCAACGTTGGCGCGGCTTGCTTTCTTTGGAAACATAATTAAAAGACACTTCTGCCCCTCACTTAAAGAGTCGGTGCTTCATACCCCGGAGGGTATATCTGTCCAACGACCCCTTGGTCATCACCTACCTCGCGACGACCTAACCGCGCGCGACCTGTAGCGCGTCAGAGGTCTGTCCTACCCTCCTCTGGGCTCGGGGGAGGCCGTCGATGGCCGCCCCAACTCCGATGTACCCCTGCGCCCTCAGGGAACCACTGAAATGCGACCAAACATGGCAGTTAATGGCTTGATCTTTCTCGCAACTACTGCTACATCTTGCTATAGTTTGCGGTAGATTTGCAGCCATACGACGGAGGTCGTCTGAAGGCCAGGGTAGGGTTGGATAGTCGATCCTCCTGGAATCTCCGCGGATGCTTCTTGCCTTTAACATGACCTCACTACAACCCTCTGTGCGCTAGGAAGCACTACACCTTCTTGGTTAGGGTTCGAAGGTGAAAACAAGGAAGAAGAAGAAGAAGAGGGCGTGGGTTTCTCTCTCTGGGCCTTGACCAGGGCTTTACCCCTTTATATAGGGTGGCATCCATGCCCAGATTGCTTGCCCACAAGGCAATCACGACTTCTCCTTATAGCAAAGGGATTTTCCTTGCTTTAGAAGTATCCTTCTCTCTCTCTTCATGAATTTCTTGCATTAGATTTTTAGAATTCGAAGTTCCTCTCACCTAATCTCTTTATTCTTGCTTTTTAATCCATAGGCACGAATTTCTATTCTCTTTTAATATAAATTACTTCCTTTTTAACAAAACCCCAAAATCATGCATTATCTTGTATACTCTCATTATCTTCTTATTTTCTATTATGGGTATTTTCTCTTTCCTCTTTTTATTCGTTGGGCTCCTTGGGACCCCAAGCAACTCTAATATTTCAAAATCCTTTTATTGGATACTTATCATCCTTCTAGAGGCATCTAAATGCATTATTCTTCATTATTCCTCATTATCTTGTTTATTTCTTATTTAAATATCCCTTTTTGAGGTTTTCTCTTTATTTCTCTTTTATTTTCCTCATTGGTATCCCTTTTATCATTAGAAATCCTTGGGATAAAAAATTCTACTAAGGATAACTCAATTGTACCTCTTTTTCCACATTTTACCATTGTTTTCAATTTCTTTCTTAATAAAGAAATACTTGATTAATTTTTTCTTTTCTTATTGCTTTTCTTTGTAACTTTGGACTCCTTGGAACCCAAGGAACCCATGTGGCACGAAATCCACCTTTGGATTAAGTTCTTTACCTTCTAGAGGTTTCCACATCTTTCTTTTCTCAAATATTCAATTATTCATTTACTAATTGAATTTTCTTGTTATTCGGGCCCAATAGCCAATAAAGCCCACAACACAAACATCAAGGCTATTGTAAACGAAATCCATTTATAAATTACATCATTATTTGTTCCAATATCTTTAATATGAGAAATTACGTTTCTTAGCAAATGAACCCAAAATTGGGGTTGTGACATCCTTCCCCTCTTATAAGAATTTTGCCCTCAAAATTCCATCAAGCAAACAAACAGTTCAGGATAAGCCTTTCATACGTCCATCAGGGCTCCCATGTGGCATCACCCTTTCCATGGTGCTTCCCAAGAACCTTCATCATCTCATATTCTTCCATCTGAGTTCTTTCTTACCTTGGTATATCATACCCTCATAGGTGACTCAGGACATTTCAGCCTCTCAAAAGCTGAATAGGTTCAGGGCTCAACACAAGGCTTGGATACCTCACATAGTGCTCTAGATCAAACTCATGGAACACATTACACATCATGTTATCCTGAGGGGCAAGGCTAAACACAACCGTATCCACCAATCCATCTCTAATGGACCCATATATCGGGGACTCAACTTTCTCAACTGTAGCTTAGAGGGGTCGGATTTTCACATTACGTATTCTCCTACAGTGAACTGCATGTCAGTCTGCTTTGCATCAGCTCGTGACTCATGTCACCATTGGGCCAACTCTCAGCCATTGCATGATTAAAGTGACTTCATCTGCACACATTGTGGTTCTTTTCTGACCATCATGAGGCCTCCTTCACCAACATCATCTTAATGAAGCGGTGACTGACACAACCTCCTTCTTGCATCTCGATAAAGGCTATGGTGGTTAACATCAAATCTTATGAACTGTCTCTTTGTATCACCCTAAACAAGCACACTTGCTCTCATCAGACCTTCTAGTCTGGATCAAACTAATCATTAGTTAGGGATGATAAACTATACTATCATCGAGTTCTTTATGTATCTACTCCCACCTCATGGAAGTGAACCTTTAGGTCATACTCAAGAACTTTTGAACTTGCATCATGGTGTAGTTGAACCATCTTTCTCTCTTAAGTAGTTCAACCGAATCTGCCCCTTGACAGAACTCCTTCTTTCTCATGTTATCTAGGTAAGGCGATCTACCATAACCCATATATTGCATCTTGACCTTCCTTGGTCTAGGAGAAACTTACCACAACTTCCATAGTGGTGAACTCCCACTCCCTCTCGAGGACACTTTATCCTCTATGTCAAAGCATTGGGTTACTGGTGTTCGTCCTTCACCTACTATCATGCGTGGCCACAAGCCACATGCATCTTCATCTTAAGAATCTGAACTGCTACTATCACTTACTATCTATGTAGTATCACTGTGTATGGTGATCTTAAAACCATGATCTCCTGTATGTCATGATTCCTCAAGCTTGATACCTCAGAAACCCTAAACCACTCTCATCAGGGTTTTATTACCTTTCTATCCAAAGAAGTGTATCTAGAGTTCTACAACCATCCTTCTACCACATCAAGGACTAGGCTGGATACCCAAACAACCACTAATCTTGTTCAATGGATCTCGTTATATCTAAGTGTTAGCCAAACTTACCTCTCTTTCTCAACTTAAGGTTATCCTAACAACCTCAACTTCTTCTAGCTTCCAGCTAAACTAGACAGCTATATCTAAGCCAGATCATTCATTACCACTCCTTATCCTTAGGTGTTATGTAATGCCGAAGACATACACCTCCATGCATTATACTGATCATCTCATCTCAAACTCTAAGTTTGTCTTCATCAAGAAACTCTGAGCTCATCCTCAGGGTGATCAAACTCAACCTTAGTTACCTTGCAAATTCCACATATCTCTTGATAAAACATCCTCATAAGATGACTACACTATTCCTCTTAGTGTTTGTAAACCATCCATGTATCATTCACTCCACCAAGGTATGTTATCATCTCTGTCCTCATTCCTTATAGCAACGTTCCAACTCACATCATCTTTACCCTTGGTGTGTGGCATGCGTACTGTCGTATCTCTCACTCCAATAACAAGAAGAAATAAGCATTAGGCGGCCGTACAAATACAGAGTTCTTCCCATTCCAAGAGTAGAGATGGTACATCCCACCTTGCCAGTACACCTTCAAATCTAAGTTGAAACGTGCAACTCATGTCTTTACATCACCAACATCATGATATCAAAATTTCCTCCATGCAAAACCGGTCTCAAACCTACTTGGATCCACACCCAATCCTTGGTCATCTCCTCTAGGTCTATAGGGTGCCGACACTTTTGGGGTCATCCCTCTTCCCTCATGCATCTAGAGAGTGCCCTACTCATTTGCCCTTTGGGTCCCATGAGTTTATGAAGGTGATCAATCTCCTGATCCATGGCCCTCAGAAAATGATAGCTATTACCTCCCGACCCTATGGTCATGTGCAACTAGGGAATTAGGAAACTCCTTCTTCCATCTGTCTCATCCCTACCTGACCCTAGGATAGACTTAGGATTCCATTATAGTATATGTCCAACTTAGAACCTTACCCAAACCTTCATCATCTCTCTCTGCATTCTCGACTGACTTTCATCCTATCCTAGGGGTCATGGCAACCTACCTACCTTGGTCTGGCCCCATATCGGTTACCTCCACGGTAACACATCCACATGCACTTAGAGATGGTTATCTATGGGTCTACATGTTCATTCTCATTCCATGTACTTTCCACTTAGCTTCTCAAGATCCTATGAAACTTCTTTAGGTTACCTCAAAACCAGTAAAACTAGTATACACCCTACCAAAGGGTCCCTCTCCTAGGATGGGAGGAAACTACAACTCTTGACAACAAGGTCACAACCGTTCTTAGGGTTTATATTCACATGAGCATGCTTAACCCAGGAGCTACTAGGGCACAAGTGTACCTACTAAACCATGCTAGGTCACACTTGTTCTCATCCTCAACATTAGACCAACTTAGCAGTGAGGGGTTCATCAAACATACCCTTAACTTAAGGGATTCCTTTTACCTCTACACATGAGTAGTACCATGCTCGAAACTATAGAGACTCAAATCTCATCATGAGCATCGGATGCACTGCTTCCCCTCTTAGGCCTAGGAACCCCAGGTTCTCCTTTGGATATCCAACTGCATGCTCAATCTCTTAACCATGAATCAAGGTATGTCATGTACTCCCATGATCCTTTTATATGAGCAATACCTCAGAGTCGATTACTCCTCAAGTACATTCAACTAGGTATAAAAACTCACAATAGGGTACTTAAACCTCCTCAGGGTCTAAGACACTCTTTATCTCATCCAATAGGTAGTTACTTATACCTTAGGTACCAGAAGCATCATCCTCTTTCCAGGGTTTGTTTCCTTTAAAGATAACCAAGATATCATCTTTCTTTAGGGATCAAACATAAGGCAACCACTATCATCCACTTAGGTCGCATCATCCTCGACTACCCACTGCTCCTTATGTCTCAGAATCTAAGCTTCCAACCTTCTTGCTTGAGTCCTGCTTTTTCTCTCTAGAGCTAACTCCACATCCAACCTTACTACTAGAGGTCCTCTCTCCATGAAGGATCAAGCTCTCATGCATACCTCTACGTGGGTGAAGCCTATGCTTAACCTTATGTTTGCTCATGATTATCCATAGCCCCTTATGCTTATCTCATAAGCCATCCATCCTGTCCTTATGACCTCGGTTTAAAATTAAAGCTCATACTACTGATGTACTCTGGGTGCAATCTATATCCTACTTGCAACAACTCATAAGGTTTCTATAGGTTCTTCTCTAACCTCATCCATGAAGGAGTTATCCTTTGCTCAAACATGCACGACCCTTCCCAGGGTTAGGTTGCCAAAGGTACTCGGTCATCAACTTCTCATGGTTCGTATGGCAATCCAAAGGCATGTCCATCCAAACACCTAGTCAAACATGACATCTAACTCATCATGTCATCTCTCCGTCTAACCTTCACTTAGGGTTAGGGTTACCATCATCCTCAAAGGATGTGCTAGGTCTCTACCTTTAATGTAGGTCTCTACCTCCAAGACTAACCCTCTCTACTCATCCTCCTAACAAGAGGTCTATCCTCAGGCCTCTCCTGAGGGCGATGACAACTTGTGTCATACGACCTAAGCATGTATGTATTCTTTTACGCTTACTCTATTAAGCTTAAGTCCATGACATCTTATTTACATGCTTTTCATTAATTTGATGGAGGATCCCTTAATCTTTATCAACCTTACCCATACCTCAAGAGGGTGAGGAAAAGAGAGAAAACTCTAATCCTTAAGGTCCATAACAAAATTTGAGTTGAGGAGGTATGAACGAGATGAGAGAATCCTAAAGGTATCTTATTTCGAGTCATACCCTAAGACATCGGCCAGGAAGTCACACAATCCGGGAGTCCTCGTATTCCGACTAGCGGTGCGGAGGAAAATATTGCCAGCCCCCGGACGTGATCCTTTTCTAGACACCTCAGTCTTTTGAACAATCCTCTTATAACTCCCTTGGTTTCTACAGAATTTGTAAAATTTAATAATTATTGAAGATTAATTGAGGAACCTAGGCTCTGATACCAATTGTAACGACCCCGCCTCCCGGTAACCCCCAATTAAGGGAGACCCAAAGGTCAAAGTCATTATTCAATTACCAGGATCAAAGGTTCAACAAATAATCAATAATAATTATGAAATTCTACTAACTAACTGGAATTTGGTATAAAATTAAAATTTACTTACATTTGAAAACTTTGGAAATCTATCTATCCAGAGCTTGAATTATTCTATCTAATCCTCCTTGCACTTTATTTCTTATTTCCACAATGTGTCACTTTACTGTTTGTTCTTTCAATTGTTGTTCCTAAAATGCCGAAAAACAAAACTTCGATCAGTATATCGAAATATACTGGTATGTGGGAACAACCAAAAGTTTGCACATAAGGATAACAATCTAATTATCACAATCAAGTTAATTAACAAGCCAATTTTCACTTTTCAGTATGACATTCTCCACCGCTTTTTCCCTAACCCTGGCATATCCACCTTAGGGTTTCCTTTTCCACTGACTTAAGTCCACTTTCTCAATCCCAAGCTTGATGCCTGGGGGTCACCTCCCATGGTGCCCACTAGTCATGCAATATCATAGGCCACCTTCTCATTCCCGAGCTTGGTGCCTAGGGGTCACCACTCAAGGTGTCCATTGGTCTACCCATCTGGGCCTGACCTTTGGCATCATCCATCAGGGTGGCATGTAAGTGCGAGAATCCATACTTCTATTATTAATGTGATAATCATAGTGACTTTATAGTTTGCAAGTATGAACATCCAAACTGATAATTTGCATTCAATGCGATTAACCATCCTGAAAATCTTCGGGAAACTAAGGCGGTTATTCATAATTAACCACATACATGATCTGACGATTTGAACAGAAATATCCATGCAAATAAGAATCCAAGCAAGCAAGCATTTTCAACAAGATCCTGAAATAATCACGTAATTCCCTTTTCATTATTCATGTCATCAAGATCCATTAAACCTAGCTCGCTTCCTAGGGTTTCTAATTCACTTTTAGGTTTTCTATTGCAATTAGGATTTCCCTTCATCTTTTACTTTTCTAAACCCTAATTTAATGCAATTGATCACCAACCCTAATTATTTCCACATCTAATACTCAATTTTAGATTAAAGGCATAATTAACCATTAATTAAGTTCATTAAGCCTCTTTTACATTAAAGCTACAATTTTCATCCTTTTAATATATAACAAGATCATAATGCTCATTTATCGTCAATTCATAGTTCATTATGATCCAATTCACATATGAACTCTATTTGCCATTAATTCTACATTTTATTCATGAGAAAACCCTAATGACAACATTTAGGGTATTTGTCCACAAATTAAGAATTTTACTGCTCGAAATAGCTTAGATTCAGCATATTCCAACTTTAATCACGAAATTAATCAATTAAAGCCATTAATAGTCGAATTAGTCAACATTAGGGTTTCAAGGCCCATTAAAGTATATTCGTGCATATGGAACTCTAAATAAACTAATTATATGCAAAGTTCATCCTTTTTCTTCCTAATGTTCCTTTTTATCATTAACATGCTAATATCAACTTTAATCATCTATTAAACCCTTATAAATATATTATTCATCTCAAAATAGGGTTCTTTAAACATTAATACATTAAAGTTGATATCTTCTATTACTTTTCGAATTGCAAAAAGAATCAGGCTTCTATTATATTTTTATTGCATTCTACATATTCTCCTGATCAATTTTCATATTTTGTACATTTCCATCGGAGCTACCAATCTTTAGATATGAATTTAGCAAAGATTTACCTTTTTGGACCAATAGCAGATCACCACGTCACCAACCCATGCAACGTTGGCGCGGCTTGCTTTCTTTGGAAACATAATTAAAAGACACTTCTGCCCCTCACTTAAAGAGTCGGTGCTTCATACCCTGGAGGGTATATCCGTCCAACGACCCCTTGGTCATAACCTACTTCGCGACGACCTAACCCCGTGTGACCTATTGCGCGTCGGAGGTCTGTCCTCCCCTCCTCTGGGCTCAGGGGTGGCCGTCCATGGCCGCCCCAACTCTAATGTACCCCTGCGCCCTCGGGGCACCACTGAAACGTGGCCAAACATGGCGGCTAATGGCTTGATCTTTCCCGCAACTACTACTGTAGCTTGCTGTAGTTGGCGGTAGTTTTGCAGCCATACGACGGAGGTCGTCTGAAGGCCAGGGTAGGGTTGGATAGCCAATCCTCCTGGAATCTCCGCGGATGCTTCTTGCCTTTAACATGACCTCACTACAACCCTCCGTGCTCTAGGAAGCACTACACCTTCTTGGTTAGGGTTCGAAGGTGAAATCAAGGAAGAAGAAGAAGAAGAGGATGTGGGTTTCTCTCTCTGGGCCTTGACCAGGGCTTTACCCCTTTATATAGGGTGGTATCCATGCCCATATTGCTTGCCCACAAGGCAATCACGACTTCTCCTTACAGGAAAGGGATTTTCCTTGCTTTAGAAGTATCCTTCTCTCTCTCTTCATGAATTTCTTGCATTAGATTTTTGGAATTCGAAGTTCCTCTCACCTAATCTCTTTATTCTTGCTTTTTAATCCATAGGCACGAATTTCTATTCTCTTTTAATAGAAATTACTTCCTTTTTAACAAAACCCCGAAATCATGCATTATCTTGTGTACTCTCATTATCTTCTTATTTTCTATTATGGGTATTTTCTCTTTCCTATTTTTATTCGTTGGGCTCCTTGGACCCCAAGCAACTCTAATATTTCAAAATCCTTTTATTGGATACTTATTATCCTTCTACATGCATCTAAATGCATTATTCTTCATTATTCCTCATTATCTTGTTTATTTCTTATTAAAATATCCCTTTTTGAGTTTTTCTCTTTATTTCTCTTTTATTTTCCTCATTGGTATCCCTTTTATCATTAGAAACCCATGGGATACAAAATTCCACTAAGGATAACTCAATTGTACCTCTTTTTCCACATTTTACCATTATTTTCAATTTCTTTCTTAATAAAGAAATACTTGATTAATCTTTTCTTTTCTTATTGCTTTTCTTTGCAACTTTGGACTCCTTGGAACCCAAGGAACCCATGTGGCACGAAATCCACCTTTGGATTAAGTTCTTTACCTTCTAGAGGTTTCCACATCTTTCTTTTCTCAAATATTCAACTATTCATTTACTAATTGAATTTTCTTGTTATTCGGGCCCAATAGCCAATAAAGCCCACAACACAAACATCAAGGATATTGTAAATGAAATCCATTTATAAATTACATCATTATTTGTTCCAATATATTTAATATGAGAAATTACGTTTCTCAGCAAATGAACCCAAAATTGGGGTTGTAACATCCTTCCCCTCTTATAAGAATTTTGCCCTCAAAATTCCATCAAGAAAACAAACAGTTCAGGATAAGCCTTTCATACGTCCATCAGGGCTCCCATGTGGCATCACCCTTTCCATGGTGCTTCCTAAGAACCTTCATCATCTCATATTCTTCCATCTGAGTTCTTTCTTACCTTGGTATATCATACCCTCATAGGTGACTCAGGACATTTCAGCCTCTCAAAAGCTGAATAGGTTCAGGGCTCAACACATGGCTTGGATACCTCACATAGTGCTCTAGATTAGACTCATGGAACACATTACACATCATGTTATCCTGAGGGGCAAGCTAAACACAACCATCTCCACCAATCCATCTCAAATAGACCCATATATCGGGGACTCAGCTTTCTCAGCTGTAGCTTAGAGGGGTCAGATTTTCACATCACGTATTCTCCCACAGTGAACTGCATGTCAGTCTGCTTTGCATCAACTCGTGACTCATGCCACCACTGGGCCCTCTCTCAGCCATTGCATGATTTAAGCGACTTCATATGCACACATTGTGGTTCTTTTCTGACCATCGCGGGGCCTCCTTCACCAACATCATCTTTATGAAGCGGTGACTGACACAACCTCCTTCTTGCATCTCGATAAAGGCTATGGTGGTTAACATCAAATCTTATGAACTGTCTCTTTGTATCACCCTGAACAAGCGCACTTGTTCTCATCAGACCTTTTAGTCTGGATCAAACTAATCATTAATTAGGGATGATAAGCTATACTATCATCGAGTTCTTTATGTATCTACTCCCACCTCATGGAAGTGAACCTTTAGGTCATACTCAAGAACTTTTGAACTTGCATCATGGTGTAGTTGAACCATCTTTCTCTCTTAAGTAGTTCAACCGAATCTACCCTTTGACAAAACTCCTTCTTTCTCATGTTATCTAGGTAAGGCGATCTACCATAACCCATATATTGCTTCTTGACCTTCCTTGGCCTAGGAGAGACTTACCACAACTTCCATAGTGGTGAACTCCCACTCCCTCTCAGGGACACTTTATCCTCTATGTCAAAGCATTGGGTTACTGGTGTTCGTACTTCACCTACTATCATGCGTGGCCACAAGCCACATGCATCTTCATCTTAAGCATCCGAAGTGCTACTATCACTTACTATCTCTGTAGTATCACTGTGTATGGTGATCTTAAAACCATGATCTCCTGTATGTCATGATTCCTCAAGCTTGATACCTCAGAAACCCTAAACCACTCTCATCAGGGTTTTATTACCTTTCTATCCAAAGAAGTGTATCTAGAGTTCTACAACCATCCTTCTACCACATCAAGGACTAGGCGGGATACCCAAACAACAACTAATCTTGTTGAATGGATCTTGTTATATCTAAGTGTTAGCCAAACTTACCTATCTTTCTCAACTGAAGGTTAGCCTAACAACCTCAACTTCTTCTATCTTCCAGCTAAACTAGGTAGCTATATCTCATCCAGAGCATTCATTACCACTCCTTATCCTTAGGTGTTATGTACTGTCGAAGACATACACCTCCATGCATTATACTGATCATCTCATCTCAAACTCTAAGTTTGTCTTTATCAAGAAACTCTGAGCTCATCCTCATGGTGATCAAACTCAACCTTAGTTACCTTGCAAATTCCACATAGATCTTGATAAAACATCCTCATAAGATGACTACACTATTCCTCTTAGTGTTTGTAAACCAACCATGTATTATTCACTCCACCAAGGTATGTTATCATCTCTGTCCTCATTCCTTATAGCAACGTTCCAAATCATATCATCTTTACCCTTTGTGTGTGGCATGCGTACTATCGTATCCCTCTCTCCCATAACGAGAAGAAATAAGCATTTGGCGGCCGTCCAAATATAGAGTTATTCCCATTCCAAGAGTAGAGATGGTACATCCCACCTTGCTAGTACACCTTCAAATCTAAGTTGAAATGTGCAACTCATGTCTTTACATCACCAACATCATGATATCAAAATTTCCTCCATGGAAAACTGGTCTCGAACCTACTGGGATGCACACCCAATCCTTGGTCATCTCCTCTAGGTCTATAGGGTGCCGACACTTTTGGGGTCATCTATCTTCCCTCATGCATCTAGAGAGTGCCCTACTCATCTACCCTTTGGGTCCCATGAGTTTATGAAGGTGATCAATCTCCTGACCCATGGCCCTCAGAAAATGATATATGTTACCTCCCGACCCTATGGTCATGTGCAACTAGGGAATTAGGAAACTCCTTCCATCGGTCTCATCCCTACCTGACCCTAGGATAGACTTAGGATTCCATTATAGTACATGTCCAACTTAGAACCTTACCCAAGCCTTCATCATCTCTCTCTGCATTCTCGACTGACTTTCATCCCTTCCTAGGGGTCATGGCAACCTGCCTACCTTGGTCTGGCCCCATACCGGTTACCTCCATGGTAACACATCCACATGAACTTAGAGATGGTTATCTATGGGTGTACAAGTTCATTCTCATTCCATGTACTTTCCACTTAGCTTCTCAAGATCCTATGAAACTTCTTTAGGTTACCTCAAAACCAGCAAAACTGGTATACACCCTACCAAAGGGTCCCTCTCCCAGGATGGGAGGAAACTACAACTCTTGACAACAAGGTCACAACCATTATTAGGGTTTATATTCACATGAGCATGCTTAACCCAACAGCTACTAGGGCACAAGCGTACCTACTAAACCATGCTAGGTCACACTTGTTCTCATCCTCAACATTAGACCAACTTAGAAGTGAAGGGTTCATCAAACTTACCCTTAACTTAAGGGATTCATTTTACCTCTACACATGAGGAGTACCATGCTCAAAACTATAGAGACTCAAATCTCATCATGAGCATCGGATGCACTGCTTCCCCTCTTAGGCCTAGGAACCCCAGGTTCTCCTTTGGATATCCAACTGCATGCTCAATCTCTTAACCATGAATCAAGGTATGTCATGTACTCCCATGATCCTTTTATATGAGCAATACCTCAGAGTCGATTCCTCCCCAAGGACATTCATCTAGGTATAAAACCTCACAACAGGTTAAATTTCATAATTATTTTTGAAATAAACATTTACCATGTTGTTAATCAGATATATTTTTTTAATAAAAGTGTATATTGTAAAATCTAATAAATAAATATATTTTTAATAAATGAATTTATGATAAAAATGAATCAGTTTTTATTGCAAAATGCAATCTATCAAAGCTAAATATATATAATAAATATTTTTGATCATGTAATTTATAAATAAAACATGTTTACACAAACATTGATCTGGATATACATTTTCATATTGATAAGAAAAATAATATGACTAACATGTAGATGGCAATCTATATGTTATACATGGAGCTATCTTTCCCATCCAATATCTCAATATCATTTGTTCATCATCATATGATGAATCATATTGCAGTGGAGATCTACTGATAGAATAAAAGAACATCACAATGCAGTTAAGTATTTCAGTAGCAAATCATACATAGGTACAAATGAAGTGATTTCTTACTTGTTGTGGAACAACATGCTCACTTTATTGAGATTTAGCCCCAAATAATTTAAAATTTGAATGCATATTTTGCAAAGAGATATAATACTCATGTTATTATAAGATTATAAATTTAGATGAAAAAATATTTTCCAAAAATAGCTAAAACTTACAGCACTAGTGATAATTTTTGTGAAATGATGTGGTTCCATTGTTTTTACAATTCCACTTCTACTTGTTAATACACGTAGCTTTGGGATGGTTTTTGTTGTATATAGTACAAAATAAATTACATTAGATTGCATCAAAATAACCAAAGCATAACCATAATCTCTACTCAAGTGTCTTAATATATAAAAAAAATATTTGAATGGGAAAGAAAAAGGTATCAATTACAAATGCCATGGTCAATATCATAAACAAGACTGTTACAACCCCAATTTTTGGGATCATCTGGTGAGAAATGTAATTTCTCATATTAAAGATAATTGAAAAAAATGGTATAATTTGTTTGGAATACATGGATTTCGTTTACAATAGCCTTGATGTTTGTGTTGTGGGCTTTATTGGCTATTGGGCCGAATAACAAGGAAATAACAAAGAAAATTCAATTAGTGAATGAATAATTGAATATTTGAAAAAAGAAATATGTAGAAACCTCTAGAAGGCAAATCCAAAGAGGATTTCGTGCCTCTTGGGTTCCTTGGGTACCAAGGAGTCCAAGGTTGAAAAAAGAAAGCAATAAGAAAAGAAAAGATTAATTAAGTATTTCTTTATGAAGAAAGAAATTGGAAAATAATGATAAAAGGTGGAAAATGAGTGGAAAGAGGCATAAATGAGATTTCTTGGGGAAATTTCGTATCCATGAGGTTTCTAATATTAAAAGGAATGCCAATAAGGAAAATAAAAGAGAAATAAAAAGAAATCCTCAAAAAGAGATGTTTAAATGAGAAATAAACAAGATAATGTGAAATAATGCATAATGATGCATCTAGAAGGATAATAAGTATCCAATAAAGAGAATTTCGAAATAATAAAGTTTCTTGGGTGCCAAGGAACCCAATAAAGGAAAAGGAAGAGAAAATACCATAATTATAAAATAAAGAGATAATGGGAATACATAATCCATTAATTATGTAAATTTGATAAAAGAAAGTATTTTCCTAAGGATATATATATATATATATATATATATATATATATATATATATATATATATATATATATATATATATTCGTGGCCAATAGATTAAAAGGCAAATAAAGAGAGTGAAGGAGAGGAATTTCGAATTCCTAATATTTAAAGGAAAGAGAATATCAAAAGGTTACTTAAGAGAGAGAAAGAGAAACTTGCTTGAAGGAAAAGAAATTCTTTTGGGAAAAGGGATTGGTGCTCGTGGATAATCCACCTAGGGCTTCATACCCTCATCTATAAAAGGTTAGGACCTTTGGGTCGAGCCCAAGGAGATCCATGCATCCCTTCCTCTCTTCTCCCTCTACTTCTACATCTTCTTCACTCGAAACCCTAGGTTAGGGGAACGACATGATCTTTGGAGCGAGGAGGAGCCAGGGACAAGCATAGAGGAAGGCACACTGCTTACTCTCTGGCTGGATAGGACTTTGACCTACCTTTTCCCCCTGCACAACGCCTGCAGCAGGTCAGCAGATCGTCGAGCGTCCAGGGTCTTGGTAGGCCGAAGCAGGCCATCTTGGCCACGAACCAGTGGCCCCCTCGCGTGCGCAGAGGCACGACGGAGGTGGGCGGACCATCCTTGATGACCGGCGAGGTCAGGATGGAGGAGGGGGAGCCCCACCCTCAACCGTTAGGGCGACAGGAACTGCTGTCGCGAGGTAGATGGCGACGCAGTGGCATTGGACAGATTTACCCTTCGGGGGTATGAAGGCCGTGGAGCTTAAGCAGGGGTAGAATTGAATTTTAATTATGTTTCCAAAAACTAGCGCTGCATGGCATGGAGTGGGGTGACGTGGCGCTCCCGGATTGGTCAAGTAAGTGAATTTTTATGAAAATCATATCTAGCAAACCGTAACTCGGATTGAGACAAATCTTGTATGAAAATTGATCCTTAGAACGAGAGGAACCCAAAGAAATTATGTTTGAAGTCTGATTCTAATTGCAATTCGAAAATTAATGGAAGTAATCATCTTTAATACTTTAATGATTAAGAAACTATATTTTGAAATAAATAAAGTGTTTAATAGGGTTTGATGGATCATTAGAGTTGACATTAACCTATTAAATGTAAGAAGGTATATTATGTTAAAAAAAAGGAAGAGCTTTGCACGTGATTAGTCTAATTTAGAGTTTATATGCATATATATGCGTGAAATGTGAAAAGTACATGAAGTTATCATCTTTAATGATTTAACTAAGGAAAAACCCTTAGATTTGATGATATATGGATAATTCAAGCTGATATTAACCTGTTGTTAATAAAAGAGAAAATAGGATTTAAAAAGATGATCTTTTTATAAATTGGCTTAATTTAGGGTTTCGTGCACGAATATGCATTAATGAGCTTGAAAACCCTAATTTAGGCGAATATGACATTTAAATGTTTTAATTGTTCAAATCCATGAATAAATAGGGATATGATGATCATAAGTCAATTTGGGTATAAAAGACTATTAAAATGAATAGTTGAGAAATTAAGGTTCATATAAATGGAAAAGAGTATTTTTTTAGGGTTTGTTAACCTAAAAGGGATAAAGTTTGAGAAATTGATCTAAGAAACCCAAATGAATAATAATGAAACCTTAATGCAGATTAGAAACCTTAGAAAGAGAATCCAAGTCAATAAAGTAGATTCTTGATAAAGTGTGTAATAAATAGAGTACATATTCTTTTCAGGAATTATGTGATGGGATTAGGGTTTGTACCTCTATTCCTTGACCAAACCCTAATACCCTAGATTAGGACCGAGTAAGGTTTACTTGGAATAATATGTGATGGTGACAATTTAGGATTTGCATACATGCAGATTAAACGATCAATTGCTTGATTTGCTTGCTCGGATCTATTGACTGGTTGATTGAATCTACTTGAAGAATAACTGTATATTCTGCATGGAAAAGGTATGTGGTTAATTATGAATAACCGCTTTAGTTTTCCGATGGATTCCCAGATGTTTAATCGCATTGAATGCAACTAAACTATTGGATGTTTATTTATTTCATGCAACTATAAAGTGACTATGATTATCACTATAAATGTGCATATATAACTGGCTAGATCCGGATCCACCTATGTTACTTTGAAAAGGCTAAAAAAAAGGGTAATCCTAGAGCAAGGTCTAGGTTACCGTGAGTTAGAAACTGGGATACCTACGTGTAGTGCCATGAGACTCATTAGCCTGCCATGAGTTAAGGAGTGGGCTACTTACAAGTAGTGCCATGTGACTCAACCCTAGAAATTGGTTCACTTATAGGTGGATCATGAGGGGTTTAATGGGGACAACATAGAGGATATGGTACTCTTGGATCGCGGAGTTATATCTAAAATGTAATCTTGGTTGTTAAATGATTAATTGAATGACTACATTGTTAATGTAATTACATGATTATTGTTTCCCCCACATACCAGCTTCGGCTAACCGACATTTTGTTTGTCGGCATTTTAGGTACAAGCCAAAAGGACAAATAGTAAATCGTCATACTGTGTAATACATGAAGTAAACTACTAAGGAGGATTAGTTAGAGTAGAATCCTTAAGTGGATAGAAGTTTAGAGATCCAAGTTTTCAAAAAGGTATGCAAAAATTTATTTTCTTACAGCTTTTCAGTATAGTCTGTTAAAATTTGATAATTATTCTTGGTTAATTGCTGAACCTTTGATCCGAAAGTTATGGGTGCGGCTTCGACCTCTCGGTCTCCCTTAATTGTGGGTTATCGGGAGGTGGGGTCGTAACATTTGGTATCAGAGCTTAGGTTCCTCAGTTAACCATTAATAATTATTAAATTTTACAAACTCCATAGAACCCAAGGGAGTTATTATAGGATTATCCGAAAGACGGAGGTGTCTAGAAAAGGATCACGACCGGGGGCTGGAAATATTTTCCTCCGCACCGCTAGTCAGAATACAAGGACTCCCGGATCCGTGTGACTTCCTGGACAAAGTCTTAGGGTATGAATTGAAATAAGATACCTTTAGGACTTCTCATCCTATTCATCCCTTCTCACCACAAAATTCTGATAAGGACCTAAAGGTTTAGGGTTTTCTCTCTCCTCCACACCCTCTTGAGGTATGGGTAAGGTTAATAAGGTTTAAGGAATCCTCCACCAAATTAATGAAAGGCATGTAAATAAGATGTCATGGACATAAGCTTAATAGATTAAGCGCAAACTAAAGAATAGATACATGCTTAGGTCGTATGACATAAGTTGTCATGTCCTCAGAAGAGACCTGAGGTTGGACCTTCTTGTCAGGAGGATAAGTTAGTCTTAGAGATAGAGATCTCCATTGCAAGTAGAGACCTGGCACATCCTCTGAGGATGATGCTAACCCTAACCCTAAGTGATGGTTAGAGAGAGATGAGTTGGACCAGGTGTTTGAAAGGACATGCCTTTGGGATGCCATATGATCCATGGGTGACCTAGCACCTTTAGCAACCCAACCCTGGGAAGGGTCGTGCATGTTAGGGTAAAGGATAGCTCCTTAGATGATGATGTTAAAGAAGGAACTTAGAAACCCTATGGGCTTGTGCAAGTAGGGTATAGATGGCCCCTAGGGCACGTCATAGTGCTGACAGTAGGATGAAACCCTGAACAATGGATGATAGTGGTTGCCTCATGATCGATCCCTTAAAGTTGATGATACCTTGGTTGCCTTTAGAGGGACCAAATCCTAGAGAGAGAAGATGAAGCTTCTGGTACCTATGTGCCTACGGTATGGGTGTTTACCTTCTGAGGCACGAAGAAGAGTTCCTTAGACCTAGAAAGGTTTAGTAGCAGGTTATGAGGCCTTGTACCTTGTTGGAGGACCCAACCCTAAGTGTTGCTTGAGTTGAAGGATGACAAGAAGTGCAGGTCATGCCTTTTTCATGCTTGGTTCGTAGTTAAGAGATAGGGCATGTAGTTGGACACTTACAAGTGAACCTAGGGTTCCTAGGCCTAAGAGGGGAAGTGGTATACCTAATGCTCATGACGAGAATTAAGTTGCTATAGTTTCGAGCATGGTACACCTCATGTATAAAGGAAAAGGGAATCCCCTTGAGTTTAAGGTGTATTTGATGGACCCCTCACAGCTAGGATGATGAGGAAGGAAGGTATGATCTTGATCGAGCCTGAAGGAAAGAGGGCAAGTATGACCTAGCATGGTACAGTAGGTGATATGCTTGTGCCTTAATAGCTTGCTAGGGTTAAGTAAGCTCATGTGGATGTAAACCCTAGACCTAAGAGCTTTTGTGACCTTGTTGTCAAGAGATAGTTTTCCTCCCATCCTGGGAGAGGGACCCCCTTTGGTAGGGTGTATATCGGTTTTGTTGGTTTAAGGTAACCTGAAGAGGTCTCACAAGATCTTGAGAAGCTAAGTGGAAAGTACATGGTATGAGAATGAACCTTTAGAACCATAGATATCCATCTCTAATTGCATATGAATGAGTTACCATGGAGGTAATCGGTATGGGGCTTGACCAAGGTAGGAAGGTTGCCATGATCCCTATGAAAGGATGAGAGCTAGCCCATGAATGCGGAAAGAGAGATGATGAAGACTTGGGTAAGGTTCTAAGTGAACACGTACTATAATGGTGAATCCTAAGTCTATCCTAGGGTTAGGTAGGGATAAGACCGATGAAAGTAGGAGTTGCCTAATTCCCCAGTTGCACATGACCATAGGGTCGGGAGGTAACAACTATCATTGTCTGAGGACCATGGGTTAGGAGATTGATCACCTTCATGAACTCATGGGACCCAAAGGGCAGATGAGTAGGGCACTCTCTTGATGCATGAGGGAAGATGGATGACCCCAAAAGTGCCGTCACCTATAGACCTAGAGGAGATGACCACGGGATGTGTGTAAACCTCATTAGGTTCAAGACTAGTTTGATATCATGATTTATGTGATGTAGAGATGTATGTGGCACGTTGCAACTTAGATTTAAAGGTGTACTGGCAAGGTGGGATGTACCATCTCTACTCTTGGAACAGGAAGAACTCTGTATTTGGACTGCAACCAAATGCTTATTTCCTCTTGTTATGGGGGTGAGAGATATGACATTACACATGCCACACACCAAGGATAAGAGATGATGTAGGTTGGAACGTTGCCACGAGAAATGGGGATAGAGAAGATAACCTACCTTGGTAAAGTGAATGATACAAGGATGGTTTGCAAATACTAAAAGGAATGAGGTAGTCACCTTATGAGGATGTTTTTAGCATGAGCTATGTGGAACTTACAAGTTATACCAGGTTGAGTTTGATCACCATGATGATGAAATCAGAGAGTGTTCTTAATGAAGATAGACATAGAGTTTGAGGTGAGGTGATAAGTGAAATACATGAAAGTGTACGTCTTCAATGTTACCTAATACCTAAGGATGTGAAGTGGTAATGGATGCTCTGGTTGAGATACATCTGACTTGTTTGACTAGAAGCTAGAAGAAGTTGTTTGGTTAACCCTAAGTTTGGAAAGGAGAAGTGTTTGGATAACACTCAGATGTAACAAGACACGTTGAAAAGTTAAGGGTTGTTTGGTTAGCCAGTTTAGTCTTTGATGCAATGAAAGGATGGTGGTAGAACCTCAGATGCACTTCTTTGGAAAAGAAGGTGATGAAACCCCGACTAGAGTGGTTTAGGGTTTCAGAGGAATCCATCTTGAAAGAATCATGACATATAGGAAATCATGATTGAAGATCACCATACACCATGGAAAATGGCAATAGCACTTTGGATGCTTAAGATAAGGTTGCATGTGGTTTATGGCCATGCAAGCCAGGAGGTAAAGGACGGACCCCAGTAACCCAGTGTATCGATATATAGGACGAAAGAGTCCCTGAGATGGACTGGGAGCTCAACACTATGGATGTTGTGATAGGTCTTCCCTGGGCCAAGGAAGGTCGAAATGCGATATGGGTTATGGTAGGTTGCCTTACCTAGATAACATGAGGAAGAAAGAGTTCTGTTAAGGGACAGATCTGGTTGGACTACCCATGAGAGAGATGGTTCAACTACACTAGGATGCAAGTTCAAAGGTTCTTGAGTTTGACCTAAAGGTTCACTTCCATAAAGTGGAAGTAAGTACACGAAAAACCCGATGTTAGTATAGTTCATCACCCCAATTAATGGTTAGTATGATCCAGACTAAAGGGTCTGATGAGAGCATATGTGCTCGTTCAGGGTGATAGCTAGAGACAGTTCTTGTCCTATGAAAGATGTGATGATAACCACCATCACCAGTGTCGGGAGTTAAAGAAGTTCTTTAAGGGAGGTTGTGTCGGTCACCACTTCAGTAAGGTGATGTTGGTGAAAGGACCACGTGATGGTTAGAAAAGGACCACAGTGTGTGTAGATAAAGTTGCTTTGATCGTGCAATGGCTGAAAGGAGCCTAGAGACGATAAGAGTCATGAGAAGATGCAAAGTAGACTAAAATGCAATTCACTGTGGGAGAATATGTGACATGAAAAACCGACCCCTCTAAGATATAGCTAAGAGAGATGAGTCCCAGATGCATGAGTTCTTTTGATATGGTTTGGTGGAGAAGGTTAAGACTGACCTTACCCCTCAGGATAAAATAATGTGTGATGAGTTCCATGTGTCCAATTTAGAGCACTATGTGAGGTACCCCAACAATGTGCTGAACAATGAACCTAGTGAGCCTCAAGGGAGGCTGACATGGCCTGAGTCACCTGTGCAGTTTATAGACGCCGGGATGAAAGGACTCAGAGAAAAGAATATGTGATGATAAATGTTCTGTGGAAGCGCCATGAGTACGGTAAAGCCACATAGGGGCCAATGATAGACATGGGAAGTCTTATCCTGAATTGTTTGTTTGTTTGTTTGATTCATAGAATTTTGAGGATAAAATTCCTATAAGAGGGGAAGGATGTTACAACCCCAATTTTTGGGATCATCTGGTGAGAAATGTAATTTCTCATATTAAAGATAATTGAAAAAATGGTATAATTTGTTTGGAATACATGGATTTCGTTTACAATAGCCTTGATGTTTGTGTTGTGGGCTTTATTGGCTATTGGGCCCGATAACAAGGAAATAACAAAGAAAATTCAATTAGTGAATGAATAATTGAATATTTGAGAAAAGAAATATGTAGAAACCTCTAGAAGGGAAATCCAAAGAGGATTTTGTGCCTCTTGGGTTCCTTGGGTACCAAGGAGTCCAAGGTTGCAAAAAGAAAGCAATAAGAAAATAAAAGATTAATTAAGTATTTCTTTATGAAGAAAGAAATTGGAAAATAATGATAAAAGGTGGAAAATGAGTGGAAAGAGTCATAAATGAGATTTCTTGGGGAAATTTCGTATCCATGAGGTTGCTAATATTAAAAGTAATGCCAATAAGGAAAATAAAAGAGAAATAAAAAGAAATCCTCAAAAAGAGATGTTTAAATGAGAAATAAACAAGATAATGTGAAATAATGCATAATGATGCATTTAGAAGGATAATAAGTATCCAATAAAGAGAATTTCGAAATAATAAAGTTTCTTGGGTGCCAAGGAACCCAATAAATGAAAAGGAAGAGAAAATTCCATAATTATAAAATAAATAGATAATGGGAATACATAATCCATTAATTATGTAAATTTGATAAAAGAAAGTATTTTCCTAAGGATATATATATATATATATATATATATATATATTCGTGGCCAATAGATTAAAAGGCAAATAAAGAGAGTGAAGGAGAGGAATTTAGAATTCCTAATATTTAAAGGAAAGAGAATATCAAAAGGTTACTTAAGAGAGAGAAAGAGAAACTTGCTTGAAGGAAAATAAATTCTTTTGGGAAAATGGATTGGTGCTCGTGGATAATCCACCTAGGGCTTCGTACCCTCATCTATAAAAGGTTAGGACCTTTGGGTCGAGCCCAAGGAGATCCATGCATCCCTTTCTCTCTTCTCCCTCAACTTCTACATCTTCTTCACTCAAAACCCTAGGTTAGGGGAATGGAATGATCTTTGGAGCGAGGAGGAGCCAGGGAAAAGCATAGAGGAAGGCACGACGATTACTCTCTGGCTGGAAAGGACTTTGACCTACCTTTTCCCTCTGTGCAATGCCTGCAGCAGGTCAGCAGATCGTCGGGCGTCCAGGGTCTTGGTAGGCCAAAGCGGGCCGTCTTGGCCACAAACCAGTGGCCTTTTCGCGTGCGCAAAGGCACGACAGAGGTGGGCGGACCATCCTTGATGACCAGCGAGGTCAGGAAGGAGGAGGGGGAGCGCAACCCTCAGCCGTTAGGGCGGCAGGAACTGCTGTCGCGAGGTAGATGGCGACGCAGTGGCGTTGGACAGATTTACCCTTCGGGGGTATGAAGGCCGTGGAGCTTAAGCAGGGGTAGAATTGACGTTTAATTATGTTTCCAAAAACTAGCGCTGCATGGCATGGAGCGGGGTGACGTGGCGCTCCCGGATTGGTCAAGTAAGTGAATTTTTATGAAAATCATATCTAGCAAACCGTAACTCGAATTGAGACAAATCTTATATGAAAATTGATCCTCAGAATGAGAGGAACCCAAAGAAATTATGTTTGAAGTCTGATTCTAATTGGAATCCGAAAATTAATGGAAGTAATCATCTTTAATACTTTAATGATTAAGAAACTCTATTTTGAAATGAATAAAGTGTTTAATAGGGTTTGATGGATCATTAGAGTTGATGTTAACCTGTTAAATGTAAGAAGGTATATTATGTTAAAAAAAAGGAAGAACTTTGCACGTGATTAGTCTAATTTAGAGTTTATATGCATATATATGCGTGAAATGTGAAAAGTACATGAAGTTATCATCTTTAATGATTTAACTAAGGAAAAACCCTTAGATTTGATGATAGATGGATAATTCAAGCTGATATTAACCTGTTGTTAATAAAAGAGAAAATATGATTTAAAAAGATGATCTTTTTTATAAATTGGCTTAATTTAGGGTTTCGTGCACGAATATGCATTAATGAGCTTGAAAACCCTAATTTAGGTGAATATGACATTTAAATGTTTTAATTGTTCAAATCCATGAATAAATAGGGATATGATGATCATAAGTCAATTTGGGTATAAAAGACTATTAAAATGAATAGTTGAGCAATTAAGGTTCATATAAATGGAAAAGAGTATTTTTTTTAGGGTTTGTTAACCTAAAAGGGATAAAGTTTGAGAAATTGATCTAAGAAACCCTAATGAATAATAATGAAACCTTAATGCAGATTAGAAACCTTAGAAAGAGAATCCAAGTCAATAAAGTAGATTCTTGATAAAGTGTGTAATAAATAGGGTACATATTCTTTTCAGGAATTATGTGATGGGATTAGGGTTTGTACCTCTATTCCTTGACCAAACCCTAATACCCTAGATTAGGACCGAGTAAGGTTTACTTGGAATAATATGTGATGGTGACAATTTAGGATTTGCATACATGCAGATTAAATGATCAATTGCTTCATTTGCTTGCTCGGATCTATTGACTGGTTGATTGAATCTACTTGAAGAATAACTGTATATTCTGCATGGAAAAGGTATGTGGTTAATTATGAATAACCGCTTTAGTTTTTTGATGGATTCCCGGATGTTTAATCGCATTGAATGCAACTAAACTGTTGGATGTTTATTTATTTCATGCAACTATAAAGTGACTATGATTATCACTATAAATGTGCATATATAACTGGCTAGATCCGGGTCCACCTCTGTTACTTTGAAAAGGCTAAAAAAAGGGTAATCCTAGAGCAAGGTCTAGGTTACCGTGAGTTAGAAACTGGGCTACCTACGTGTAGTGCCATGAGACTCATTAGCCTTCTATGAGTTAAGGAGTGGGCTACTTACGAATAGTGCCATGTAACTCAACCCTAGAAATTGGTTCACTTAAAGGTGGATCATGAGGGGTTTAATGGGGACAACATAGAGGATAGGGTACTCTTGGTTCGTAGAGTTATATCTAAAATGTAATATTGGTTGTTAAATGATTAATTGAATGACTACATTGTTAACGTAATTACATGATTATTGTTTCCCCCACATACCAGCTTCGGCTGACCGACGTTTTGTTTGTCGGCGTTTTAGGTACAAGCCAAAAGGACAAACAGTAAATCATCATACTGTGTAATACATGAAGTAAAATACTAAGGAGGATTAGTTAGAGTAGAATCCTTAAGTGGATAGAAGTTTAGAGATCCAAGTTTTCAAAAAGGTATGCAAAAATTTATTTTCTTACAGCTTTTCAGTATAGTCTGTTAAAATTTGATAATTAGTCTTGGTTACTTGCCGAACCTTTGATTCGGAAGTTATGAGTGCGGCTTCGACCTCTCGGTCTCCCTTAATTGGGGGTTATCGGGAGGTGGGGTCGTAAAAAAGACTCATACATTCTTTACTATTATCTATCTATTTTATTTCTACAATATTGACCATCTGCTTTGATGAAGCTTGAAATGATGAGTTTTTTAAGGAAATGACTGGGCAACTTGGGTTTTAGAAGAAAGAGCATATGATTCCATTGCACCTTTGAGATTATTTCATCTAGCATATCATCTCCATTTTCCTATGTTGCAAAAGAATATAATGGTTACTATATTAATAATGAAAAACTTCAATTCATCTCCAATATACAATATATAAACATTCATGAATAATTCTTGCAATTTAGTTGTCATGTATCCAAACATGATTTGTGTTGGTTTGTGAAATAATGTCACTTGTATTGAACTAAAAGCATCTAAAACTTCAATTTTACAAGGTACCTATATGGAACAAACAATGGTTCTATTTTATAGTAATATTTTTCTAAATTTGTAATTGAATGATAGTTACCTCAATATGAAATCTGCTTTGGAACACTTTTGGCACACAATTCCTTGGTCAGTTCCATTCTCCACCCTTTTATTACATTTTAGGCACACAATGCACCAAAGTCTTTGACTTTTGTATATCGTACCACCATACCCTTTATCTCGTATAGCTGATCCTATAATTGGAAGTGTTACATGTTTACATCAATTTTAAGTATAATAATAATGTTAAATAAAATAGTCTTTACCTTGATTAGTATTCCAAGATCAAGAGATTCACGTAGCATATCTATGCTAATCCTTACTGGATGTAAATACTCCTCATTTATAGATGTTGTAATAATTGCTAAATTTTCTTGAACATCATTGGATAACTTATTAGAAGTAGAATGTTAATAATATGTATGATGACTTGTTAGATAATGATTCTATTACCTTCTTCCCATTTCTTCCACTCTTGGAATATGGGGGTCAAGCAAGATTCTGGTTTAGTATGTACTTGACACATATAAACATGTAGTAGTTGTAATCATTTCATAATTCTAGACACGAATTTTGTGATTTTAAAATAAGTGTTGTGGTATAAAGAGTCATACCTTAAAAAATCCAACTTGTAACCCTGTTAATACAATAATATTCCTCTTATCTTTAAGGTCTTTCAACTTATCATATGAGATGATAGCTAATTCACCCCATAATGTACATGTAATAATAACATGTTTGCATATGTGCAATATTACTCTACTACAACTATTTCATAGGAAATCTATACAATATTGTTTAGAAATGATGTTACTATTGCATTTTTATTGCCAACCTTTCATTTCATAGGGTAATATCCAATTTGGCCACTTCATCTCCACTTGTCTCCCTAATATTCTTAATGTCTTCAACATTCAAAAGCATGCCAATGATATCTAATAAGAAATGTAAAAGGTATATAAATTTAAATAGTGGCTTGTAAATTATTGAATGAATGAATTAGGACAGATATACATTATACATAAAAATTACCTAAGAAAAATAAAAGGGCATGTAAATCTTGAAATTCTATAAATGCAAATGTATGATGAGGTACATCTTCGTAGTCTTTATTTATTTCAGTGACCATTGAAAACTTTGTAATAACACATTCTTGACTCTTGTTTGCATTTCTATGGTCTTCAACATTGTTAATGATATAGCACTTTCCCTTAGAGAAATTGTTACCAAACTTTATTAGTGCTTCTCCCTCTAAACTTGCTTCCATTCTCACACCCTAAGAAGCATTTTTTCATAAAATAAGAGTTGTTAATATTGGATCCTACATGGGTGATTAGATGCTCTAGAGGGGAGGGGTGAATAGAGATGAATGCACTTAAACAAAATTCATTAGACCTTCAAGATATATCACAAGATAAGGTTGCTAAATAGGTAATTTGAGTGCAACTAAAACATGCATAACAAGGATGAGAGAGATTGAGCAAACACAAGTATACAAGCTATTTAGAGTGGTTCCACACTTCAAACTAGAAGTATGTTAGTCCACTTACCTAGAGTGGTCAACCTCTAGGATTTCCTAACCATTGCATTCTTATATTCATTCATAAGACTTACAATACATGACCAACCAAAGGACTTACCTATCCAATACAAAGAGTCTTCAACCTTACCAAGGACTTACCCAATTTGCAAGAGTCTTCTGCCTTCTTCCAAGGACTTACCTACTCTTTCACAAGTCTTCAGCCTTCAAGGAATTACCCACTCTTCTTGGATCTTATGCCTTTGACTTCACCTTCACTCAGAGAATCTTCCACCAAGGACTTACCCACTTGAGCAAGGAGTCTTCTGCCTTCACCAAGGGCTTACCCACTCTAGCTCCAAGTCTTCATCCTTGATCTTCACCAAGGGATGCCTTCCCTTGTTCTTCTTCACCTCTCTTAGCTAAGAGAGAGAACCTTCATCTTCATGGTTGAAATGAGAGAAAGAGAGGTGGTGGAAGTGAGAGCCTCACAAGATATACATGTAGGACTAGCTCTCTTACATATTTCCTACTCACTCTAATGGATATAGCAAGTGATTAAGCTTTGAGAGAGAGGAAGCTGTAGGAAGCACTCAAATATAGAATAGGAACCTCACATAGAGTTTTGCAATGAATGCTCAACCTCGAAATGAAGCCCAAGGGGTCCTATTTATAGCCGGGGATGCCTCTTAGCCTTTGGGAACAATTGAGAATGAAAACAAGCCGTTTTGTGGCTTGCAACAGATATATTTTCACTTGTTGCAACTCCACAATGGCTAGAAGCACTTTTCTGCACTTTTTTGTACAGTGCAATCGATTGAGTTTCAATAAAGGTAACTCGACCGATAGAGTAAAAGACAAAGCCGATATTCATACCATCAGTCGAGTTTGTCCTGGGGAAAATCAACCGACCAATGAAAATTGAATTGGTCAGCTACTCCATCGATCGAGTTCTATGTAGTGTAAACTCGACCGATCAAAAGTCATTTTCAAGATCCAATCAGGATCGGTCGAGTTTGCAACTCACAGAACTTGATTGATGAACAACCTGATGTGAATTTTGGAAAATGGCTTTTGAGTGCTTAAACATTTGATCTAAGTTCTCCTAATTTTTTCTAAGATTAATTACAAGTCATACAATCATTACAAGTGATTTACAACATGATTCTAATGGATTTACATCATATTACAAAAATGTGCACTTGTATTGACTTTGACTTGTCTTTTCTCCAATTTGAGATGCGCAAGTTAGGGCATTTGGAGTGTGTCTATACCTAATCTGAAATCACTCAAGTAGAGACATTAGACACAAATATGTGGAATGGTTAGTCATCATCAAAACATGAGTTTAGTCAATTTAGACGTGAGTCAACATTGACCTAATTGACCTTGAGTCAACAGTTAATACAAGTTCCAATTTATATAAATAAAAAATTATATATTAAAAAAATGAAATACCACATCATCGATAATAAGTAGCTTTTGTTTCTTTCTTCCTCCAAAAGCTTCATGAGCTTTCCATTTGAAGGTGACTCAAACCTTCAAATTCTAGTCTTCATATGGGTGAAGCGATTCAAAGAAAGGGTACTTTTCTTTAATCATCCTATTATATGAAACATATTTTTATTTGTAATGTAAGAAAAGATATATATATATTTAAAGTAAAAATTGGAAATTACCATCAAAATAGTTCAACACTTCTGTGTATACAATGTTGTTTGTATATGTCCCATCATCGAATTTTATTTCTCCAGGTTTGACAAAGACTTTTTTTGTATGCCGAGATATACCTCTTGACAAAGCAACATACAACTGACCATGGGAGAATACATGGTGGGGAAAATAGATTCCTACATTATGAATGGTTTGACCTTGTGATATATTTATTTTCAATGCAAAACTTAAACAAATCGGAAATTGTTTCCTCTTAAAAGCAAATGGAGGTTCATCATCATCTATTGTGATAAGAGGTATTATAGGTATGAATGCTCATTTTTAGCGTGCTTGACCTACAGTCACCTATGCATCAATAACATTTCTTTAAAACCCTTTACATACCATCCTTGTACAATGACATAATCCATTTTCTAGATCAATATTCCATAACAACATTACTGGGCAATTGTTCTTTAACTTAAGTAAATGAGGAGGTAAACCATTTGGAACCAGGGAATTGAGGAATTCTTCTGGGTAGTTATGGTTTTCATCAACAATGACACTATCAAAACTAAAGTAAGTGATTTCATCACCAACAAATCATTGGATGAGTGTGTCATTCATTTTATCCACATGCTCATTTTTTGTGCATAATATTGCTCGATTCATCATGTATTATGTAGACATTGCATTGTCATTGAGACAAGGGAATATATGATCGATGAGCCATTTTTTCAAATCATGTCATTTTCATAATCAATGACCATTTCATTAGGAAGATGGATGTAAAGCAACCTCTATCTAGGTGACATGAGTATCCATGCAAAATGCATGTCTTAGGAAAGAAGAATGAATATAGATCAACTCATGTCTTGACTTGTCTCAAAGACAATCTTTGTAATGCAATCGAATTCTATTATCTAGATTATAATTTCCTCATGGATTCAAAACGTCCCTAATGTCTAGATATTAATGTAAAGAGTATATTAATATGTTGGTTCTGCCGTCTATGACCTAAGTAATTTGCTTCTGTATAGATTTTGTTAAAAATCCTTCCCCATAGTGAAGGATGTACATGGTATGTGTGATGAATTACTGTTGTCATGTTCTCAAGGGTAGGTTCAACCATTTGTTTTCTTTTACAAACCTACTAGAATTGTATCAGACATGTTTTATGTTTCCTTTGCAAATGGATTATTTATATTTCCAATGCAAAAGCATGTAGATTTTTGCCAGTTTACTTACAATGACTTTTTCATCTCTAGATTTCCTTTCTTTTTAAACTCTATTTGATTTTCTTATTGTCTAGATCATAAGTTCCTTTTGGGTTTAAGAGTTCCCTAAAGTCTAGATTGTTATGTAATTATTATATTAATAGGTGGTAATTAGTATAATAATAGGTTGGTTCTGTTAACTGTCAAGTGAGTTATTTGCTACTGTATAACTTTTGTTTAAAATTCTTTCCACTTAGTGGAGGACATACATGGTATGTTTGATGAATATTGTTATAATAATCTCTAGGGTAGATTTGGGATATTCTTTTCTTTCTAATAAACCTATAAAAATTTACTATAAATTTTTATATATCCTTTTCAACTGGATTATCTATCTTCAGTGTGCTATATGCAATGTATAAGCTTGTAGGTTTATGCCTGTTTACTTACAATGGCTTATTTGTTCCCATGTTCTTTTCTTTTAAACCCCACTTATTTTTTTAATGTTTTTAGTATATCCTAAAAGACTTATCACTTGTTAGTTTGTACTCATTAAACTTATCCTAAATGTATGGGTTTGGCTTGGTACTTAACATCCCTTCCTTTCCCTACACTTATTGTAAATGAACGTGTTTGGAGTGATACTTGATTTTATATCACTAACAAATTATCTTCTTTTCCAAAATTCAAATCTTTACTACTTGGAAAAATGGTCTCAATGAGAGACTCTCCGCTACTAAGCTTGTCATGCCACAAAAGGTTTTCCTACTTAGAAAATCATATAGACACCAAGATCACTATCTCAATGTTTATTTCATAGGGTACATGGAACCAGCCTCTCGAGATACTCCTACAGCATGTTTAGAAAGCTTGAAGCACCATTGTAGGAGGTATTCAAGCATTATTTGCAATTCCCTTGTTAACTTACAATGCTATTTTTCCATAGATTAAATTTTTATATAACTCTCATTGTCTATTTCATAGGCTACATGGAACCAACATCTCAAGATACTCCTCTAGCATGTTTATGAAGCTTGCAACACCACTGAAGGAGGTATTCAAACATTATTTAAAATTCCGTTGTTAGCTTACAATGCCATTTTACACATGAAATTTTAGTAGAAATACAAAATTAATAGGCTTACTTATTATGCCTTATTTCTCTCAAAATTTCTCTTTTATGTTTCCTTTTTTGTAAATGCATTTGATCTCCCAATGATGGCCATATATCTCAAGTGATAGTTTCTAGTCTAAGTTGAACAAGTTTAGGTTGGTATAGACCTAGTAAATTAGTTTCTTTTCCTAGATTCTAAGTTTGACTACTTGGCAAGAAGTAATTTCTTTGAATGTGAGATTCATGCTTAGAAAATGTTTTCCTATTTGTAAATTGATCTAGACACCAGGACCATGCATTCAGTGTCCACTCCATGGGCTAAGTGGGATCAATAAGAAAAATTATTTGCAACACCTTTCATAATTTATAATGGCTCTTATTTCCTCAGATTTAAGCTTGGTATAGATACAAAAATAGCAGTGTACAAATTTTCAAAAAAATGACATTTGTTGTTTATATTTCCTTTTTTTTGTAAATGCATTTGATTTCCCAATGATGGCCATATATTTCAATTGATGGTTTCTACCCTAAACTGAACAAGTTTGGGTTGGTATTGACCTAGTAAATTATTCTATTTTCCTACATTCTAAGTTCAACTACTTGGCACAAAGTAATTCCTTTCAGTGTGAGACTCATGCTTAGAAAATGTTTCCTATTTGTAAATTGGTCTAGACACCGGGATCAAGTGTTTAGTGTCCAGTATATGGGCTAACTGGGATCAATAAGCAACATTATTTACAACGTCTTTTGTAATTTATTATTGCTCTTATTTCCTTAGATATAAGCTTGGTACAAATACGAAATAGAAACATACAACTTTTAAAAAAAATGGCATCCATTGTTTTGTTAATGCATGGAATGTTTTGTTGCCGAAATTTTGTACCTGGAAGTATTTTCCTCTAGTAGGAGGCTCACAAATTGTAGGAACAATAAGAAAATGACATCTAATTCCTGATATTGATTGTGGTGAAATATGACTCCTTTAGGAAGATAAATATGTTTAGAAACTCTGCCAATTAGGTTAAATGGGAGATTATTGAGGTGAGAACATTGTTATTAAATGTATGTAATATGTATAAGATGAAATCTTACCTAGATGTGTTTTCTTCTAAGAGAAGCTTTCACGGATAGGTTTGATTGTTGTACGCTCCAAAGTGGGGCATTCATGGTTGTTGTCTCTTCTGTATAGGTTATTGCATAAGGATTGAAAAGGTTAGAATAATGGTATTCAATAGTATCTAAATGCGCATTATTTGTATGGTAGTACAAAATCTCACCTTGAGGTATTTTCTTTGAAGGGACTATAGTCACAACTCTGATGTGGGGCTCTATCTCTTCTATTTAGGTTGTTGTGTGAGGACTGAGAAGGTCAGAACACTTGTAGTCACATGCTATTTGATCCACAGAACATATATGTAAATAATAAATATCACCTTTAGATATCTTCTTATATGAGAAGGATTTCCACATTGTAGTAGGAACATCGGTTGAAATCACATTTTATTGTGGTTTCTGTGACTCTAGAGAAAGGATTAAGATGGGTTGCGGATCAGTTAATATGGTAGGCAACTACATGAGGATCTAGAGGTTAAGTAATGTTAGTGAGTAATACATAAAATACTTATCTCACTTGCTGATGAAATCTTACCTGGAAGTCTATGAACAAGCTTTTTGTATGGTTCAATGTCCACTATATGGGATAAATGGGATCAATAAGAAACATTATTTGCAACATATTTGGTAATTTATTATTTCTCTTATTTTCCCATATTTAAGCTTAGTACATGTACGAAAATAGAAATGTACAATTTTTCAAAAAAAAAAGGCATATGTTGTTTTTTTAATGCATGGAACATTTTGTTGCCTAAATTTTGTACCTGGAAGTATTTTCCTATTGTAGGAGGTTCACGAATTACAGGAACAATAAGAAAATGACATCTACTTCCTGATATTGATTACGAGGAACTGCGACTCCTTTAGCAAGATCAATATGGATAACAACTCTGCCAATTAGGTTAAACATGTGATGATTGATGTGAGAACATTGTTATGAAATGTATGTAATATGTATAAGATGACATCTTACCTAGATGTGTTTTCTTCTAAGAGTAGCTTTCACAGATAGGTTTGGTTGTTGTACGCTCTAAAGTGGGGTTGTCATGGCTTCTGTCTCTGCTATACAGGTTATTGCTTGAGGATCGAGAAGGTGAGAATATTGGTATTCAATAATATCTGAAAGCACATTATTGATATGGTAATACAAAATATCACCTTGAGGTAATTACTTTGAAGGGATTGTTGTCGCGACTCTGATGTGGGGCTGCTATCTCTGTTGTTTAGGTTATTGTGTGAGGACTGAGGAGGTCAAAACACTTGTGGTCACATGCTATTTGATCCATAGAACATATATATAAATAATAAATCTCACCTTTAGATATCTGCTTATATGAGCATGATTTTCATATTGTAGTAGCAACAACGGGAGTTGAAATCACATTTTATTGTGGTTTCTGTGACTCTAGAGAAAGGATTAAGATGGGTGGTGGATCAGTTAATTTGGCAGGAAACTGCATGAGGATCTAGGGGTTAAGTAATGTTAGTGAGTAATACATAAATTACTTATCTCACTTGCTAATTAAATCTTACTTGAAAGTCTATGAATAAACTTTTCGTATGGAAACAATAACAACATGGAGTATGAAATCACATTTATTATTTTTTTCACTCACTCTTGATAGTAAGACTGAAGGGGTTGGTAGATCTTCTCATTAGGCATGCTGCATGAGGTTGTAGGAGGTGAGTAAACTTGTAAACAATGCATAAAATATGTACATAGTGACTAAACATCTCACCTGCTGACATTTTCTTCTAACAACATTGAAGAAAATCTCAAGGAATATGCTTCAGCCTTCAGAGCTTGAGGAACAACAAAAGTGTGGCACCAATGTTTAGTTAGCATAGTGGTGTCAAGTTGGAGTTAGAAAAGTGGGCGCTAATGTTAGACGTTGTGTTGGACTTTGTGTTGGATGTGGTCTTTGTAACAAATTTTATTTTGTATTTTAATTATCTATAGAGAGAAGATTTAGTTATGTCATAGTAACAAATTCTTTTATAATTTTATATTAATTTAATTTTAATGTGGTTCAAATTCTATATTATATTTGAATTATCTAATGTAGATATTTTATTGAAATGGTGTGGGAGGTTGAGTAAGGGCGCACCGTTCGTATATGTGATTTTTTTAGTAACTAAATAGAATCGTTGTTAGTGGCATGACTATTTGACCAAGCAAGGATGTGGGGTGTGTGGAAAACTTATGCGTTTTTATAAAAACATGAGAAGAGAGAAATCGGTGAAAGCAACAAGTCAAAATTCATATAGGATTTTAAATGGTTGGAACATGACGTGGTCAACAATAACTGAACAACGGATGAATGTACGCATTGGACACCTCTCGCTCTCTGCTCTCGCTCTAGTGATTTTCTAGGGTTCTCCCCAGTGGCCGCTCCGAGCTCAGGGGGGAGGTGGTCGGTGCTTGCCCAGTGGATCCCTTATCCCCCAGGGCTCTTCCCCGCTCGCCCAGCCGTGGTGCTTGATCGCCGGGGTCCTGTTGCTTTCCTCCGCTGTTAGGCATTGTCCCCACCCCACGGCGGCGGGCGGACCTATTGGCGGGCCGGGCCGAATTTGCTGGTGCCTTGTCTCCTGCCTGCGATCTTGATCCAGGTGTGCAATGAAGGGTGGAATCTGGTCTCGGTGCAGTGGCATCTAGACTGTCGAGGTTTTTTTTTGTTTCACTTTCCCTTTCCGTTTGCAGGTCTCGGTGGGTGGTGGCCCTTGATCGATCGACGATTAGGGTGCCCATTAACAGTGATAGAGGAAAGATCAAGCAGGGGCCAGGGCTTTCGGGCGTGTGCTTCCCCTCCATTTTCCTGCCCTTGACCTCAGGCGGCGACTTGAGCATCGTGGGATTGAGCACCGGTAGTCGGGAGAGGTGGTGGGGTTCCCTGTGCCCTCTACCCTCCACCCTTCACTCGCCTAGGTCATCTTTTCCCCTGTGCAGTTTCTGTTGGGTGGTTTTGGCCCTTCTCGGCTGCTTCTAGGGGGTGTTCCCTACCTATTTGAGCCTGTGTCTGTGTGAGTTTTCCTTTCCACTCTGGGTTGGGTGGCCACTCGTCTGGCTTTACCTTCATGTCTATGTTGTTTTTAGTTGTTGTGTTGGTGTGTGTTTGTTGCTGGCTTTTTCTGCTGTGTTCGGTTGAGCTATCCACTCTGCTGATGGTCTTAGACATGTTAGAGATGGTGATCTCCTTGGATGGTTCTTACTCCTACACTAATATCCTCATGGGTTCACACAGATTGACGGTTTCCCTTGATGATAACTGCTTTAGACAGCCAGAACAAAGAGGATTCACACATGTAATTTACCTATCACATCCCAAACTGAACCTGTGTGTTATGTTAGTAAAGCAAAGGAGTCTTAGTTGGTACCATGTTGTGAGGTTATTATCTTGTAGATTCTGTACGGCTTTCTTTTAATGAATGTAGCTCTTCCTTAAAAAAAAACAACAACGGATGAACGTTAGGACTTTTTTTTGTGAAAAATATAAAATTGAGAAGAACTGTGAGAGGATAGGATGAAGGAGAGACTAGCATTTCAAAATTGCTAAAATGTGATTGGTTGGATGATTTTTATATTGTAAACCTGGTTGTGTTGCAATAGTTTTAGTATTATATATATATATATATATATATATATATATATATATATATATATATATATATATATAGCAAACTTATAATTGCCAAGTTTTTAAGATTGGAATAGAAACAAATTCTAGAGAAGGAAAGGCTAGAGGATGGAGTGATATATATATGTAGGGTTCTACCCTTCTACTCCATATTCCCTCTCCAATTTCCCCTCTCCAATATGATACCTTTATCTTCCCCATGATCATGACTGCGGGAAGGACTTGAAGCAAGACTTCAGTGCTTCTCAATCCTCTGCCCAATAGCCTCCCTAGTCTTTACAGTGGAAGGATGTCAGGGTTAGTAAGAGTTAGGTCTTCCTCACTCTTAGCCTAGTCAAGTCTCAGTTGGACAGTGGGTGATAGAGAAGACTGGCCCTATGATATAACAGTGTAGCTATTAGATGGCTTCAACCCCCATGAAGTTGGTTAGAATGGTGTTCGATGAAGTCTTAGTGCATCTGTACTCAGTGAGAGGGAGTGTGGGTATTCGACCCCTAGCTAGAGATCCCAAGAGGAGAACGACATGTGCTAGTGAAGGGTGGAAGACAAAACCATGTGTGTAGGAAAGGAAATGGGAATCAAAGAGAGACAATGATATTGAGCATGCATGCAGAGATAGGGGGAGTTCTTGTGAAGAATGTGAAATAAAAGAAGAAGATAACTAAGTCTATTATGCATGAAATTTATTGGCATCTATTGAGATTGAATGGAACAAGCATATGTTGTATGATAAATCTATTCTGAGTATGATGAATGATACATGATAGCTATATGATTTTACTGTTGCTAGTTCTAATACCTTTGCTAATATTTGTTCAGAACTGTGATATACAATGAACTGATAAGATTTATGTTGAAATTGAATTTAATATCCACTCCTTACATTGATAAATTTTGATAAGGGTAAATGTTGCATAATGAGATTATGTCTAGGGCTGAAATCCCACTGATGATGATAAAACCCTGATGGGGTAAATGATGGACAATAAGATTATGTCTCAGGCTGAAGGCCCACTGTTGATGATTGTTGTGAGATGATGTAGAAGATAGAAATAATCATATGTGTTGCAATCTACAGATTTATTGTGCTTCTTGCTTTGATCATTGTCCTTGTTGATAAACTTAATCTGTTTCATGTTATTCTAGCTACGCGAGAATACACATATATGATATATGATGTTTTGAATTCTTTTCAGATGAGTAAAAGAGATTAATAACAAGTGAAATTATGGAACATCTATGAAAATATAGGTCACAAATATATTTTATTTAGATTCTACTCATTTTCCTGACCAATTTGATAAATATTTTTGCCATATTTGGATATTCCTAATAATTATCACAATTATTGGAAGATATATTAATTAAAGTTATTTATCTTGGACATTGGTGATGTGGAAGCCTCTTATTGTCCATGCCATCTAGGATCCCCGTTCTAGCTAGATTAGTGGGTGTGGCTATGCCTTGGTCTCACCCTGAGCTGGCGGTTTTGGGGAAAGGCCTCCCGGGCCCTATTTTGTGCACCCTCATCCATGCATGAGGCACCCTTCTCTACATAGCGAGGATTAATACATGATTAAGTGGTGATTAACACATGGAAACCATATATTTGATAATTAACTCGTTGATTTTATTAAAAATCTTTACTTGGTCTATAAAATGATATCATTAAATATAACAAGAATCCAAGATGATGATGATAATGATGATGTATGATTAGGGTTTCTAGGCCAATAATCCTACATATGATGAATTAGGGTTTTGAAACAAAAGATCGTAATTTATATGTTATTAATGCACAAATCAAATCTAGGCATTCATAACACAATGATATTGTAGGTCTGATGATTAGGGTTTGACCTTATGTTTAATATGAATTTATAATCCTAACGAATCATGATGTGATGGGATTAGGATATATACATTATTTCTTATCCAACTTGAAACAAACCTAAACCCTACGTTAGGACATATGTTAGATTAGTATGTGTTGAATATGATTGGTAACACTTTAGGGTATACATACACGCATATAATGTTGGTTGATTATGTTGAATGCTTTGATGTTTGAATATATGCTTGAGTATGATTACATGTCCTATATGGTTCTCCATTGAGGTATGTGATTACGATTACAAAAACTCACATGTATTTACTTCCAAAGATTGTCAATGGGTTCTCAAATATTGATGAAATAAATTGTTGGATGTTTATTTACATTCTATTCAACTATAATGCCACTATGAGTATGACATAAAGTTAGTATCATATTCTAAATGCTAGGATATGTAGAAAGGGGTGATGCACATGAACTTAGGGAGGGAAAATGATTACACCCAAGGTAGCATATCAAGCATGGGTTAGATTATGTAATGAAAATGCCAGTTCTTTCTTGCAAGTAGTTGGTTGTTTATATATTTTTATCTTACTTGAACACTTTTGTATGAACCCCACATACACATAAAAGCAATATATTGATTTGTATTTTGATTGTCGATGTTTTAGGTAACTTCCATCTATGAAGATATCAAGACATGATGGATCAGATGGAATACATTAAAGACATTAAAGTTAAGTCAAGCTAATTAGCTAGATACTTCTTCTCATGTGTAATAGTTATCATGTTGGAAATTCATGTGATTCTTTAGAGGAGCGTCATTATACATTTTTTGAAACAATATTTGTGAAATAACGGAAATTATATGCTATGATTTATTATTTTCTAAATATGTATCTTGCAAATTTAGGTAATATCTCTTGACTTTAAGGTCCTTTATTAATTGGGGAACACTAAAAAGTGAGTTCATTTCACCTGTTCAATGTTATGCCTCCCAGACCATGGGCTGAACTTAAGCTCCCCCCCAAAAAACAACCCAAACCGATGTGTGGGAGGGTGATTTAATGTGTGAAGGAATATATGGTTTCCTTTAGGAAACACAATGACATGGGTTTATACTTTGAATATATATGTACTTTCTTTCTATATGTATTACCAAAAAATGCATACCCTCTTGTCCTGTGCTACATCCTTTTTAGGTACACCTTTTCAATCAAAGTTTAGATTTGGGGAACACTTGCTATGATGTTGAAGTAGAAGTGTCACATGACATCTAGTATTCATAGGTTTTCTGGCAATGTACAATGGAATGTCCTCATGTCTGAGTGTCCTTCCCTGCATAATGCGAGTATGTGTATGCCGCAATGTGGATAATGGTTGATTTAGAGACAAAACTCCCACAGTTTGTACTTTACATGTGAGAGGGGTATGGTTCATAGAAAATGTCATATGATGCTACTTGTGCATCGAGTTCAACACAATGTGAGCACTTTATATGCAATTAGGGATGCAATGATAACACAATTTGCATATGCAAGTAGAGAATGTGAGAAACAATCCACATCCTTATCATACACTAATAAAATAATATCCAAAATAAGTACCCATAGGAGGATATCAGGCTATCTTCATGAATATCTACACATCTCGATAGATAGTGGTTCCATAACAAATGAGGAAGGATATAACACATCATGGTTGTAATGAACTTATAATGTCATTTGTATGGTTTGAGCTGCCTTTTTCTATTAAATGCATAAATTTGTAAGTTTTGGAGGTTGAAAAACCCTTTACCACGCTATTCAGGAAGTGTACTATGTCAAATATCAATAGAAACTTCATAAGGTTGAAGGTGTATGTGTGGTAATGATTTTTCATTGCATATAAATATCGAGGATGTAACAACCCACCGCCACATGAGTGAGATTATTCAAAACAAAGCGTGGAACTAATATTAAACATCCAGATTACCATAAAGAAGGGTAAATTAAAATTGATTCTATATAACCACAAAAGTAGAAACATATTATGTCTGAGTCCACAAACTGTGCCACATGTATTGTAGATCATGCCAAAAGATATTATATATCACTATTTAGTTGCTAATGTGTCAAAAACTGGTTACATACGATATCATGTTCACATATACAAGCCATATCTATACAACCATGGCATACTGCCAAAAACTTGTATTGATGTACAACATCTACAAAACACCCCCAAGAACCTGAGAGTATAGGAACAACATATAGGACTCTACTACAAAATACTGGATGCATATCCGACCTTCAAACAATTATTGCTCCTCTTGCTGCTCGGCCTCAACTGCACAATCTCTACCTCGTCGTACACGACCACCTAAAAGATGTGGAATCGCAAGGGGTAAGACCAATGTCCCACTGAGAGATATAACACTCTACCAACAACTATTATTAACACAAATATATTAAAGTAGGAAGATAGCATTATTATCAGGATCAATAGATTCAGCTAAATTATATAGGCAAAGCTAGTAACACAAATTAGGTAGTTTAAGCATCTACAATTGAGCAGTAGGACATCTTATAACTCTAGAAGGAATATGAAGAACATGTATAACTATTATCAACTAGATAGTATGAGAAACAAGGCAAGAGGTCGTCGAATGTAAATCACATTTTGACACTAAGTAATTATACTACACGACTGTATTATGTCTTTTATTATGCCTTGAAGAGACGAGGTATACCACTCATACTCCAACTAACCGCTACTAAGTCAAAATTAGTTCTACACAAGATCTAGGAAAGCTGAACTTGTATGATCTCCCACACCCTCGGTCAGTCCAAGTCCGCCGTAGTGACATATAGAGTCCAACTGCAAAACACCCTAGTCCTCCTTGGAATATACACACAATACTAGTGAAAACTAAGTTACGACTACAGCTGCACTCATATCAAGGTATGACTCCAGCCATGCTATAAATATATCATATATACCAAATCATATTATCTAAAATACAACCTTGATTGTTCCCCTACCAGGGTATGACCGTAGTCATCCATGTGAACATGCATATACTCAATAGTATATGAGTCGAGCTTCCATTGGGGGAGAACCCATTTCACCATCCAACAAATATTTACACTGAAGATGGATATATGGCATAGGAAAACTACATGATTAGGGTTTCACTAGATTAGCTAATCCAATTGGGTATCTTTTAGCATCAATCAAATTACAATGTACAAACCCTAAACAAACTCTACAAAGATAAGGGTATGTTACAATGTCAGAAAATATAAAATGTATAAGGTATGAACTTGTCACATCATCACATAATACTATTTCCATACAAGTCCATCACCATTATCACATATTCTTGGGATAACCATCCCTCATTACATCACTAGAGGATATCATCTCACATTAGGCATTAAGCCTCTGGTGGGTCATAATACCCAAATCACATCATCACTTATCTTAGTGTGTCACATCAAGGCTCATAACCATCACCATGTACTGCATAAGAGATACAATAGCATTCACAAGCTATGATGTGTATTCAACTTGTAATATTAGGGTTACACAAGTAGGAGAGAGAAACATCATCGTGTGCTAAACAATTCAAGCAAGATAAATGTTTAATCATGTATTCTTGATTAGGGTTAGGATTCTCATGTAGCACTTATTATAACACACCATGGTACATTATTGCCATATTCTTAGAGCATATTCGATCATACATCACAACATGTAAACATCAACATCTTCCGACCATGCAGATAAGGTACTATAGAGACCATTAGGGTTACACCCTATGTGTAGCAACCACACAAGGAAACATGAGTCTCGACCAACCAAACTAGGCCATGTGTATTGACCATGAACATCATGAAATCACGTCGACTACACAAGGAAACATGAGTGTCGACCAACCAAACTAGGCCATGTATATCTACCATGAACATCATGCAATCATGTCGACCACATAAGGAAACATGAGTGTCGACCAAACAAGACTAAAGCCATCTATAGCGATCAACCAAACTAGACCATGTGTAGTGACCACCCATATCTCAAGGTGAAGCGACCAAAATGCTAAATCAACACCTTGTTACGACCGCAACACATCATCATAGGTAGCGACGAAACCATGTACACCACCCTAGGTGTAGCACCCACTACACATACCAAATGTGGTGACCAACACACATAACATAAGTAGTGACCCAATCTTGCATTAGGGTTAACCTTGCGACTGCAACAACTCTATGTGTGTAGCATACTCAAGGTGAACCACCAAAAATGTAGCCTCCAAAGAGTGAGAACACTCAAAATAGCGACCCTTAAAACATGGAACACGTGTTGACCATTCATAGGTCAAGGTAGTGACAAAAAAAAGTAGCTCGTGAGTATCATGAGGATCAAAATAGGAGTGTAACATAAGAAAAACCATGGCATCATCAAGATGAAACTTTATGCAAAGGTGAACATCAAAATCCTAAATCAAGTGCCACACGAATCAATAATGAAAAACCATGATATGAACGATGAAACCAGACTTCAAACACATGCAAACATGAACCTAAAATCACCATTCAACATAGGATAACCGAACCATAAGAATAGTGATCAAATAGACATTCAAAAGTCATACATCATCACCATATCTTCAGGTACATGAAAATAGGGTTTACGAAAAAGAGTAATCCTATGCAAGAATACTTCAGAATATTAAACCCCAGATTAAGCTAGCACTATCCGTCAACGTATGATCAAGTTTTAGATATAAAACAATAGCATGCAAGAAAGAATACATTCAATAATAGAAGAGGGGAAAGTTATATAACCCACTTTAAGATGAAGATCAAGCTCCAAAGCCACAAGCTCCAAGAGAGAGGAGGAAGCTCCAAACTTGGATCAATAATGCAGCCAACAAGGTCACCTCCAGAAGAGAAGAACACACAGGGGTCAAAGAAAATCTCAAGAAGAAGGAAGAACAAACCCTAGGCCGAACAAGGAAGAAGAAAGAAGAAAGAAGAAAGAGGAGAACTTCATATACCTTAGGTACTCCCATGGAAAACAATGGATCTTGACCTCTATGGAGAGAAGTTCCCCACGATAAAGACCATGGAAGAACCATAGTCCATAGCCAAGAGAAGAAGAAATAGATAGGGTTCCAAATGAAAAATGAGATCAAGGAGATAGATCCACTTACTAAGATCAATGATCACCAAGGATCACCATAAAGAGGTGATCAAGGTCAAGATCACCACATGCAAAGGTGATAGGTCACCAAGCTCCAAGTTAGCACATTCTCTTGCTCCACCAAGCTCAAGACTGAATACAAGGAAGAAGAGAGAAATAAAAGAGCCAAGGGAATACTTGCATGTAAAAGAGATGGTTTATATACTTAAGGGTAGGAGAGAGGTAATGATCTTGAGGTGTCAAGATATTAGAGACCCAAGAGGACACATGTTCCTCAAAGACACAACCATGAAAACACACATGCAAGAGGATTGTTAAAATCTATGTGTTGTAGTGACCACCTAGGTCCTCACCTCATTTAGGTCGAAGCAAAACACATGGTATCGACGAAAACACAAATCATCCTAGGTATAGGTCGCAACAAATATCTATATGAGCAAACCCTAGTGACCAACACAAAGAACAAGGCATCAAGGTCGTTACAAACCACAACCAAGGAAGGGCCTCGATTCAAGCCACAAGAAAACACACCCATAGGTCGCTACACTCAAGAAACACACACAGTCGATACCGCACATCAACACAAGCATCCATGAAACCCTAGATCAATACACATGATGCCACCTCATCAACCAAGGCACAAATAAGGTGCCCATAAGCACCATTCTCTCTCATGATGCTAAGGCACAAAAGGAACAACCGACATGCGATAAATTGCGAGATAGAACCGCAACATGGGTAAATTGCAACTTGGTACAAGACAAGCATAATTAGCTTAAACATCAACCAAACATGGACAAACTGAAAACATAAACATGTGACATGTTATTAACGTGCATTATATGATCAAATTAAGGTTAAAGCATCTTATAAAGCAAGTCAAACACAATTGGCACTAAACTAGGCCATGGGTCTTACAACCATAAACCTTAACAAGGATTTTTCATCGTGAAATCCTACGCAAAAAGAGGTGGGTACTTCCTACGCATCTCATCCTCAATCTCCCATGTGGTTTCCTCTACACCATGATGATGCCACAAAATCTTAACCAAAATGATGTCCTTCTTCTTCAACATCTTGATTCTCCTATCTAGGATCAACACAATACCTTCCACATAGGACATGTCCTCATCTACCTGAACCTCCACTAGTTGTAGCACCAACTCTGTGTCATGGTGACACTTCCTCAACATCTAAAAATGAAACACCTGATGCAACCTACATAAATTAGGTGCCAGTTCCAACTTATAAGCCATCTTCCCAACATGGGTCACCACAGGGTAATGTCCCATATACCTGGGAGCAAACTTACCCTTCTTCCCAAACCTCAACATGCCTTTCCAAGGAGAGACCTTGAGATACACCTTATCTCCTACTTGGAACTATAACGATCTATGATGATTATTAGCATAATATTTCTACCTATCCTAGGATACCTTCAATTACTATTGCATCATCTTAATCTTCTCTACCGTCTATTGCACAAGCTCAGGAACCAGAAGCTAAAATTCACTAGACTCGTACCATTACAATGAAGACCTACAATGTCTCCCATACAAAGCCTCGTACGGTGCCATATTAATGCTCCTCTGATAACTATTATTGTATGCAAACTATATCAAACTGAGGTGCCCATCCCAATTGTCCAAAAACTAGAGGACAAAAGCTCTCAATCGATCTTCCAAAATCTATATAGTCCTCTTAGACTATCTATCTATCTATAGGTGAAACATTGTACTGAGACTCAACTGCATACCCATAGTTGTGTGCAGACACTCTAAAAAGCATTTGGTAAACTGAGGACCTCTATCCAACATGATGGTAGATGGAATACCATGAAAATGCACTATCTCATCCACATATATCTGAGAAATCTTCTCTATTTTATATGGTGTCTTCACTAGGAGGAAATGCACTGACTTGGTCAACATATCAACGACCACCCAAATAGAATCATGGCCTTTGGCTGTCCTAAGAAGTCAAACCAAAAATTCCATCATGACATAATCCCATTTCCACTGTGGTATAGGCAATAGTTTCTAGGTCCCTACAAGTTTTTGATGCTCAACCTTAACCTACTGACACATAGGGCACTTCACCCCAAACTCGACTATGTTTCTCGTCAAGCCAGGCCACCAATACAAATCTTTCACATTGAGGTACATCTTGGTTCTACCTAGATGCATAGCATACATCAAAGAGTGAGCCTCTTCCAGATTCAACTTCCTTAGATCATCTACATTAGGTACCACTACTATGTCGTGGTAATATACTATCCCAACCTATGAATTGTGGAAGTCATCACACTTTTTGCTACCAAACTCTACTCAGATCTGCTGAATCACATAATCATCACGTTACACATCTCTAATCAGCTACCTTAACGTAGGATTTACTTATAACTGAGCCAACAAGCCTACCAAAAAGAAGATTTACATCTTCACATTCATCTGACACAAGGAGACCAACATGTCTCTATTATGGCATACCAATGAGCATAACTGTGCCTTTTCAGTGGATGATGATGAAGAAGACTTCATGATCAAAGAATCTTCCACCACATTTATCTTCCCTGGATGGTAGTCTTTAGTGCAATCATAATCCTTGATCAACTCTATCCAACGTCTTTTCCACATGTTCAACTCCTACATCGAGAAGATATACTATAGATTCTTGTGGTTGGCGAAGATCTAACACTTCTCACCATAATGGTAGTGTCTCCATATCTTCAAAGCATGGACCACCACAGCAATCTCTAGATCATGTGTTGGGTAGCTCTCCTCATGTTTCATAAGTTTTCTCAAAGCTGAAGAAATCATGTTATTGTCTTACATCAACACACAAATTAAACCGTTCTTCGACACATCACATAAGATGATGTTGCCCTTTCCCTACTATGGTAGAGCCAACACTGGTGTGCTAGTTAACTTTTCCTTTAAAAGTTGGAAAGAACGATAAAACTTGTCATCCCAAACAAATGGTATACCTTTCCTCATCAACTTCATTAGGGGTAATGTCATTGTTTAAGTTCTTGATAAACCTCCCGTAATATCTTGCTAGGCCAAGGAAATTACAAACCTTTGTCGATGTCTTTGACTGCTCCCATTCTAACACAGACTGAACCTTCCTAGGGTCCACACACACACCTTCGACAGATATGACGTGTCCCACAAAAGACACCTCATTCAGCCAAAACTTACACTTGATGAAATTAGCATATAGTTTGTGGTATCTCAACAAGGTTAGCACTTGTAGTAAATGTTCCTCATGATGTTGGATATCTCTAGAGTAGATCAGGATGTCATCTCTGAACACCACCATGAACTGGTCAAGATAAGGATGGAACACCCTGTTCATCAGATCCATGAATGTTGCTGGTGCAGTGGTTAGCCCAAAAAACATAACCACATACTCATAGTGACCATACCTAGTCCTAAAAACTTACTTGGGTATGTCATCCCCCTTGATCCAAAACTGATGGTATCCTGGCCTCAAATCTATCTTCAAGAACACTGTGGCACCTCACAACTAGTCAAACAAATCATCTATATGTGGCAAAGGGTACTTGTTCTTAATCGTGACCTTGTTCAACTGTCAATAATCGATGCACAACCTCATGCAACCATCCTTATTCTTAACAAACAACATGGGAGCACCCCAAGGATACATGCTCACTCTAATAAATCCCTTCTCAAGCAAATCCTACAACTTCTTCAGCTCTTGCATCTTAGCTGGTGTTATCATGTATGATGTGTGCGCTATTGGATGTGTATTGGGTACTAGATTGATCTCAACGATAATCTCTCTAGGAGGGGGTACGCTGGAAAACTCATCAGGAAACACATCTTCAAACTCACAAACAACTAGCACCTCCTAAATACTATTATTTTTCACCTTGGTATCACCACATGTGCAAAAATGCCTCACAACCTCATCTCATCAGCCTCTCTGGTGTCATAGCTGACACTAGACACGTGGGAAGAATTGGAAGACCCATGAAACATCATCATCAAAAAATGTTTCCACCTTGTCACTACATTCCAAGACCATCCGATACTTCTCCAAAGTGTCCATTCCAAGGATCCATGCATGTCAAGTGGTATAAGATCTACTTGAATGATGTGTCTTGAGAAAGAAATAACGCATGATGGACACACCTCCCGCAACTTGGAGGAACCAACCAAAGGGGTTTCTAAGCAAAGACTATTACATCTACAAATAATAGGAAAAGAATATTTAGCTATCACTTCTCTTATGATAAAAGAGTGTGTAACACCCGGGTCAACCAAAACAGATGTAAAGCAGGAAGAAGACAAAAAATAATGAAATAACTCCATCTAACCTGTCATGACCTAAGGGTTGACTAGTCCTTTCGAATTACTCATAGAATACAATCGAGCCATTGCCTATTGTCTCCCCATCCTCTACTAGATTTTCTAGAAGAGCTAGCCTATGATGGCTAACTACATCCTCTACCACCACCACTACTGAACTGTCATTGTTGTGACCATTGCTGACTCTGTCTTGGCTATTGTCTCACCTCAGCCTCTGCTCTTACTTGGAGAGAAATGAGACTGGACCACCGACCTTTGTTGTGATTGAGGTGCTGAAAATGTAGGCTTCTTGAAGCCTTCAAAAGATTATCCTTGATACTACTCTGGTCTCTTCTTGGCATTCGCCTCAGACTTCTCTACAACTGACCGTTCTATCTGCCTCATGGACTCCACAAATGTGACAAACTACTCCCTATTCTCTAAAGATAACACCATATTCATCAACTCTGAGCTCAAACCTTTCTTAAATCACATGATCCTCTCCTTGTCTATAGCATCCATATGTAGACAAAACCTCAGAAGTTCCATGAACTTTGCCTCATACTCATTGATCATCATAGATCCTTATATGACTCTAGACCTGTGTTTTGGGATAAACGTATTTGATTTGGCTTGATTATATGTTTATAACATTTCTATAGTCCTTTCAGATGATCTTAGGGGTTGTGAAGAGCTTAAGTCTCCAGTTTGATCTTGTTTGTGCCTTGTGTGCTTATTTTGGGGAAATTTACAATTTAACCATTTGTTGGGGCATTCTTGTAGATTTCCACCTCTAGAATGTTCCTTCTCTCTCTTGGCTTCATGAGAGAGGTTTTGGTGCTTTGGGGTTCCTTGTTTGACCCTTGGTTGAGTGGTGTCACCCCTAGTGTTGATTAGGGCTTCTAGGGTTGGTGTGCCTTGACCTTGTGACCCTTGTTGGTTTGTCTCAACCTAGGTCATGACCTAGGGCTTGGTTCGAGGGTATCATGGTTGACACACCTTTCCTAGGTGTGGTTGTCTTGACTGAGATGGTCTTGGGTGATCTTGGGTTGATATGGTTGCCTTAATGAGTGTAGTATCTCAACCTAGGGTGCGTGTGGTGATCCCCTTGTCGCAACCTTGTTGTGTTTAGTGGTGTGTCATGACCATGTGGGTGATCAAGGTGGTCGAGCCCCAACCTAGAGTATATATCCATGTCTTTCTTTTAGGCCTTATGTGGTTTCATGTTAGTTTCTTGGGTGTACAAGTGTCCCTTTGAAGCCCTATCTTCTTGACACCTCATCTCTTACCCTACCTCTCTCCTCCTTTGTTGTATAAACCCTCTTTTCTCTGTGTATATGATCTTTTTTAGCCATCTTCTTCCTCCTGTCCCTTGTGATCTTCCTTTGAGCTTAGTGGAGCAAGAAGAAGTTGTTATTCATGCTTTGGAGGTGGTCAACCTTGCATGTGAAGTTTGTGGTGATCCTTGGTCATCTTCAACCTTGGTGAGTGTTCATCTTTCCTCTTTGGTGTTTTTCTTGGACCTTCTACCCCACCTTCTTCCTCTCTTTTCTCGAACCTAAACTATGGTTCGTCCATGTTGGTCATTTTGGAGAGAAACTCCTTATCACAAGGGTCATAGACCATGTTTTGACAAGGTAAACCCAAGTGTGAGGAGGGTTTCTTCTCCCTTTTTCTTTTGGGTCAGACTAGAGCTTTTCAGCTCTACTTTCTTGGGTGATCTTTGACCATGGGTCTTCTCTTTCTTGAGGTGTTCTTGTGGCCGAGAGTGGAGCTTTTGGTGGTGTTTGATCATCCTTGGCAATCTTGTGCTTGGAGCTTGCCTTCTTTGGAGTGATCTTCTTTAAGGCGGGTTACATAACTCTTAACCTTCTCTATTAATGCACCTTTCTTAAATGCATGTTGTTGTTTTCTCTCCCTAAATGTTTCCTTAAAACAATAGTAGATAGTGATAGACCTTAGAACTTGGATAATGTTTAGATCATGCTTGGTTTAGATGTAATCTGAAACCCTAATTTTCCTTTGTACCTGGTTTTAGTGTTTGTGGTGCATGGTGGTTTTACTTCCTTATTGACCTTGGTTTGAGTTTCATGCATGATGATCGAGTGTTTTAGTGTTCTATGAAGTTTTGGTTTGGTTTTGGTGGTAATGATCTTGGTTTCTCTCTCTAGTTGGGGCCCCTTTTCATAGCTCATGTGTTAGGGTTTGGAAACCATTTTGGAGAGGCATTTTCCTTCATGAAGATGGTAGTGTTCCATGTTTTCCTCTTCTATGTTAGTTGTGTTTACTGCTATTTTGATCTTGGTTGATCTTGGTTTGATGATGGTCTTTTACTTTGGTAGTAGTTCGACTATCGGTGGTCACCACACCTTGATCTTTCTTGGGTCGTGACATCTTAGTTTTGTATCGCGGATGTGACGCCGAGTTTGCCCTAGTTTTGGTCGCGGTCATAATGCCATGTTTTTGTCAGGGTTGTGATGGGAAAACATCACAGTTGCAATGTTGCCCGGTGTTTTTTTGTGACGCTAGTTTAAGATGGGTCAAGGTGTTTTGTTTTGGTGGTGTTGGGTCATGACTTGAAGGTTTGTGACCTTGTCCGGTGTTGTAGTTGCGACCATGTTATGTTGTGGTCGTGACCCCTTTAGTAGTGCATGGCAGAGACACCATGCCCTTGCCCTATCAGGGTCGTGGTAGTAGGTGGGTTGGTGGTCATGATGATTGGTTAGTTTGGTGGTCATGATGCCTGTTCAGTGTCGAGTATGGACACCTAGTCTGTGTGGAGTCGATGTCTAGTTGGTGTGTGGTTGTGACCTTTTCCAAACACCATGATATTATATACATATACACGCACATGATAATGTTTCCTAGTATTGTTGACATAATGAACTATGCATGGTTAATTGATAATGTTTCTTAAGACTAGAGTGTTCCACGAATGTGGGAGGTTCACGCCTAGGGTTTAATGCTTGTATGTATCTATAAAACCCTAATAAGCTAAGAATGGAACTCTAAACCTAATTATGGATTATGTGATGTGTTTTCTTTCACTCTAATTGAGATGGACACCTTGTACCGATGTTTTTTCTCTCTTATTTATAAGCCCTTAACCTTGTAGGTGATATGCATGCCATGGCTTGTATATGCTATGGTGGTGATTATACGATATAGTGGGGTGCTTATGCACACTAGTGAGGCTTGATGTGATGAGATACATGTACGTTTAATGTGATAGGTCCTATGATCTGGTGACAAATTGATGCCTATTTAGAGGTGATATCCTTAAGTGATGCAATCTAGGGATGATAACCCATGGTTATAAGTGAATTTGGTGATTGCCTTATGAATGGCAGAGCAATGAGTATCATGTGGTGATTGTGTGACAAGTTCACACCTTGTACTTTTTATATCTTCTGAAGTTGCAACACACCTTTATTCTTGTAGAATCTATTTTAGATGTATACGTTATAAATTGATTGATGCTAAAAGTCACCCAATTGACAACTAATCAAGTGAAACCTCATCATGTAGTTGCCCTATTGCATAGATCCATTCTAGTGTCAGCTTTATTTGCTGGATTGGTGAAATGCGTTTAACGTTGAGTGCATATTTTTTAATATGTGGGGTGCAAGTTGAGTATCTCCTTGTGTCCTTGATTATAATTGTATGAGACAACCATGTGTGAGCCGATCTCCTTGCTATATGGATGGCCATGCGTGAGCCACTACTTATTTTAAGAATGTCCATGTGTGATCCTATTCTTTTAGCATCATTACATGTACCAAGGTGGGATAAGTGTTTATATATGGATGGCCATGCATGAGCCGATCCTTCTATGACTATATGTCACCTTCAACAATTGACTTTTATGTCTCTACAAGTGTTCTCTTTTGCTGACCAAGGGGTGTGGAGATGTAATGGATTCTAGCTCTTCCGTTGACCTTGCATGTCATCGTCGGTTGCCCTTCATGGGGGTAGTTGGATTTTGGTGGTACGACTCAAATCTTTGGGGCATAATAAAAGACGTAATACAGCCATGTGGTATATGTGCTTAGGGTAACATATGTCTCACATTGATTGAGCCTTTGCCTTATCTTTTTACTGACTTCATGATTTATAATATGGTAAGAGAAGTCAACTGTTATACATGTTCTTCATATTCCCTTTTAGAATATAACTTGATCTACTATTCAGTGGTAGATGTCTAGTCTTAGTTATCCTGCTTAATCTATTGAGTACATATCTTGTAGCTGAATTTTCTCAATCTGCTTGGTATGTTGTTTTACCTACTTAGCTTACGTGTTCTTTAATAGCATTGGAGGAGAGTTATATCTCTCACTAGGATGTTTGGTCTCACCCTATGGGTTTTCACATCTTTTAGTTGGTCGTGCATAAAGAGGTAGATGTTTTACAATTGAGGAAGAACATCAATAAGAGTAGTAGTTGATAAGGTTGGATGTGTTGCTAGTCTTTTAGTGTTAGAGTTCTAGATTCATACTTGAACACTCAGGTCCTTGGGGTATTTTTGAGATTTTGGTGGTTGTGTGACCGATACAAGGTTTTTGCATGTATGCCATGGTTGTATAGTTAAGACAAATGTACATGTATATATGTGGAACCAGTATCTTGTGTGACAAGTTGATGACATGAACGTTGATCTACAATTATGTAAGCACCATGTGACATGTTAGGTGTTGCATGTAGAAGGTTTTGTGGACTCATATATAATAAGTTTGTGACTTATGGTGCTTTAATGAAAATAGTTTTATTTTCCTACGTTTTCTAGTGATTTTCTTGCTTAGTGTTGTTTCTACTTTTGGTTTTGAGTAATCTCGTTTGTGGCGTGTCGGGTCATCACAGTTTGGTTGGTATCCGATCTTTAGGTTTTCTAAGTCTATAGGGACCTAGGACTAGGGCGTTTGTATGTTCTAGTATCCTCCAGTCTATCTTATAGTGACTTCTGCTTACGTAGAAGAAAAAGAAGAGTCAAAAAGATTGGAGAACACAAAGAACACGTTGTAGAGAGTGGAGTTGTTGCACTAAGTGGGGTGCGAGGAGGCAGGTTGTTGAGGATAGGGCACCTGAGATGCCCCAGTTAGACTCGATAGTAGTGGCCAATCCTACCTTTTAGACCTTGTTTGGGCAGTTCAGGGTGACGATCAACTAGTATGAGGTGAAGTTTATGGAGTTGTTGAGGTTTTTCTCTCGTATGGCCGCTACAGAGCAAGAGGAAATTAGACATTTTGAGAAGTGGTTAAGTGCAGAGTTGACGACCCTAGAATCAGCCTTAGAGAATAGAGAGCATTTTTTCCACATTTGTTGAGCCAAATCAAAGGACAGAGAGACCTATGGTTGAGAAGTGTGAGGAAGGTGCTAAGAAGAGACTGACACAGTACCAAGGACAAACTTCAAGAGGGCTCAGGAATCCTAGGTTTTCTGCACTGCCAGCTCAGTAGTGGTCACTGAGTAAGTGCAGAAGCCACAACCTTCCACCTATTGGAGCCCATAACACAACATCCATGTTAGTGGCAGGGCCGTCTAGGCCACAATGCGAGACCAGGACCTGCTACAAGTGTCGACAGGTGGGACATCTGAGGTGGGCATGTCCATTGAAAAGTAATAAGGTGACCTAGCCATCGAGTTCAAGTAAGCAGGGCTCACAAAGATAATAGTTAGTAGAAGTGGAGGATGGGGATGTGGATAGATGTCATAGATTGGTTCCTCTGGATAAGGGACAACTAGGTTTTACACCTTGAGTCAACTAGGGGGAGAGATCAACCTACAAGTAGAGACAAGTCAGAATAAGTTATTTGTTTCTAATATGCCTACATCTTCTTTACATCTATTTTAAATTGACCTAAGTAGGATATTGAGGTAGAGAATTAGAGGTGGTACCCATCTCTTTTCATTGAGGATTTCGGGGGTGAAATCCCTATTTGAGGTTTATGGCTTGTAAGACCCTTGACCTATGTTTTGGGTTAACCATATTTTCTTTGCCTTGATGATGTATTTAGAACCTTTCTCTAATCCTTTGATATGATCTTAGGTCTTGTGGAGAGCATAAGTTTCTAGTTTGAGCTTGTTTGGATGTTGTTTGTGCCTTGTGTGCTTATTTTGGGGCAATTTGCAATTTACCCATTGGTGGGGGTATTCTTGTACATTGCCACATGTAGAATGTTCTTTATCTCTCTTGGCTTCATGTGAGAGGTTGTGGTTCTTTGGGGCACCTTGTTTTACCCTTGGTTGAGTGGTGTCACCCCTAGTAGTAATTAGGATTTCTAGGGTTGGTGTGCCTTGACCTTGTCAACCTTGTTGGTCTGTCTCAACCTAGGCCGCAACCTAGGTCTTGGTTGGAGGGTGTCATGGTCGAGACACCTCCATTAGGTGTGGGTGTCATGACCGACATGGTCTTGGGTGATCTTGGGTCAAGATGTTTTCCTTTGTGAGTGGAGTGTCTCGACCTAGGGTGTGTGTGATGACCCCCTTGTCGCGACCTTGTTGTGTTGAGTGGTGTGTCGCGACCATGTGGGTGATCAAGGTGGTCGAGAGCCAACCTAGAGTGTATCACAATGTCTTTCATGTGGGCCTTATGTGGTTGCATTCTAGTTTCTTGGGTGGACAAGTGTCCCTTTGAAGCCCTATCTTGTTGACACCTCATCTCTTGCCCTACCTTTCTACTCCTTTGCTATATAAACCCTCTTTTCTCCATGCATACAATCGTTTTTGGCCATCTTATTCCTCCTTTCCCTTGTCCTCGTCCTTGGAGCTTGGTGGAGAAATAAGAATGTGTTCTTGGTGCTTTGGAGGTGGTTCAACCTTGTATGTGGAGTTCGTGGTGATCCTTGGTCATCTTCAACCTTGGTGAGTGTTTAGCTTTCCTCTTTGGTGTTTTCCTTGGACCTTCTACCCCATCTTCTTCCTCTCTTTTCTCATCTCTAGACCACGGTTCCTCCATGGTGGTCATTTTGGGAGAGAAACTCCTCATCACAAAGATCATAGACCATGAATTGACAAGGTAGACCCAAGTGTGAGGAGGGTTTCTTCTCTCTTTCTCCCTTTCTCATTTAGCCTGGCCTAGAGCTTTTTGGCTCTCTTTTCTTGGGTTATCTTTGGCCATTGTGTCTTCTATTTCATGAGGATTTCTTGTGGTCAAGAGTCAAGCTTTTGGTGGTGTTTGGTCATCCTTGACGATCTTGTACTTGGAGATTGCCTTCTTTGGTTCTTTAAGGAGGGTGATATAACTCTTAACCTTCTCTATTAATGCACCTTTCTCACATGCATGTCAATGTTTTCTCTCCCAAAATGTTTCCTTAACATGGGAGTAGATGGCGATAGACCTTAGAAATTGGATAATGTTTATATCATGCTTGGTTTGGATGCAATATGAAACCCTAATTTTCCTTTATACCCGATTTTAGTGTTTGTGGTGCATGGTGGTTTTAGTTCCTTCTTGACCTTGGTTTGAGTTGCATGCATGATGATTGCGTGTTTCAATGTTATATGAATTTTTTATTTGGTTTTGGTGGTGATGATCTTGTTTTCTCTCTCTAGTTGGGGTTCCTTTTCATAGCTCATGTGTAAGGGTTTTGGTAACCATTTTGGAGAGGCATTTTCCTTCATGAAGATGGTGGTGTTCCATGTTGTCCTCTACTATTTTGGATGTGGTTTACCTCTATTTTTATCTTGATTGTTCTAGGCTTGAAAATGGTCTTTTTCTTTGGTAGTAGACTGACTATCGGTGGTCACTACACCTTGATCTTTCTTGGGTTGTGACATCTTAGTTTTGGGTCGTAGATGTGACGCTACATTTACCCTAGTTTTGGTCATGGTCGTAACATCGTGTTTTGGTTGGGTCATGATGGGAGGACATCATGGTCGTGACATTGTTTGGTGTCATTTTGTGATGTTGGTTTAAGACGGGTCGAGGTATTTTGTTTCTACGGTGTTGGGTCGTGCCTTGAAGGTTCGTGACCTTGGCTGGTGTTGTGGTTGCAACCAAGTTATGTTGTGGTTGTGACCCCTATAGTAGTGCATGGAAGAGACATCATGCCCTTGCCCTATAGAGGTCGTGGTACTAGGTGGGTTGGTGGTCGTGATGATTGGTCAGTTTTGTGGTCACGATGCCTATTCAGTGTTAGGGTTGGGATGCCTAGTCTGTGTGGAGCCAACGTTTGGTTGGTGTGTGGTTGTTACCTTCACAAAACACCGTGATATTATATACATATACACGCACATGATAATGTTTCCTTGTGTTGTTGACATAATGAACAATTCATGGTTAATTGATAATGTTTCTTAAGCCTAGAGTGTTCCACAAATGTGGGAGGTGTCATGCCTAGGGTTTAATGCTTGTATGTATCTATAGAACCCTAATTGGCTAAGCATGGAACTCTAAACCTAATGTTTCACTCTAATTGAGATGGACACCTTGTACTGATGTTTTCTCTCTCTTATTTATAAGCCCCTAACCTTGCAGGTGATATGTATGTGATGGCTCTTTTATGCTATGGTGGTGATTATACGATACGGTGTGGTGCTTATGCACACTGATGAGGCTTGATGTGATGAGACACATGCATGGCTTAATGTGATAGGTCCTATGATCTGGTGATGGCTTGATGCCTATTGAAAGGTGGTATCCTAAAGTGATGTGATTTAGGGATTGAGATCCCATGGTGATAAGTGACTATGGTGATCGCCTTATGAATGGCATAGCAATGAGTATCGTGTGGTGATTGTGTGACAAGTTCACACCTTGTACATTTTATATCTTCTAAAGTTGTAACGCACCCTTATTTTTGTAGAGTTTATTTTATATTTATACGTTGTTACTTGATCAATGCTAAAAGTCACCCAATTGGATAACTAATCAAGAGAAACCTAGTCATGTAGTTGCCATGTGCCATAAATCCATTCTAGTGTCAATTTTATTTGCTGGATTGGTGAAATGAGTTTAACTCAGAGTGCATATTATTGAATATAGGGAGTGCAAGTCGAGTATCTCCTTCCGTCCTTAATTACAGTTCTATGAGACGACCACACGTGAGCCAACCTCCTTGTAATATGGATAGCCATGTGTGAGACACTCCTTCTTTTAAGAACGACCATGTCTTAGCATGTTCATTTCACGGTGTTACCTATACCAAGGTGGGCTAAGTGTTTATATATGGACATCCATGCATGAGCCAATCCTTCTGTGACTATGTGTCACCTTCAATAGTTGAATTTTATGTCTTTGCAATTGTTCTCTTATGCTGACCAAGAGGTGTGGAGAGGCCATGGATTTCGGCTCTTCCATTGACCTTGTGTGGCACCATTAGTTTCTCTTCATAGGGAGAGGTTGGATTTGGGTGGTACAACTACAATCCTCAGGCATAATAAAAGACATAATACAACTGTGTAGTATATGTGCTTAGGAAGACATACATCTTACATTGGTTGAGCCTTTGCCTTATCTTTTTACTGATTTCTTGATTTATAAGATGGTAAGAGAAGTCAACTACTGTACATGTTCTTCATATTCCTTTTTAGAACATAACTTTATCTACTATTTAGTGGTAGTTGTCTAGTCTTGTTTAACCTGCTTAATGTATTGAGTACATATCTTGTAGTTGAATCTATTCAATCTGCTTAGTATGTTGTTTTATCTGCTTAGCTTACCTATGCTTGAATAGCATTGGTAGAGAGTTATATCTCTCATTGGGATGTTTAGTCTTACCCTGTGGGTTTACACATCTTTTAGGTTGTCGTACACAAAGAGGTAGAGGTCATGCAACCGAGGAAGAGTAGAAGAAAGAGCAATAGTTGACAAGGTTGGATGTGCTGCTAGTCTTTTGGTGTTAGAGTCCTAGAGTTGTCCCTGTACACTCAAGTCCTTGTGGTGTTTTTGAGATGTTAGTGGTTATGTAACCAATACGAGGTTTTGTCCTGTGTGCCATGGTTGCATAGTTAAGACAGATGTACATGTATATATATGTGGAACCAGTATCTTGTGTAACAGGTTCGATCTATAGTGATGTAAGCTCCATGTGACATGTTATTTGTTGCACGTGACATGTTTTGTGGCCACATATGTAGTAAGTTTCTGTCTTATGGTGCTTTAATGAAATCGGTTTTATTTTCCTATATTTTTTGGTGATTCACTTGCTTAGTGTTGTTTTGGCTTTTGGTTTTGAGTAATCTCATTTGTGGTGTGTCGGGGCATCACACTTCTTATCCACATAAGTCTCCAAGAAGTATCGACTCATGAACTCCTGTCAAAAATCTTTCCAACTGATCACCACTCTAGGCCTCTTCTTGTTATAACCTCAAATTTCCTATGTAATGAAAGGTGTATTTCTCTTTTAAAGAATAAATGAAATCTATTTTTGATTTGTGATGGATTTTGTGTGTTTTGGCATTGATTGATTGATAATGGGCTTTGTTGGCCATTGAGCCCAATTGAAAAGAAAAGAGAAATAAAAAGGAAAAGGATTTAATTAATAAAAGGAGAATATGTGAAACAGACTTTTATAAGAGGATAAAGGCAAATAGATATTTCCCAAGGTGGGAATTCGTGCCTTTAGGTTTTCTTGAGGTCCAAGGGACCCAAAATAACAAGATAATGGCAAAGGGAAAAGAAATACTATTTAAATTTGCATTAAATGATGGATAACTTGGGAGGGAAGGGAACCTTCTCATCCGTTAGAATTTGTTTCCCAAATTTAATAAATATTTAGATAATTCCAAGACTAAATTTCCCTTAAAATTTTAAACAAAAAGGAGATATGGTTTAGGAGATATGAATTTCTCAAGTTATCTCCAAAATATGGAATTATTTTAATAATAGGAAAACGAATTTCCTTATTGGTTGATCGCGAGTAATGAGATCTGTTGGATCTTGATCCGACACTTGTCATTCATCATCTAGTCCCACATGGACTGGGACTCTGCCAAGTTGTAGAGGGATTTTCCCTCTTAATTTCCTCGTGATCCTGAGGGTGTGCAAGCCCGTTCTTAGTTCCTTTGAATTCAGGAAAGAAAATCGAAGGGAACCATTCCTACTTTGTAGGGGTTTGGCCGTTGATTGGGAGAATCCCCAATCCAACAGGAACTACCTCTGACCCTATATATAGGGGAGGGTGTGTGAGGGCACCAGCATGCAAACTCATCCACCCACGACCTTCAAAAAGCTGCAAGGAGCGTTTTTGCACGATTAATTTGAAGTTTAACCCTGACCTACCCCCCTCGTTCACCCAGTTTGCCTCGCTGGAGTCTGGTGAGTTAGCGGCGGTGCTAGCGTGACTAGGATGAGCAATTGACGGCCTCGTCAGGTTCGGTGAGGGATGGAAGAGCCTTCTGTATCCTAGTCTTACTCACAGGTCGCCAATATCCCAGAGTCAACCGTAAGGTTGACCATTGCAGCAACAAGCAACGTCGTGAGGTTGAAGAAGAAGACCCCGTGAAATTACCCGAGTGCCCTCCCATCTCCTTCTATCCAGGTAAGGAAATTTTGGTCCTTTGCAACGTAAATCAAATATAGGTGCATGGATTGTGAGTCGTGGGATGCCGCGTGGTCCAGCGGACCATGGATTAAACGATCCTCATTTTTCTAGGGTTTTTGAATAAATCAGTAAAAAGGATTTTCATTACAAAAATCATATCTTTTGCTAGAAAACTCGGATGAGAAAAGTTTATACATGAAAATTGATCAGAAAAATATGAATAATAAGTTAAAAATAGTTTGGAAATATAATTCAGTATCGTTTTGCAAAAGTGTATACTTTTTATGGAAAAAGTATTAATTTGTGGTTAGAAACCCTAATTGGTGATAAATGATAAATTTAATATTGCAAATAAGTTAATTCGAGTATGGTTAACTTGTTTAATGATAAAGATAAATCTTAACCTATTTTGAAAATGAAATTGCAAGATTTAGGGTTTTAAACCTAATATGATGGTTAATGTACTTAGAAACCCTAAATAGGAGAAAAAGGGAAGAAAAGAATAGTTAATCCAAAATTAGGGTTTCATGTTGCTAAAAGATGATCTTAGGATCTTTTGTGAAAGAAATATGAGATAATTAGTGTTTGTGAATAATTTTATAAAATTGGGGTCTAAAATAATAAAAATGAAATGGAACCCTAATTGTAATCAAAACCCTAAAAAGGACTATTAGCCCTAGGAAACAACTATACCATGATGCATGATTAATGATAGGAAAATTGGATTCTTATTTCAGGATCAACTTGGGTGTGCTTTCTTAGTTTCTTGATTGGTTGAATTATTTCTACATTCAAGTCATCTTGATAGGTATGTGGTTAATTATGGTTAATCACATTAGTTTCCTGAAGATTTTTTGGATGGTTAATCGCATTGAATGTAACCTATCAGTTTGGATGTTCACACTTACAAATTATAAAGTGACTATGATTATCACAATTGTAATATAAATGTGTATTCTCGCACCTACATGCCACCCTGATGGATGATGCAAAAGGTCAAACCCAGGAGGGAAGACCAATGGGCACCATGAGAGGTGACCCCAGACACCAAGCTCGGGAATGAGAAGGTGGTCTATGTTGCATGACTATTGGGCACCATGAGAGGTGACCCCCAGGCACCAAGCTCGGGATTGAGAAGGTGGCCTTAAGTTAATGGAAAAAGAGAAACCCTAGAGGGGATATTCTAGGGTTAGGGAAAAAGCGGTGGAGAATGACACATTGAAAATGTAAATTGGCTTGTTAATTACCTTGGTTGTGATAATAAGATTGTTAGCCATATTTGTGAAATTTTTGGTTGTCCCCACATACCGGCATATTCTTATATGATGACCGACATTTTGTTTTTCGGTGTTTTAGGTACAACCCTGAAAAGCACAAATAGTTAAGTGACACATTGTGAAAATAAGAAATAAAGTGTAAGGAGGATTAGATAGAGGAGTTTCAAGCAGTGGATAGAAATAGATTTCCAAAGTTTTAAAAGTATGCAAAGTTTTATTTTATACGAGATTTCAGTTTAGTTGGTAAAATTTCATAATTATTATTGATTAATTGTTGAACCTTTGATCCAGTTTATTGGGATAACGGCTCTGACCTCTTGGTCTACCTTAATTGGGGGTTACCGGGAGGTGTGGTTGTTACACTTCTCCTCTTTGATGGACCACTAATGTCCATAACTGCCCTTTAACAGGTACATTGCGTGCTTCACCTTATCCTCTTCAGGGATATTGAGGATCTTGAAGGCCTTCTCGAACTCATTTAACCACATGCCCGCATCTATCAGGTCCATCGTACCCACATACTCCAATGCTCCAACAAGTCGAAGCCTCTCAAAGGACTTCCTAAAACCCTGGGATTCCGCATTGGGGACCACTTCCCTTGCTTGTGGTATGCACATTCTATCCATCATAAGTGTCATTATGGCCATAAAGTGTCCAGACATGGACTAAAATGTAGGATTGGATAGAGTTGTTGGGTCGAATTGAGGTACTTCAGGCACTCCATCATCTCTTGCCTATCTCCTGGAACCAACTCCTAGTGTCACAACACTGCTCTCTAATGAATGCATATTCATCCATCATTTTGCATATTTTTCGTAGTCATTTTCATTAGATTTTCTCTTTTTAGTAATTATTGGATTAAATTGTAATTTACTCACTTCTTGAATTATTTATGAAAACACTTATCCATTTTTTCAAAATTTTCAGGTATTTTCTCCAAAGTTCATTCTGACACACTGACTTAGTGAGACAGTCATCTCACTAGTCCCAAACGGTTGGCTCACACCCCTAAAGACCCTCATTTCAGAGCCAGATAGCCACTTTGGCCTTGGCTCAATCAGCTAACTTAGCACGCCAAACGGTTGTCTTTCCTTTGCGAGATGATCATCTCATGGAGCTAGCCTCACATCACAAAGAAAGTGTCCAGCCACGTGATTATGAGTCCAATGTCTTGTTTACATAAATGGTGGTGCTAGATCAGCGCCTTAGTTGGCCAAACGTTCATTTTGAGGTCTTACTTCGAGATCAAGAAATGTGAGATGGGTACCGCCACTAGGGTTCATCCGCTACTCCAAGACCACACCACATAACACCCAGGTTGAACATTCCACTAGCCTAGACGACCGTATGGGTCATTGATTTGAGCCCAAGACTTCAGCCGCTACAACCCTTCTTAGGGTTTTGATTCAAATCTTCTAGGCACACACCCAATCATCATCAGATGACCGTCTCACTTAGCAAGACAACCGTTTTGCGGTGCACAGATAGTACTTTTTTAGCATCCACCACTTATTTGTTTTCTTTTCCCCTCTCAGGGTTTCCACCCCTCCTTCCCCTATAAAAGGAGGGGGGACTCCACTAAGAAAAGGGTCCCAATTTTTGTAGGCAATCAGTAGTGAAACTCTATTATTTTCTTTCTAGTGTAATTTTACATTCCAAAGTAATGAAGTTGGTTCTATTATTCTACATTTGGAATCTCTCTTTTTCTCATTCTTCTTCTAGCATTTTCATCTTGGAGTGGGAGACAAAGCAATCAAGCCATTTGATTGTCACCACCTTAGACTCTATGGAGATTCAAGAATTGCAGTCTATGGCTCCTTTGCTTTCTCTCCTTGTTTCTACCATCCTCACTATGAATAGCGAGTAGTTTTCTTATTGAGGTGAGGGGAGTAGCCCCTTATTCATGTTTTAATCGGATCAAGCTTTTTGCACAACTACTTTAGACAGATGGTTTTCGGTTTTAAAATTGTTGATTTAAATGAATTAATTAATCATTTTAATCGCTTGTTAATCCTAACATATGTGACTATGGAACCTGGGTTTAGAATGCCTAAACTGTGTTCATGAGGATTTGGATGCCACAATGGAAAAATTCTCTTTAAGATGAAGAACAAGGATATGTGAACACCAGGACCAATGGGTTCATGTGAAGTTCCTCTTTTGTGTTTTGTTTATGAATAAATTGCATAGCTGCTTCTATATTATTTGTCATGTATTGCTTGATCGTATTTTCATAAGGGATAATATGATGAAACTCCTAAGACTCGACACCTTCCTTTCTTGATTCAAATAGTTCCTTCTAATGCTTGTTTCAATTTGCCTCTTTTAATTTCAACAATTTTTTCTTGTCATTAGGTAATCTTTTAATTGTTCTAACCATCTTTTCCTTTTACTTCTTCTACTTTAGTTTAATATTTTCATTTCCTTGCTTTAGTGTAACCTTCTACTTTCTTTGTATTTTAATTTCTCATTCTAGCTTTGATAACCAAACCCAACTAGAATTTATTTTCTACTTTTTTTTCAAAAATACCAAAAAGAAATAATTTCAAAAATCAATCGGGATTAAAAGAAAGCAATCTTAAAAATGTTGTCCTGTGGGATCGACTTTTCTATACTAGCCTTAACTAGAAAGTTAAAAAAAGATTAAACTCTAGGATAATTATTCTAGTGAATTAGTGTGCAAACGACGTGTATCATTCTCTACATGTTCTTCATGTTTTCCAGACATATCTTTTATTCTCTTCTTCTTCTTTTGCATAAGCAGAAGTTACCATTAAATATGTCAGATGACACAAGAACTGACATGCACCCTAGTCCTATCTCCCTATAGACTCAATGATCCTCAAGCTTTGATACCAACCTTTTTATGTGACAAACCACCACCACATGACTGAGATTACTCAAAATAAAGCACGAAACTAATATTAAACTACCATATTACCATAAAATAGGATAAATTAAAACCGATTCCATATAACCACAAAAGCAAAAACATATTACATCTAAGTCCACAGACTATGCCACCCGTATTGTATATCATGCAAAAAGATATTACTTATCATTGTTCAATGGCTAATGTATCAGAAACATGTTACATATGATATCTTGTTCACAAATACAAGCCAAATATGGATAACCATGGCATACTGCCGAAAACTCGTACCGATGTACAACATCTACAAAGCACCCCAAGGACATGAGAGTACATGGATTACATCAAACCCATGCATGTCAAGTGGTATGAGATTCACTTGAATGTTGTTCCCCAAAAAGGAGATGACACAGGAAGGACACACCTCCTGCAACTCTACAAAACCAGCTAACGGGGTTTCCAAAAACAAACTATCATTCTTACGACTAATAGGTAAAAGACAACTGTCAAGCTTTTCATGAGTGACAAAAGAGTGTGTTGCACCCGGTTCAACCAAAATAGATATAAAGCAAGAAGAAGAAAAATCAGAATGAAATAACTGCATCTGACATGTCACTACTCGTGGGTTAACCACCACCTCCAGCTAACTCATAGCATAGAATCTAGTCATTGCCTATTATCACCTCCATCCTCTTCTTCCCTGAGTTGATGATCTAGCATGTGATGCTTGGCCATGTCCTCGTCCTCTTGTACCACTATTCTTCTACCTCTAAGAGCCCTATTCGCTATGCCTTGGTTGCTGGGTCACTTCATCATCCCTCATTGGACACTCCCGCTTCAGATGTCCTATCTTCCCACACTTGTAGCAAGCTTGGGTCTCAAACTACAGTCTAGATGGCCCCGTCACTGAAACTGATGCAGTGCTATGAGCTCCAACAGGTGTAAAGAGACGGCCTCTACCTTTACTCGGTGACCAATACATCATAGCACTTAACTTTTGCGACGCTGGCGGTGTAGAAAACCTCATCTTCTTAAAGCATCCTGACGATTACCCCTGGAGTTGTATAGACCTCTTCCTGGCCATCGTCCCCTGTTTCTCTATCACGGATTGCTCTGTCCTCTGGATAGACTCCACAAATGTAGAAAACCTTTCCTGATTGTCCAAAGTAGCCACCGGGGTGGACAACTTAGCATTCAACCCCTTCTCAAAATGACAAATCTGCTCGTCCTCTGTAGCAGCCATGTGAGGACAGAACCAAAGAAGTGCCATAAACTTGGCCTCATACTCATTGATCATCATGGGTCCTTATCATATCCTCTCAAACTGACTGATCTTCTCATCTAGATAGGTCCATGGAAAGTACCGACTAATGAACTCACGTTGGAACTCCTCACAACCTACAACCATTCCAGACCTCTTCTCTTCTTCTATGGCCCACCAATGGCCAACACTCCATTTCAGGAGGTACACCGCATGCTTAACCTTATCCGCCTCTGGGATGTTGAGGATCTTGAAGGCCTTCTCAAGCTCAGTAAGCCATAGATTAGGATATTTCATATCAGTCATCCCAGCATACTCCACCGCCCCCAACACAGCAAAGACACTCAAAGGTCTTCCCAATCCCCAAAGATTCTGCATTGGGAACTGGTTCCCTAGGCCAAGGTGCAAGCATCCTATCTCCCATATGCATCATCATAGCCATAAACTGCCCAAAAAGAGACTGAAAGGTAGGGTTTTCAATCGTGGCTGGGTCAAACTGGGGACCCTCAGGCACCCAATCTTCTCGTGCCTCATTCCTTGCACCAGCACCAGATGCACTGACACTGCTCTTAGTAGTGTGTTCTTCATGTTCTCCAGACATCTTTAGGCTTTTCTGCTTTTTCTACATAAGCAGGTTTCTCCGTAAGACATACTAGAGGACACAAGAACAACACAACCCTAATCCTAGGTCCATGTAGACTCGATGAACCAAAAGATCTGATACAAACCTCTCATGTGGCACCTCCCATGTAAAGTCCCAAAACTAATCGTGAAAACAAAATTAAACTAACAAACTATCGGAAAAATACTAGAAATTAAAAGCATTTTCATTCAGGTCCAAACAAAAAGAACCTTTAAATGTGAGTCCTTTCATGTCATAGGACACTTTCCATGCATGCCATCAGCCTATTCCAAATGTATATACATACATATCCATTTGTGTCCATACGTAAAAATGGTTGCAAAATCCAAAACACATATCAAAACTCATCCACAAAACACACCAAAAAACCATCCCAAAGACCTAAGTGTACATGGACGACTCTAGGACTCTAACAACAAAAGAACCACCAACAGTACTTTCAAGCTTGTCATCTATTGTCCTTCTTATTGTTGCTCAACCTTCGCTGCATGATCTTTGCCTCCTTGTGCACGTCCACCTAAAAAGATGTCGGGAACCCACAGGGTGAGATTACAAATCTCAGCGGGAGATATAACTCTCCACCAACTCTATTATTAACATGGATAAGATGATAAAAGCAAGGTAGTAAAGTCACAACCATGATAAATGGGTAATCATTATTAACAGAATAAGTAATTACTATTAGATTATGAAACATCTTAACATTATAAAAGGAATATGAAGAACATGTATATTCACTACCCACTATACTATATAAAAGCAAGCAAGGCCTCATCCGATGTTTTCATATTTGATCCTATACAAGTATACTACACAGCTGTTTACGTATTTTATTATTCCCTGAGGATTTGAGTCATAAAATCCAACCTACCATTGCTAAGTAGAAATCAATGCCATACAAGGTCTGGAAGAGATAGAATCCACGACCTCACCCCCTCGGTCAGTATGAGTGAACCTGTAGTGACATCATCAATTAGACTACTACCAGCGACATATAATCTAGTTGTACAACCCTAGCCTGCCTTGGTACAAGTCCCGGTGCTAGTGAAACTGAGCTATGGCCCACAATTGCACTCCTCCCAAGGTATGGCCCACAACCAATCATGTATCACATATTACTGAGCTATAGGCCAAAGCCACACTCCTACTAGGGTATGGGCCATAGCCAATCCTATATCGCATATCCTGGACATAAGGGGATATTTGTCCTCACCCCCGCATATTCAAAAATATGTGCTCTGAGTTAAACTCATTTCACCATTCAGCAAATGTTGACACTGAATGGATCTATGGAACAAGTTAAAGCTACATGATTAGGTTCCACTTGATTATTTAGGTCATTTAAGTGTCTTTTAGCATCAATCAAGTTATAGTGTATAAAACCATAACAAATTCTACAATGATAAGGGCATAGTATTATTCCGGCATACATATAGGGTGTGAACTTGTCACTCTATCACCACATAATGTATGTATTTTTTCCATTCACAACATCATCAAAAAATCCACATGCCATGGGATATCAATCCCTCTACATTGTTAGTAGGAACCATCCTCTCATGTCAAGACAATAACCACTGTAGGTCCTAAGGCTCAACCACCATATTCATGTATCACCTGCATAATTAGCATGCCTAACAAGGGCATATATAGTCATCATAGCACACACTAGCTATGATAATCAATTCCATGACACCTGCATGGTTAGAGGATCACAATCAAGAGAGAGATTATCACATAACATCATAGACATCCATGATAAAGGTACAAGTGAGACTTATTCAGTGTTAGGGTTTAGGGTTTCTGTTGACCTAGAGGTTATACATTGTCCATATTTTGATAATGACTCAACCCTTCCATTCATATGTATCTAATATGTGTATTCAATATTGATCTCAGGTTTTAGGTGCATGAAAAGGATCAATTTACACAAGCCCTAGCTTGTTAAAGTTCAAGTCAAATGCAATGCAAGTGTGCTAATAAGGAAATCCCTTCAAACAACCTTAGAAGTATTTTGTAATCACTTGTATTGATGATGTGACTTGTAACTAAGATGAGAAAAATATGTGGGACACTTAGTACCAAATTTTAATCACTTTTAATCAAATTAGAAAATCAATCACAGACTGTTGATCGGTCAATTTTCAATCTCAACTGATCCCTTGGATTAATTTTTGGATGATGTGCATCGACCGAGTTGTGCATTCACAAAACTCGACCAAATGACTTACTGACCAAATATGATTTTAGCTGATTAGTCTAGTTTCCCAGGATAAACATGACTAATAGTTTGAAAATTGGGCTTGTCTTTTAGCCGATTGGTCGAGTTACCTTTATTGAAACTCGACCGAATGTACTATACGAAAAATGCAGAAAAAGTGATTCTAACTGTTGGTGACTTGTTTGGACGAAAATAGACCCGTTGCCTTGGGAAAAAAGGCTATATTTTGGCCCTAAGTGTTCCCCAACTCAAGGGAGCACCCCAACTATAAATAGGAACCCTTGAAGTTCATTTCAAGTTTGCTCATTCACTACATTCAAGGTTCTTACTATAGTTGAGTGTGCTACTACTCCTTGAGCCCCTTTCTCTCTCTAGTCTACACATCATTTTGTGATTGGTGAGTGAGTTAGGATTGTTGTAAGAGATCTCTACCTTTGTGCATGTAAAGCTCTCAAATCTTCCACTACTTCCCTATCCCCTTCCCTCATGAAGAAAAACTGAAGAAAGCTCCATTGAGTGAAGAACAAGATGTAGCTAGTCCTCTTCAAGGATGTTGAAGAGGTGGTGATCCAAGTGAAGGAGAAGGCAAAGGCTGAAGATCCAAGAGGAGAAGCATAGTCCTTTAAGGCGGAAGACTTGAGCTTGAGTGGGTAAGACCTAGGTGAAGGTTGAAGACTCAAGCTAAGTGTGTAAGTTCTTTTTTAAGGTGGAGATCTCTTGGTGGTTGTGTTGGTATGTATGCCCTGAGAGCCAATCATGTGATGATTGGTGGGATACATTAAGATTGATTTGATAAACATAAAAAGGTGAGCTTCCAATTCTTTCTGGTTTAGTCATATGAGATAGTGATAGAATAGATTGAATGTCTAGAGAATGACAGTACTCAATGACGTATGCCTTCGGGTTCATGACCTGAACGATGAGATCATAAGGATGCTAAGAGTTTGTACATTCTTGTTATGTCCCTAGTCGGATGTCATTGTGGAAGGTAGATAGACAACAATGACACACAAGACTAGATTGTGGTGTTGGTTGATGATAGAATCTCATTAGTCATGATATAGAGATATCAAACCAAACACATAGGTACTTGTTAGAGAACAAGGTACCGGACAGACCCACCGTGAGTTTGACACATGGAACCATGAGATGGTAGTCACAGTCAGTACTCGCAGGGATGGTGGTGAGTGTGATTCTTAGACCTGAAATCACTGCACTATACACATGTCGTTGGGCACACTTTGACATCATCAAACGCAGTCCTGAAACATGGGTTGTTATAAAGGTGATGATTGGGTGGCTTTGACACATGGGGCTTTTGAGGGGTGAGTGATAGATATGGGATTTGTCCCTCCTGAGGGAGTTTGATATCCAAGGCCACTTGATGAGTAGGATTGAGATAGGCGTGCGCACGCATGTGTGAATCAGTATGTGATATTGATGTCATACATATCTCCTTCAATCTTCTCTGAGATCAAGGAAGTGAATGAATGTTGACAGGATGACTGTTCCATGCCTCGAGTTCATTCGGGATATCAGTGACAAAGGAATTATACATTCACTGTAGCACCATTCACGGATTGTAGGATGAAAATTGTTCTCTAACTTTCTACTTTCACTTGGGTAGCACTGATGTGTGACTAGGCACCGCTCTTTGCTTGTGAAGTCATAAGTGTTATGGACTTTCACTGCCAACGTGAAATGGACCTGCAGGGTCACACACATAGGATTTAACCTGGAAGAGGAGTTTTGTCCACAAAGCAATGTTTAGATTGATTACTAAAAGAGTTTGGTAGTTCAATTAAACACTCAATCAGTCGATGGCTCAATATCGTATGGTTCAAGGTGTTGGACGCATTGATTGGAGTATCGGATTGATTGAAATCGCATTTGAATGATTCTGCACAACCTGTACTCCCAACCGATCGGTTCATGTGATGAACTGGTCGGCTGAGGTTGATGAACCGGTCGGTTCAATTGTTGAACCGATCGGCTCATGCACAGAGTGAAACAACCGGTTCAAGTGTTGAACCGATTGGTTCAACTGGTGCAATCGAGCAACTTGGGAAAGTAGGATTGGTGAGAATTTTCTTTTCGTTTCAAATTGCCCAATTCGATTGGGAATAATATTGGTATTCGATACCAATTGGGAAAGAAACAAGGAAAGTCAATCGGGAACCAAACTGGAACCCCAACTGACCGGTTCATGAGTGAACCGATCGGTTCAAGGGTCCCAAACGATCGGTTCAGTAGTGAACCGATCGGTTCAGGTCCCCAACCGACCGGTTCACTTGTGAACCGATCGGTTCAGGTTGCGAGATGGTTGCTTTTGGTGGAAAATCCCGAACCCTTCTAGTCCTGCTTTAGTCCCGCATTGCCCGGGATGGAGAACCCTGTCCCATGACTCTCCTATATATATAGGGGTATTGGGGGCTTCTCAAAGTACAGCTCAGTGCAACCAGTTGCTCTGCAAGTTGTCGTTCTCTCTGGTTTTGGTAACCATGAGAGAGCCCGAGCAAGTGCTTCCCGCAAAAGGGAGGTGCAGCAAGGGAAGGACAACTGCAGTTGCAATAGGAGGCAGGAGAGCGTGTTGGTGACTAGTACGTCAACAGGAGGGTGCGACTCCTTCCACTTACTTGTGGGACAAGGAGAGTGGAGTTCCAGGTGGTCCGTGTGGACTGCTACAGAGGCGGGAGGACACTGCCGCTTAGGAGGACAACTGTCATCCGACAGTCCGGTAGGAGGAGGAGTCGTCAGTCCCGGTGCGACCAGGAGCTGCACAGACACCGTCCAAGACCGGAGTTGAAGACCGTGCATTGCGCGAGGTATTGTCGCCGAGCAAGCCTCGGGACAAGGTATGATTCCACAAACCATCCTTTCCTATTATATAGACGTTGACGCGTTTCCTCGGTATGGGTTGGGGGAGAATTTTTTTTTGTTTCCGCTGCCTTCTCTGTCTCCCCTAAAACCCAACAGTGGTATCAGAGCCACGTCAACTGCTCTATATTTTAGGAATATTGATATGATCGATTTTGGTTTGTCGCCTTTATTTATTTCATGCGATGCGAATAATATCGGCTTTATGCATGTCCAATCCTAAATCCACAAATCCCTAATTACATATATGATATGTATTATTAATGCACTCGATACGCGTCACCCTTAAATGAGTTTTGTGGTGGATGTGTGTAGCGTGATTATGGCCTATAAACCCCTATCTGTGTGTGGTTGTTTGTGGTTGCTTGCATCTCGGTCTACGCACCTATCTTCCCTCTCTTATTCCTGATGTAACTCGAAATAATTCGAGATTCTTTCCTACCTTTGCTCCCGCCGAATGTAACTTGGGGTTTTCTTCTTTTAAGCAATGTAATAATAGGATAGATTTTTATTTCCTGTTATGTCAAAGACCGGCAGACATCAAGACGACAGCTGAAACGATCGGTTCAAGGGGTAAACCGATCGGTTGACGTTCCAGACGGTCAGTTCAAGGAGTGAACCGATCGGTTGATGACCGGTTCGAGGAGCGAGACGAGCGGGTGGCAGACATGACGAGATGCACGACGACCAGGCGAACCGATTGGTTGGAGGAGCCAACCGATCGGCTGGTGGCACCCAGACGACCGGCTGAAGAGTACATATCATTCATGTGATGAGTTGATCTACTCGGATGGCAAGGCACAAAGTTCATCTTGTACAGGTTGCATGTGATGTAGACCTAGATGACCGTGATTCCTCTTAGCTCAAGGAATCACATTAGGATGGCCATAATCATCGCTTTTTATCGTATGTGCATGTTTTCTATGGGATATAGCATGTATATGATACATACTATGTATTGTGGTGATTGGATATGTATATGTATATAAAACCAAATCCCTCATTAAAATATTAAGTTTTAGATGCCTTCCAAATGCGACACACGTGAAAAACTTGATCGACCAAGTGTGGGCACGCCCTAGCGTGGTGAACCGTCTATCTCGTGGAAGCGTGAAGGATGAATGTGTGGGTCTGCCCTAGCAGGGTGCATATTCATCGTGTTTGCTTTGGGTCGGACTTAACAAGGTGATCTAGATGGGATCTAGTACCTTGAGGCATGGAGATGATCATTGCAAAGAGTTGTATATGACATCTTATCAAGAGTTGCATATGATGCAATTGGCAAAAGTTGCCTACCTGAGAGATCTATGTTGTGGGTGACAGCCCTAGCTGGTCCATGGCTTAGAGGATTTCAGGATCTTGCCCACTAGAAGGTTGTACGCTGCAATCTTCCGAATTGATGGTGAGGGCTATCAATTTGAAGTAAAATAGTGGGAGCGATAATTAATTAAAGGCCTAGTTATATCGTCAAACTTTCAAATCAATAAAATAAGTCAAAAATGAGTTTTGGACTAAAATTGCATATTTTCCTTTTTGTAGTTCAAATGGAAACAAACAACAACAACTTTTCTTTGCGATCGGTCCTTGACAAGGACAAGCTAAATGGGACAAACTTCCACGACTGGTATCGGACATTGAGAATTGTTCTCACTCAAGAGCGCAAGCTCTATGTCCTAGATACTCCAATTCCAGAGGAACCCGCTCCTAATGCACCAAAGACAGAAAGGGATGCTTACAAGAAGCATTCTGATGATGCCATTGATGCAAAGTGCTTGATGCTATGTTCAATGAACCATGAGTTGCAGAGGCAACATGAGAACATGGGTGTCATAGAGATGATTCTGCATCTCAGGAACATGTATGAAGATCAGGCACGGCAAGAGAGGTACAATGTTTCTAGGGCGTTGTTCAAGTGCGTCATGACAGAAGGAGATCCAGTTGGTCCTCACACACTCAAGATGATTGGGTATGTGGAGAACCTATAGAGACTGGGATTTCCACTGAGCCAAGAGTTGGCTACTGACGTGATACTGCAATCGTTGCCAGAATCTTACAGTCAGTTTGTGATGAACTACAACATGAACAACTTTGATAGGCCACTGTCAGAGTTGTTGGGCATGTTGAGGACAGCCGAGTTACAGATGAAGAAGGACAAGCCTAAGTCCGTGATGGTGATCACGAGCAAGAAAGGCAAGTCCAAGCGCAAGGGCAAGGGCAAAGCTAAGAAAGGTTCTGAAGCTAGCCAGGAGTCCAAGCCATCTTCAGCTCTCAAGGCCAAGGGAGGCGTGACCAAGAAAGGAAATTGCCACCATTGTCAAAAGCCAGGACATTGGAAAAGGAATTGTCCTCTCTACCTGGAAGAACAAAAGAAGAAGGAGGCGACTGAAGCCTCTACTTAAAGGTGTCATGTAAATAAACTTGTAACACTTTTTGAGGTATATGATACCAAGATGTAAAGTGTAAATCATTCTTACTTGGGGCAAGTGTTGCCTTTATAGATAGGAATACTTTAGTTTATTTTCAGCCAATAAGGCATGTAATACAGTTATGAACTGCTATTTCATACTTGCCAATAGATAGAAACACTTTATTTTTGCATATTGTATGACAATGATGGCAATTAATAAAGAGATGTTTCAATGTGATCTTTGTGGCAATACCTTATTTATCTTGTGATATTTGATATGCATAAGATAAGACGATACCTAAAAGTTATAGATAACTCAAACAATTTAATTAGCATTAATCATGAGAAATTCATTTCTAGTTTCCATGTGATGGATAAAACTAGACTCTTTTGGTTAGAGAACCAGTAAGGGACATGAATATCTTGGATATGATTAATCAATCTTCACTAATGCAGTGGGAGAGTGATTATCCTATTAGGTATAATACATGTGATGTATTTACATGCCTATTGGAACAAATGCTAATACTTCAAATGGTGTTTAGAGAAATATCAATATGGATGTCTTGAAATGTTCAAGATCATCATAAATGAAGTGCAAATTTGGTAAAGTATTAATTCTTGATGAGATCAATGAATGAAATACTTGGACCAAATGTTTGAGATCCTTATGAGTGTTTATGATAATGTATCATAGTGAACTCATGATTAAGGCATGGTGATGTCTGAATCAAGAAGGAATCATACTCTAAGGAGTTAGAGAATGATTATCAAATAACTGAATTCTTCTTAATAAATGAATACCCCACACTAATAAAAGAAATTAAGAATCACAAGGGTTGTGAGTTCTTATATCTTTAACAGATACACCTCAATTATCTATGTGATCAGTTGTTCATGTGATGAGTCAACTATCAAGATGAATATGAGGAACCGAATCTTGAGTTATGGTTTATGACCGTTACATCCTAAATGATATCCATATGAACCATAAGATATGACCTTGATGGTAGCACTCATTGGATTATATCCATAAGTGCAAATGAGTCTTAAGTGTTAAGACACATGGATAACATTTTGAGAAGGATGATGCTTGTTGATTGCAACTTAATGACTAGGAAATTTGGCATATGGATACTAAAACCGCATTCCTATGAGGAATAAAACAAGGATGTGTACGTGACACAGCCTATAAGGTTTATGAATCCGATAATGCAAATGAAGTCTATAAGTTACAATGGACTAATCAATGTGATTGATTGAGTACAAGCAACTCAAAATTGGATCTTTATTTTGATAATATAGTCAAAGGGTTTGACTGATATGTCAAAGATAAAGAAGTGATCTATGATTTAGTGGGAGTGTATTCACATTCCACATATTGATGTGAAATGGAATTGTTCTAGAATGGAAATCCAAAAGTGGAAATTATCTTTAAGGAAGATAGAGATGTTTCCTATGTGATAGGAATAGAGATCTATAGAGTTAGTTCTTGAAAATCTCTTGACCTGGAAAGAGAAAGCATACATTGGCAATCTGTACTGAAGTGTTCAGTATGCACAGATTCAGTGGGAGAAAACTTGTCCATGTTACATGGATATTAGTATCCCAAGGCCAAGTGTCCAATTCTTATGAAGAATGGGAACACTAAGAATAGATATGGATCTATCATGTATGTAATCATCCCATTATCTTGCATGTATGGCATGGCAAGAATAAAATGCATTCATCATCTTGTATGTAGGACATGGCAATATGATGTGCTCATCCTGATAACTCGTATGTGGGACATGACGAGTGGATGTCTGTCTATTTCCAGTAAGGGTTACTGGAATACCATGAGAACTTGATAAGTGCTTGTAAAGCACTAGTTCTATGGAGATAAGGAAGAGTTCAGTGTAAAGAGTTACATTGATGTGAACTTCCGAAAAGACAGAAAATTAATCGCAATATATATATACATGAGATGTATAAAAGTGAATGTTTGTTGATAATTGGAAGTGTTCCAATAAAGCCATTTAAAAAGGGAAATGTCGAGTATCTATGTGTTAGTGAACAGCAGTGGATACTATATGGATCTGAAAGTTCATGAGATGAACTTATATTCCACTCATTGATGACAAGTCTGGAATCCTTGATCATGCAATGTGGCTAAAGGTTAGCAAATGGAATACAAGATCGCATATTATGGCAACTCCATCTCATACGTGTGACGTAAAGCGAAGAGATGAGAGACATGCAATTTATACAGACTTTGGCAAGGTGTTGCCATTACTCACTATGTTGGCACTACAGCACAGTAACATGTGGGACATGTTTGAAGATCACTATGAATATGATTCATGGGTGATTGGCTCGCAGTGCAAGTGGGAGTCTGTTGGTATGTATGTCCTGAGAGCCAATCATGTGATGATTGGTGGGATACATTAAGATTGATTTGATAAACATAAAAAGGCGAGCTTCCAATTCTTTATGGTTCAGTCATATGAGATAGTGATAGAACAGATTGAATGTCTAGAGAATGACAGTACTCAATGATGTATGCCTTCAGGTTCATGACCTGAACGATGAGATCATACGGATGCTAAGAGTTTGTATAATCTTTTTATGTCCCTAGTCGGATGTCATTGTGGAAGGTAGATAGACAACAATGACACACAAGACTAGATTGTGGTGTTGGTTGATGACGGAATCTCATTAGTCATGATATAGAGATATCAAACCAAACACATAGGTACTTGTTAGAGAACAAGGTACCAGACAGACCCACCGTGAGTTTGACACATGGAACCATGAGATGGTAGTCACAGTCAATACTTACAGTGAATGTGGTGAGTGTGATTCTTAGACCTGAAATCACTGCACTCAACACATGTCGTTGGGCACACTTTGACATCATCAAACGCAATCCTGAAACATGGGTTGTTATAAAGGTGATGATTGGGTGGCTTTGACACATGGGGCTTTTGAGGGGTGAGTGATAGATATGGGATTTGTCCCTCCTGAGGGAGTTTGATATCCAAGGCCACTTGATGAGTAGGATTGATATAGGCGTGCGCACGCATGTGTGAATCAGTATGTGATATTGATGTCATACGAATCTCCTTCAATCTGCTCTGAGATCAAGGAAGTGATGGAACGTTGACAGGATGACTGTTCCATGCCTCGAGTTCATTCGGGATATCAGTGACAAAGGAATTATACATTCACTGTAACACCATTCACGGATTGTAGGATGAAAGTTGTTTTCCAACTTTCTACTTTCACTTGGGTAGCACTGATGTGTGACTAGGCACCGCTCTTTGCTTGTGAAGTCATAAGTGTTATGGACTTTCACTGCCAACGTGAAATGGACCTGCAGGGTCACACACATAGGATTTAACCTGGAAGAGGAGTTTTGTCCACAAAGCAATGTTTAGATTGATTACTAAAAGAGTTTGGTAGTTCAATTAAACACTCAATCAGTCGATGGCTCAATATCGTATGGTTCAAGGTGTTGGACGCATTGATTGGAGTATCGGATTGATTGAAATCGCATTTGACTGATTCTGCACAACCTGTACTCCCAACCGATCGGTTCATGTGATGAACTGGTCGGCTGAGGTTGCTGAACCGGTCGGTTCAATTGTTGAACCGATCGGCTCATGCACAGAGTGAAACGACCGGTTCAAGTGTTGAACCGATCGGTTCAACTGGTGCAATCGAGCAACTTGGGAAAGTAGGATTGGTGAGAATTTTCTTTTCGTTTCAAATTGCCCAATTCGATTGGGAATAATATTGGTATTTGATACCTATTGGGAAAGAAACAAGGAAAGTCAATCGGGAACCAAAATGGAACCCCAACCGACCGGTTCATGAGTGAACCGATCGGTTCAAGGGTCCCAAACGATCGGTTCAGGTCCCCAACCGACCGGTTCACTTGTGAACCGATCGGTTCAGGTTGTGAGATGGTTGCTTTTGGTGGAAAATCCCGAACCCTTCTACTCCTACTTTAGTCCCGCATTGCCCGGGATGGAGAACCCTGTCCCATGACTCTCCTATATATATAGGGGTATTGGGGGCTTCTCAAAGTATAGCTCAGTGCAACCAGTTGCTCTGCAAGTTGTCGTTCTCTCTGGTTTTGGTAACCGTGAGAGAGCCCGAGCAAGTGCTTCCCGCAAAAGGGAGGTGCAGCAAGGGAAGGACAACTGCAGTTGCAACAGGAGGCAGGAGAGCGTGTTGGCGACTAGTACGTCAACAGGAGGGTGCGACTCCTTCCACTTCCTTGTGGGACAAGGAGAGTGGAGTTCCAAGTGGTCCGTGTGGACTACTACAGAGGCGGGAGGACACTGCCGCTTAGGAGGACAACTGTCATCCGACAGTCCGGTAGGAGGAGGAGTCGTCAGTCCCGGTGCAACCAGGAGCCGCACAGACACCGTCCAAGACCGGAGTTGAAGACCGCGCATTGCGCGAGGTATTGTCGCCGAGCAAGCCTCGGGACAAGGTATGATTCCACAAACCATCCTTTCCTATTATATAGACGTTGACGCGTTTCCTCGGTATGGGTTGGGGGAGAATTTTTTTTGTTTCCGCTGCCTTCTCTGTCTCCCCTAAAACCCAACAGGTTGGATGGGTAAGTCCTTTGGTGGTCTATTGATGTAAATCTCTTTGGTGATATAATAGAGAAAAGAACTTGTAGAGTCCTAGAGGTTGACCTCTCTAGGTAGTGGACTGACTCACTTCTAGTTTGAAGTGTGGAACCACTCTACATCCCTTTGTTAAGTGCTTGCTTTCAATCTCTCTCATCCTTTCTGTGCTTGTTAGATAGGACCTCAAATTGCCATTAAGCTTTTGCTTCTAATTAATATAATTTGAAGGTCTAATATATTTTGTGAGAAATTTTGTAGCTATATTCACCTCCCCTCTAGATCCCTTAGTTCCAACTAGTGGTACTAGAGCTAAGGATATTCTCCAACAATCTCCCACGAGATGAGAAGATGGGTGACAACCTACTTGGTTCACTCAACCTAAAGGGAGGCTTCTCCATGCGCCTCTGGTGTTTGACGACACCAACTTCCTCTATTGGAAGAGACGGATGCAGTTCTACATTCAAGGGATGAAATTTGATATGTGGAAGGTGATGGTCACACCTTACAAAGATCCAAACAGAGTTGTTGCAACATGGAGTGAAACTGCTCTCAAGGAGGCTCAACTAAATGCAAAGGCCATTAGCATCCTCTACACAACCCTCACTCTGACGGAGTTCAACCGGATCTCATCATGGGACACCGCCTATGAGATTTAGGACAAGTTGTGCATCACATATGAAGGAACAAAGCAAGTCAAGGAGGAAAAGATCTACATGTTGAATATCCTCTTAGAGAACTTCATGATGGAAAATAAGGCATTGTGGAGATGTATTCAAGGCTAAATGTCATCATCAATTGGCTGGCTACTTTGGGCAACACTTTGGATAGAGGCATCATCAACTCAAAGATCTTGAGAACTCTTCTAAAGAGATGGGAGTCAAAGATCACCTCCATTGAAGAAGTGAGGAGCTTTGGTGACATCCTAACTGAAGAACTCATTGGTAATCTTCAAGCCCATGAGCCTAGACTTGACAAGTAAGAAGAAGAAGCTAAGCAAGAAGAGAAGGAAGCTAACAAGATGAAAGATAGGGCTTTCAAAGCACAAGTGGAGGTTGTCATCCTGCAACAACAACTTGCTTGCTGGACTTATTCCCCCTCCTCTAGTGAAGATGAAGGCCCTAGTGAGCATGAAGCCAACTACATCAAGGGCAAGCACTTGAAGGGAAAGCAAGCCTCCTCCTCCTCTACTCCGAGATGCTACAAGTGTGGTCAAAAGGGGCACTCCAAGAGTGAATGCCCAAAGTCAAGAAAGTCTCACAACAAGAGCAACTCAAGGAAAGAAGAGGATTACAAGAAGGAGAGCAGGCACAAGAGAAAGGACAAGAAATAAAAGAGACACAAGAATGCAACTCATGCGGCTTGGGAAGCTTCATCTTCAAGCAACTCTAGCTTCGAAGAAGATGGAGAGTGCCACCTTGCCCTCATGGACTCTACAAGTGAAGAAATTGGTGAGATAAGTGAGGTAAGTTTGCATGAATTGCCTAAAGAAGCTATTATTGACATGCTTGTTACTACCCATGCTTCTTTTTCTAAATGTAAATCTAAAAGAAAACGGTTAGGAAAAATCATTGATGATCTTTATGCTAAGCTTGAAATTTTGGAATTGAATGAGAAAAAAAAACCTTGAGAGTATTGATAATTTGCAAGGGAAATACCTTGATCTTGAACTCCACTACAATGGGGTTGAAGTTGAGAATGGTATATATCTTAAGAATATTAAAAATCTTAAGGAAGAGAACCAAAATTGCCTAAAAGAAATTGAATTTCTTAAAAATGAAAATGCTGAATTTAAGTTTCTTATTGATGCTCGTAGAGAAGAGAGAGATGTTTATCTCAAAGAGATTCAAATTATAAAATATGAAAATGCTAGGTTGGTTAGTCAAGTAAATGATCTATCTTCTAGACCTTTGTTGCCTAGTGTTAATGTTATAACCTCATTTTTTTTCAATGCATGTAAGGAGATTTGCAAATCTCTTCTAAATAAATAAATAAATAAGACCAATGTGTGATTTCATGGTTTATTTTGAATGAATTTTGTATATAATGGCCTTGCATGCTTTCTTGATGGGCCTTATTGGCCATTAAGCCCATTTGAAAGAAAGATAAAAAGAAATGAAAAAGGGAATTCCATTTAATAAAAGAATACAAGGGAATAATGGAATATATAAGAAAATGAGTAAAAGTGATCAAAAGGCTAAAAGATAATTTCCCATAATAGGATTTCGTGTTATAAAGGATCCTTGGGGTTCAAGGAACTCAAGATAATTAAATAATGGTGAAGGAAATAAAGAATATGTGGAAAATACTATTAAATAAGGGATAACTTGAAACTGAAGTAAAGGACTTGTTTCCTTGGGATAATAATTCCAAATTTTGCACAATGAGAGATAAACGTGTGAATGAATTTCCTTTAAAATTTGAGGTCAAAAAGACTTATGGTTTGAGAGTTATTGAATTTCCAAGTTATCTTTAAAAATGAGGATTTTCCTTGTTTTATTGGGAATACATTTCCTTTTCTGATTAAGCGCGAGTAATGACGACCGTTGGATACTAATCCAACGGGTCAGGGATCATCATAAAAGTCCCAAGAATTGGGGACTGTAGCGCAAGTTACAGGTAGATTTTCCTAACTTCTTTCCTCATCATCAGATGGATGTGCCATCTTGGAAATCCTTCCATTGCGATCAGGAGAGGATTCCGAGTCGCCCATACCCTAGTTTGGTAACCTTTCATTGTGTCGTTACAAAACGCCCAATTGGGCTATGCACCATGATGGCAGTAGGGTTGGGGAAACCCTAAAAAGACCACCAAACCCTATAAAAAGGGTCCCTGCTAGTTCCTAACATCCTAACGCTCACAAACGGCCACCTATTAGACCCCAGTTCTCTCTCTCTCGATCAATCATTGCTTCTCCAGTGAGAGCTCCGCCTCATTCTACCGCAAAGCCTGCAGTAAGGAAGGGAGGAAGATGACTGAAAACAGTCGTCCGATCCAGGATCACCGTGATCCCCGAAGGATCTGACGGCACTAAGACAGGGTTGGATAAGTAAAGGCGCGACTTACCGGGATCGTTGGATCAGGAATCGACGTCTGACGCAGGGGACGCGTGCCGTTAGTGGAGGCCTTCGACGCGGAGCGTCAGATCAATGTGGGACATAGCCACACACTGATCTAACGGCCGAGGTATTTCCGATTAATACCTCTCTCTGCCTAATAATCAAATAAATGGCTTTTTCTTGATAAAACCCTAGTAATTACTAGGAATCTTGTATAGGGAAAAGTTATATATGAAAGTTGGGTAGAAAATTACAAGGAATCTATTAAAAATAATTGTAGCATCCAATTCCAGTTCACTTTACAAAAGTGCTTTAAATTGCTAGTAAAATACATTTAAGTTATTTGGAAACCCTAAACATCTATAAAGGATGTTTCTTCGTAACATAATGGGTTAAGTTGAGGGTTATGAACATGTTAATTAATAATATGAGGTTTCTATTCGTTTTTGAATACCAATATGACTAAATTGGAGTTTATGTCTATGCATGAAAGATAATGTACATGAAGACCCTAATTTAGGGTAAAAGAAGAAGGAAACCTTGTTATTTTGATAAATTGCTAAATAATGATCCTAAAATTGTTAGGACTATAAAAAGGAGATAATTTAAAGGTTCTACATGGATTTGATGAATTAGGGTTCATAGCGATTGAAAATGAAAGCAAAACCCTAATTTTCAAGAAAACCCTAAAATTGGATAGAAACCCTAAGGGACATAATGATACTAGATAAATATTAATAAAAGTAAATTTGTACTTTTATTTTAGGGTTTCTGTGCCTTTGCTTGCTTACTTGGATATTCTATTTCTTCATTCTTGATTCGGTATCTGAAACTGCAATAAGAGGTATGTGGTTACGTTTATGGCTATACCGCATAGTTTTCCGAGGTTTTATCGACGTTTCCCTAAATGTGTGAAATAACCGTTGGATGTTTTAATTCCTGCCTCTATAAAGTGACTATGGCTATCACTATGAGTATATATGTATGACTAGCTAGATCCGAGTCCATCCCTGTGGCTATGTCAAGGCTAAGGATAACCTAGAGCAAGGTCTAGGGTATCATGAGTCAGAAACTGGGCTACACATGTGTAGTGCCATGAGACTCTTAGCATACCATGAGTTAAGGAGTGGGCTACCCACGGGTAGTGCCATGTGACTCAGCCCTAGAAATTGATTCACCTATTAGGTGAAGTCATGAGGGGTAAAATGGGAATCTACCATAAGGGAGGTAGTATCCAGGTCCACTGCAGGGACAACGCAGGGGATAGGGTACACATGGATCGCGTAGTTATACTTAAAATGTAATATTGTTTGTTAATTGATAATTGGATGCAATAATTTGTTATAGATAATTGCACGATTAGTGAATCCCCCACATACCAGTTTTGGCTGACCGACGTTTTGTTTGTCGGCGTTTTAGGCACAAAACAAAAAGGTCAAACAGTAATCCGTCATATTGTGAAATACACTAATTAAAGTCCCAGGAGGATTAGTTAGTTAGCCAAAGTTCTGGATAGAAGTATTAGAAATCCAAATTTTCAAAGGTATGTAAAAGTTTTATTTATTACAGCTTTTCAGTTTAGTATAGTAGAATTTATTAATTGTTATCAATTAATTGTTGAACCTTGATTCGGAAATTATGTGTGCGGCTTCGACCTCTCGGTCTCCCTTAATTGGGGGTTATCGAGAGGTGGGGTCGTAACAGTTAATGTTGCTTCTATCTCTCTTGAAAAGGATTCATATCTTACTAAAGCTTTATGTCTTGAGGATGGTCTTGTGCATGCTAGGGATGACATATCTAGTTTATCTTCTACTATTGTTTCTTTGAATGATGATAACCATAGATTGAGAGCATCACTACAGAAATTCCTCAAAGGGAAACACGCCCTAAATGAAATCCTTGATCATTCTACTAAACAAAGTGGTACTAGTGGTTTGGGATTTGTAGGGGGAGCCTTAAAGGGCAAGAGTAAGGACAAAAGTAAGAAAAAGAGCAAGGAGATCTCTTTCTTTGCAAGAGAATCTTTGGGAACTAAGAATACTATGGTTTGTTCTTATTGCAAATGTGATGATCATTATTCCACTTATTGTCCTTACAAGCCTAAGGGGACCAACCCAAAGATGAAATGGGTCCCCAAGATAACTATGGATCCCAAAGTTTGAGTTGGGAACTGACATTCTCCTTTCTTGCAGGGAAAAGATAGATGGATTGTTGATAGTGGTTGCACAAAGCACATGACTGGTGATATAAGCCATTTCAACAATTTCACAAAGAAGAAAGGAGGATCTGTCACCTTTGGGGATAACAAGAAAAGTAAAGTCAAAGGTGAGGGTGATGTAGGTGAATCATTATGCATAAAAAATTTTCTCTTTGTATATGGACTACATCACAATTTAATAAGTGTTAGTCAACTTTGTGATAACGGTTACCTTATACTATTTACTACTTTTGAATGTTTGATTCTAGATCCCCTCACCTACCAAGTCATATATAAGGGAACTAGAAGCAGTAATCTTTATGCTATTGTTTTTTAACTCTATTAAGCCTGTGGTTGGTAGATCCCTTGTAACGAACTTGAATGATATTTCTCTTTGGCACCGCCAACTTGGTCATGTAAATATGCATCATTTAAAGAAGTTGAGAAAAAAGGACTTAGTCAAGGGACTTCCTAAATTGGATTTTGAAAAAGGATGAAGAATGAAAACCTTGTACACAAGGAAAGCAAACCAAGTTCTCCTTCAAATCCAAAGGAGTCCTTAGCACTAAAAGAGCTCTTGAGCTTCTTCATATTGATCTATTTGGACCAATGAGAATGCAATCGCTTCGCGATTCCAAGTATTGCCTTGTTATTGTCGATGATTTCTCTAGATATACTTGGACCTTCTTTCTCATCTCAAAGAGTGATACGAGTTGAGAATGAAGCTTCTTTCCAGATTGTTTCCATCTATAGTGACCATGGGGGAGAATTTGAAAACGAGCTTTTTGAGCATTTTTGTCAAGAATCGGGTTATGAACACAACTTCTCTTCACCTCGAACACCTGAACAAAATGGGGTTGTAGAGAGGAAGAATAGGTCTCTACAGGAGATGGCTAGGACCATGCTTCTTGAGTATGACACTCCCAAGAAGTTTTGGGTTGAAGCTGTCAGTACCTCTTATTTTGTGCAAAACCGTGTTTTCACTCATCCCTCACTTAGGAAAATCCCCTATGAACTATGGCGTAGTAGGAAGCCTTCTATCAAGTATTTCCATGTTTTCATATGTCCTTGTTTTATTTTGAATATGAAAGATTCTCTTGACAAGTTTGATCCGAAATCATATAAGACTTTCTTTCTTGGCTATAGCACTACTACCAAGGCATATAGAGTTTATAATGTTGATCTTGCTAAAGTAGAAAAATCTATTAATGTAAAGTTTATTGAGACTAACTCCTCTATTCCCAAAGATATTGTTTCAAATGATGATGTTGCAGATGAAGTAGTTCCTATCCTCAAAGAACTCAACATCACCCAAAAGGGAAAAGAGGTGGCTGCTCAAGAAGAAGACAAAGACGATGAAAAGAAGGGCCAGACTCCACAGTTTGCAAAGAATCATCCTAAGGAGCTCATCTTAGGTGATCCATTTGAGAGAGTGAAGATGCAGGCTGCATTCAACAAAGAACAAGCCAACATTGCCTTCATCTCACAACTAGAGCCTAAAGATGTCAAGGAAGCTCTTAGCGATGAAGAATGGATCCTAGCTATGCAAGAGGAGCTGGAACAATTGGAGAAGAACAAAGTTTGGACCCTAGTGCCAAGGCCAAGTGATAGAAAGATCATTGTCACCGAATGGGTCTACTACAACAAGATAGATGAAAGTGGAAAAGTGGTAAGAAATAAAGCAAGGTTAGTGGCTCAAGGCTACAATCAACGGTAAGGTATTGACTTTGACGAAACATATGCACCTGTATCTAGACTTGAGTCCATTCGTATGTTGCTTGCTTTTGCTAGTCATAAAACTTTCTTTTGTATCAAATGGATGTTAAAAGTGCATTTTTCAATGGTACAATTGAGGAGGAAGTGTATGTTGCACAACCTCTGGGCTTTGAACATAATAGTCTACCTAACCATGTTTATTTGTTGCAAAAATCTCTCTATGGACTTAAACAAGAACTAAGGGCTTGGTATGAGAACTTAAAAACTTTTTGTTAGATCATGGTTATATCATAGGCAAAGTGGATTCTACCTTGTTTTTAAAGCACACTTTTAACAATTTTCTTATTATTAAAATATATGTTGATGATATCATTTTTGGCGGAACTAAACTTGATCTTTGGAAAGAATTTAGTGATCTTATGCAGAGTGAATTAGAGATGAGTATGATGGGTGAGCTCACATTATTCCTCAGCTTTCAAATCAAACAAATAAAAGATGGGAACTTCATCAACCAAGGCAAGTACACCAATGAACTACTTAAGTGCTTTGGGATGGAGAATACCAAGCCGATGGACATACCCATGTCAAACACTGCCAAACTTGATAAAGATGAAGAAGGTGAAAAGGTAGATGAGAAGCTCTATAGAGGTATGATTGGAAGTTTACTTTACTTAACTGTCCCTAGACCCAACATAATGTTTAGTGTTGGCTTGTGTGCTAGATTTCAATCAAATCCTAAGAAATTTCATCTTATAGATGTTAAGAGATTCTAAGGTACTTAGCCAAAACTCAAAATTTTGAACTATGGTATCCCAAGTCAAGGGACTTTACTCTTACTGCCTATAGTGATGCCGATTATGCAGGCTGTTTGATTGATAGAAACTACACAAGTGGTACTTGTTTCCTCCTAGGACCATGCTTGGTGTCTTGGTTCTCAAAGAAACAAAGCACCATGACATTATCAACCACCGAGGCTGAGTACATTGCAGCCAGGAGTTGTTGTGCCCAGGTCCTATGGATGAAGCAAATGCTCCAAGACATTAACATTCATTTTGATGCTTCTCCTATCTATTGTGATAATACTAGTACAATTAACTTGTCTTACAATACTATATTGCATAGTAGAGCTAAACATATAGAGGTTCGCCATCACTTTTCTATGATCACATTGCCAAGAAGGATATTTATATCATGCATGTGGACACGGAAAATTAGTTGGTAGACATTTTCACTAAACCTCTAGCTAGAGAGCAATTTAACTTCATTTGATCAAAATTGCTTATAACTGATTTGAATGAATGTGATATGCCTTCTAGCTAGATATTATCTATCCTATATGTTTTGCATCTATCTTGATCATCTTTGAGTGCTAATATGCTTAAATTTGGTTTTTTTTAAGGTAAATAGACTTTACTAGTTAAGCATAAATGAGCTTACATGGATAGAACTGAAAAAACATAAATGATAAACATGGTATTATCAGTACCATTACAATTAAGATAAACGTCAAGTTTATCATTCTCTCAAACCCTTGAGAGTGGTTAAGTTTTTTGGGGTGAGATTTCACCAGGCATCTAGGGACTTGGTTGGCTTCACAAGCCATGTGAATCATCAACATCTTGGAGGAGCAGCACTTGAGTGACTTGGTTGTCCACTTCATAAACATATATATGGTAAAATATATGAACATCTAATAGTCTTCAGTGATCTCTTGTGTCGACCTGATCCTCTTGGTTCCGGTGGCCATTCCTTAAGTTATAATTAACCACACTGGCCTGTTTGATTTTGGTCCCACTTCCTTTGACGCCCCTTCCTTTCTGCTTCCGTTTCCCCATGCCGGTTGAAGTTTCAGTGTCATCATTTTCGGTCATGCTTACTTCAAACGCATCCTGCAGAGGTATAATTCCTTCAATGACTTCATCCACGTCAGGGTGAACTATAGTGTGCATTCCATCATTCACTACAGTGACATGTGCTTCTTCGTCCCCTTCCTTGTTTTTTGTAGATCTACCATTCTACATTTCCATGTCTTGATCAGTCTTATGGGGCGTCTTCTTCCTCTTCCATACCTTCGGGCATCTAGTGTCAGCGTTGGACTTCTCAGCATTGGTAGTCCTCTGTGAGGTGTTCTCCACCTCACCTTCCTCCTCCGGATCAACTGTGATTGGAATGAAATAGTTTCCAATGGGTGCCCCTTTCTCTTTATCACGCTGTCTCCTTTTGGCATGGATTCCTTTACCATAGTATTTCTGCCATTTGCCCTCTTCATCAGACCATTTCACCCTAGCCTCGATTGGTTCTTCACCCACTTGTTCTTTAGAACCAGGGTTGCAAGCTTTTGAACTATGTCCCAATTTTCTGCAGGTTAAGCAAAGGTCAGGAAGCACTTCATACTCTAGCTTATATTCCAACCCATTGATGAGAATTGCAGGTTGAATCAGTTTTGAAGTATCCAGCTCAATTGCAAGTCTCGCGAACTGGCTTCTCATCTTCTTAACTGTGTGTTCGTCCACCTTAACAAGGGTACCAAGAGATCGACCCACTGTCTCAAAGATGGTAGACACATACAAATGGAGCGGCAGGTTTAGTATCCTTACCCAGGTAACTATCTGATCCGGCAGGCCCTCTAATGGTTGGAAGTTACCGTTCCATTTCCAAACCATTAGATAACTACTGAACATTGACCATGGACCACCGGTGATTGTAGTTTCATAATCTGACCTACAAGAGAATTGAATAGCATAGAAATTCAGGTTGAGTTCATACATCTTCATTCTCCCGACTGGTTTCCATAGCAAACGCAGACGGTCCTCCATCGTCATATATCCCGCATTCTTGCCTATCGGTTTTATGATGACTATAAATTTCCATAGTTGTAGTAAGGTTTCTTCTGCATCTGGATTAATGTACAACTCTGGACATCCGTTGTCCAGTACAAGCTCCACATCTTTCGGTTGCAGGCCTGCAGAGTCCAGTTCATCTATGAACTCTTCTCTGGATGCTCCTGCTTGGTTTCCCATCATCACATCTTTAAATGAACTTGGAGTCCAAGTCTTTCCCTTATTACCTGACAAGTATGTACTCAAATCCATCTGAATCAGGATTTCAGATAAATTCTTATTTTGCTGGACCGATGGGTTCTCTTTTGTCATCCAATCGGCCGCAACATTGAACACTTTCTCGCATCGTTGTGTTCCCCTGAAGATCCAGATCTGTTAAGGTCGTTTCTCCTCGCATGCCACTATACTGCAGGCTGATTCTGACCTCCTCCATATTGACGAACACGCCTCTAGGTTCTCCAGGGTTTCCGCCACCAGGGTCGCCAGTAATGTCACTGTCATCTCTGTCATCTCTGATTGAGTCTTCTCCGCCTTTGCCTTGCGCGCTCGATCTCCTGGCGCCCCTGCCTCTGATGAGCCCACGTCCCTGACCTCTGATGTTCAAGTAGTGCCTCCAATCTCCACCACTCCTGTGAAGCCCTAGCGCTCCCCTCACTGTCATAGCGCCTCCTGTATCGCTATCTTTAAATTTGGTTTTTCATATTCATTTTTCCTTGTTTTTCTCCTTTTTTTGGGTATTTTTCGCAAACGCTTATTTTATCACAAAATAGTACCCAATGATGAGTGATATGTGCCTAAGTATGTTCAATATACATAATGGATTTGAAAAATAAATTTAATTAGCATTTAAATGGCTAGAAATTAAGTTTGATGGTTTTAGGTCAGGTTGACCATCAATCAAGTTTCCCTAGGACAAATTCGATCGATCCATGGCTGAGAGCTTTTTTAAAAAGGTACAAATCGGTCGAGTTTCCACCTCATAGAGCTCAACCGATCAGTGGGCTGAAGCCCACTTAAGTTGGGTTCAGCCGACTATTCTCCCTCTCAACTAGAGAATAGTCGATCAATTCCTCTCCTTCTAGCCCTAAGCTCTCAACCCTTGACCTTCCCTTCCCTAACCTAGCCCTAATCCGACCTAGGGAGACCTTCTTAGACCTTCCCCCTTGCTCAACCTAGGTGTGTGAACTTTTTAGTGGAGTGGTTTGTGTGTTTGATCTCTTCATCTCCTTCTTTTCACCTCCATGGCTTCAAATAGAAGAAAGAGAGACGCACCTAGCAATGCACCATGATCCTCCTCACCTTCCCACTTGTTTCATTTCGATGAGACCCTCTTTGTCTCTTGAGGTTGTAAATCGGTATAAGGACCTTCTTCCTAGGAGTCCTTTTCCTTTTAGAGCCCTTTTTAGCCTAGCCCTAGGCGTCAAGATATCATCGATCAAGTGGAAAGATTGATTTATATTCATCACCTATCATCCCTGGGTGTCGAGCGTGAGTGGTTTCACAATTCTATGTCAAGCACAAAAGCTATTCACGAATTCTATGCAAATTTGTGTTGGAATTATGACTCCCTTGTACCCCCTCCAAATACTCAAGTTATACTCACTTCTATGATCACGGGGAAGAAATTCCAAATCTCAGAGGATATCCTGAATATCTTCTTTTCAGGAGTTGATGAGAATGATACCTAGCGTAAGGATTATGGTGAGTATTTCGACCGACTGGGCCCGAAGGTTTCTACAAGCAAAATGAGATCACCCTTCCCAATATCCATCGTTACTTGAAGAAAGATGACGTTCCCTATAAGAAGAAGAGAACCCTACCCTCATCCTCCTCCTTAGATCTCAAGAAGCATATATTAGCCCTAGTGGTCAACTACAACATCCACCCAAAGAAAAATCAAACAAATATTGTAGAAAACACTGTAGTGATAATGTACTGCCTCTTAGAGAATGTTGAAGTCAAGTTGTCTAGATATATCCTCCACTACATGACTTGCTTTGACTCTGGAAAGAACACTTGTTGCACCCATCCTCCTTATCCTTCCCTGATATGTGGTCTTTTCTAGTTCGCCACTGAGAAATCACTCTTCTTTGACTTCCACAATAGACCTTCCAGGAAGTGAGTGTGTATTAGTGAGACCACTATCCACAAATATGTGTCTATCCTTTCCTCCACCACACCCGGTACCTCACGCTCTACCTCTGCCTCTACCTATGCCTCTACCTCTACCTCAGCTACACCTGCCTCTACCTCAACCCCAGCTCCTCCACCTCCTCAGCCTACCCAACCTAGTCGTGCCTCGTTCCGTGTGTCCAATGAAGCCCTCATGGGTTACATGATACACCAACATGCATACAATCTCTAGGTCTAGGAGCATCTACACTAGGATTTATGTTCAATCATGTCCAACATGAACTTATCTTGTGCTCACCCATACCCCACCTACCAGCCATACCCCGATAGTGATTATGCATCCTATGCACACAATCACTTCTACCCTGCCCCTCCTCCTACACCTCAGCCTTTTGCTACTACTCCCACATCTTCTGCTGCTAGTGGACCTGCTCTAATCATCCTACCTCTACCTACTGGCCCTTTGGCCACTCTACTTGCCAGTCTTGGTAATTCTGCTCCCTTCTTCCCTCAGGCCAATGAGCTCTATGCTCTTAGTATGACTTGGGATGAGCAGAATGCTCGTTGTCCCAGTCGTCACTTCAGACCCTCTGTGGATGAAGAGATGCCGGACCAGGCTGATGACGAGACTGTTGATGCTCATGAGGATGCAAGTGATGGTGATGATGATTGTAATGGCTTTGATGGCTTCACTGGTGACTCCGGTGATGAAGGCGCTGCTGCTGAACCTTCAGATAGAGATGATGACTATGAGCCTGATGTCAAGGGTGATGATGATGGCGTGGATGATGTAGATATAGATGACCTAGATATCTAGATGCTCTTAGTTTTTAGTCTAGTTTTCTGATCATATATATCTTTCTAGGCTATTTTGTATTAGAAACATCTAGGCACATGATCTGAGGTGTACTATTTTATCTTTAGCTTTCATCGATTCTCACTTGTAGTTGTTTTTATGAGAACATGCATCATGAGTTTTAATATCTCTTATGTGCACTCTTACTCTTTAATCTGTTATATCTTATGAGTTGGTGCCCTGTTTCACCATATTTTGATTATGACCTAGCTTGTGTGTTTCTCTCATCTCTATTTGATATATATATTATGAGATTGCATGTTTGAATATCTACTTTTTGATAATGTCAAAAGGGGGAGAGAAATTCAATGTCTTGAAACTCAATCATATTATCATTATTCATATTGCTATTATTGTATATGCGATCCTTTTCTTGTTCATTATATGCTTTATCATGCGACTTGATAAAGGACCATGTAGTACATGCATGTTATATTGCTTTGTGTAGAAAGACTAACTATGTAGGTTAAAGTAAGCATATATTGAGGGGGAGCAATTCACATTGTTCAAATCTTGAATCCCCCAAATTCACAAGGCAAAGGTCTAATATCCTTTTCAATATGTTTGAGGAATGATTTGTCATTGTCAAAAAGGGGGAGAATGTTGACCTAGAGGTTATACATTGTCCATATTTTGATAATGACTCAACCATTCCATTCCTATGCATCTAATATGTGTATTCAAGATTGATCTCAGGTTTTATGTACATGAAAATGATCAATTTACATAAGCCCTAGCTTGTCAAAGTTCAAGTCAAATGCAATGCAAGTGTGTTAATAAGGAAATCCCTTCCAACAACCTTAGAAGTATTTTGTAATCATTTGTATTGATGATATGACTTGTAACTAAGATGAGAAAAATATGTGGGACACTTAGCACCAAGTTTTAATCACATTTAAATCAAATTAGAAAAGTGATCACAGATTGCTGATCGGTCGAGTTTCAATCTCGACCGATCCCTTGGATTAATTTTCTGATGATGTGCATCAGTCGAGTTGTGCATTCACAGAACTTGATCGAATGAATTACTAACCAAATATGGTTTTAGCTGATCGGTCAAGTTTCTCAGGACAAACTTGAACGATAGTTTGAAAATTGGGTTTGTCTTTTAGCCGATCGGTCAAGTAACTTTTATTTAAACTCGACCAAATGTATTGTATAGAAAACATAGAAAAAGTGACTCTATCCGTTGGTGACTTGTTTGGATGAAAATAGATTTGTTGCCTTGGGCAAAAATGGCTATTTTTCGGCCCTAAGTATTCCCCAACTCAAGGGAGCATCCCCAACTATAAATAGGACCCGTTGGAGTTCATTCCAAGTTTGCTCATTCACTACATTCAAGGTCCTTGCTATAGTTGAGTGTGCTACTACTCCTTGAGACCCTTTCTCTCTCTAGTCTACTCATCATTTCATGATTTGTGAGTGAGTTAGGATTATTATAAGAGAGCTCCACCTTTGTGCATGTAATGCTCTCAATTCTTCCACTATATCCCTATCCCCCTCTCTCATGAAGAAAAGCTGAAGCAAGCTCCATCGAGTGAAGAAGGATTTGTAGTTGGTCCTCTTCAAGGATGTTGAAGAGGTTATGATCTTCTCCAAGTGAAGGAGAAGGCAAAGACTGAAGATCTAAGAGGATAAGAAAAGTCCTTCAAGGTGGAAGACTTGAGCTTGAGTGGGTAAGACCTAGGTGAAGGATGAAGACTCAAGCTAAGTGGGTAAGTTCCTTGTTAAGGTGGAGATATCTTGGTGGTTGGATGGGTAAGTCCTTTGGTGGTCTATTGCTATAAATCTATGTGGTGATATAACAGAGAAAAGCACTTGCAAAGTCCTAGAGGTTGACCTCTCTAGGTAGTGGACTGAGTCACTTCTAGTTTGAAGTGTGGAACCACTCTACATCCCTTTGTCAAGTGCTTGCTATCAATCTCTCTCATCCTTGTTGTTCGTGTTAGATAGATACTCAAATTTCCATTAAGATTTTTCTTCTAATTAATATAATTTAAAGGTCTAATCTATTTTGTGAGAAATTTTGTAGCTCTATTCACCCCCCTCTAGAGCCCTTAGATCCAACAGTTTCCACTTTTGCTGATTAGGGTCCATAAAGTTAGGGTCAAGAAGCCACCCTAGAACCACCACCCTCCATCATCACGGAGTGTGTTAGGATCGAGAATCATTGTTAGAGAAGATTAGAGACCATACAACAGAACATAACACATATGTATGTATGATTAACATTAGATGTTCATATAGGTTTCACAACAACCTACCACCACTACATGTTAACCAATTACGCACATGGGTTGCGGCCACCTCCAAAGTATGTCGCGACCATGCATACACCATGGGTGCTTTGACCTACTCCCTCACCATGTCGAGACCACCCTCTACATGTTGTACCCGCGACATTAGGGTTAGGGTTGCACTCCACACTTTAACCATCATGTCACGACCAAGATCCCCAAACACCTCCATGTCGCGACTGTGGTTCCGCAACACCAACATGTCACAACCACCACTCCAAGGGATGTCTCCACCAAGCTAAGGAAAGAAGCTAAATGTTTCAAGATTGTTGGGCTCCAAAGGTCTCAACCCAACATAACTAGATCAAACACCACCACAAGTAGGAACACCTTGACCAAAGCTAACTAGGTCCCGAACATCCCAATGGGCTATGTCGTGACCACGATGCCCATACCCATGCCTTGAGCACAAAACATCCTAGGTTGTGACTGTGCTAATGGGGGTAAACACCTAGGTCACTGAAACATGTCCAAAACTAAGCAAGAACCATGATCACTATGAAAGGAAACTCAAACAAATTGATCTCCATGGGCCCTAAAGAAAGGGTCTAAGAAAAGAATGACTAAAGGAAGAGAAACCATAGCCTAGATTGCCAAAATCAGAACTAGCCTCACACTTACTTCTAGGTGCACAAACACTAAGCATGGGGGCTAGATCAAGGGTCAAACATGAGGAAGAAACACCATATCATCATCTCTACCCAAAACTGATACAAGAAGGTTAGGGTTTCAGGTTTCTTCCAAGCATGTTAACTCTTCCCAAAAGAATTCTAGGGTTAAGATTCATATAATAACATGATAAAAGAAATTTTAAATAGAGAAAATAGAAACACAACATATCAAGAAGTTCAATAATAGAGAGGATTTTGTGTTATATAATTCTCCTTAAGAAGATCACCACCAAAGCTCCTAGCACATGATCCAAGGGTAGAAGAAGCTCCACTAAAACCTCCATCGACCATAAGAGAACCTCAAGAAGAGAGAAACACCAAGGTCAAAGGATTAGCTCAAGAATAGAGAGAAAAACCCCAAAACTGAACTAAAGAAAGAAGGGAGAAAAGAGAAAAGAAACTCTCTCTCTCACACACATGCAAGAGTGTCACCTTGGAAACACATGGCTCAAAGTCGAGAAGAAGGAAGAATGTAGGGTAGAAGATCCGAAGGAACACCAAAGAAAGAATATAAAACACTCACTAGAGTGAGAGATGGCCAAGGATCACCACTATCACCCCATGCAAGGGATGAGCAACCTCCAAGGCACCAAGAGAACACCTACTCGCTCTGCCAAGTTCCAAGGGTTAGCACAAGAGAATAGAGGAAGAAGATGATAGAAAATAACCACTTGCATGGAGAGAAGATGGTTCATATAGTAAAGGAGGAGGGAGGTAAGGCAAAAGATGAGGTGTCAACAAGATAGAGCTCCAAAGGAAAACTTGTCCACAAAAAGGACCAACATGCGACCACATGCAACCATATACAACAACCTAAGGTCTACATGCAAGAGATGGTGATACTCCCTAGGTAGGATATTGACCATCCAAGCAACCGACCCTATGTTACGACCACGATGCACCGACGGTCCCAAGGTTGCGACACCAAGACCACCCCAAAAAGCCTAGGTCGAAACAAACCTTTACAACCTCCATCTCGACCCACGACAACCTTGGTCACAACCTCCACACCAAGGTAAAGTGCCACAACCACGACACCCCACAACAGGCTCTAGGTCATGACCTAGATCAAGGCAAAACAATAAGGTTGCAAGGCTAGGGCACCTAAACCCTAGAAAAGCCTAATCTCCACTAAGAGTGATACTACTCAACCAAGAGCCAAATGAGGAACCCTAAAGAACCAAAATATCCCTCAAGAAGACATGAGAGAGAAGGAACACTCTAGAGGTGGCAAATTGCACATCAACCCCCTATATTGGTAAAATTGCAACTTGCATAACAACTAGCATAGAAAGCACATACATCAACCATACAAGGTCAAACTGGAGACTTAACCTCTCCACAAGCCCTAAACACATCTCAAAATATTTGAGCAAGGATCTAATCACATGATCAAACTAAAATAAATAGGGTTACCCCAAAACTCGGGTCAGGGTCCTTACAAGCCATAAAACCCTAATAAGGATTTCACCCCCAAAATCCTAAGAGAAAAGAGAGGGATACTTCCTCTTCGTCTCTTCCTTGAGTTCCCACGTGGCTTCCTCAACAACACAGTGATGCCATAGAACCTTCACAAGAAATATGTCCTTCATCTTCAGCTTCTTCACTCTTCTGTCATGGATCAACACTAGACCTTCAACATAGGACATGTCCTCATCAAGCTCCGCCTCCACAGGCTGTAACATCAACTCTGTATCCGGATGGAACTTTCTCAACTACTCACATGAAACATTGGGTACAAGATGTGTAACTTAGGTGGTAACTCCATCCTATAGGCCACCTTCCCAACATGTGCCACCACTGGGTAAGGTCCCATAAACCTGGGAGCCAACTTACCCTTCTTCCCAAACCTGAAAACACCTTTCCAAGGAGAGACCTTGAGGTACACTCAGTCTCACACTTGGAACTCCAAGGGTCTACATAGGTTTTCTGCATAAGACTTTTGTCTATCATGTGCTACCTTCAACTGTTGTTGGATCACTTTACTCTTTTATATTATTTGTTGTACAAGCTCAGGACCAAGAAGTTGGTACTATCTCATCTCATACCAACACAACGGGGACCTACAACACCTCCCATACAACACCTTAAATGGTTCCATGTCAATGCTACTCTGATAATTGTTGTTGTAGGTGAACTCTATCAAACTAAGATGTATGTCCCAACTGCCCAAAAATTGAAGAACATAAGCTCTCAACAGAACCTCCAAGGTATGAATGGTCCTCTCAGACTGACCATTTGTCTATGGGTGGAAGGCAATGCTGAACCTCAACTACATACCCAATGTGTGTGCATTCGCTCCCAAAAGTGACTTATGAACTGAGGGCCTCTATCAAACATGATAGTTGCTGGAACACCATGTTGATGTGCTATCTCATCAACATAGATCTACACAAGCTTCTAAGATGTATACATCATCTTCATAGGAAGAAAATGTGCTGACTTGGTCAACTTGTCAACGATCACCCAGATGGAATCATGACCTTTGGCTGCCCTAGGCAGACCAACCAAAAAGTCCATAGTCACATGATCCCATTTCCACTGTGGTATGGGTAATGGTTGTAATGTCCCTGTAGGCTTTTGATGCTCATCTTTAACCTTCTAACACATAGCGCATCTTGCCACGAACTCATCTATGTACCTCTTAAAACTAGGCTACCAATTCATACCCTTCATATTGTGATACATCTTGGTACTACCTAGGTTCATAGCGTACATGGATGAGTGAGCCTCTTCCAACACCATCTTCCTTACGTCATTATCATCAAGTACCACTACTCTATCATGGTAACAGACTATCCCATCATTTAACTTGTGGAAGTTATCATGCTTCTCGCTATCAAACTCTAATCTAATCTACTGTATGACGACATCAACCCATTGTGCTTCTCTGATCTATTGCCTCAGTGTGGGATTCACCTACAACTATGCTAACAATCATGATAGCAAGGAAACTTCCAGCTTAAGATTCATCTGATGTAAGGAGATCAACATGTCTCACTTGTGGCACACCAAAGAACTCAATTGGGATTTATCCATAGGAAAAGACGAAGACTTCCTGCTCAATGCATATGCCACAACATTCTCCTTCCCTGGATGGTAATTAATCATGCAGTCATAATCCTTGATTAACTCCATCCAGTGTTTTTGCCTCATGTTTAGCTCCTATTGTGAAAAGATGTACATTAGGTTTTTGTGATATGTGAAGATCTAACACTTCTCGCCATAAAGGTAGTGTCTCCAGATCTTCAAAGCATTGACCACAGAAACCAACTCTAGATCATGGGTCAGGTAATTCTCCTCATGTTTCTTAAGCTTTTGGGAAGTAAAAGAAACCACATGCTTGTCCTACATCAGCACACAACCCAAACCATGTCTAAACACATCACAGAAGACTATGTATCCCTTTCCTTGCTCAGGTAAGATCAAAACTGGTGCACTTGTCAACTTTTCCTTCAATATTTGTGTGAGCACCCCACGCCACACAAAGCGAGATTACTCAAAACATAACCATAGAAGAAAGATTAACATGCGTATTATCAGAAAACACCATAAATTAAAACCATTTTCATAAGACCTCCAAATAGAAAAAGCTTCACATATAAGTCCTTTCAAGCCTCAAAGCATTCACAAGGCATGATGTCAACCTGTGACCAAGGAATAGTTCCAGAATGTATATACATGATTCCTCGATATCTGGTATAAAAAAAGAGCACATAAGGAAAACAAGTTTGCTAAACATCTACAAAGAATTCCCAAAGACCTGAGTGTACATGGATGACTCTAGGACTCTATCAACAAAAGACATCCAACAGTACTGCCAACCTTATCAGCTACTGCTCCTTTGGATGCCGCTCAACCTCCTCTGCATGATATCTACTTCTTCGTGCTTGTCCACCTAAAAAGGGTGTAGGAAACCCACGAGCTGAGATTCCAAATCTCAGTGGGAGATATAACTCACCACAAACTTTATTATTATCATAGATAAGATAAACTGAGTAGTAGTATAATTACAATTATGGAAAGCAGGTAACTATTATTAATAGGAAGAGCATTTGTTGTCAAATTTTGCAACATATTGATAATTTAAAATGAATATGAAGAAGATGTATATTTCCTATCAACAACATTGTATAAAGATCAAGCAAGGCCTCAACCAATGTTTTCATATTTTGATCCTATATAAGTATACTACATGGTTGATTATGTGTCTTATTATGCCCCAAGAATTTGAGTCGTACCACCCAAATCCAACCGACCACTTGATAATTCGAAATCAGTGCCATACAAGGTCTAATGCAAGAGTCAGAAGCCATGACCTCACCACACCTCTTGGTCAGTACAAGAGAAAACACCATAGAGACATACCAGTCAACTGCAATAATGACATATACTGAAGATTAGGGATTAGATCTTGCATGGAATCATAACTAGCCCACCTCAGTACAAGTACGGTGCTAGAAGAATAGGATCACGCATGGCCGTTCTAACAAGAAGGAGTGGATCACACATGGTCATCCATATCACTACGAGATCGACTCATGCATGGTCATCTCACACATCTTGTACTTAAGGATACATGGAATTACTTGACTTGCACCCCACATATTCAAAAATATGCGCTCCGAGTTAAACTTGTTTCACCATTCAACAAAATGCTGACACCGAATGGATCTATGGCACAGGGCAAACTACACTATTAGATTTCACTTGATTAATTAGACAAATTTAAACATCTTTATGCATCATTCAAGTCACAATGCATAATCACTGAACAAGAACTACATAAATAAGAGCATAACTCATCACCAGAATAGACTGAAACATGTTAGGTGGGATCTCATCACATCATGTCTCTTTATGCATGTTACTCAATGTATGTCCATTACAATGACCAATGTCCATCACAAGGACTAATGTCCATCACATCATAACCACCATATCTCATACCTGGCTATGTACATCAATAGGTATCACCTACATGGTTAGAAACTAATAATAAGAAGGCAATGCATCATCAACATCATCATCTAATAGGACTCATTCCATACAGTTTACATCATTACAATTAGGGTTTCACTTTAACGGATTAGGGTCTACAAGATTGGATCAATAGTCACCCTTAGATTGTCACTTTCATCATCATTATGAGATGTGTTAAGAGATATAGAAACATATTTCTCATCCTCATTATAAACATGTTATGATGTATAGAAGCATAACTCAACACCTTTCATACAACTATTCCATGGAGTATCACATCATACCAAGAGACCTTAGTGTCAACATGGTATATCTCAAACACTACCATAAGGTATTGACTAGTGTTCCAACATAGGGTGTTAGTTACGTTAAGTGTGTTGGGAAACCACTCTAAGGGATTTATCTATTAAGCATATACTTAAGAGAGCAACCAAAGTATTGGCCTACCACATGGGAGGGTGTATCGGTTTAGCACCATGAGGTATCAGGTACAACACTTCAGGAAGAGATTATCGGCCAACCCCTTGTATCAGGAAACACTATCCAGAGGTGCAACAATATCAAAGGGATAATGACATCGTGATGTATCGGGCAACACTCATCGTGACGGGGTGACAATTAGGGTTCAAGCAACACATTAAGCTGTGACGGCTAACATGGTGTCAGGTAGAAACACCCCCAAAGAAATGGGCTAGCCATGCATCAAGCCAAGATGGGCAGTGACGTTGTCACCAAGATGCATCAGCCTCTTCCCAAGCAAGACGTCACAAGTCATGACGGACAAGCCATAATTTCCAGTACACTAGGCATCCCGATTAACTCCAAATCAGTTTAACAGCCACCAAATGAGCTAACTCTCTCAAATCATACCAAACTAAACCTTTCTAAGGCGTGACGATCTAGGAAACATTTGATCATGTCAACCTAGCCCTAACCAAGGTCATGAAGACATGTCTATTGGTGTAACAGTATGTCACCCTTAGGTGTTGTCAGCCAGGGGGTGTCATAGGTCGTGACAACCACCCAAACATATCAGCCACAAGGAATATCGACTCCATCATCTCCTACCTTAAGACAATGTTACTAACAATGCAATGGAAAGGTGTAACACAAAGGCAACAACTACCACGGTTAGTTTCTCCAAAACAGAGCACAAAGTTACCAAGGAAAAGTTACTAGCATGCAAGCAAAGACAAGCCATAGATAAAAAAAAAGATAACAAGTAAAAGGTGATAATAACAAGGAGGGTTTAGAGTTATATAGCTCGCCTCAAGGATCACCACCAAGATCTAATCTCCAAGGTCAAGCTCCAAGCTCACAAACTCAAGGTAGAAGAAGATCCTCCAAGATTGACCACCACAACACTTCTAAGAAGAAGATAGGAATAAGGTTTACAAAAAATGGGAGGGAAAAAGAAGCAACCAAGGTCCATGGCCGAGAAGAACAAAGAAAGAGAGAAAGAAAACTAAGGATCATGGCTTACCAAGGATGAATATGAAAAGAGAACACCACAAGCTTAGGCTCTTCTACCAAGCTCCAAGGGAGAGCACTCCTCAAGCTCAATATCTTCCACCAAGGAAGAGGAAAGCAAAGATGGCCAAAGGATTCTTTTGCATGGAGAGGAAGAAGTATATATACAAGAGAGATGAAAGAAAGAACAAGGGGAAGGTGTCACCACCTCAGAACCCTAGATGACACATGCCCATGAAGAAATAGCCGCAAGAAACACCATGCAACAATGTGATAAGAACTATGCCTCACCCACTAGGTCACCTTCCTAGGTCAAGGCCGATACACATCACCTCCTCCCTTCACAAACTGATAGGGATAAAACCTTAGAGACATAAACTGATATGGTGCATCTAGAGACACCGCAAAACTAATAGGATGTCCCTCAAGACACCCACAACTGATACAAGGACACCCCAAGGCTCTCAAGCCCGAGATAACACTCCTAGGTGTAAGATACACTTCAAACATGAGTGCAAAACATCACCAAGGATGTCACCACTCAACCAAGGATCAACCAAGGTGTCCATATCTCTATCACTCCTCTAGATGATGCCAAGAGAAAGAAGGAACACACTAGAGGTGGAAATTTTTCACATCAACCCCTATCCTAGGTAAATTGCAAATTTGCACCAAAACCTCTCGACAAAACACAAGCATCAACCAAACAAGCTCAAACAAGGAACTCATGCTTCCTACATGCCCTAATTACATCTCATATGATTATAGCAAGGAGATAAGAAACATACTTAAGCAAAGAAAATACAGTTATCCCAAAACATGGGTCAAGGTCCTTACAATTTTAAAAGCACTTTTCCATCTATCAGCCCAGACGAACGACACATCATTCCTCATCTACTTTGTTAGGGGCAAAGTGATAACACTGAAGTCCTTGATGAACCTCCTGTAATAGACTATCAAACCTAGAAAACTTTGCACTTCTATCGACATCTTTGTCTTCTCCCACTTTGTCACTGACTCGACCTTCTTAGGATCCACACAAACTCCCTCAGTAGATATAACATGCTCCAAGAAAGCTACCTTCTTTAACCAGAACTCACACCTACTGAACTTGGCATAAAGATGATGCTACCTCAACACGGTCAATGATTGGCAAAGATTTTGTTCATGTTGTTGATTGTCATGACTATAAATAAGCATGTCATCTATAAAGACAACAACAAACTGGTCAAGAAATAGACAGAACACTCTGTTCATCAAGTCTGTGAACGTTGTTGGTGCATTGGTCAGCCCGAACAGCATAACCACAAACTCATAGTGACCATACATTGTCCTAAAAGCTGACTTAGATATGGTATATTCCTTGATCATCAACTGGTTATATCTTCACCTCAGGTCTATTTTGTGAACACTGTCGCACAACACAACTGATCAAATAGGTCATCTATCATTGGTAAGGGGTACTTGTTCTTCATCGCACCTGATTCAACTGTCTGTAATCTATGCACAACCTCATAGACCCATCCTTCTTATTTACAAATAGCACTGGAGCACCCCATGAAGACGTACTCAGTCTGATGATACCTTTGTCAAGTATCTCTTGCAACTGTCTCTTCAACACTACCATCTCTGTCGGAGCCATCCTATATAGTGTCTGATCTATTGGTTGTGTGTCAAGAACCAGATTGATATCAAAATCAATCTCTCAGGGTGGAGGAACACCTAGAAACTCCTCAGGAAACATGTCCTCAAATTCTCTAATAATTGGTACCTCCTGAATACCAGGGCTGCTCACCTCGGTATCCAACACATGTGTCAAGAATGCCTCACAACCCTATCTCAAATCATTTTTTTGCCACCATCACTGATACCAGACACATAGGAAGAATCTTCTTGTCTCATTGGAAGATCCACGCCTTACCACCATCTATAAATATCACCTACTTGGAACTACAATCCAAGACCACTCTATACTTCTCAAAGGTGTCCATTCTAAGGATTACATCGAACCCATGCATGTCAACTGGTATGAGATCCACTTGAACTATGTGCCCTGAAAAAGAGAGGACATAGGAAGGACACACCTCATGAAACACTTCAAAACTAGCTAATAGCATTTCCAACAACAAACTATCCTTCTTATGACTAATAAGCAAAAGACAATTGTCAAGCACTTTGCGAGTGACAAAAGAGTGTGTTGCACCTGGGTCAACCAAAATAGATACAAAGTAAGAAGAAGACAAATCAAAATGATATAACTCCATATGACCTATCAATACTCACGGGTTGGCCACCACCTCCGGAAAAGTCATAGCATAGAATCTAATCATTGCATGTTGTCACCCCCATCCTCTACTTCCCTGAGCAGACAATCCATCCTACGACACTTGACCATGTCCTCATCCTCTTGGGCCATTGTTCTGCTACCTCTGAGAGCCCTATTGGATCTTCCTCGATTGTTGGGTCACTTCATCGTCCCTCACTGGACACTCGCACTTCATATGTCATGTCTGCCCACACTTGTAGCAAACTTGGGTCTCGAATTGTGGTCTAGATGGCCCTGTCACCGACACTGATGTAGTGATGTGAGCTCCACCAGGTGGAAAGTTACGACCTTTACCTTTACTCGGTGACCATTGCGTCAGAGTACTTAACTTTTGTGACATTGGCGGTGCAGAAAACCTCAGCGTCTTACAGCCTCCTGACAACTTCCCCTAGAAATATGCAAACCTCTTCCTAGCACTCATCTCCCATTTCTCTATCACAGATCGCTATATCCTCCAGACAGACTCCACAAATGTGGAAAACCTTTCCCGATTCTCCAAAGTTGTTGTCAGGGTGGACAACTCAACATTCAACTCCTTCTCTAAATGACGAATCCGCTCATCCTCTATAGCATCCATGTGAGGAAAGAACCAAAGAAGCTCCATAAACTTCACTTCATACTCATTGATCATCATGGGTCCTTGCCAAATCTTCTCAAACTGATTGATCTTTTCATCCAGATAGGTCCATGGAAAGTACCGACCGAAGAACTCATGTCGGAAGTCCTCCCAACCTACAACCACTCCAGGCCTCTTCTCTTCTTCTATGGCCCACCAATGGCTAGCACTCCATTTTAGGAGGAACACTGCATGCTTAATCTTATCCACCTTAGGATTGTTGAGGATCTTAAAGGCCTTCTCAAGCTTAGTTTCCACAGATCAGCATCTGACAGATCATCTATCCTAGCATACTCCATTGCCCCAACACAGTGAAGACGCTCAAAGGTCTTTCCAGTCACTGAAGATTCTGCATTGGGAACCGGTGACCTAGGCTGAGGTGCATGCATCATGTCCACCATATGCATCATCATAGTCATAAACTGCCCAAAAGAGACTGAAAGGTAGGTTTTTCAATCATGTATGGGTCAAATTGGGGACCCTCAAGCACCGTATCTTCTTGTCCTGGTTCCTTGCACCACCACTTGGTGCACTGACTCTTCTCTCAGTAGCATGTTCTTCATATTATCTAGACATCTTTAGGCTTTCTTGCTTCTTATACATAAGCATGAATCTCTATAAGACATACTGGAGGACACAAGAATAGACACAACCCTAGTCCTAGATCTCTATAGAGTTGGCTAACCAAAAGTTGTGATACCAACCTCTCATGTGGCACCTCTCATGCCACAAGCCACGTAAAGACCCAAAACTAATCATGAAAACAAACTTAAACAAACAAACTATTGGAAAAACAATGGAAATTAAAACCATTTTCATTCAGATCCAAACAGTAAGAACCTTTACATGTGGGTCCTTTCATGTCACAAGATACTTCCCATGCATGCCATCAGACTATTACAAGAAAATCTATTCCAAACGTATATACATACATATCCATATGTGTCCATACATAAAAAGGGTTACAAAAGCCAAACCATGTATTGAAACTCATCCACAAAACACACCCAAAAACCATCCCAAAGACATGAGTGTACATGGATGACTCTAGGAGTCTAACAATAAAAGAACCACCAAAAGCACTTCCAACCTTGTCATCTACTATCCTTATTGTTTATGCTTAACCTCTGATGCACGATCTCTGCCTCCTCGTGCACATCCACCTAAAAATATCTGGGGAACCCACGGGGTGAGATTCCAAATCTCAGCTGGAGATATAACTCTCCACCAACTCTACTATTAACACAAATAAGATGATTAAAGCAAAGTAGTAAAGTGACAACCATGATAAACGGGTAATCATTACGGATAGAATAAACAATTACTATTATATTATGAAACATCTTAACATTATAAAAAGAATATGAGGAACATGTATATTCACCACTTACTATGCTATATAAAAGCAAGCAAGGACTCATCCAATGTTCCTGTATTTGATCCTATACAAGTATACTATGTGGTTGTTTACATATTTTATTATGCTCTGAGGATTTGAGTCGTACCACCCAAATCCAACCGACCACTACTAAGTCAAAATCAGTGCCATTCAAGGTCTAGTGGAAGAGATGGAATCCAGGACCTCACCCCCTTGGTCAGTACAAGTGAACCTACAGTGACATCATCAATCAGACTACTACCAATGACATATAGTCTAGTTGTACAACCCTAGCCCACCTTGGTACATGTCATGGTGCTAGTGAAACTCAGCTACAGCCCAGAGCCGCACTTCTCCCAGGGTATGGCCCACATCCAATCCTATATCACATATTACTGAGCTATGGCCCAAAGTTGCACTCCTACCAGGGTATGTCTCGCAACCAATCTTGTATCACATATCCTGGACGTAAGGGGATATTCGTCCTCACCCCGCATATTCAAAAATATACACTCTGAGTTAAACTCATTTCACCATTCAAAAAATGTTGACATTGAATGGACCTATGGCACAACGCAAAGATACATCATTAGGTTCCACTTGATTAGTTAGGTCATTTAAGTGTCTTTTAGCATCAATCAAGTTACAATGTATAAAACCATAACAAATTCTACACCATGGGTGCCTCAACCTACTCACTCACCATGTCGAGACCACCTTCTACATGTCAAGATCATGATATTAGGGTTAGGGTTTCAATCCACCCTTTAACGATCATGTCATGGCCAAGTTCCTCAAACACCTCTATGTCGTGACCGTGGCATCACAAAACCAACATGTCATGATCACCACTCCAAGGGTTGTATCCACCAAGCTAAGGCAAGAAGCTAAGGGTTTCAAGACTGTTGGGCTCCAAAGGTCTCAACCCAATGCCACTAGATCAAACACCACCACAAGAAGGAACACCTCAACCAAATCTAACTAGGTTGCGGACATCCCAATGGTCTATGTCGTGACCACGATGCCCATAACCATGCCTCGACCACCAAACCTCCTAGGCTGCAACTACACTAAGGGGGATAAACACCTAGGTCATTGAAATAGGTCTGAAACTAGGCAAGAACCATGATCACTAAGAAAGGAGACTCAAACAAATCGGTCTCCATGAGCCCTAAAGAAAGGGTCTAAGAAAAACATGACTAAAAAAGAGAAACCATAGCCAAGATGGCCAAAACTGAAACTAGCCTCTCACTTACTTCTAGGTGTACAAACACCAGGCATGGGGGCTAGATCAAGGGTCAAATGTGAGGAAGAAACTCCATATCGTCATCTCTACCCAAAAATGATATAAGAATGTTAGGGTTTTTGGTGGTTTCTAAGAATGTTAACTCTTCCCAAATGAATTATAGGGTTTAACTTCATATGCTAACATTATAGAGGAAATCTTAAAGAGAGAAAACAGTAACATAACATATCAAGAAGTGCAATAATAGAGAGGGTTTTGTGTTATATAACCTGCCTTAAGAAGATTGCCACCAAAGCTTCAACCACACAATCCAATGGTAGAAGAAGCTCCACTGAAAGATCCACTCTGGGCCACAAGAGAACCTCAAGAAGAGAGAAACACCAAGGTTAAAGGATTAGCTCAAGAAAAGAGAGCAAGACCCCAAAATCAAACTAAAGAAAGAAGGGAGAACAAAGAAAAGAAACTCTCTCTCACACACATACAAGAGTGTCACCTTGGCAACACATGGCCCAAAGCTGAGAAGAAGGATGAAGGTAGGGTATAAGATCTGAAGGAACACCAAAGAAAGAAGATAAAACACTCACCAGAGCTAGAGATGACCAAGGATCACCACTATCACTACATGCAAGGGATAAGCCACCTCCAAGGCACCAAGAGCACACCTAATCACTCAACCAAGCTCCAAGGGCACCAGAGAAGGGAGGAAGAAGATGACTAAAAAGAACCACTGGCATGGAGAGAAGAGGGTTCATATAGAAAAGGAGGAGGGGGGTAAGGCAAAGGATGAGGTGTCAAAAAGATAGAGCTCTAAAGGAACACTTGTCCACAAAAAGGACCAACATGCAACCACATGAAACCACACGCAACCACCTAAGGTCCACATTCAAGAGATGGTGATACTCCCTGGGTAGGATCCTGACCATCCAAGCAACTGACTCTATGTCGTGACACCAAGACCACCCTAAAAAGCCTAAGTCGAAACACACCTTTCCAACCTCCACCTTGACCCAAAAAAACCTTGGTCCCAACCAACACACCAAGGGGAAAGTGTCGCAACTGCAACACCCCACAACAGGCTCTAGGTCATGATCTAGGTTAAGGCAAAACATCAAGGTCACAAGGCTAGGGCACCCAAACCCTAGAAAACCCTAATCTCCACTAAGGGTGATACTACTCAAATAAGAGCCAAATGAGGCACCCCAAAGCACCCCACTATCCCTCAAATAGACATGAGAGAGAAGGAACACTCTAGAGGTGGAAAATTGCACATCAACCTCCTATATTGGGTAAATTGCAACTTGCACTAAAACTAGCATAGAAAGCATAAACATCAACCAAACAAGCTCAAACTGGAGAATTAACCTCTCCACAAGCCCTAAACACATTTAAAAAGATTTGAGAAAGATTCTAAGAGATGATCAAACTAAAACAAATTGAATAACCCATAAACTCAGGTCAGGGTAAGGTATGAACTTGTCGCATCATCACATAATACCACTGCCATACCAGGCCATCACCATTATCACATAATCCTAGGATAACCATCCCTCATTACATCATTAGATTATATCACCTCATATTAGGCATTAAGACTCTGCCAAGTCATAAGATACCATAGCATTCACAATCTATGATGTGTATTCAACTTGTAGTATTAGGGTTACACAAGTAGGAGAGAGAAACATCATCACATGCTAAACAATTCAAGCAAGATAAATGATCAATCATGTAGTCTTGATTAGGTAAAGGGTTCTCATGTAGCACTTATCATAACACACCATAGTACATTATTCACACATTCTTGGAGCACATCCGATCATACATAACAACATGTAAATATCAACATGTGTTGACCATGGAGATAAGGTATTGTAGCGACCATTAGGGTTACATCCTCTGTGTAGCGACCACACAAGGAAACATGAGTGTTGACCAACCAAACTAGGCCATGTGTATCGACCATGAACATCTTGCAATCATGTAAACCACATAAGGAAACATGAGTGTTGACCAAAGAAGACTAAATCCATCTATAGAGATCAAACAAACTAGACTATATGTTGCGACCACCCATTCCTCAAGGTGTAGTGACCTAAACACTAAATCATCACCTTGTTGTGACCACAACACATCACCATAGGTAGAGGCAAAACCATGTACACCACCCTAGGTGTAGTTCCCACTACACACACCAAATGTGGTGACCAACACACATTACATAAGTAGAAACCCAATCTAGGGTTAGGGTTAACCTTGCGACCGCAACAACTCTATGTATGTAGCGACCTCCGGGTGAACCACCACAAATGTAACGACCAAAGAATGAGCACACTCAAAATAGCGGCCCTTAAAACATGGAACATGTGGCGACCATTCATTTATCAAGGTAGTAACCACAACAAAGTATCTCATGAGTATCATGATGATCAAAACACGAGTGTAACATCAGGGAAACCAAGGCATCATCCAGATGAAACTTTATGCAAAGGTGAACATCAAAACCCTAAATGAGCGCCACAAGAATCAATCATGAAAAACCATGAGATGAATGATGAAACTAAACTTCAAACTCATGCAAACTGGAACCTAAAACCTCCATTCAATATAGGATAACCAAACCACAAGCATAGTGATAAAAACAACATTCAAAAGTCATACAAGAACCCTTATCTCCATCATCACCATATCTTTGGGTACATGAAATTAGTGTTTAGGAAAAAGAGTAATCCTATGCAAGAATGCTTCAATATCATAAACCCTAGATCAATCTAGCACTATCCATCAGTTTATGATCATGTTTTAGATATAGAACAGTAACATGCAAGAAAGAATATGGTGCAATAATAGAAGAGGGGAAAGTCATATAACCCACCTTAAGATGAAGATCAAGCTCCAAAGCCACGAGCTCCAAGAGAGAGAGGAAGAATCTCCAAAGTTGGATGAACTCCACAACCAACAAGGTCTCCTTAAGAAGAGAAGAACACACCTAGGTCAAAGAAAATCACAATAAGAAGGAAGACAAAACCCTAGGATGAACAAGGAAGAAGAAAGAAGAAAGAGGAGAACTACATCTCACTTAGGTACTCCTATGGAAAATCATGGATCTTGATCACTATAGAGAGAAGTTTCTCAAGATATCTACCATGGAAGAACCATAGTCTATGGTGAAAAGAAGAAGAAAGAGATAGGGTTCCAAAGGAAAAATGAGATCAAGGAGATATAACCATTTACCAAGATCAAAGATCACCAAGGAACACCATAATAGAGATGATCAAGCTCAAAATCACCACATGCAAAGGTGATCGGACACCAAGCTCCAAGATCAACACCTTATCTTACTCCACTAAGCTCAAGGCTGAACACAAAAAAGAAGATAGAAAGAAAAGAGCCAAAGGGAAGACTTGCATGTGAAAGAGAGGGTTCATATACTCAAGGGTAGGAGAGAGGTAAAGATCATGAGGTGTGAAGATATTATATCCCCAAAAGAACATAGGTACCTTAAAGAAATGACCATACAAACACACATGAAAGAGGATAGTTAAAATCTATGTGGAGTAGCGACCACTTAGGTCCTCACCTCATTTAGGTCGAAGCAAAACACAAGGTATCGGTTGCAACACAAACCATCCTAGGTATAGGTTGCAACACATCCCCATATGAGCAAACCCTAGTAGCCAACACAAAGAACAAGGCATCAAGATCTCTACAAGCCACAACCAAGGAAGGGATTTGGTAAAAGCAAAACAAGAAAAGACACCCATAGGTCGCTACACTCAAGAAACACACATGGTCGATATTACACATCAACACAAGCATCCATGAAATCCTAGCTCAACACACATGATGTAACCACATCAACCAAGGCCCAAACAAGATGCCCCTATGCATCATTCGTTCTCTCATAATGCTAAGGCTTGAAAGTTACAACCTACATGTGATAAATTGCAAGATAGACCCTCAAGGGTAAATTGCAACTTGGTTCAAACAAAGCATAATTAGCTCAAACATCAACCAAATAGGACCAAACTAAAAGCATAAACTTTTCACATGTTATTAAGGTGCATCATATGATCATATTAAGGTTAAAGAATCTTATTAAATAAGTTAGGGGTCCTATAAAGGATGAGGGGTTGTATGATTTTAGTGCCTTAGTGAAAGATTGGGGAAATGTGTTATATTTATTTAGAAAGATAGGTTTTGTAACCTACCCCTAAAATATATAAATGTAGTAAAAAATTATTATGCATTCCTTGTTAGTAACACTAACCAAATATATTATAGGTTAAAGACCAGTGTAAATGCTTTCATTGAGCAATCAATCTCCCCCTAACAATGCAGTCTCTACAGACTGAGATTAACTTACTAACTGACAAATGCAAGATGGTATGGGGTCAGGAAATGAACTTGAGTGACTTTGTTGAAATCTATCACAATTTTGAAGATGATTACAAATTGTATCAATATTAGTACAATGAACTTTATGTAGATCTAAATAAGTTCGGGATATACAAATTGCCTTATTGATATTCCTTCACCTCTGATCACACCATAGGACAATTGTAACGACCCCTCCCCCTGTTATCCCCTATTTCGGTGGACAGAGAGGGTAGGGGCCATTGTTAGTAATATAGGATGGTAGGTTTAGTAATTGACCAGAAATAATTAATAAACATTATTAACAAAAAGGAATTTGGTACAAAACTAGTGGAATATCTAAAGTTGCAACATAAAATAATATCTAACTAACTATAACCTCCATGTTTACATTAATGGTTCTTCATCTTGTGCCTTCTTTTTGTATATCTAGTTTCATCATATTTGCATCACGATAGATTATACTAAAACACTAACAAACAAAACATCGGTCAATATAACAAATTATACTGGTATAGGGGGTAAACAAAATATATGCATATACTTGTAATAAAATAACCACAACAAATAATTGTTACATTGTCAGAATATAAGTTTTCTTCATAAATTCTCAACCATTTTCACTCAATCTCTGGTAGACCCTCTCCTAGGATTTGTCCCTACAACAAACTTTAGGCCACCTCTCAATCTGAAGCTCGGTGCCTTGGACACTTTTCAATCAGGATCCTGGTGCCATATGGATCTTCCCAATCTGGGGTATGACCTCTCTCAACCATCCCAATATATGGCTTGGTACGAGCTTCCCAATCTACGGCATGGTCATTATCATCACTATGAATTTATACCTCTTTCCATTCTCAATTTCTAGAGTTGGTTAGCGGGTTTGGTCAAGTTATAAGCTTACTATTACGATAGCCATGGTCACTTTATAGACTGTAGGATATAAAATTCATCCAAGCATTTAATTTCAAGAAATTAGTAAAACCTCAGGGCTCTTTGAGAAACTAGAGTGATTAGTCATAGGCATAACCACATACCTTGTTCAAGTAGCAATAGAAATAAATCAATCAAGTAAGTTATCCTAAAAGTTAAAGAAATACACCCATGTATTATTATTTTATCCAAATCATCATTAAGATTGACTTTGGTCTCAAGTTAAGGTTTCTAGGTCAACTTTAGAGTTTCATTATGGTTTTGGCTCTCCAAACCCTAATTACCACTTTTCATGTTCTTTAGGGTTACAAACCCTAATTCTTCATTAATTGCACTTTTATTCTTAAAGAAACCCTAATTATCCAAAACCTTGGTTTCTAAGTTCATATAACTTTCAAGTTGCTCTTTTTATTCATAAAAGATCAATATTTGATCATCAGTAACAATTGGACATATTAAGATAATCAATTCTTAGAAATTAGGGTCTAGTTCAGTTAACACATTAAAGATGTTAACTTTAGGCACTTTTCAAACTAGAAGTACAATTAGGTCATGATAATATTTTTATTGGATTTTATGGATTTTTTTGAGCAAAAACCATATATTATTTGCTATTATCTGATCATTCTATTATTTTCTAGGCTTTTTTAGAAAATCAATTAACCTCAACCAATCACAGGTTGCCACCTAGGCAGCATGCCCCAGTCTCACCACTGCCAACTTAGTTGGGCCAACCAGTGGGCTTGTGCCACCTAGTTCGGGTGAGCCTGTGTGGCCTCGCTTACTCAGACATGATAGAGGGGGGAAAGATAGGAAAGCCCTTACCTCTTCAACGCTCAAGCGAGGGCATAGTTGTAATTCCCTCACCTCCTTTCTTCAACCTCCCTTCTATGATCATGCTTCTAAATGAGTCAACTCATTAGTTGAATTCAGATTCTAGGCCTTCATGTTGGAAACTAGATATGCCTCACCTCCACCTCATTCCACCGAACACGTCGAGGGTCTCAATTGCCCAGTCACCGTTGGGGTTGATTAGGCGGAAAGGTGCTTTTCTGGTGAGATAACATGAGTAGGCAGGGGAAAGGGAGATGATGAAACGAGCAAATGAATGTATGGAGAGGATCGGGAGTCAAGGACGGTCTTCGTGATCATTTAGATGGGTTGTAGAGGGGATCTACATCCCAATGTATAGTGGGGGGTTAACCATGGAGGGTTTTAGGTTAGGTGATTCTTCTAGAAACCCCAAATCTAGGCCAAACCTAGGGCAGGATGACTTTGATTGACCTCATGAATCCATTGAGATCATTTTCACACCTGCTCGTGCACTACAACTCTGGGAATCTTGCTTCAAAATCAGCCATTTCAGTCCCTGGTTTCCTTACTTGATCAAAGATAGGGGATGAGCATGTACATTTGGATTTCAAATCTGATGGTTCACATTACATATGGTATTTAAAAGATATTTCTAATATGAATTGAAATTCTGACATTTAATGTTATTCCATTCACTTTAGGGGTTTTCAAAAATCCATATCTCTCAAACCATGCATCCTTTTAATCCCAAATTTTAATGGAAAGTAACTAACGATGTAATATACTCATGTGCAAATATTGGAACCAAAACTAAAAAATAATAGAGACTTTTCTCATATGCAATTCATACACTTATAAGGCATATTTTATACACTAAAATTCATCTTTTTATTTTTCTTTCTTTTCTATTTTCTCTATTTTGATTTCTTTTCTTATTAAAAAACCATGTGGAACTGAAAACTAATCAATAGTGGTCATCCATGCCACTTTCTAGAGAATTCTACACAATTCTCATATGTGCACACAATTATCATCTATTTCTTTTCTTTATGCTTAATATGGGATTTGCTTTTATCATTTTTCTCTTTCTATCCATCATTGTATTATTAAAATTGTATAAACCATGAAATCATGCATCCAAAGAAATTTTGCAAGGAAATCACTAAAATTTCCATTCAAGTCTCTTTTCATATAATAATTGCATTTCAAATTATAAAAGTACAAGAAAAAATTTAGGTTATAACATCCTTCTCATCTTATAGAAATGTTGTCCCAAAAATTCAAGTAATCAAACAAACTATTCAGGATAAGACTTTTCCATGTCCGTCTTCAACTCCCATGTGGTTTCATCCTCTCCATGGTGCTTCTAAAGAAACTTTACCATCTCCAACTTTTTATTCCTAATCTCTTTCACCTTGGTATCTAGTACCCCCACAAGTGACTCGGGGTATGTCATCCTCCCTTATAGTTTAATAGGTTCAATGCTCAGCACATGGGTCAGGTCCTTCACATAGTGCTTCATATTGGATGCATGGAACACATCATGAATCATACTATATTGAGGGGGTATGGCTAAATGATAAGCAGCTTAACCAATCCATTCTAAAATCTCAAACGGACCCATGTATCGAGGACTCTGCTTTCTTCTGTTCTTAGCTATAGCTCAAATGGTCGGACTTTCAGAATCACATGTTCATTCATAGTGAAGTGCAAGTTAGTTCGCTACGCATCAGCATACAGCTTCTATCAATCATGGCTCTCTTCAACCTTTGCTTGATCAAAGCAACTTTATCAGCATACAACTGTAGTTCCTTTGACCTCAATAAGGTCCTCTCACTGACATCATCCTAGTGAAGCGGTGACCAACACGGTCTCCCGTAAAGAGCTTCGTACGGTGGCATCCTGATATTGGCTTGGTAGTTGTTGTTGTAAGAAAACCCAGCTAAGGGCAATTACTGCTCCCATGATCCACACTAATCGAGCACGCATGTTATCAACAAATCATCTAAAGTCTAGATTGTTATTTTTTATTGTCCATCAGTCTAGGGGTGATAAGTTGTAATAAACTTCAATTTACTATTGAGTTCTTCATGAACTTCCTTCCACAACTTGGAAGTGAACATAAGGCCATGCTTAGAAATAATTGAACTCGATACACCATGCAATCGAACTATCTCTCTAATATATAGTTCATCTAGGTTTGTCACCTTAGTAGTGATTTTAAGGCTAGCAAATGTTCTGACTTGGTAAGGAGATCTACCAAAACCCATATTGCATCATGACCCAGGAAATTCAATTGATTGTAGTAGCCCATTGGGTCGCTGGTGTTCAACCTTCACCATCTAGAATGAGAGACAAGTGGTCACATATGTCTCTATGTCTCTCTTCATTCCAGGCCACCAAAAATACTATTGCAATTCTTTTAACATCTTGGTAGTGTCAGGGTGTACCATATACTTAGAACCATGAGCTTCTTACAAGATATGATTCTTTAAGGGGGAATCTTCATGAACCCAAATATGAATCTTGTAGCGGATTCCACCTTATACTCCCACTGAGAGATTGATAACACCCATATTTCGTTACCAAAACTGCCGATTTAAACAATTTTCCTCTCCATTTTGTCATGTTTTTGAATAAACAAGTCATGCTACGCTCTTAACTCGTTTTATAATCTTTTACAGAGTTTTCCTTGCTTTTCCACTCAAAATCAACAAAACAGCCTATCCCGGCCCACTTACAAAGAATCGGCCTTTTACTAGCCGCACGACACGTCCACTTCCCGTCGCGGACATTGGCTGATAGGGGCACAACCCGACACGGGCGTGTCACACGGTGCAGTCAATGACGGGTGATATGCCATTTACCCGACAGAGAGATCTGTCTGCCACGACTAATCCGCCCGATAGGGCATGTCGCGCGATACAAGCCACTCACCACAAGCAACCGTCCGTTGCACCCGATACCTTCGTAACCCGGCACGCAATAGCCAAGCTACACTGGATGAGACGTACGCGTCAATCTTCTACGAAACCACATATACAGAGCCGATAAGGGGTACGTGGCACCTGGAGATCTGCAACTTCTTCCAACCGCTGCCTATAAATAGCAGCTATAGGACCTCGATGGGACGGGTTAGAATCTGGAGAAGACTAACCTTGGAAAGCATCTGGAGCTAGTGTGTCGCATCCTATTGGTGTGCCGGGCGATACTAGGTGAGAACTTCCCCAACCCGAGAGGGACGGGAAAAGTTCACTTAGAATCTGTCCCGGTAGCCGCAGCAGCCCGATATCGACCAAGGAGGCCACCCGATGTGCCAAGTTCCTAGGATGACCCGTGCCCGAGACGGCTCACCTCTACACCCGATACACAGAACCTGATACCCTGAGTCGCCTCTTGTCCGACACGATATCAGTCCCGATACGGAACACCCGTCTTGGCATGTCACCCGAGAGGGTGGTATCCTGACCACGACCGTATCGGGAAGGGTACCTTGACCGATATGCTTGCCCGTCACGGCATACCGCCCGACAGGGCTGATCGCCCGACACGACCATGTCGGCCAGAGCTCCCGCCCTATATCAGGCTAGAGGCACCTTAGGGAATCCATTGTTGTATTTCGCCCTCCCAAATCAAGGAGGCAATACATATCTTCCCTTTTTCTCTGTCACTTACTTTCTTTATTTACGCAATGTAACTAACCCTTTTATACAACGCTCATGCTAATGGAATTAGAGGAGTTTTAATACATGTTGCTCTAAGTTTGGTCTCTTTTGTTGGGTGTTTGCTTTCTAGCATCCGAACTCTAACTTGTATGCTTGGATCATGTTTTGACTAGCTATCGAATCGTGTTTCCCGTTACAACTCCCTCGAGAGAGGTGTTGTAACTCTAGAGTTTGGTCCGATCAGGGAGTACGAGAATACCCAGGGTCAGAGTTGCTTCAGGTATCTTTCCACTCTAACCCAAGTCCACCAACCTTGAGAGAGGGTGTTGGTGCTTACTCGGAGGTACCCTCTTCGAGAGAAGGGGTACTGGATGTTTTCCGTTGTCACTTGTTATTCTTATGCTTTCCTCCTTCGTTCCTTATCGATACAATAGTGTTATTTTCCTTTGGTTCTGTTGCACAAAACCCCTAAAAATTGATAAATGCCAAAACCTTAATCTTCCTTGTAACTCTAGTTGGAGATAGTTTTCTTCTGTTTTACCAATTTTTATCTATTGTTCCCTTGAGAACATTTTCTTACCCTTCTTTTACCAGAGTATAGAGTGTAGATTCCACGTTCTTAGTACGACCACCCTTGTCCCTGTGGTTCGACCCCGATCGCTACTTCAGACCCCGTCATCGTTGTGGGGGGCCTAAGAGTCGGGTTATTAAAAGTCCGACTACTTCAACTCCACTCCTTTTGGATGTGCGATTTAGGCCGGTCAACTTTTTGGCGTCGCTGTCGGGGACAAGGTAAAATGGTACTATTAATGAACCCGAATCCACTAACTACACTCCTGTGCCTCAAGCTTAGTAATAAGCTTGACAACACAGTTTCTTTTAATCTTTTTAACCCGAATGTGTACTGAATAGTTCGTTTCATTAACACAAGTTTTCTAACTTGATTATACATTCTATTTAGGTACTCAGGGAAGAAGCACTCTGCTTGGTTGAGCACAGTTCATCATGCCACCTCGTGTGGAACCACCTCTTTCCGAGGATGAGTGAAATGCTAGAGTTGGACCACACTCACCTCCGCGTGGGAACGATGACCGTTACAATAACGATCATTTACATGAAGGGCTAGAAGAACCTGAATCAGAACAACTTGGGGATGATCATCATCACGAGAGACATCATCATCGCCGCAGACAGATAAGGAATCATCATAATCAAGAGCATAATCATAGGAACAACGACAGAGAAGATTCTGACGAGGAAGAAAAGACCCTTCGGGAGTTGGCTGCCACGAAGGCCAACAACTCAAGATGTCCAGTTGTAATCCCAAGGTTTGATGTTGTAAACTTCAAATTGAAGCCAGTCGTTATCTCCATGATTCAAAATAAAAGCTTTAGGGGAAGTTCCAAGAATGACAACCCCTACCATCACCTAGATGCTTTCAAAAATATATGTGATACAATCAAAATGAGGGGAGTGCCACAAGAAGTGATCTACTGTAAGGGTTTCATCTTCTCTTTGGAGGACAAGGCACTGTCAAGGTACCTTGGACTACCACATCAATCCTTGAACGAATGGAATTCTTTAACAGATGCCTTCGTAAACAAGTTCTACCCTACAGAGAAGACTGTTAGGAACATGAGATCACATCTTTCACCCAAAAGCCAGGAGAAAACTTACATGAAGCCTGGGAGAGATACCAGGTGTATCAGAGAGATTGCCCTCACCACAACTACAAGAAGGGTTTCCTGATAACAACGTTCTACAATGGTTTGACCCCTGAAGAAAAAGTATCGCTAAATGCAGCTGTAGGAAGCGAATTTCTTGGGAAGAAGCCCAGTAGATCTAAAAATATCATAGAAAACATGGTTGAACTACAAGCTGGTACTGACTACGACATGACTGATAGAGGATATGCTAAGAAAACTACTATTGAAGGGCTGTCGGTCGAATCCAAGGCTCTTGAAGCAATCACCACTCAAATCTAAAAGATATCCACTGATGTCAGACAGTTAAAAGAATCAGGAGGGAAAGGAAAGAAATAGATTGAGAAGGTGATGAAGTGTGTCACTTGTGGGGAAGGAGGACACGGTACTGATAATTGCATTTACACCCAACCTGACGAGTTAAGTGAAAGAAAATCAGAAGCAAAGGAAGTTGAGAATGTTTCTTTTGTCAATTTCAAAAGACTAGACCATCCTAGTTTTAGTTATGGCAACAAAGATGCTGTAGAAAACTCACATCAGTTGAATAATCCACCCAAGTAACCGCAAAGATTCGAGAAAAGAGGCGGACAAGGTCAGTACACCAGAAAAACCAACTTTCAATCAAACAAGGTAAACTTTCAAGGGAAAGGGAAGTACCAAAACCGCCAAGCTGCTAACCCTAGCCAAGGCCAAGGACAAGCTAAAGAGAAGAGTCAGGAAAAGAACTTCGGTCAACCGAACTTAGTGGGCCAATTGTTTGACTTTGTCAAGAGATAAGATACTATAAACAATCAGCTAGTGCAAAGCACACTGTCCAACTCAGGCGTTCTGAATACGATGCAGGTCCAAATGACAGATATGCAAATGCATCAATGCCAGATAGACCAACAGCTTGCTCAAATGGCTGAGTTAATGAAGAATCCTTCAGGTAAAATACCACCCGGCATAGAGTCTACCAAAATGGTGGTACTCAGGTCAGGAAAGATAGTAGAATGCCCTGAATCAGCCAGGCCTAAAGAACCTGAGCCAAGGGTTGTGGCAGAGAACCTAGCTGAAGGAGAGAACCAAAGGGCTCATGACAGGGAGCCCGAATCAAAACCTATAGAGGACCTGTTCGGTAAAAGAAGTCCTTACTCTCTAAGATTGCCTTTCCCCTATAAGATCTTAAAGTCACATCTTAAAAAGAGATACGAAAGGTTTATGGAGTCACTGAGAAAGCTTCACCTCAAAGTGCCATTTATGGATGCTTTGGAGGAAATTCCGACCTACGCCAAGTTTTTCAAGGACTTGATCACCAAGAAAAGAAGGGGAGGAAGGATTGAGACAGTGCACCTAGACAGCATGTCTACTGCCTTTGTGAAGGTGGATTTACCTACTAAAAGGAAGGATCCTAGAGCCTTTACTATTCCTTTTGTTGTTGGAGATAATGTTGAGTGGAAGGGTCTTGCTGATTTAGGGGCTAGTATAAGCCTTATGCCCTTAAGCCTCACGTAACGTTTTGGATTGACTGATATGGTCAGGACCAACATGAGGATCGAGTTGGCAGACCATACCTTCAAAAGACCTGTGGGAGTCGTTGAAGATGTTCTGATTCGTATAGAAAGATTCTTCATTCCTTGTGACATTGTTGTTATTGACACTGCTGAAGACCCTAATTGCCCTATCATCTTTGGGCGCCCTTTCTTGGCTACAGGAAAAGTGTTGATTGATGTCGCTGAAGGCATCATAACTCTGAGGGTCGGAAATGATCATATAGATTTCAAGGTGAAGGACGTTATGAAGGGACCGACCCTGCTAGAATCTGCTTACTTTGTGGATAGCTACAACCAATTTTGTGAAGAAGTAGAAGAAGATATTGCAATGGTAGACCCTTTTATGAGGGCGTTGAACAATCATGACTCTGATCCCTAAGATCCTGAGATTGTCGAGATCCTCGATTACCTAAATCAAAATGTTGAAGATCTAAGTGATAAGGAGGAAGTTATAGAAACAGTCAAGTTTGCTTCTCTGGAGATGATGCCAGAAGAAGAAAAGGCACCTAAGACCAAGCCAGAACTGAAACAGCTACCGGAAGGTTTAAGGTATGAGTTTCATGATCAAGAAGGAAGAAATCCAGTCATAGTTAATGCTAGCCTGACGAAAGAACAATTGGAAAGACTGCTCGAGGAGCTGAGGCTCCATAAGCAAGCTATAGGCTATTCGATAGAGGATATCAAGGGACTTATCCCTACTCTATGCATGCACCACATAAATTTGGAAGAATCCGCTAAACCCCTGGTCCAACCCCAGATAAAGCTGAACCAGATATTAAAAGAGGTTGTGAAGAAGGAAGTGATCAAGCTGAGAGATGTTGAAATTATCTACCCTATCAGCGATAGCAACTCGGTAAGCCACATCCATGTGGTACCAAAGATAGGAGGCATGACAGTTGTGAAAGGTGACAAAGGCGATGAAGTAGCAGTCTGAACTGTCACCGGATGGAGAATGTGCATAGATTATCGGAAGCTGAATCAAGCCACAAAGAAAGATCATTACCCGCTTCCCTTCATCGACCAAGTTCTAGAGAGATTAGCACATCATGATTATTTCTGCTTTTTAGATGGTTATTTTGGGTTTTATCAAGTTCTGATTTTACCGGACGACCAGGAAAAAACCACTTTCACTTGTCTCTATGGTACTTATGCCTTCCGACGAATGTCGTTTGGATTGTGAAATGCTCCGGCAACATTACAACGTTGCATGATCTCAATGTTTTCGGATTTTTTGGAAGACATCGTAGAAGTTTTTATGGATGATTTCTCTGTCTATGGGAAGGAGTTCGATGCTTGTCTGAAAAACCTATCTTTAGTCCTGCAACACTGTGAAGAAAAGAATTTGGTCCTCAACTGGGAGAAGTACCACTTCATGGTACAAGAGGGCATAGTACTAGGTCACAAAGTCTCAAGGAGAGGTATCGAGGTAGATGTGAGCAAGGTTGAAGCTATATCTAGACTACCTCCACCTAAGTCTGTAATTGGAGTGTGTAGTTTTCTCAGACACACTGGTTATTATCGAAGATTCATAAAAGACTTCTGGAGGATCTCAAAACCTTTGTCAAATCTGCTGGTTAAGGATGTTGAATTCAATTTTACTAATGATTGCGTAAATGCTTTTCAGGCTTTGAAAGATGCACTTGTTTCCCCACCTATCCTTCAAGCTCCGGATTGGGAGCTACCTTTTGAGCTAATGTGCGATGACAATGACTATGCCGTAGGGGCAGTTCTGGGACAGAAGAAGAACAAGAGACACTATGTCATTAGCTATTCTAGCCACACTCTTGACGAAGCACAGGTAAACTACATTACGACAGAGAAGGAAATTCTTGTGATTGTTTTCGCCTTTGACAAGTTCACATCTTATCTGATTGGAATGAAGGTAAAGGTCTACACCGACCATGGGGTGATATGATACCTTATGCAGAAAAAGGACACTAAGCCCATGCTTCTAAGGTGGGCTTTACTACTCCAGGAGTTCGATCATGAGATCATTGATAAGAAAGGTGCGGAAAACGTAGTCGCTGACCACTTGTCAAGGATTACAATTGAAGATAAGAAAGAGCCACCTATCAATGGTAGCTATGCAAATGAGGCCTTGCTAATGGTAGTAGCCAGAGATCAGATTTTGCCATGGTTTGCAGATATTTGTAATTACCTTTCTTGTGGGGAGTTACCTCCGGAAATAACATACAATCAAAAGAAGAAACATTTTTCTGATATAAATAATTACTATTGGGATGATCCCCTTGTCTTTAAAAGATGTGTGGATAGTTTGTATAGAAGGTGTATTCCTGAGGAAAAAGTGCATGCTATTCTGAGGAAATGCCATGCCTCACCCTATGGAGGGCACACGAGGAGTGACAGGATTGCTTCTAAGGTGCTGCAATCAGGGTTTTACTGGCCTTTGCTGTTCAAGGATGTTGCTGAGTATGTAAAAGTTTGTAAAGAATGTCAGTCAACCAGAAATATTGGAAGAAGGAACGAGATGGCTATGGCCAACTGGGTTGAAGTTGAGATTTTTGACGTATGGGGGATAGACTACATGGGTCCATTTCCCCTGTCAAAAGGATATCAATACATTTTAGTCATGGTGGACTACATGTCTAAATGGGTAGAAGTTTTTGCCACCCAAACTTACGACTCTAAGTTTGTGATCAAGCTGTTTGAGAACATTATCTTTCCTCACTTTGGGGTTCCCCGTACTATGATAAGCGACAGCGGATCACATTTTAGGGAGAAATAGTTTGAAGCACTTCTGAGGAAGTATGGGGTCAAGCACAAAGTTGCCACACCCTATCACCCTCAAACGTCTGGGCAGGTTGACGTTTCAAATAGACAGATTAAGCAGATTTTGGAAAAGTCTGTCAGCTGCATGCGGAAAGACTGGTTGATGAAGCTCGATGATGCTCTTTGGGCCTATAGAACTGCATACAAGGCACCCATTGGCAATACCCCTTACAAATTGATTTATGGGAAATCCTAAAATCTACCCTTAGAGCTTGAACACAAGGCTCTTTGGGCAATCAAGTTCCTAAATATGGACTTGGAGAAGGCAGGAGAAAAGAGATATCTACAACTACAGGAGCTTGAAGAACAGAGAATCCATGCATATGAAAATGCAAGGATTTACAAGCAAAGGACAAAGGTGTGGCATGATGCCCACCTGAAGAAAAAGGATGTGAGTGAAGGTGGTAAAGTGTTGTTATTTAAATCCTCTATCCGTCTTTTTCCAGGTAAGCTGCAAATGAGGTGGTCTAGACCCTTCACCGTGGCAAAGATATATCCATCAGGAATGATGGAGCTGTATGAAAAAGACAATCCAACAAAGGTGTTTCCAGTGAATGGGCACAGAGTGGAAAGGTACTATGAAGATGAAGCGTTCGTGTGAAGATCAGAGAGGATGTTGAAACTATTAAAGACACAAAGTGAAGGGATCTTAGGTTGTCGAGCTGACGACACTAACTACAATGCTCCTGGGGAGGTAGCCCGAGTCTTTACTTTTCTTAGAATAGGACGTTATTTCCTTTCCTTCAAGAAAAACATTATGAACATTTTGATTGTAATAAGACTCGAGTCAGTGCATGCATCACATGCTCAGACTCCCCATTTAATGGGTCACCGCCTAGTTTTATGAACATTGATAAGTAATACTATCTGAGGCTGGGAGTTTCACTTTTAGGCCAATGATGTTTTACCCATCAATTGCTTTTTACTTTTCTTTGGTTTTAGTTTTTCATCTCTCACCTTGTTTGAAACTTGGTATCGGAACGAGATGCTTGACCGACACCAAACTCTCTCGCCCAATATCGGGCAAGTCCCGGGTGTATCGGGCATCGAACCTTTGTGGTAAGCCATATCACGTGATACACCGAGCCGTGCGTAGCCGTATCGGGCAGCATAATTAAATGACCCTTGATTAGACAGATGGGACTAATTTTACTGCTCGTCTCGGGAATGATTTCTCTCGTCGGGCAACAGTGCCTCGATTTTACCCATTTTACCCCCACCCTCGATTGCTATATATAGTAATTGTGGTTTAACCGTGTCGAGCACTGGCATTTACTTTCTCACCTACTCCCGTATCGCTCATTTACTCTCGCTTTGCTCTCATGTCGGCCTAGCTCACTTCTTCTCCAGTGTCACACAACTTCTCTCTGAAGATAAAGGTATAGCACGATCCGTGTATCACTTAGTTCACCCGACATGGTCTGATGTCGCACATCTCGTATCTGGCACTAGACGTTAGTTCTTTTCGTATCACCCGACACGTGCTTGTGTCGGGTACCGACCTTTTGACCATATCGTGTGACACACTTATATTGCGCGCTTGCCTGATACCTTATACCGGGTGATACCCACGTCACCCAGTTTTGTTCTTAATAAGATATTATATTGTATCACCTCACGTCTTGCTAGTGTCGGGCGACACCCTCTCTCGGCGCAACCGTATCGGGCATTATCATTGTTCATGGTGACGCCCGGCATTGCACGATAACCTTGTGGCGATATCGGTCCGATCTTCGTGCCTCCCGACACAGGCATATCAGGCAAAACACCTTATTGTCCAGTTTTGTCACCTGATACGATTGTATCAGGTAGCTCTAATATCGGGCCAGCCTTTTGACTTATCACACAACAACCTTGAATTTTAGCCTTTTGAGACCGTGTAGGGCTATCTCTATTTTGTTACTGATGTTGACCTAACACTATCGGGTTTTGTTAGTTTTCAAAATATACCACCTATCTGACATCAGGCGACGCATCCCGCCGCCTGATATCGGGCAAGGTGAATCATTCAGTAAAATTAATGCTTACAAACTTTTGTTTTATGATAATAGAAATGGCCCACACTAAGAAAACCGTTGTCCAAGTAGACGAACAAGGCTGAAGGATCAACACTGAGACCACAACATAAGCTACAACAGTCGGGCATAAACACCCAAATCCCGAAGTAGCTGGGCCATCCACGGCTGAGAAGAGACCAAGGATGAAAGAAGCAACGGCCCCAACAACTACTTCAACCACGGCAGCAGAACATGAACCTTTAGATCACTCACCAGGAAGGTTCATGCCCAGAGACAATGAGCACAGGCGGCGGTACACAGAACTGGCAGCCAAGGTCTACAGGCCAAGCAGATTCTGCCATTAGCCATTCTTCCACCAAATAAGCATTTTTGACAGGCTGGAAAATGTCCTAGCGTAATCTCGGCTGAGGAAGATCTAGTTCAACCACTCCGCCTCTTACATAGAACTCACAAGGGAGTTCATGTCGTCTCTCCGCCAGGTATAGAATAAACCAGAGGAAATCGAAGAATTTGGCGGAGCATACAGTCTACAAGGATAGTTGTACAATACTGAGCACGACATATCAGAGAAGTTGCTCAATGAAATCTTTTCTTCCAGCGAGGCAGAAAAGGAACTACTCAACAACGATGTAAGAATCACCGAAGGAGACAGGTTCAACCCGGTCGATCTCTGGAGAAAGCTAACCGGTGAGTCAGCATTCAAGCCAGGAAGTAAGGTGGCGGCAGTGCACTCCTATTTCTAGAGGATAGTGCACAAAATCGTGGCATGCCTGCTCTTCAGCAAGAACGAATCGAGAAATATTTACACTGAAGAGCTACACCTGATGTGGCATATGATGGAAGGCCGCACGATCAATCTAGGGCAGCTCCTCCTCAACTGCCTTCACCCAATAAAGGATGACACCAAAGACTACAACATGGGCAGACTGGTGAATCTTATTGCGGTAGGGTTAGGATACCCGAGGGAACCGCGTAGTCTTTCAAGGACAAGGGGTGACGAAAAGATCGACCTCAAGTTCCTTATGAGGGCCAACATCATCAAGAAGGAGGGACAATGCTACTTCTACAAATCTGCAAGAACAAACACCCTCCTTCCGCTCCCACGTTGCATCATCTACGATGTAGAAAAGTTGGTCTTCACCACAACAGAGATTGAAGCTGTGGTAGTCGAAGTTGCCTATTACGCCACCATGAGGATACAAGAGAGGGTAGCCATGACAGGAAGACTTGTCCCTCTTGATGCTCGACAGGACAAATATTCCATAGCTCCTATCGAACCACCCACAGCTCCAGAGCAACCGGTGACAGCCATTGATAGGGCTGTCGTCGCTCCTCCCATACCAGCCGCAACCGCAACAACAACATCTGCAACGGCTGAATTAGTGAAGGCAATCGTGGTGGTCACCGAGACAATCGGGGTTGAGACAACGATGATAGCCCTGAGGGAAGATGGCGTGGGAGAGACAGCTGCAACTCCCAAAACTTCTATTACGCCTTCAGTGGCGGAGGAAATGGTGCAGTCGGACGCCAACAATGGGGCATTTGTTGAGATCCTCGAGATGGAGCTCAGGACTGTACAGCCCACACCGATGCCGCCGCCAGTGTCTCTAGTGGTGGCTACAGAGGAGGTCGCCAATGATAGAGAGGCAGATCAATAGCCACCCGCACCGTGCCCTTCTCCACCACCACATACAGGAGAGGAAGAGATTGCCGCAAGGGTGCCTACACTTCAACCCGAAGCAACACCCTCGCGAACAATCCAAATAGAAACAACCTCGAGTGAGGCAGCACACTCATCGGGTCGATCTTCATGCGCGAGGAGTGTCGCGAGGATGAGAGGGA